>OY282640.1:83123776-83730491 GCA_958299015.1 Tetanocera ferruginea | reverse complement strand
TATTGGGTAAAAGCATAAAACGAAATATGATCCAACTCGTTTTTTTCATAAGAGTTAAATCTAACCGGATCACAGATTCATTTCGTTAAATTTAACAGTTTGAGTTCATTGACTGAGTTGAAAAGAGGTTCATGACATCTGGTTTCAAAATAGAGCACTTAGTAAACTAGAACAGTAGTGCATACATAAGCCCAATGCGAACCAATGCTTACAATGCTACCAATTCGAACAAGAACTTCCAGTTTCACGTAAGCACGTGTTCACGTGTTTTTAAAAAAATCAAGTGGTAACACGAACCTCAACTACACGTGTATTTTGTTCACGAACTACACTTGAAGTTCGTATTCACGTGAAAGTACCAATGACCCACCTGTGACCTCAGATAATCCCACTACATCCGTGCCCATATAATCATCCATTTTAGTTCAAATGTTCCATGGAACCCATACAAATGCCAACGACCCATCTGTGACATCAGATAATCCCACTGCATCCGATTGGCCATAGAATCATCCATTTTGGTCCAACTGTTCCATGGAACCCATAAATGTACCAATGACCCACCTGTGACCTCAGATAATCCCACTTCCGTGCCCATATAATCATCCATTCTAGTTCAAATATTCCATGGAACCCATAAAATGCCAATGAACCACCTGTGACCTCAGATAATCCCACTGCATCCGATTGGCCAAAGAATCATCCAATTATGTCCAAATGTTCCATGGAACCCATCAAAGTGCCAATGACCCACATATGACCTCAGATAATCCCACTGCATCCGATTGGCCATAGAATCATCCATTTTGGTCCAAATGTTCCATGGAACCCATAAATGTGCCAATGACCCACCTGTGACTTCAGATAATCCCACTACATTCGATTGGCCATCGAATCATCCATTTTGGTCCAAATGTTCCATGGAATCCATCAAAGTACCAATGACCCACCTGTGACGTCAGATAATCCCACTGCATCCGATTGGCCATAAAATAACCCATTTTGGTCCAAATGTTCCATGGAACCCATCAAAGTACCAATGACCAACCTGTGACCTCAGATAATCCCACTGCATCCGACTGGCCATAGAATCATCCATTTTGGTCCAAATGTTCCACGGAACCCATAAATGTGCCAATGACCCACCTGTGGCCTCAGATAATCCCACTGCATCCGATTGGCCATAAAATCATCCATTTTGGTCCAAATGTTCCATGGAACCCATCAAGGTACCAATGACCCATCGGTGACCTCAGATAATCCCACTGCATCCAATTGGCCATAGAATCATCCATTTTGCTCCAAATGTTCCATGGAACCCATAAATGTGCCAATGACCCACCTGTGACCTCAGATAATCCCACTGCATCCGATTGGCCATAGAATCATCCATTTTGGTCCAAATGTTCCATGGAACCCATCATAGTACCAATGACCCATCGGTGACCTCAGATAAACCCACTAAATCCGATTGGCCAAAGAATCATCCATTTTGGTCCAAATGTTCCATGGAACCCATCAAAGTACCAATGACCCGCCTGTGACCTCAGATAATCCCACTGCATCCAATAGGCCATAGAATCATCCATTTTGGTCCAAATGTTCAATGGAACCCATAAAAGTGCCAATGACCCACCAGTGTCCTCAGATAATCCCACTGCATCCGATTGGTCATAGAATCATCCATTTTCGTCCAAATGTTCCATGGAACCCTTCATAGTACCAAAAACCCATCGGTGACCTCAGATAATCCCACTGCATCCGAATGGCCATAGAATCATCCATTTTGGTCCAAATGTTCCATGGAACCTATCAAAGTACCAATGACCCGCCTGTCACCTCAGATAATCCCACTGCATCCGATTGGCCAAAGAATCATCCATTTTGGTCCAAATGTTCCATGGAACCCATCAAAGTACCAATGACCCGCCTGTGACCTCAGATAATCCCACTGCATCCAATTGGCCATAGAATCATCCATTTTGGTCCAAATGTTCCATGGAACCTATCAAAATACCAATGACCCGCCTGTGACCTGAGATATTCCCACTGCATCCGATTGGCCAAAGAATCATCCATTTTGGTCCAAATGTTCCATGGAACCCATCAAAGTACCAATGACCCGCCTGTGACCTCAGATAACCCCACTGCATCCAATTGGCCATAGAATCATCCATTTTGGTCCAAATTTTCCTTGGAACCCACCAAAGTACCAATGACTCACCTGTGACCTCAGATAATCCCACTGCATCCGATTGGCCATAGAATCATCCATTTTGGTCCAAATGTTCCATGGAACCCATCAAAGTACCAATGACCCGCCTGTGACCTCAGATATTCCCACTGCATCCGATTGGCCATAGAATCATCCATTTTGGTCCAAATGTTCCATGGAACCCATCAAAGTACCAATGACCCGCCTGTGACCTCATATATTCCCACTGCATCCGATTGGCCAAAGAATCATCCATTTTGGTCCAAATGTTCTATGGAACCCATAAAAGTGCCAATGACCCACCTGTGACCTCAGATAATCCCACTGCATCCGACTGGCCATAGAATCATCCATTTTGGTCCAAATGTTCTATGGAACCCATAAAAGTGCCAATGAACCACCTGTGACCTCAGATAATCCCACTGCATCCGATTGGCCAAAGAATCATCCAATTATGTCCAAATGTTCCATGGAACCCATTAAAGTGCCAATGACCCACATATGACCTCAGATAATCCCACTGCATCCGATTGGCCATAGAATCATCCATTTTGGTCCAAATGTTCCATGGAACCCAAAAATGTGCCAATGACCCACCTGTGACTTCAGATAATCCCACTGCATCCGATTGGCCATAGAATCATCCATTTTGGTCCAAATGTTCCATGGAATCCATCAAAGTACCAATGACCCACCTGTGACGTCAGATAATCCCACTGCATCCGATTTGCCATAGAATAACCCATTTTGATCCAAATGTTCCATGGAACCCATCAAAGTACCAATGACCAACCTGTGACCTCAGATAATCCCACTGCATCCGATTGGCTTTAGAATCATCCATTTTGGTCCAAATGTTCAATGGAACCTATAAAAGTGCCAATAACCCACCTGTGACCTCAGATAATCCCACTGCATCCGATTGGCTTTAGAATCATCCATTTTGGTCCAAATGTTCAATGGAACCTATAAAAGTGCCAATAACCCACCTGTGACCTCAGATAATCCCACTGCATCCGATTGGCCAAAGAATCATCCAATTATGTCCAAATGTTCCATGGAACCGATTAAAGTGCCAATGACCCACATATGACCTCAGATAATCCCACTGCATCCGATTGGCCATAGAATCATCCATTTTGGTCCAAATGTTCCATGGAACCCATAAATGTGCCAATGACCCACCTGTGACTTCAGATAATCCCACTGCATCCGATTGGCCATAGAATCATCCATTTTGGTCCAAATGTTCCATGGAATCCATCACAGTACCAATGACCCACCTGTGACGTCAGATAATCCCACTGCATCCGATTGGCCATAGAATAACCCATTTTGGTCCAAATGTTCCATGGAACCCATCAAAGTACCAATGACCAACCTGTGACCTCAGATAATCCCACTGCATCCGATTGGCTTTAGAATCATCCATTTTGGTCCAAATGTTCAATGGAACCTATAAAAGTGCCAATAACCCACCTGTGACCTCAGATAATCCCACTGCATCCGATTGGCCATAGAATCATTCATTTTTGTCAAAATGTTCCATGGAACCCATAAATGTGCCAATGACCCACCTGTGACCTCAGATAATCCCACTGCATCCGATTGGCCATAGAATCATCCATTTCGGTCCAAATGTTCCATGGAACCCATAAATGTGCCAATGACCCGCCTGTGCCTCAGATAATCCCACTGCATCCGATTGGCTATATATAGAATTATCCATTTTGGTCCAAATGTTCCATGGAACCCATCATAGTACCAATGATCCATCGGTGACCTCAGATAATCCCACTGCATCCGACTGGCCATAGAATCATCCATTTTGGTCCAAATGTTCTATGGAACCCATAAAAGTGCCAATGACCCACCTGTGACCTCAGATAATCCCACTGCATCCGATTGGCCATAGAATCATCCATTTTGGTCCAAATGTTCCATGGAACCCATAAATGTGCCAATGACCCACCTGTGACTTCAGATAATCCCACTGCATCCGATTGGCCATAGAATCATCCATTTTGGTCCAAATGTTCCATGGAATCCATCAAAGTACCAATGACTCGCCTGTGACCTCAGATATTCCCACTGCATCCGATTAGCCATAGAATCATCCATTTTGCTCCAAATGTTCCATGGAACCCATCAAAGTACCAATGACCCGCCTGTGACCTCAGATATTCCCACTGCATCCGATTGGCCATAGAATCATCCATTTTGGTCCAAATGTTCCATGGAACCCATCAAAGTACCAATGACCCGCCTGTGACCTCAGATATTCCCACTGCATCCGATTGGCCAAAGAATCATCCATTTTGATCCAAATGTTCTATGGAACCCATATATGTGCCAATGACCCACCTGTGACCTCAGATAATCCCACTGCATCCGATTGGCCATAGAATCATCCATTTCGGTCCAAATGTTCCATGGAACCCATAAATGTGCCAATGACCCGCCTGTGCCTCAGATAATCCCACTGCATCCGATTGGCTTTAGAATCATCCATTTTGGTCCAAATGTTCAATGGAACCTATAAAAGTGCCAATAACCCTCCTGTGACCTCAGATAATCCCACTGCATCCGATTGGCCATAGAATCATTCATTTTTGTCCAAATGTTCTATGGAACCCATAAAAGTGCCAATGACCCACCTGTGACCTCAGATAATCCCACTGCATCCGATTGGCCATAGAATCATCCATTTTGCTCCAAATGTTCCATGGAACCCATAAATGTGCCAATGACCCACCTGTGACCTCAGATAATCCCACTGCATCCGATTGGCCAAAGAATCATCCAATTATGTCCAAATGTTCAATGGAACCTATAAAAGTGCCAATAACCCACCTGTGACCTCAGATAATCCCACTGCATCCGATTGGCCATAGAATCATCCATTTTGGTCCAAATGTTCCATGGAACCCATCAAAGTACCAATGACCCGCCTGTGACCTCAGATATTCCCACTGCATCCGATTGGCCAAAGAATCATCCATTTTGGTCCAAATGTTCTATGGAACCCATAAATGTGCCAATGACCCACCTGTGACCTCAGATAATCCCACTGCATCCGATTGGCCATAGAATCATCCATTTCGGTCCAAATGTTCCATGGGACCCATAAATGTGCCAATGACCCGCCTGTGCCTCAGATAATCCCACTGCATCCGATTGGCTTTAGAATCATCCATTTTGGTCCAAATGTTCAATGGAACCTATAAAAGTGCCAATAACCCTCCTGTGACCTCAGATAATCCCACTGCATCCGATTGGCCATAGAATCATCCATTTTGGTCCAAATGTTCTATGGAACCCATAAAAGTGCCAATGACCCACCTGTGACCTCAGATAATCCCACTGCATCCGATTGGCCATAGAATCATCCATTTTGCTCCAAATGTTCCATGGAACCCATAAAAGTGCCAATGAACCACCTGTGACCTCAGATAATCCCACTGCATCCGATTGGCCAAAGAATCATCCAATTATGTCCAAATGTTCCATGGAACCCATTAAAGTGCCAATGACCCACATATGACCTCAGATAATCCCACTGCATCCGATTGGCCATAGAATCATCCATTTTGGTCCAAATGTTCCATGGAACCCATAAATGTGCCAATGACCCACCTGTGACTTCAGATAATCCCACTGTATCCGATTGGCCATAGAATCATCCATTTTGGTCCAAATGTTCCATGGAATCCATCAAAGTACCAATGACCCACCTGTGACGTCAGATAATCCCACTGCAACCGATTGGCCATAGAATAACCCATTTTGATCCAAATGTTCCATGGAACCCATCAAAGTACCAATGACCAACCTGTGACCTCAGATAATCCCACTGCATCCGATTGGCTTTAGAATCATCCATTTTGGTCCAAATGTTCAATGGAACCTATAAAAGTGCCAATAACCCACCTGTGACCTCAGATAATCCCACTGCATCCGATTGGCTTTAGAATCATCCATTTTGGTCCAAATGTTCAATGGAACCTATAAAAGTGCCAATAACCCACCTGTGACCTCAGATAATCCCACTGCATCCGATTGGCCAAAGAATCATCCAATTATGTCCAAATGTTCCATGGAACTGATTAAAGTGCCAATGACCCACATATGACCTCAGATAATCCCACTGCATCCGATTGGCCATAGAATCATCCATTTTGGTCGAAATGTTCCATGGAACCCATAAATGTGCCAATGACCCACCTGTGACTTCAGATAATCCCACTGCATCCGATTGGCCATAGAATCATCCATTTTGGTCCAAATGTTCCATGGAATCCATCACAGTACCAATGACCCACCTGTGACGTCAGATAATCCCACTGCATCCGATTGGCCATAGAATAACCCATTTTGGTCCAAATGTTCCATGGAACCCATCAAAGTACCAATGACCAACCTGTGACTTCAGATAATCCCACTGCATCCGATTGGCCATAGAATCATCCATTTTGGTCCAAATGTTCCATGGAATCCATCACAGTACCAATGACCAACCTGTGACCTCAGATAATCCCACTGCATCCGATTGGCCATAGAATAACCCATTTTGGTCCAAATGTTCTATGGAACCCATAAAAGTGCCAATGACCCACCTGTGACCTCAGATAATCCCACTGCATCCGATTGGCCATAGAATCATCCATTTTGCTCCAAATGTTCCATGGAACCCATAAAAGTGCCAATGACCCACCTGTGACGTCAGATAATCCCACTGCAACCGATTGGCCATAGAATAACCCATTTTGATCCAAATGTTCCATGGAACCCATCAAAGTACCAATGACCAACCTGTGACCTCAGATAATCCCACTGCATCCGATTGGCCAAAGAATCATCCAATTATGTCCAAATGTTCCATGGAACTGATTAAAGTGCCAATGACCCACATATGACCTCAGATAATCCCACTGCATCCGATTGGCCATAGAATCATCCATTTTGGTCCAAATGTTCCATGGAATCCATCACAGTACCAATGACCCACCTGTGACGTCAGATAATCCCACTGCATCCGATTGGCCATAGAATAACCCATTTTGGTCCAAATGTTCCATGGAACCCATCAAAGTACCAATGACCAACCTGTGACTTCAGATAATCCCACTGCATCCGATTGGCCATAGAATCATCCATTTTGGTCCAAATGTTCCATGGAATCCATCACAGTACCAATGACCCACCTGTGACGTCAGATAATCCCACTGCATCCGATTGGCCATAGAATAACCCATTTTGGTCCAAATGTTCCATGGAACCCATCAAAGTACCAATGACCAACCTGTGACTTCAGATAATCCCACTGCATCCGATTGGCTTTAGAATCATCCATTTTGGTCCAAATGTTCAATGGAACCTATAAAAGTGCCAATAACCCTCCTGTGACCTCAGATAATCCCACTGCATCCGATTGGCCATAGAATCATCCATTTTGGTCCAAATGTTCTATGGAACCCATAAAAGTGCCAATGACCCACCTGTGACCTCAGATAATCCCACTGCATCCGATTGGCCATAGAATCATCCATTTTGCTCCAAATGTTCCATGGAACCCATAAAAGTGCCAATGAACCACCTGTGACCTCAGATAATCCCACTGCATCCGATTGGCCAAAGAATCATCCAATTATGTCCAAATGTTCCATGGAACTGATTAAAGTGCCAATGACCCACATATGACCTCAGATAATCCCACTGCATCCGATTGGCCATAGAATCATCCATTTTGGTCGAAATGTTCCATGGAACCCATAAATGTGCCAATGACCCACCTGTGACCTCAGATAATCCCACTGCACCCGATTGGCTTTAGAATCATCCATTTTGGTCCAAATGTTCAATGGAACCTATCAAAATACCAATGACCCGCCTGTGACCTGAGATATTCCCACTGCATCCGATTGGCCAAAGAATCATCCATTTTGGTCCAAATATTCCATGGAACCCATCAAAGTACCAATAACCCGCCTGTGACCTCAGATAACCCCACTGCATCCAATTGGCCATAGAATCATCCATTTTGGTCCAAATGTTCCTTGGAACCCACCAAAGTACCAATGACTCACCTGTGACCTCAGATAATCCCACTGCATCCGATTGGCCATAGAATCATCCATTTTGGTCCAAATGTTCCATGGAACCCATCAAAGTACCAATGACCCGCCTGTGACCTCAGATATTCCCACTGCATCCGATTGGCCATAGAATCATTCATTTTTGTCAAAATGTTCCATGGAACCCATAAATGTGCCAATGACCCACCTGTGACCTCAGATAATCCCACTGCATGCGAGTGGCCATTTAATCATCCATTTTGGTCCAAATGTTCCATGGAACCCATCAAAGTACCAATGACCCGCCCGTGACCTCAGATAATCCCACTGCATCCGATTGGCCATAGAATCATAGAATACGAACCAATCAGTTCGTGCAAAATTAAAACAATACAACCATAAACAACGAAACAAAAACAAAGAAAGCAGCAGGCACAGCTGGTACATTATAAGCAGCTGATGATTGATTTTCTTATATAAAAACATGCATTTTTCTTCTTATATTTTACTATTTTCTGACTTTCATATAATAGTGACAAAATCCAAAATTAGATATTCATTCAGCGTAGGATATATCTGATATTTAAGTATATATATTATCTTTGAACGATAAGTATTAAAGGCTGTAGGTATACCCTAAAGTATTCGCCAAAAACGTTGCATGACCTTCAAAAAATCTGTTAAAACGACCTTATACAAACCGCGCTGTAAGACGTAATTCTACGTCAAAAAAATCTAGCATCCATTTGTCATTAAACATTTTTCTTTGCGTATTTATTTAATAGTTGCGAAGCGAGCAGAAGCGAGTTCTTACTTTCTTAAATGCTTAACATCAGTTGAATACAGTGTTGCCAGTCTAGCCTTTTTGAGGCTAGATCTAGCCTTTTTTTTTGTCGCCTAGCCTCAAAACTTACTATCTAGCCTCTTACCTTTTTGTTAGCTTTTTTCTGTTTTGTTCTAGCCTTTCTAGCCTTTTTTAATATATTGTTTAAAGACGCGTTACCACAATTAATTTTTCTGACGTTTGCAATTTTTAAAGTGTTACCCTTATTATATTATACTTTTAAAGTGGTTAAATCCAAAATATTTTCTGTTATAGCGAAAGGAAAATCCTGTTATTCTACAGAAGAAATAACGATAATTAAAATACAATGGCAAAAAATTGTAACTCACAAGTGGAATAACTGAAGTTCCACAACTGAATAATGGTCAGAAGTTAGAGAGTATAAAAATTCTCTGAATGAAGATCCGTTCCAAGAACTTTCAGTTTGGTTTTTAGTTTTCTTATTTTGTCATTAAGCAACACTGAGGGAGAAAGAATATTTAGTACAATGAAATTTAGTACAATGAAAAAAAATAAGCAAAGAAAGCTTATTTAAACTGGCATTCTAAATTCTATTCTAACGGTGCGATATGCTCTTAAATTTTTAACGAAAAAAAGTGAAATTAAAAGTTTTATTGTTTTAAAAACATTTTTAAATTTTCCTTGATAAAAAATATTAATTATTATACCCGGAATCCGCTATTTAGTAAAGAACCTGAAAAATGCGGTGGACAGGAATTTTCACAACTTGTTCATACAAAAAAAATATAATTTATGTTTTACTGAAGCTTCTTGAGCTTTTAATAGAGGATTTTAGAAAAATACTGTTTTTTACGATAATGGTACTTGAAAAACCGATTTTTGATTAAAAATTCAATTGATTTTATGTTATTAATTAAATAATATTTCCCTGAAATAAAAATCTAACGCTTAAAAGCAGCAATTGTACTTACTTTACAAGTGAACAAATTTGGTAGCGATCCTTGCAATAGTTTTCGAGTACTGCTGTCCACCGGTTTCACACAGCACTTTTCGAGAAAAACGCGTTTTAAGTTTAAGTAGTACATAAATTGACTTATCTTCGGACATTTGCGCTTAAAAATACAACAATTTTTATTCAATTGAAATCAGTCTTCCTGAGAATATTTTTACAATATTATGCATTCGAAAAATATTAAAAGAAATATCAAATTTTTTTTTTGTCGCTAAAAAAACTTAAGGGGACGTGAAGCCTTCAAGAATTTTTTATATTAATGTTTTAAAATGCGTATAAGTTGAATAAAAAATAATGTATCAGTTTGAAAAATTTCAAATATATTTTTCGGAAAAGAAATTACGCAAAAAAAATTTTTTTTATTATTTTAATCACATATTAATACTAGAATTTTTTTTAAAAAATCATTAAAAAAATAATGGCGACCAAATTGGTCATTTGGCATTTTTTATAGCCGATGTTTTATCTTGGGTGCAGTTCAACTTTTAACTGCATTAAAACATTTTTAATGAAGATTTACGCCAAAACTTTTGAAATGCTTAAACATAGGTATTTTTATTTTGACTAGCTTTGTAAATCCATTATCAGAATTTCGATATTTTTCTTCGATTTTACGCAGTGCAGATTTCTTAAAGTCATAACTTTCGGCTGTAGGGTATCAAGCTCTGTCAAAGAAAAACAAATAAAACTTACATCAGTCTCTTCTCTGAAGAATTATGTCCATAATACCTAAACTTCAAGTATCTAGCATTAATATTGTAGATGCTAGGGTTAAAAACAGGCTATGCAAGGGTTTTCGCTATATTTTTCCCATTGTGCGGCGGTGAATTGATAAGGTGCATGCATCAACTCATCAGCAAAATATGGCTAGCGGAAAGCATGCCCGACTATTGGAATCTCAGTGTGCTTTGTCCTATACTGAAGAAAGGAGACCCGACAATCTGCGCCAACTACCAAGGTATCAGTCTTATTTCCATCGCATACAAGGTTCTTTCGAGCGTATTATGTGAAAGATTGAAGCCGCATACCAAAGCACTGATTGGACCTTATCAGTGTGGCTTTCGTCCTGGCAAGTCCACCATAGACCAGATTTTTGCACTACGCCACTACGACACCCTGAAAATAAGCCATAACCGCGAAATGTCTGGTAGTAACATTAATACTCCAGGTGGCAGCCGCAATAGTGGAAATCCACCCGTGGGAACTCCCACGGTCGGGGTAAGGATTCTGGAGGCCCCAACACACATTTCCTCATTCACTGCTGCAGCGGTGGCATACTCGGCCGCTGTACCAGTCAAAGCTACGAGTAAAATGAGTTCCAGGATCCAGCGATCGCCAATAAAACGCACAGCCGGTGGCACCCCAACAGAGCCACAAAGGAAAGAGTCGGTGATAAAATCATCCACCCAAGCAGTACCAAGCGGCGGAGTTGATGACCCGTCATCAAAAAGCTGGATAATGTGAAATCACTAAACCAAGGCCTGGCAGATTTTGTGAAGAGCAAAAACAACTTTCACCACGAAATCAAGAGGCTAATAAACCTGGCAAACCTGGCTTGCGTTGACCTCTCATTCGAAGTACAAGCAGATACTGCGAAAAAACAACAGCACTATAGTTATTCGCAATCGCACAATTCAACTGAGCGATTGCATAAAGACTCTCAGACCGATTTTCAAGAAGGTCCCAAAGGCCAATCCTTAAAGAGCAAGCGAATTCAGCAGCGGCTCTCGGAAAACGCCACCAAGGAAGACTTGATTTCAGGAGCTGGCTGTCGAAGAGGGCACACCTTAACCCAACTCCAACCTTGAAAATTTGTCCACGCAACCCGAAATTACATCGGCGAAGCGCAAGGTCAAGACTTGGACCAAGGTCGTAAGCAAGGCGAAAAAACGCAAAAAACGTAAAAAATCGCTCCAGAAGCTAGCCAGACCAGATGCCATCGTTATAGCGAAAGCAGGTGAGCTCTCATACAGCGACATCAGCAAGAATATGAAAGAAGAAAAGGCACTCGAAGGGTTCGGTGAAAACGTCTCGAGGGTTAGACGCACTGAAAAAGGTGAAGTGCTTATTCAGCTAAAGCGGTCCACAACCCAGTCGACTCAGAAGCTAAAAGAAGAGTTCGACATGGTATTTAATGGCCAAGCCGAGACGAGAACCATTTCAGAGGAGATGCAGGTCGAAATTAAAGACCTCGACGAAGTGACAACATCGGATGATGTGCGAAACGCCATTCAGAAGTATCTTGGTGAGCCTATAGTGGTGAACGTGAAGTCAATACGTAAAGCCTATGCTGGCACACAAACGGCGATTGTATGCCTACCACTGAAACAGGCAATAAAGATGACCGAAACTGGCAAACTTAAAGTTGGTTGTGTCATATGTAGGGTTCGAGAAAAAGTTACTCAAACCAGGTGCTTCAAGTGCCTCAACTTTGGTCAAAGCGCAAAAAGCTGCAACAACACTGACCGAAGTAAGTGCTGCATGAAGTGCGGTAAAGAGGGCCACAAGGCGGAGGCAAGCTGCGTTTTATGCTTAGCCAAGAAAAGCACAGAGACAACCACCGTGCCGGAAACTGGAGATGTCCATCCTTCATAAAAGCTACCTTCAAAAAAGCTGTATGCCTAGGCGAAGATGAGATTCCTGCAGCTGAATCTTAATAACTGCCGGGCAGCGCAAGACCTATTAGCGCAAACGGTCAGAGAACAGAGCACCGATCTAGCAGTTCTAAGCGAACCGTATGCCTGCAATAACCCAGGAGTTTGGGCCTCAGACAACACTGGCAAAGCTGCTATATGGTAGTGCGGGAGGGACCCTCTCCGTATACACCTTCGTACACGTGCAAACGGCTTTGTTCGAGTCGATGCCCCAAGTTTGTCAGTTGAAGAGTTTGCGAGACCATAGATGCCATAGTTGAGGACGTACAAGGGACTAAGCCAGTTCTAATAGCTGGCGACTTTAACGCTTGGGCTATAGAATGGGGCAGTCAACGTACAAACCAAAGAGGCTTCATACTTCTCGCGGCGTTCGCATCACTTGACGTGGTGCTGCTCAATACCGGATTGCAGCAAACATTCAGTAGTGCAGTAGGTAGATCCTTTATTGATCTGACCTTCGCTAGTAGTGAGCTTGGTATTCAGACTGGGTGGATGGTGCAAGATATTTATACGCACAGTGACCACCATGCCATTACATACACGTTAAGTAGACAACATCGTAGCCGAAGGAATAGTAGCGAAAACAGATCTGCTTATAAAACAGATTCGCTAGACGAAGAAATCTTCAAAGTAATGATGGCCGACATATACCTCGCCGGCACAGCAACCGATATGGCATGACAAACAACTGATCAAGTCAGGAGAGCTTGAGACGCTTCCATGCTCCTAAGAAGACCAAACAAACGACAGCGTAGCCCAGTTTACTGGTGGTCCCATGAAATCGCAGAAGCACGCAGAGAATGCATTCAAGCTAGAAGAAGATACTACCGATCAAGAGGTACCGACAGATTCGAATTTCTTCGCGAATCCTACCGTGTATCCAAAAAATCTTTAAAAAAGCTATTAATAGGAGCAAGCGCGAGTGCTTTCTGCAGCTATGTGATGAGGCAGAACTCGCCCATGGGGAACCGCCTACAAGAAAGTCACAAAAAAGCTGAAGGTGTTTAGACAGCCCACTCCTACGGACCCACACCTGCTTGGTAACGTAGTAAGGACTCTCTTCCCGCCACAACCAGCAATTTTGCCCCACGATGTAGATGAAGGCGATCTGAATCAAATATAAAGGGAAAGCACTGACGAGGTGGTGACAATTGCCAAATCCGTGAATAACGAAAAGGCACCAGGGCCAGATGGTATTCCTAACCGTGCGTTAAAACTCGCCATCTTAGAGCAACCTTTGCAAACATTTGTTGAGCTCTTAAACGCCTGTCTAAGGCTGCGATTATAGTGAGCGCCGACACAGTGAGGCAGGCAGGCTGAAATCTGTGTGAAAAAACGAGATGCAGATAGCTATCTATCTCGCTTGTTCACATTGCCTGCCTGCCTGCCTGTCTGACTCGGCGCTCATTATAACCACAACCTAAGGGAGGGCATATTTCCAGCTCAGTGGAAGGCCCAGAGACTAGTGCTCATACTAAAAGGCAGTGCCTCCACGGAAGCTCCCTCAAGCTACAGACCAATTTGTCTGCTTGATACATTAGGGAAAATCTTTGAGCGACTGTTGTGCAACCGAATTGAAGATGCGATTCAAATAGCGGGAGGGCTTTTCAATCGCCAGTTTGCGTTACGGAAACTGCACTCAACGACAGATGCCATAAACGTTCTCACCACAACTGCGCAGGAAGCTATCGCAGGCACTCGATGGAAGAATGGTGCAAAACAATATTGCCTTGTAGCAACGCTTGTTGTTAGCAATGCGTTCAACTCTGCTAACTGAGCAATATTTTGAAAGCTCTTAGAAAGTTTAGAAACCCAAGCTTCCTCACGAAAGTAATTGCGAATTATTTCCATGAGAGAGTGCAGCATTTCAACCGATAGCGGCGCAATGACGTACAATGTTACTGGCGGCGTTCCACAAGGGTCAGTACTAGGGCCCCTTCTGTGGAACGTCATGTATGATGGTGTTCTAAGGCTCGAGGTACCTACAGGTATCAAGATCGGCGGATTCGCGTATGATTTAGCGGTTGTTGTAACAGCTAAACACCTAGAAGAAGTAGAGGCCCTTAGGAGTGTTGCTATTAACACTATCTACGACTGGCTAAAGCCAGCTGGGCTTAGTTTAGCGGAACATAAGACGGAATCGCAGTTATAAACGTGCGCGGGACGGAGGTACACTCACAACCATTTATTAAGTATCTCGGTGTGCTAATCGACTCTCGACTCTGTTTCAAACAGCACCTAGAGTATACCCACAGAAAAGCAGCCACTTCATGCCTGGCGCTAGCAAGAATGTTGCCAAATACACGAGGACCAAAGCAAGCTCGCAGGACACTTCTTCTCAATGTCGTGCGTTCGATTTTGATGTACGCATCAACGGTCTGGGCTGTGTAATGATTGTCCTGCTTTGCTTAAAAGTTTTCTGGGCGAAGCTACTTCAGGTGACACATAACTGGAGGCACGTAAGGGTTAAAGGCTTAGCTCGTCGGATGGGGGGGACTTTGTTACGTCACACTGAAGAATCATAAACAAGAGAAATATACGTGCTTAAGATAGAAATGAAGAAAGACTATGAAAGTTAGAGAGAACAAAAGAGCGGATAGAACACCATAAGACGCGGATAGAACCCAAAATGACGGACGGACAAATCTAATTCACTGAAACAATTTAAAACAAAAAAAAAACATTACCACTGTACTGCAGATAAACATGCATAGCAGCAGAAACAGATGATGATGTTCTGCTTACCCGTATCCCAACCTTAGCTACCAAAACTGTTCTCAACTTTATATATGATAGCCCCATCAATTCTCTTTAATTTTAACTAAATCGGTTTTAATCACATTAGGCTAAAAGAAATTCATTTATTTACTATTCATGTCAGATATATTTATTATTTAATCATTTATATATATAATTAAATTCATTATAAAGTTTTCTTGTATTATTTTTTAAAGTGCGGAAAAGAAAATAATTTAAATGTATACTTATTTATTTGATCTATTTAGCTTTCATTATGTTTAGATAGCATTCTTATAGGAACGAGGGAAAAAATGGAACATCTCGTACTAAGGTTAGCTATTTGTTGTTGTTAGAGAAGCACTATTTTATGAAAATAAATAATAAATTCTAAGTTGGGTTTAATTTTTTTTTTTTTTTATGCACTTTAATTTAAGTTTAATTAGGGAAAAGTTTAGACTACTTTATCTAAGTATGTTTTTAACATTTTAAATAGTTTTTATATATAATATTAAACTATATGTTATATTTTTTTTTTTTTTTGTATTTGTTTCGTTTTGTATTTCGTTTTTTTAAATTATTATTTATGTATGAAAGAACAGCAGAAAGAGAGAAAAAAAAATAGCACTGAACTTAAGAGCTTAAAATAAAAATTGGTATAAATTATTAACCAAATATTTTTTTTATGTTTACACGTTTGTAATATATAGGTATGTATAAGCTATATATATGTTTTAGTATATATTAAATAAGTTTAATAAGGTATCTAGGTTATTTAATGTATGTTGTTGTTTTTTTTTTTTTTTTCTTATGTATGTATGTTTATACATATGTATATACCTACATACATATCTATATGTGCAATATTTTAAGAATTCAGGAAAAGTATATAATTAAGAACTAGTTTAAGAATTTATATAAGGAATAATAATGTTTAATTAATATAGTTTTAAAAGGTATAGTTAAGAAAATTATGACTTACATTGCGACTTAATCCGATGCAGCAGGCCTGATGCAGGAAATGTTGTTGTCATTGTGTTTCAAGTTAGCAACTATAACAAAGTTGAATTAAGAAAAATGCGTATGCTTAAATAACCTTGGACACTATTGCTTGTCTCTTTTGTTTTTTCTTAATATTTTTTTTTTCTCTTTCTTGAAGTTTTACTTTAAGTGCACATTGAGTTATTTAAGATATAAGGTTTTGATGTTTTTAACTTTTAACTAGACAATGTATTGTTTGTTTGAATTTCTTTTTCTTTAAGTACTTGGTTTTTTCTTTCTTTTTCTATTTATGTATAAGCGCGTGGTTTCATTTTAAGCAGTAAGTCTTGACTGGAAGAAAGAAAACGTGGTCGGCCTGTCAAATTTTCTGCAAGTAGAGTTAGCAGATTTTTCGAAGATCGAAATGAGAGTGTTTAATTCCACAGCTGGACGTCTAGTTGTCGCAAGGTAGCCAGATCAATCACGTGACCACCTTGCTACATAAATTTAATCTGCAGAACCGACTCTAGCCAAATATTTATTTTATTAAGATAAGCACAACAAATAGATTTAAGTTTAAGTACCTTATTTAACGTAGTTCCTCTATATTTAGTACGCTTAGTTTTTTCCCTGTATTTCTTAAACTTAGTTAGGAATTTTCCCTTTCAAATAGTTTTATTTTAGTGATGTAAATATTTTAGAAATAAAATATTTTAGTTACCTTTTGTTTAAGTATGTTTTCTTTTTTAAATCCAAATTTATTTTAAACACTTTGGTTTTCGTCAATGAGCTGAGTGTGTCTTTACTGATGGTAAGTTGTAGGGAAAAGAAAGCATGTAACGCATTTGCTTCCTAAGTGAACTTGGCGTAGGTTATTATTTTCGCTTGAAGTTTGATTGTACTAGATGATCAAATTTCTATGTGGATGGGCTTTGTAACAATTTTGGTAATAGAATAGAATGGCCTAAAAAATGTTACCATATTTTATTGGTTTCTAAACTTTTAGGATTCGTTTGAGAAAATTATATCACAAAATAAAATAGGTGGTGTAATCAACCATCACAAAGCAGATGATTTTGAATTTGCATGCAAAAAAAAATTATCTGGAATTGGTGGATTACAGGTTATTGTTGGATTTTTTTCTTTTTCTATGCCAACCATTTATATCTTAACGTTGAAGATCTTTAGCATGAAATATTCCAATTTTCCGGTCACTTAAATCTACAAGTTCGTAGTTGCAATTTCCTAATTTCTTTGACACTTTAGCTTTCAAAAATTTTGGAGCTAATTTGGCATTGAATTGAGCTGCTTTGTTACTTTGAGCGAAATTTCGCCTATAGACAATGTCGCCTTTTGCAAAGGTAATTGGTCTAGAACGTAAGTTATATATTTTCCTGTTTGTCTCATACGCTTTGCTTAAATTTTTTCTTACATTTTCTCTTATAATTTGAACTCTATCCTTTGTATCCAAGATGTTTTCACCTTCTTCAATCAAATCAAGTTTTCGCAAAAGTTCATAACTGCTGGCATGGGTAATCATTTGTTGACCAAACAAGACGTAATACGGTGAATAACCAATGGAAGTATGATATGAACTTCGTAAAGCAACACAAATTTGACTTAAGTTTAAATCCCACATGCGCTGATCTTTTAATAAATACGAACGAATTCCAGTAATGATTGATCGATTCAATCGTTCTGAATTATTCGACTGCGGTGAATATATGGCTGTTAAAATATGTTTTATGCCGTATTTAGCTAAGAAATGGCCAAATAATGTTGATTTAAACTGGGAACCGTTGTCCGAAACAAAGACTTCAGGTATTCCAAAAGTATGGAAAACGTTGCTTTCTAGAAAGTCAATTATTGCAGATGTAGAAAACTTACGTAATGGTTTAAGCAGAGGAAATTTACTCAAGTGATCCAAGACTATAAAAATCCCTACGTTGCCAGATTTAGATCGTGGATACGGACCAATAAAGTCCATATAAAGGCGCTGAAAAGGTCGTGAAGATTTTACTTGAGTTCCCATGGGAGGTCTTAAGACAATATTTGGAGCTTTACACTGCCTGCATGTTTCGCAATCTAACACATAGTTTCGAACATCTTTTGCCATACTTGGCCAAAAAAAATTTCTGCGCAACCTTTCTAGAGTCTTACCAATTCCACCATGTGCAGTCATTGGCGGATTATGTGCGCGTTCAATCACACAAGAGGTGAGTCCCTGTGGGATCCACAACTTCCATGATGAAGCTTCTGAAAACTCGTCATTTCTATAAAAATCTGTTCGTTTAAAGATAAAGCCATCAACGATTCGAAGATCAGGTAAATTACTCTGATTATCTTCTATATGCTTAATAAGCCTCATGTATTGATCAGAATGAAATTGTGGTGAGTTCAAGTCAACTTGTGGTTTTACTAACTCTAAGCTATCTATCTCATCTATCGGTAGACGCGATAGTGCATCAGGAACAACATGAAGACTGCCTTTTCTGTGCTCAATAGAAAAATTAAAGCCTTGAAGCTTAAGTGACCAGCGTGCAAGTCTGCCATTTAAATCTTTTGCCGCATTAACCATTTTAGGCTAGCATGATCGGTAATGACCTTGAATTCATGACCTTCTACATATTCTCTAAATTTCTCTATACTTAATAACGCTGCTAAGCACTCTAATTCTGTAATAGAATAGTTTTGTTGGGCGCGGTTTAGCTTGTGCGAAAAGAAAACAATAGGTCTTTCGACGCCATCTTCATTCTCTTGAGCAAGAACACCCCCTACTCCTAGTTTAGATGCATCACATGAAATGATAAAAGGATGGTCAAAATTTGGCGTTATGAGAACCGGTGCAGACGTCAGCATGTCTTTAATTTTTTCGAATGCTTCCTTTGCTTCTGTGGTCCATTTGAAAGCTTTAACCTTTTTCGTAAGATCAGTCAGAGGACTAGTAAGTGTAGCGTAATTATCTAAGAATCGACGGTACCAACCTGCGAGACCCAAAAAGCTTCGAACTTCTCGAACATTGCGTGGAACAGAAAGGTTCCGAATAGCAGATATTTTGTCCGGATCAGGTTTTATACAACCGTTCCCGATAATATATCCCAGATAACGTACTTCTTTCATACACCACTTACACTTTGCTAAATTTACAGTCAACCCTGCTTTGCGTAACATTTGAGCTACCTCTACTAACAATGATATGTGTTCATCAAAACTATCACTAACTAACAGCAAGTCATCAAGATATACAAGCACACGATTTTTCAAGTTCGCAGGAACTATAAAGTCCATGAGACGACACATTGTCTGTGGAGCATTTGTTAGTCCAAAAGGCATAACTTTAAACCTGTAAAGTGGGCGGTTTGGAACAGTAAAGGCTGTCATATCGCGAGAACTTTCTTCCAAGGCAATCTGCCAAAATGCGTGCTTTAAATCGAGTGATGATATAAATTCGGCTTTAGGCAAGCGAGAATTATGCCATTGATTTTGGGTTGCGGATAAGCATCCTTAATCGTAACGCTGTTTAATTTGCGCGAATCTAAGCAAAGCCTTACTTTTCCTTCTTTTTGTACTATTGCTACTGGGCTACTCCAAGAACAGTTAGGTGGGGCGAGCTCTATAATTCCAAGCTTAAGCATATTATCTACCTCAGCGTGTATTTTTTCTCAATTGCTGGTGAAACAGAAAAGTACCTTTGTTTAATGGGCTTTGTTCCCTGTTCAATCTCAATTGTATGCTGGAGAAGAGAAGTTTTTCCCAAACCTTCTTTATCGAAACTAGGATAAAATGATATAGCGCTTTTCAGTCGCTGCTTTTCATCAAATTTTAAGATATGGGTGTCAGATATCTGACTAAATTCATTAATGCTAGCACATCTACTTCCAAAGAGTTTTCCATCAAACCAAAAGAATTAAAAAAATCGATTCCTTAATATAAGTCTTGCTTCAAATTGGGAACAATAAATATTTCCATACGCTTAGATTCACCACGAAAGTAACATTGGTTGAAACACTTCCCAACACTTTGTACTTTTGGCTTCCTGCTGTCTCAATAAAACTTGAAAATTTCCGATACGGAATATTAAGGCTCAAAAACTGTTCGGCAGCTGTTCCACTTAAACAAGTTATAGAAGCACCAGAGTCTAGTAATCCTTCTATTTTCATACCAAAAATTTCAATTACCAAATATGACCTGAGATCGTCTTTTGGTTTCTCAAAAGCATCTATACAATTTTTAAATTTAATCCTGTTTTGTTTTAATCGATAATAAAAGTTACGTATACGCACCGTATTTCTCTTTGGCTTACTACTTTCACCAAATGTTTTAAGCTTCGTATTTTCAACTTCTTCACAAAATATTCTTTTTCTAGCTACCTCATATAACTTTAATCGTTCATGGTAAGGTCGTAACGGATACAAAATAGGTTTTCTAATATTAAAAAATTGAGGTACATCAGTTTGTGTGGCTACAGAAACATTATCATTGGAAGAGATATGTTCCTGACTTTGTGAATGTTTCTGAGTTTTATTTACATTCTTGTCGAGCGCAAGCTGATGTTGTTGCTTTTGCTCGGTCTCCCGTTTCCCTGACACTTTTCACATTGCGGTTTATAAACATTCGCGGTCCCACAACCATAACAAAAAATCGTTCTCTCTGACATACAATCAGTGTATCTGTGTCCATCGTTTCGACAGTTTTAGCAAATTAAATTTTTGCTATCTATTTCTGTGTCTTCTTTTATTTTTCTTAGCTCGCTAACTTCTTCAAAAATTTCGTTACGAGAGTCAACACTCTCCGAATAAATTTCATTAATTTGCTTTCTAGAAACTTTTTGTGTCTTCTCTAATTCATTACTTAAAGCTTCTCTTCTCAAAACAAGGTGTCGCAAATGGCTTACTGAATTTATTTGTAAATAAACTAACTCTTTTCTAAGATTTGGTCTTAAATTTCTTCTCAATATTTCTATTAATTCATGTTCTATTATTGGATAGCGCAATCTATCACTCAGTTGTAACATTGCATTATAGAAATCATCAAAGCTTTCATTAAATTGTTGTTTTCGATCTCTCATCATCTCACGTACGTCCACGTCAGAGAGATGATCGTTAAAATGACTTTTAAGAGCATCGCAAAGAGGAATCCAATCAATTTGAGGAACTGACCTTCGATAGCGCCAATACCACTCTTTTGCTTTTGCCGTAAAGAGAATGTGACTATGCTCACACAAGATTTTAAAATCACCAGCTAAGCTATCTTTTGTAAGAGCATTTATCATATAGATAAACTTTTCTACGGGCAAACCTGATAATGAACCACTAAAAGTAATGTTCCAACTACTTATCAAATTAGCAACCTTGCTATTATTTGTAAGAACAAAAGATGATAATGAAAATCTCTCGCGACTATCTCTCCCTACTGAAACGTTTGGGTTTGCCACAAGGGGTGGTTGTTGTTGCTGAGACAAATTCGGAAAGCTTTCTCTTGGCCATTCTGGTTCTCTAGCTCTGCTAATAGTAATTTGACTCAGCTGTTGGGATAATTGAACGATCATTGATCGCATTTGAGCCAGCTCAGAGTTGAAACGATTTTCAATATTTGAATTTCTTTTTTCCTCTCCATTATTTACAAAACTTGCTTCACATTCATTATTGCTACGATTACTGGCAACATTGTGGGGCAATGACAAGTTTCGGTTATCATCACAATGTTGATTACGTTTTTGTTGTCTTGAGAGCAAAACTCGGTCAACGGATTTCGGAATTGTTCCTGTTTCGCTTTGGTTAGACTCACTACAAGGAAATTTATATTCCAACAAACTATTTTTTGTTACTGCACATTGACAAACTTGACAAGAGGCAGATGATTTTAACCAATCTTAAATGCAATCACGATGAAAAATGTGCTTACATCTCGTAGCAACTAAAGCTGTTAACTCATTGAAGCTTATGTTACAAATTGAACAAATGTTTAAACTAGCCATAATGCCAGATTGAATTTCGAGGCTGTGCCTGACTGCCATAAATGAAATGAATTCAATCTATATATAAAAAACAAAATTGTCTAAAATGAAACCGCCTAATATGTTGTTTAAATCTATTGTCACCTTTCCTTTTTTTTTTTTTTTTTTTATATTGAAATGATTTCTTATCAGCAATTTTATTATTACATTATTATTTATTTTTATTATTAATTTTTTTTTTTTCGTATTTTGAAGATAATTTATATAATGATTTATGTTTAACCTAATGTGTTATATAAGACCGTCTAGTCAAAAATAAAGGAGCACCGCATGTGTATCAACAATATCGCAGAATATTTAATTTTTGTTTTTTTTTTCTATAGTTTTGTATCTTACTCTGGTAATAATTATCTAAACAGTAAAGAGAGACTTGGATGAAAACATTAGCATGCACTTAATGTTTCATAACTCCAAAAAAAAACCAAACTTTACGTTTAAAATTAACCTCATTATCACACAGAAAAATTAAAAACCCACTTGAATTGTGATAACAAGTTGTATAACTTAATATTTTGCAATCGGTTTAGTATAAAATGGTTTTAAACTTATTTAACTAAAATTCCAGAAAGCCTAAAAAAAATATACAAATGAAATCACTGACAGAAAAAAAAATCGGAAAATTATTTTGTAGGACTCGAAGGAATATACCTTTAGATGGAAAAATTATAATAGATTAGTTTTCTTTTAACCTTCAGGCCCCACGTTGGGCGCCACTTTTGTAATGATTGTCCTGCTTTGCTTAAAAGTTTTCTGGGCGAAGCTACTTCAGGTGACACATAACTGGAGGCACGTAAGGGTTAAAGGCTTAGCTCGTCGGATGGGGGGGACTTTGTTACGTCACACTGAAGAATCATAAACAAGAGAAATATACGTGCTTAAGATAGAAATGAAGAAAGACTATGAAAGTTAGAGAGAACAAAAGAGCGGATAGAACACCATAAGACGCGGATAGAACCCAAAATGACGGACGGACAAATCTAATTCACTGAAACTATTTAAAACAAAAAAAAAACATTACCACTGTACTGCAGATAAACATGCATAGCAGCAGAAACAGATGATGATGTTCTGCTTACCCGTATCCCAACCTTAGCTACCAAAACTGTTCTCAACTTTATATATGATAGCCCCATCAATTCTCTTTAATTTTAACTAAATCGGTTTTAATCACATTAGGCTAAAAGAAATTCATTTATTTACTATTCATGTCAGATATATTTATTATTTAATCATTTATATATATAATTAAATTCATTATAAAGTTTTCTTATATTATTTTTTAAAGTGCGGAAAAGAAAATAATTTAAATGTATACTTATTTATTTGATCTATTTAGCTTTCATTATGTTTAGATAGCATTCTTATAGGAACGAGGGAAAAAATGGAACACCTCGTACTAAGGTTAGCTATTTGTTGTTGTTAGAGAAGCACTATTTTATGAAAATAAATAATAAATTCTAAGTTGGGTTTAAATTTTTTTTTTTTTTTTTTGCACTTTAATTTAAGTTTAATTAGGGAAAAGTTTAGACTACTTTATCTAAGTATGTTTTTAACATTTTAAATAGTTTTTATATATAATATTAAACTATATGTTATATTTTTTTTTTTTTTGTATTTGTTTCGTTTTGTATTTCGTTTTTTTAAATTATTATTTATGTATGAAAGAACAGCAGAAAGAGAGAAAAAAAAAATAGCACTGAACTTAAGAGCTTAAAATAAAAATTGGTATAAATTATTAACCAAATATTTTTTTTATGTTTACACGTTTGTAATATATAGGTATGTATAAGCTATATATATGTTTTAGTATATATTAAATAAGTTTAATAAGGTATCTAGGTTATTTAATGTATGTTGTTGTTTTTTTTTTTTTTCTTTTGTATGTATGTTTATACATATGTATATACCTACATACATATCTATATGTGCAATATTTTAAGAATTCAGGAAAAGTATATAATTAAGAACTAGTTTAAGAATTTATATAAGGAATAATAATGTTTAATTAATATAGTTTTAAAAGGTATAGTTAAGAAAATTATGACTTACATTGCGACTTAATCCGATGCAGCAGGCCTGATGCAGGAAATGTTGTTGTCATTGTGTTTCAAGTTAGCAACTATAACAAAGTTGAATTAAGAAAAATGCGTATGCTTAAATAACCTTGGACACTATTGCTTGTCTCTTTTGTTTTTTCTTAATTTTTTTTTTTCTCTTTCTTGAAGTTTTACTTTAAGTGCACATTAAGTTATTTAAGATATAAGGTTTTGATGTTTTTAACTTTTAACTAGACAATGTATTGTTTGTTTGAATTTATTTTCTTTAAGTACTTGGTTTTTTCTTTCTTTTTCTATTTATGTATAAGCGCGTGGTTTCATTTTAAGCAGTAAGTCTTGACTGGAAGAAAGAAAACGTGGTCGGCCTGTCAAATTTTCTGCAAGTAGAGTTAGCAGATTTTTCGAAGATCGAAATGAGAGTGTTTAATTCCACAGCTGGACGTCTAGTTGTACGCAAGGTAGCCAGATCAATCACGTGACCACCTTGCTACATAAATTTAATCTGCAGAACCGACTCTAGCCAAATATTTATTTTATTAAGATAAGCGCAACAAATAGATTTAAGTTTAAGTACCTTATTTAACGTAGTTCCTCTATATTTAGTACGCTTAGTTTTTTCCCTGTATTTCTTAAACTTAGTTAGGAATTTTCCCTTTCAAATAGTTTTATTTTAGTGATGTAAATATTTTAGAAATAAAATATTTTAGTTACCTTTTGTTTAAGTATGTTTTCTTTTTTAAATCCAAATTTATTTTAAACACTTTGGTTTTCGTCAATGAGCTGAGTGTGTCTTTACTGATGGTAAGTTGTAGGGAAAAGAAAGCATGTAACGCATTTGCTTCCTAAGTGAACTTGGCGTAGGTTATTATTTCCGCTTTAAGTTTGATTGTACTAGATGATCAAATTTCTATGTGGATGGGCTTTGTAACAATTTTGGTAATAGAATAGAATGGCCTAAAAAATGTTACCATATTTTATTGGTTTCTAAACTTTTAGGATTCGTTTGAGAAAATTATATCACAAAATAAAATAGGTGGTGTAATCAACCATCACAAAGCAGATGATTTTGAATTTGCATGCAAAAAAAAATTATCTGGAATTGGTGGATTACAGGTTATTGTTGGATTTTTTTCTTTTTCTATGCCAACCATTTATATCTTAACGTTGAAGATCTTTAGCATGAAATATTCCAATTTTCCGGTCACTTAAATCTACAAGTTCGTAGTTGCAATTTCCTAATTTCTTTGACACTTTAGCTTTCAAAAATTTTGGAGCTAATTTGGCATTGAATTGAGCTGCTTTGTTACTTTGAGCGAAATTTCGCCTATAGACAATGTCGCCTTTTGCAAAGGTAATTGGTCTAGAACGTAAGTTATATATTTTCCTGTTTGTCTCATACGCTTTGCTTAAATTTTTTCTTACATTTTCTCTTATAATTTGAACTCTATCCTTTGTATCCAAGATGTTTTCACCTTCTTCAATCAAATCAAGTTTTCGCAAAAGTTCATAACTGCTGGCATGGGTAATCATTTGTTGACCAAACAAGACGTAATACGGTGAATAACCAATGGAAGTATGATATGAACTTCGTAAAGCAACACAAATTTGACTTAAGTTTAAATCCCACATGCGCTGATCTTTTAATAAATACGAACGAATTCCAGTAATGATTGATCGATTCAATCGTTCTGAATTATTCGACTGCGGTGAATATATGGCTGTTAAAATATGTTTTATGCCGTATTTAGCTAAGAAATGGCCAAATAATGTTGATTTAAACTGGGAACCGTTGTCCGAAACAAAGACTTCAGGTATTCCAAAAGTATGGAAAACGTTGCTTTCTAGAAAGTCAATTATTGCAGATGTAGAAAACTTACGTAATGGTTTAAGCAGAGGAAATTTACTCAAGTGATCCAAGACTATAAAAATCCCTACGTTGCCAGATTTAGATCGTGGATACGGACCAATAAAGTCCATATAAAGGCGCTGAAAAGGTCGTGAAGATTTTACTTGAGTTCCCATGGGAGGTCTTAAGACAATATTTGGAGCTTTACACTGCCTGCATGTTTCGCAATCTAACACATAGTTTCGAACATCTTTTGCCATACTTGGCCAAAAAAAATTTCTGCGCAACCTTTCTAGAGTCTTACCAATTCCACCATGTGCAGTCATTGGCGGATTATGTGCGCGTTCAATCACACAAGAGGTGAGTCCCTGTGGGATCCACAACTTCCATGATGAAGCTTCTGAAAACTCGTCATTTCTATAAAAATCTGTTCGTTTAAAGATAAAGCCATCAACGATTCGAAGATCAGGTAAATTACTCTGATTATCTTCTATATGATTAATAAGCCTCATGTATTGATCAGAATGAAATTGTGGTGAGTTGGAGTCAACTTGTGGTTTTACTAACTCTAAGCTATCTATCTCATCTATCGGTAGACGCGATAGTGCATCAGGAACAACATGAAGACTGCCTTTTCTGTGCTCAATAGAAAAATTAAAGCCTTGAAGCTTAAGTGACCAGCGTGCAAGTCTGCCATTTAAATCTTTTTGCCGCATTAACCATTTTAGGCTAGCATGATCGGTAATGACCTTGAATTCATGACCTTCTACATATTCTCTAAATTTCTCTATACTTAATAACGCTGCTAAGCACTCTAATTCTGTAATAGAATAGTTTTGTTGGGCGCGGTTTAGCTTGTGAGAAAAGAAAGCAATAGGTCTTTCGACGCCATCTTCATTCTCTTGAGCAAGAACACCCCCTACTCCTAGTTTAGATGCATCACATGAAATGATAAAAGGATGGTCAAAATTTGGCGTTATGAGAACCGGTGCAGACGTCAGCATGTCTTTAATTTTATCGAATGCTTCCTGTGCTTCTGTGGTCCATTTGAAAGCTTTAACCTTTTTCGTAAGATCAGTCAGAGGACTAGTAAGTGTAGCGTAATTATCTAAGAATCGACGGTACCAACCTGCGAGACCCAAAAAGCTTCGAACTTCTCGAACATTGCGTGGAACAGAAAGGTTCCGAATAGCAGATATTTTGTCCGGATCAGGTTTTATACAACCGTTCCCGATAATATATCCCAGATAACGTACTTCTTTCATACACCACTTACACTTTGCTAAATTTACAGTCAACCCTGCTTTGCGTAACATTTGAGCTACCTCTACTAACAATGATATGTGTTCATCAAAACTATCACTAACTAACAGCAAGTCATCAAGATATACAAACACACGATTTTTCAAGTTCGCAGGAACTATAAAGTCCATGAGACGACACATTGTCTGTGGAGCATTTGTTAGTCCAAAAGGCATAACTTTAAACCTGTAAAGTGGGCGGTTTGGAACAGTAAAGGCTGTCATATCGCGAGAACTTTCTTCCAAGGCAATCTGCCAAAATGCGTGCTTTAAATCGAGTGATGATATAAATTCGGCTTTAGGCAAACGAGATATTATGCCATTGATTTTGGGTTGCGGATAAGCATCCTTAATCGTAACGCTGTTTAATTTGCGCGAATCTAAGCAAAGCCTTACT
This sequence comes from Tetanocera ferruginea, assembly GCA_958299015.1. Taxonomy (NCBI): domain Eukaryota; kingdom Metazoa; phylum Arthropoda; class Insecta; order Diptera; family Sciomyzidae; genus Tetanocera; species Tetanocera ferruginea. The sequence goes on along the minus strand of OY282640.1, from coordinate 83,702,397 downwards.
TTTCCTTCTTTTTGTACTATTGCTACTGGGCTACTCCAAGAACAGTTAGGTGGGGCGAGCTCTATAATTCCAAGCTTAAGCATATTATCTACCTCAGCGTGTATTTTTTTCTCAATTGCTGGTGAAACAGAAAAGTACCTTTGTTTAATGGGCTTTGTTCCCTGTTCAATCTCAATTGTATGCTGGAGAAGAGAAGTTTTTCCCAAACCTTCTTTATCGAAACTAGGATAAAATGATATAGCGCTTTTCAGTCGCTGCTTTTCATCAAATTTTAAGATATGGGTGTCAGATATCTGACTAAATTCATTAATGCTAGCACATCTACTTCCAAAGAGTTTCTCCATCAAACCAAAAGAATTAAAAAAATCGATTCCTAAATATAAGTCTTGCTTCAAATTGGGAACAATAAATATTTCCATACGCTTAGATTCACCACGAAAGTAACATTGGTTGAAACACTTCCCAACACTTTGTACTTTTGGCTTCCTGCTGTCTCAATAAAACTTGAAAATTTCCGATACGGAATATTAAGGCTCAAAAACTGTTCGGCAGCTGTTCCACTTAAACAAGTTATAGAAGCACCAGAGTCTAGTAATCCTTCTATTTTCATACCAAAAATTTCAATTACCAAATATGACCTGAGATCGTCTTTTGGTTTCTCAAAAGCATCTATACAATTTTTATACCCTAAACCTGAAAGGTCAGGGTATATTAACTTTGTGCAAACGTTTGTAACGCATAGAACGAAGCGAGTCCGGTATAGAAAAGTATATATATTCTTGATCAGCGTCACCACGTGAGTCGAGCTATCTATGTCCGTCCGTCCGTCCGTCCGTCCGTCCGTCCGTCTGTGTGTTGTCCGTATACACAGCATAAGAAGAAGGAGTTGAGATAATTGGATGAAACTTGGTACACATGGTCACATATACCCAAGGATCTGCACTATTGAATATTTTTGGAATCCGCCCACGGACACGCCTACCTCCCGTACAACGCGAAAATTGAAAACTGCATAACTCAGCTCATAATTAGCTTACAACAATAAAATTTGGTATGTATGTGTTTTATATTAACACAAAGATGTCTTTGAAAAATGGACGTCATCCGCTTACGGACACGCCCACCTCCCATACAACCCAAAAATTAAAAACGCAATAAATAAGCCTCTGTTTAACCTACAGAGCTAAAATTTGACACATATGTTTTTTTTAACAAAACAAAGACGGTTTTGAAAAATGGACATCATCCGCCCACGCACACGCCTACCTCCCATACAACGCGAAAATTTAAAACTGCATAACTCAGCTCATAATAAGTCTACAACAACAAAATTTGGTATGTGTGTGTTTTATACCAACACAAAGATGTCTTCGAAAAATGGACGTCATCTGCTCACGGACACGCCCACCTCCCATACAACCCAAAAATTTAAAATGCAATAAATAAGCCTCTGTTTAACCTACAGAGCTAAAATTTGGCACGTATGTTTTTTATAACAAAAAAAAGATGGTTTTGAAAAATGGACATCGTCCGCCCACGGACACGCCTACTTCCCATACAACGCGAAAATTGAAAACTGCATAGCTCAGCTCATAATTAGCCTACAACAATAAAATTTGATATGTATGTGTTTCATACCAACACAAATATGTCTTCGGAAAATGGACGTCATCTGATCACGGACACGCCTACCTCCCATACAACCCAAAAATTGAAAACGCAATAAATAAGCATGTGTTTAACCTACAGAGCTAAAATTTGGCACGTATGTTTTTTATGACAAGACAAAGATGGTTTGGAAAAATGGACTTCATCCGCCCACGGACACGCCCATTTACAATTAATTTTTTTTTTTTGTTGAAAAGTGGGTTTAGGGTATTTCATAGTCGGCCTAGACCGACTTTAGACTTTCTTTACTTGTTAAATTTAATACTGTTTTGTTTTAATCGATAATAAAAGTTACGTATACGCACCGTATTTCTCTTTGGCTTACTACTTTCACCAAATGTTTTAAGCTTCGTATTTTCAACTTCTTCACAAAATATTCTTTTTCTAGCTACCTCATATAACTTTAATCGTTCATGGTAAGGTCGTAACGGATACAAAATAGGTTTTCTAATATTAAAAAATTGAGGTACATCAGTTTGTGTGGCTACAGAAACATTATCATTGGAAGAGATATGTTCCTGACTTTGTGAATGTTTCTGAGTTTTATTTACATTCTTGTCGAGCGCAAGCTGATGTTGTTGCTTTTGCTCGGTCTCCCGTTTCCCTGACACTTTTCACATTGCGGTTTATAAACATTCGCGGTCCCACAACCATAACAAAAAATCGTTCTCTCTGACATACAATCAGTGTATCTGTGTCCATCGTTTCGACAGTTTTAGCAAATTAAATTTTTGCTATCTATTTCTGTGTCTTCTTTTATTTTTCTTAGCTCGCTAACTTCTTCAAAAATTTCGTTACGAGAGTCAACACTCTCCGAATAAATTTCATTAATTTGCTTTCTAGAAACTTTTTGTGTCTTCTCTAATTCATTACTTAAAGCTTCTCTTCTCAAAACAAGGTGTCGCAAATGGCTTACTGAATTTATTTGTAAATAAACTAACTCTTTTCTAAGATTTGGTCTTAAATTTCTTCTCAATATTTCTATTAATTCATGTTCTATTATTGGATAGCGCAATCTATCACTCAGTTGTAACATTGCATTATAGAAATCATCAAAGCTTTCATTAAATTGTTGTTTTCGATCTCTCATCATCTCACGTACGTCCACGTCAGAGAGATGATCGTTAAAATGACTTTTAAGAGCATCGCAAAGAGGAATCCAATCAATTTGAGGAACTGACCTTCGATAGCGCCAATACCACTCTTTTGCTTTTGCCGTAAAGAGAATGTGACTATGCTCACACAAGATTTTAAAATCACCAGCTAAGCTATCTTTTGTAAGAGCATTTATCATATAGATAAACTTTTCTACGGGCAAACCTGATAATGAACCACTAAAAGTAATGTTCCAACTACTTATCAAATTAGCAACCTTGCTATTATTTGTAAGAACAAAAGATGATAATGAAAATCTCTCGCGACTATCTCTCCCTACTGAAACGTTTGGGTTTGCCACAAGGGGTGGTTGTTGTTGCTGAGACAAATTCGGAAAGATTTCTCTTGGCCATTCTGGTTCTCTAGCTCTGCTAATAGTAATTTGACTCAGCTGTTGGGATAATTGAACGATCATTGATCGCATTTGAGCCAGCTCAGAGTTGAAACGATTTTCAATATTTGAATTTCTTTTTTCCTCTCCATTATTTACAAAACTTGCTTCACATTCATTATTGCTACGATTACTGGCAACATTGTGGGGCAATGACAAGTTTCGGTTATCATCACAACCGAATTTATTTTTCTTAGCTCGCTAACTTCTTCAAAAATTTCGTTACGAGAGTCAACACTCTCCGAATAAATTTCATTAATTTGCTTTCTAGAAACTTTTTGTGTCTTCTCTAATTCATTACTTAAAGCTTCTCTTCTCAAAACAAGGTGTCGCAAATGGCTTACTGAATTTATTTGTAAATAAACTAACTCTTTTCTAAGATTTGGTCTTAAATTTCTTCTCAATATTTCTATTAATTCATGTTCTATTATTGGATAGCGCAATCTATCACTCAGTTGTAACATTGCATTATAGAAATCATCAAAGCTTTCATTAAATTGTTGTTTTCGATCTCTCATCATCTCACGTACGTCCACGTCAGAGAGATGATCGTTAAAATGACTTTTAAGAGCATCGCAAAGAGGAATCCAATCAATTTGAGGAACTGACCTTCGATAGCGCCAATACCACTCTTTTGCTTTTGCCGTAAAGAGAATGTGACTATGCTCACACAAGATTTTAAAATCACCAGCTAAGCTATCTTTTGTAAGAGCATTTATCATATAGATAAACTTTTCTACGGGCAAACCTGATAATGAACCACTAAAAGTAATGTTCCAACTACTTATCAAATTAGCAACCTTGCTATTATTTGTAAGAACAAAAGATGATAATGAAAATCTCTCGCGACTATCTCTCCCTACTGAAACGTTTGGGTTTGCCACAAGGGGTGGTTGTTGTTGCTGAGACAAATTCGGAAAGCTTTCTCTTGGCCATTCTGGTTCTCTAGCTCTGCTAATAGTAATTTGACTCAGCTGTTGGGATAATTGAACGATCATTGATCGCATTTGAGCCAGCTCAGAGTTGAAACGATTTTCAATATTTGAATTTCTTTTTTCCTCTCCATTATTTACAAAACTTGCTTCACATTCATTATTGCTACGATTACTGGCAACATTGTGGGGCAATGACAAGTTTCGGTTATCATCACAATGTTGATTACGTTTTTGTTGTCTTGAGAGCAAAACTCGGTCAACGGATTTCTGAATTGTTCCTGTTTCGCTTTGGTTAGACTCACTAGAAGGAAATTTATATTCCAACAAACTATTTTTTGTTACTGCACATTGACAAACTTGACAAGAGGCAGATGATTTTAACCAATCTAAAATGCAATCACGATGAAAAATGTGCTTACATCTCGTAGCAACTAAAGCTGTTAACTCATTGAAGCTTATGTTACAAATTGAACAAATGTTTAAACTAGCCATAATGCCAGATTGAATTTCGAGGCTGTGCCTGACTGCCATAAATGAAATGAATTCAATCTATATATAAAAAACAAGATTGTCTAAAATGAAACCGTCTAATATGTTGTTTAAATCTATTGTCACCTTTCCTTTTTTTTTTTTTTTTTTTATATTGAAATGATTTCTTATCAGCAATTTTATTATTACATTATTATTTATTTTTATTATTAATTTTTCTTTTTTCGTATTTTGAAGATAATTTATATAATGATTTATGTTTAACCTAATGTGTTATATAAGACCGTCTAGTCAAAAATAAAGGAGCACCGCATGTGTATCAACAATATCGCAGAATATTTAATTTTTGTTTTTTTTTTTTCTATAGTTTTGTATCTTACTCTGGTAATAATTATCTAAACAGTAAAGAGAGACTTGGATGAAAACATTAGCATGCACTTAATGTTTCATAACTCCAAAAAAAAACCAAACTTTACGTTTAAAATTAACCTCATTATCACACAGAAAAATTAAAAACCCACTTGAATTGTGATAACAAGTTGTATAACTTAATATTTTGCAATCGGTTTAGTATAAAATGGTTTTAAACTTATTTAACTAAAATTCCAGAAAGCCTAAAAAAAATATACAAATGAAATCACTGACAGAAAAAAAAATCGGAAAATTATTTTGTAGGACTCGAAGGAATATACCTTTAGATGGAAAAATTATAATAGATTAGTTTTCTTTTAACCTTCAGGCCCCACGTTGGGCGCCACTTTTGTAATGATTGTCCTGCTTTGCTTAAAAGTTTTCTGGGCGAAGCTACTTCAGGTGACACATAACTGGAGGCACGTAAGGGTTAAAGGCTTAGCTCGTCGGATGGGGGGGACTTTGTTACGTCACACTGAAGAATCATAAACAAGAGAAATATACGTGCTTAAGATAGAAATGAAGAAAGACTTTGAAAGTTAGAGAGAACAAAAGAGCGGATAGAACACCATAAGACGCGGATAGAACCCAAAATGACGGACGGACAAATCTAATTCACTGAAACTATTTAAAACAAAAAAAAAACATTACCACTGTACTGCAGATAAACATGCATAGCAGCAGAAACAGATGATGATGTTCTGCTTACCCGTATCCCAACCTTAGCTACCAAAACTGTTCTCAACTTTATATATGATAGCCCCATCAATTCTCTTTAATTTTAACTAAATCGGTTTTAATCACATTAGGCTAAAAGAAATTCATTTATTTACTATTCATGTCAGATATATTTATTATTTAATCATTTATATATATAATTAAATTCATTATAAAGTTTTCTTATATTATTTTTTAAAGTGCGGAAAAGAAAATAATTTAAATGTATACTTATTTATTTGATCTATTTAGCTTTCATTATGTTTAGATAGCATTCTTATAGGAACGAGGGAAAAAATGGAACACCTCGTACTAAGGTTAGCTATTTGTTGTTGTTAGAGAAGCACTATTTTATGAAAATAAATAATAAATTCTAAGTTGGGTTTAAATTTTTTTTTTTTTTTATGCACTTTAATTTAAGTTTAATTAGGGAAAAGTTTAGACTACTTTATCTAAGTATGTTTTTAACATTTTAAATAGTTTTTATATATAATATTAAACTATATGTTATATTTTTTTTTTTTTTTGTATTTGTTTCGTTTTGTATTTCGTTTTTTTAAATTATTATTTATGTATGAAAGAACAGCAGAAAGAGAGAAAAAAAAATAGCACTGAACTTAAGAGCTTAAAATAAAAATTGGTATAAATTATTAACCAAATATTTTTTTTATGTTTACACGTTTGTAATATATAGGTATGTATAAGCTATATATATGTTTTAGTATATATTAAATAAGTTTAATAAGGTATCTAGGTTATTTAATGTATGTTGTTGTTTTTTTTTTTTTTTCTTATGTATGTATGTTTATACATATGTATATACCTACATACATATCTATATGTGCAATATTTTAAGAATTCAGGAAAAGTATATAATTAAGAACTAGTTTAAGAATTTATATAAGGAATAATAATGTTTAATTAATATAGTTTTAAAAGGTATAGTTAAGAAAATTATGACTTACATTGCGACTTAATCCGATGCAGCAGGCCTGATGCAGGAAATGTTGTTGTCATTGTGTTTCAAGTTAGCAACTATAACAAAGTTGAATTAAGAAAAATGCGTATGCTTAAATAACCTTGGACACTATTGCTTGTCTCTTTTGTTTTTTCTTAATATTTTTTTTTTCTCTTTCTTGAAGTTTTACTTTAAGTGCACATTAAGTTATTTAAGATATAAGGTTTTGATGTTTTTAACTTTTAACTAGACAATGTATTGTTTGTTTGAATTTATTTTCTTTAAGTACTTGGTTTTTTCTTTCTTTTTCTATTTATGTATAAGCGCGTGGTTTCATTTTAAGCAGTAAGTCTTGACTGGAAGAAAGAAAACGTGGTCGGCCTGTCAAATTTTCTGCAAGTAGAGTTAGCAGATTTTTCGAAGATCGAAATGAGAGTGTTTAATTCCACAGCTGGACGTCTAGTTGTACGCAAGGTAGCCAGATCAATCACGTGACCACCTTGCTACATAAATTTAATCTGCAGAACCGACTCTAGCCAAATATTTATTTTATTAAGATAAGCGCAACAAATAGATTTAAGTTTAAGTACCTTATTTAACGTAGTTCCTCTATATTTAGTACGCTTAGTTTTTTCCCTGTATTTCTTAAACTTAGTTAGGAATTTTCCCTTTCAAATAGTTTTATTTTAGTGATGTAAATATTTTAGAAATAAAATATTTTAGTTACCTTTTGTTTAAGTATGTTTTCTTTTTTAAATCCAAATTTATTTTAAACACTTTGGTTTTCGTCAATGAGCTGAGTGTGTCTTTACTGATGGTAAGTTGTAGGGAAAAGAAAGCATGTAACGCATTTGCTTCCTAAGTGAACTTGGCGTAGGTTATTATTTCCGCTTTAAGTTTGATTGTACTAGATGATCAAATTTCTATGTGGATGGGCTTTGTAACAATTTTGGTAATAGAATAGAATGGCCTAAAAAATGTTACCATATTTTATTGGTTTCTAAACTTTTAGGATTCGTTTGAGAAAATTATATCACAAAATAAAATAGGTGGTGTAATCAACCATCACAAAGCAGATGATTTTGAATTTGCATGCAAAAAAAAATTATCTGGAATTGGTGGATTACAGGTTATTGTTGGATTTTTTTCTTTTTCTATGCCAACCATTTATATCTTAACGTTGAAGATCTTTAGCATGAAATATTCCAATTTTCCGGTCACTTAAATCTACAAGTTCGTAGTTGCAATTTCCTAATTTCTTTGACACTTTAGCTTTCAAAAATTTTGGAGCTAATTTGGCATTGAATTGAGCTGCTTTGTTACTTTGAGCGAAATTTCGCCTATAGACAATGTCGCCTTTTGCAAAGGTAATTGGTCTAGAACGTAAGTTATATATTTTCCTGTTTGTCTCATACGCTTTGCTTAAATTTTTTCTTACATTTTCTCTTATAATTTGAACTCTATCCTTTGTATCCAAGATGTTTTCACCTTCTTCAATCAAATCAAGTTTTCGCAAAAGTTCATAACTGCTGGCATGGGTAATCATTTGTTGACCAAACAAGACGTAATACGGTGAATAACCAATGGAAGTATGATATGAACTTCGTAAAGCAACACAAATTTGACTTAAGTTTAAATCCCACATGCGCTGATCTTTTAATAAATACGAACGAATTCCAGTAATGATTGATCGATTCAATCGTTCTGAATTATTCGACTGCGGTGAATATATGGCTGTTAAAATATGTTTTATGCCGTATTTAGCTAAGAAATGGCCAAATAATGTTGATTTAAACTGGGAACCGTTGTCCGAAACAAAGACTTCAGGTATTCCAAAAGTATGGAAAACGTTGCTTTCTAGAAAGTCAATTATTGCAGATGTAGAAAACTTACGTAATGGTTTAAGCAGAGGAAATTTACTCAAGTGATCCAAGACTATAAAAATCCCTACGTTGCCAGATTTAGATCGTGGATACGGACCAATAAAGTCCATATAAAGGCGCTGAAAAGGTCGTGAAGATTTTACTTGAGTTCCCATGGGAGGTCTTAAGACAATATTTGGAGCTTTACACTGCCTGCATGTTTCGCAATCTAACACATAGTTTCGAACATCTTTTGCCATACTTGGCCAAAAAAAATTTCTGCGCAACCTTTCTAGAGTCTTACCAATTCCACCATGTGCAGTCATTGGCGGATTATGTGCGCGTTCAATCACACAAGAGGTGAGTCCCTGTGGGATCCACAACTTCCATGATGAAGCTTCTGAAAACTCGTCATTTCTATAAAAATCTGTTCGTTTAAAGATAAAGCCATCAACGATTCGAAGATCAGGTAAATTACTCTGATTATCTTCTATATGCTTAATAAGCCTCATGTATTGATCAGAATGAAATTGTGGTGAGTTCAAGTCAACTTGTGGTTTTACTAACTCTAAGCTATCTATCTCATCTATCGGTAGACGCGATAGTGCATCAGGAACAACATGAAGACTGCCTTTTCTGTGCTCAATAGAAAAATTAAAGCCTTGAAGCTTAAGTGACCAGCGTGCAAGTCTGCCATTTAAATCTTTTTGCCGCATTAACCATTTTAGGCTAGCATGATCGGTAATGACCTTGAATTCATGACCTTCTACATATTCTCTAAATTTCTCTATACTTAATAACGCTGCTAAGCACTCTAATTCTGTAATAGAATAGTTTTGTTGGGCGCGGTTTAGCTTGTGCGAAAAGAAAGCAATAGGTCTTTCGACGCCATCTTCATTCTCTTGAGCAAGAACACCCCCTACTCCTAGTTTAGATGCATCACATGAAATGATAAAAGGATGGTCAAAATTTGGCGTTATGAGAACCGGTGCAGACGTCAGCATGTCTTTAATTTTATCGAATGCTTCCTGTGCTTCTGTGGTCCATTTGAAAGCTTTAACCTTTTTCGTAAGATCAGTCAGAGGACTAGTAAGTGTAGCGTAATTATCTAAGAATCGACGGTACCAACCTGCGAGACCCAAAAAGCTTCGAACTTCTCGAACATTGCGTGGAACAGAAAGGTTCCGAATAGCAGATATTTTGTCCGGATCAGGTTTTATACAACCGTTCCCGATAATATATCCCAGATAACGTACTTCTTTCATACACCACTTACACTTTGCTAAATTTACAGTCAACCCTGCTTTGCGTAACATTTGAGCTACCTCTACTAACAATGATATGTGTTCATCAAAACTATCACTAACTAACAGCAAGTCATCAAGATATACAAACACACGATTTTTCAAGTTCGCAGGAACTATAAAGTCCATGAGACGACACATTGTCTGTGGAGCATTTGTTAGTCCAAAAGGCATAACTTTAAACCTGTAAAGTGGGCGGTTTGGAACAGTAAAGGCTGTCATATCGCGAGAACTTTCTTCCAAGGCAATCTGCCAAAATGCGTGCTTTAAATCGAGTGATGATATAAATTCGGCTTTAGGCAAACGAGATATTATGCCATTGATTTTGGGTTGCGGATAAGCATCCTTAATCGTAACGCTGTTTAATTTGCGCGAATCTAAGCAAAGCCTTACTTTTCCTTCTTTTTGTACTATTGCTACTGGGCTACTCCAAGAACAGTTAGGTGGGGCGAGCTCTATAATTCCAAGCTTAAGCATATTATCTACCTCAGCGTGTATTTTTTTCTCAATTGCTGGTGAAACAGAAAAGTACCTTTGTTTAATGGGCTTTGTTCCCTGTTCAATCTCAATTGTATGCTGGAGAAGAGAAGTTTTTCCCAAACCTTCTTTATCGAAACTAGGATAAAATGATATAGCGCTTTTCAGTCGCTGCTTTTCATCAAATTTTAAGATATGGGTGTCAGATATCTGACTAAATTCATTAATGCTAGCACATCTACTTCCAAAGAGTTTCTCCATCAAACCAAAAGAATTAAAAAAATCGATTCCTAAATATAAGTCTTGCTTCAAATTGGGAACAATAAATATTTCCATACGCTTAGATTCACCACGAAAGTAACATTGGTTGAAACACTTCCCAACACTTTGTACTTTTGGCTTCCTGCTGTCTCAATAAAACTTGAAAATTTCCGATACGGAATATTAAGGCTCAAAAACTGTTCGGCAGCTGTTCCACTTAAACAAGTTATAGAAGCACCAGAGTCTAGTAATCCTTCTATTTTCATACCAAAAATTTCAATTACCAAATATGACCTGAGATCGTCTTTTGGTTTCTCAAAAGCATCTATACAATTTTTATACCCTAAACCTGAAAGGTCAGGGTATATTAACTTTGTGCAAACGTTTGTAACGCATAGAACGAAGCGAGTCCGGTATAGAAAAGTATATATATTCTTGATCAGCGTCACCACGTGAGTCGAGCTATCTATGTCCGTCCGTCCGTCCGTCCGTCCGTCCGTCTGTGTGTTGTCCGTATACACAGGATAAGAAGAAGGAGTTGAGATAATTGGATGAAACTTGGTACACATGGTCACATATACCCAAGGATCTGCACTATTGAATATTTTTGGAATCCGCCCACGGACACGCCTACCTCCCGTACAACGCGAAAATTGAAAACTGCATAACTCAGCTCATAATTAGCTTACAACAATAAAATTTGGTATGTATGTGTTTTATATTAACACAAAGATGTCTTTGAAAAATGGACGTCATCCGCTTACGGACACGCCCACCTCCCATACAACCCAAAAATTAAAAACGCAATAAATAAGCCTCTGTTTAACCTACAGAGCTAAAATTTGACACATATGTTTTTTTTAACAAAACAAAGACGGTTTTGAAAAATGGACATCATCCGCCCACGCACACGCCTACCTCCCATACAACGCGAAAATTTAAAACTGCATAACTCAGCTCATAATAAGTCTACAACAACAAAATTTGGTATGTGTGTGTTTTATACCAACACAAAGATGTCTTCGAAAAATGGACGTCATCTGCTCACGGACACGCCCACCTCCCATACAACCCAAAAATTGAAAATGCAATAAATAAGCCTCTGTTTAACCTACAGAGCTAAAATTTGGCACGTATGTTTTTTATAAAAAAAAAAAGATGGTTTTGAAAAATGGACATCGTCCGCCCACGGACACGCCTACTTCCCATACAACGCGAAAATTGAAAACTGCATAGCTCAGCTCATAATTAGCCTACAACAATAAAATTTGATATGTATGTGTTTCATACCAACACAAATATGTCTTCGGAAAATGGACGTCATCTGATCACGGACACGCCTACCTCCCATACAACCCAAAAATTGAAAACGCAATAAATAAGCATGTGTTTAACCTACAGAGCTAAAATTTGGCACGTATGTTTTTTATGACAAGACAAAGATGGTTTGGAAAAATGGACTTCATCCGCCCACGGACACGCCCATTTACAATTAATTTTTTTTTTTTTGTTGAAAAGTGGGTTTAGGGTATTTCATAGTCGGCCTAGACCGACTTTAGACTTTCTTTACTTGTTAAATTTAATACTGTTTTGTTTTAATCGATAATAAAAGTTACGTATACGCACCGTATTTCTCTTTGGCTTACTACTTTCACCAAATGTTTTAAGCTTCGTATTTTCAACTTCTTCACAAAATATTCTTTTTCTAGCTACCTCATATAACTTTAATCGTTCATGGTAAGGTCGTAACGGATACAAAATAGGTTTTCTAATATTAAAAAATTGAGGTACATCAGTTTGTGTGGCTACAGAAACATTATCATTGGAAGAGATATGTTCCTGACTTTGTGAATGTTTCTGAGTTTTATTTACATTCTTGTCGAGCGCAAGCTGATGTTGTTGCTTTTGCTCGGTCTCCCGTTTCCCTGACACTTTTCACATTGCGGTTTATAAACATTCGCGGTCCCACAACCATAACAAAAAATCGTTCTCTCTGACATACAATCAGTGTATCTGTGTCCATCGTTTCGACAGTTTTAGCAAATTAAATTTTTGCTATCTATTTCTGTGTCTTCTTTTATTTTTCTTAGCTCGCTAACTTCTTCAAAAATTTCGTTACGAGAGTCAACACTCTCCGAATAAATTTCATTAATTTGCTTTCTAGAAACTTTTTGTGTCTTCTCTAATTCATTACTTAAAGCTTCTCTTCTCAAAACAAGGTGTCGCAAATGGCTTACTGAATTTATTTGTAAATAAACTAACTCTTTTCTAAGATTTGGTCTTAAATTTCTTCTCAATATTTCTATTAATTCATGTTCTATTATTGGATAGCGCAATCTATCACTCAGTTGTAACATTGCATTATAGAAATCATCAAAGCTTTCATTAAATTGTTGTTTTCGATCTCTCATCATCTCACGTACGTCCACGTCAGAGAGATGATCGTTAAAATGACTTTTAAGAGCATCGCAAAGAGGAATCCAATCAATTTGAGGAACTGACCTTCGATAGCGCCAATACCACTCTTTTGCTTTTGCCGTAAAGAGAATGTGACTATGCTCACACAAGATTTTAAAATCACCAGCTAAGCTATCTTTTGTAAGAGCATTTATCATATAGATAAACTTTTCTACGGGCAAACCTGATAATGAACCACTAAAAGTAATGTTCCAACTACTTATCAAATTAGCAACCTTGCTATTATTTGTAAGAACAAAAGATGATAATGAAAATCTCTCGCGACTATCTCTCCCTACTGAAACGTTTGGGTTTGCCACAAGGGGTGGTTGTTGTTGCTGAGACAAATTCGGAAAGCTTTCTCTTGGCCATTCTGGTTCTCCAGCTCTGCTAATAGTAATTTGACTCAGCTGTTGGGATAATTGAACGATCATTGATCGCATTTGAGCCAGCTCAGAGTTGAAACGATTTTCAATATTTGAATTTCTTTTTTCCTCTCCATTATTTACAAAACTTGCTTCACATTCATTATTGCTACGATTACTGGCAACATTATGGGGCAATGACAAATTTCGGTTATCATCACAATGTTGATTACGTTTTTGTTGTCTTGAGAGCAAAACTCGGTCAACGGATTTCTGAATTGTTCCTGTTTCGCTTTGGTTAGACTCACTAGAAGGAAATTTATATTCCAACAAACTATTTTTTGTTACTGCACATTGACAAACTTGACAAGAGGCAGATGATTTTAACCAATCTAAAATGCAATCACGATGAAAAATGTGCTTACATCTCGTAGCAACTAAAGCTGTTAACTCATTGAAGCTTATGTTACAAATTGAACAAATGTTTAAACTAGCCATAATGCCAGATTGAATTTCGAGGCTGTGCCTGACTGCCATAAATGAAATGAATTCAATCTATATATAAAAAACAAGATTGTCTAAAATGAAACCGTCTAATATGTTGTTTAAATCTATTGTCACCTTTCCTTTTTTTTTTTTTTTTTTTTATATTGAAATGATTTCTTATCAGCAATTTTATTATTACATTATTATTTATTTTTATTATTAATTTTTCTTTTTTCGTATTTTGAAGATAATTTATATAATGATTTATGTTTAACCTAATGTGTTATATAAGACCGTCTAGTCAAAAATAAAGGAGCACCGCATGTGTATCAACAATATCGCAGAATATTTAATTTTTGTTTTTTTTTTTCTATAGTTTTGTATCTTACTCTGGTAATAATTATCTAAACAGTAAAGAGAGACTTGGATGAAAACATTAGCATGTACTTAATGTTTCATAACTCCAAAAAAAAACCAAACTTTACGTTTAAAATTAACCTCATTATCACACAGAAAAATTAAAAACCCACTTGAATTGTGATAACAAGTTGTATAACTTAATATTTTGCAATCGGTTTAGTATAAAATGGTTTTAAACTTATTTAACTAAAATTCCAGAAAGCCTAAAAAAAATATACAAATGAAATCACTGACAGAAAAAAAAATCGGAAAATTATTTTGTAGGACTCGAAGGAATATACCTTTAGATGGAAAAATTATAATAGATTAGTTTTCTTTTAACCTTCAGGCCCCACGTTGGGCGCCACTTTTGTAATGATTGTCCTGCTTTGCTTAAAAGTTTTCTGGGCGAAGCTACTTCAGGTGACACATAACTGGAGGCACGTAAGGGTTAAAGGCTTAGCTCGTCGGATGGGGGGGACTTTGTTACGTCACACTGAAGAATCATAAACAAGAGAAATATACGTGCTTAAGATAGAAATGAAGAAAGACTATGAAAGTTAGAGAGAACAAAAGAGCGGATAGAACACCATAAGACGCGGATAGAACCCAAAATGACGGACGGACAAATCTAATTCACTGAAACTATTTAAAACAAAAAAAAAAATTACCACTGTACTGCAGATAAACATGCATAGCAGCAGAAACAGATGATGATGTTCTGCTTACCCGTATCCCAACCTTAGCTACCAAAACTGTTCTCAACTTTATATATGATAGCCCCATCAATTCTCTTTAATTTTAACTAAATCGGTTTTAATCACATTAGGCTAAAAGAAATTCATTTATTTACTATTCATGTCAGATATATTTATTATTTAATCATTTATATATATAATTAAATTCATTATAAAGTTTTCTTATATTATTTTTTAAAGTGCGGAAAAGAAAATAATTTAAA
Organism: Tetanocera ferruginea; assembly: GCA_958299015.1. NCBI lineage: Eukaryota > Metazoa > Arthropoda > Insecta > Diptera > Sciomyzidae > Tetanocera > Tetanocera ferruginea. The sequence continues at coordinate 83,687,101 of OY282640.1, read as the reverse complement.
TGTATACTTATTTATTTGATCTATTTAGCTTTCATTATGTTTAGATAGCATTCTTATAGGAACGAGGGAAAAAATGGAACACCTCGTACTAAGGTTAGCTATTTGTTGTTGTTAGAGAAGCACTATTTTATGGAAATAAATAATAAATTCTAAGTTGGGTTTAAATTTTTTTTTTTTTTATGCACTTTAATTTAAGTTTAATTAGGGAAAAGTTTAGACTACTTTATCTAAGTATGTTTTTAACATTTTAAATAGTTTTTATATATAATATTAAACTATATGTTATATTTTTTTTTTTTTTTTTGTATTTGTTTCGTTTTGTATTTCGTTTTTTAAAATTATTATTTATGTATGAAAGAACAGCAGAAAGAGAGAAAAAAAAATAGCACTGAACTTAAGAGCTTAAAATAAAAATTGGTATAAATTATTAACCAAATATTTTTTTTATGTTTACACGTTTGTAATATATAGGTATGTATAAGCTATATATATGTTTTAGTATATATTAAATAAGTTTAATAAGGTATCTAGGTTATTTAATGTATGTTGTTGTTTTTTTTTTTTTTTCTTATGTATGTATGTTTATACATATGTATATACCTACATACATATCTATATGTGCAATATTTTAAGAATTCAGGAAAAGTATATAATTAAGAACTAGTTTAAGAATTTATATAAGGAATAATAATGTTTAATTAATATAGTTTTAAAAGGTATAGTTAAGAAAATTATGACTTACATTGCGACTTAATCCGATGCAGCAGGCCTGATGCAGGAAATGTTGTTGTCATTGTGTTTCAAGTTAGCAACTATAACAAAGTTGAATTAAGAAAAATGCGTATGCTTAAATAACCTTGGACACTATTGCTTGTCTCTTTTGTTTTTTCTTAATATTTTTTTTTTCTCTTTCTTGAAGTTTTACTTTAAGTGCACATTAAGTTATTTAAGATATAAGGTTTTGATGTTTTTAACTTTTAACTAGACAATGTATTGTTTGTTTGAATTTATTTTCTTTAAGTACTTGGTTTTTTCTTTCTTTTTCTATTTATGTATAAGCGCGTGGTTTCATTTTAAGCAGTAAGTCTTGACTGGAAGAAAGAAAACGTGGTCGGCCTGTCAAATTTTCTGCAAGTAGAGTTAGCAGATTTTTCGAAGATCGAAATGAGAGTGTTTAATTCCACAGCTGGACGTCTAGTTGTACGCAAGGTAGCCAGATCAATCACGTGACCACCTTGCTACATAAATTTAATCTGCAGAACCGACTCTAGCCAAATATTTATTTTATTAAGATAAGCGCAACAAATAGATTTAAGTTTAAGTACCTTATTTAACGTAGTTCCTCTATATTTAGTACGCTTAGTTTTTTCCCTGTATTTCTTAAACTTAGTTAGGAATTTTCCCTTTCAAATAGTTTTATTTTAGTGATGTAAATATTTTAGAAATAAAATATTTTAGTTACCTTTTGTTTAAGTATGTTTTCTTTTTTAAATCCAAATTTATTTTAAACACTTTGGTTTTCGTCAATGAGCTGAGTGTGTCTTTACTGATGGTAAGTTGTAGGGAAAAGAAAGCATGTAACGCATTTGCTTCCTAAGTGAACTTGGCGTAGGTTATTATTTCCGCTTTAAGTTTGATTGTACTAGATGATCAAATTTCTATGTGGATGGGCTTTGTAACAATTTTGGTAATAGAATAGAATGGCCTAAAAAATGTTACCATATTTTATTGGTTTCTAAACTTTTAGGATTCGTTTGAGAAAATTATATCACAAAATAAAATAGGTGGTGTAATCAACCATCACAAAGCAGATGATTTTGAATTTGCATGCAAAAAAAAATTATCTGGAATTGGTGGATTACAGGTTATTGTTGGATTTTTTTCTTTTTCTATGCCAACCATTTATATCTTAACGTTGAAGATCTTTAGCATGAAATATTCCAATTTTCCGGTCACTTAAATCTACAAGTTCGTAGTTGCAATTTCCTAATTTCTTTGACACTTTAGCTTTCAAAAATTTTGGAGCTAATTTGGCATTGAATTGAGCTGCTTTGTTACTTTGAGCGAAATTTCGCCTATAGACAATGTCGCCTTTTGCAAAGGTAATTGGTCTAGAACGTAAGTTATATATTTTCCTGTTTGTCTCATACGCTTTGCTTAAATTTTTTCTTACATTTTCTCTTATAATTTGAACTCTATCCTTTGTATCCAAGATGTTTTCACCTTCTTCAATCAAATCAAGTTTTCGCAAAAGTTCATAACTGCTGGCATGGGTAATCATTTGTTGACCAAACAAGACGTAATACGGTGAATAACCAATGGAAGTATGATATGAACTTCGTAAAGCAACACAAATTTGACTTAAGTTTAAATCCCACATGCGCTGATCTTTTAATAAATACGAACGAATTCCAGTAATGATTGATCGATTCAATCGTTCTGAATTATTCGACTGCGGTGAATATATGGCTGTTAAAATATGTTTTATGCCGTATTTAGCTAAGAAATGGCCAAATAATGTTGATTTAAACTGGGAACCGTTGTCCGAAACAAAGACTTCAGGTATTCCAAAAGTATGGAAAACGTTGCTTTCTAGAAAGTCAATTATTGCAGATGTAGAAAACTTACGTAATGGTTTAAGCAGAGGAAATTTACTCAAGTGATCCAAGACTATAAAAATCCCTACGTTGCCAGATTTAGATCGTGGATACGGACCAATAAAGTCCATATAAAGGCGCTGAAAAGGTCGTGAAGATTTTACTTGAGTTCCCATGGGAGGTCTTAAGACAATATTTGGAGCTTTACACTGCCTGCATGTTTCGCAATCTAACACATAGTTTCGAACATCTTTTGCCATACTTGGCCAAAAAAAATTTCTGCGCAACCTTTCTAGAGTCTTACCAATTCCACCATGTGCAGTCATTGGCGGATTATGTGCGCGTTCAATCACACAAGAGGTGAGTCCCTGTGGGATCCACAACTTCCATGATGAAGCTTCTGAAAACTCGTCATTTCTATAAAAATCTGTTCGTTTAAAGATAAAGCCATCAACGATTCGAAGATCAGGTAAATTACTCTGATTATCTTCTATATGCTTAATAAGCCTCATGTATTGATCAGAATGAAATTGTGGTGAGTTCAAGTCAACTTGTGGTTTTACTAACTCTAAGCTATCTATCTCATCTATCGGTAGACGCGATAGTGCATCAGGAACAACATGAAGACTGCCTTTTCTGTGCTCAATAGAAAAATTAAAGCCTTGAAGCTTAAGTGACCAGCGTGCAAGTCTGCCATTTAAATCTTTTTGCCGCATTAACCATTTTAGGCTAGCATGATCGGTAATGACCTTGAATTCATGACCTTCTACATATTCTCTAAATTTCTCTATACTTAATAACGCTGCTAAGCACTCTAATTCTGTAATAGAATAGTTTTGTTGGGCGCGGTTTAGCTTGTGCGAAAAGAAAGCAATAGGTCTTTCGACGCCATCTTCATTCTCTTGAGCAAGAACACCCCCTACTCCTAGTTTAGATGCATCACATGAAATGATAAAAGGATGGTCAAAATTTGGCGTTATGAGAACCGGTGCAGACGTCAGCATGTCTTTAATTTTATCGAATGCTTCCTGTGCTTCTGTGGTCCATTTGAAAGCTTTAACCTTTTTCGTAAGATCAGTCAGAGGACTAGTAAGTGTAGCGTAATTATCTAAGAATCGACGGTACCAACCTGCGAGACCCAAAAAGCTTCGAACTTCTCGAACATTGCGTGGAACAGAAAGGTTCCGAATAGCAGATATTTTGTCCGGATCAGGTTTTATACAACCGTTCCCGATAATATATCCCAGATAACGTACTTCTTTCATACACCACTTACACTTTGCTAAATTTACAGTCAACCCTGCTTTGCGTAACATTTGAGCTACCTCTACTAACAATGATATGTGTTCATCAAAACTATCACTAACTAACAGCAAGTCATCAAGATATACAAACACACGATTTTTCAAGTTCGCAGGAACTATAAAGTCCATGAGACGACACATTGTCTGTGGAGCATTTGTTAGTCCAAAAGGCATAACTTTAAACCTGTAAAGTGGGCGGTTTGGAACAGTAAAGGCTGTCATATCGCGAGAACTTTCTTCCAAGGCAATCTGCCAAAATGCGTGCTTTAAATCGAGTGATGATATAAATTCGGCTTTAGGCAAACGAGATATTATGCCATTGATTTTGGGTTGCGGATAAGCATCCTTAATCGTAACGCTGTTTAATTTGCGCGAATCTAAGCAAAGCCTTACTTTTCCTTCTTTTTGTACTATTGCTACTGGGCTACTCCAAGAACAGTTAGGTGGGGCGAGCTCTATAATTCCAAGCTTAAGCATATTATCTACCTCAGCGTGTATTTTTTTCTCAATTGCTGGTGAAACAGAAAAGTACCTTTGTTTAATGGGCTTTGTTCCCTGTTCAATCTCAATTGTATGCTGGAGAAGAGAAGTTTTTCCCAAACCTTCTTTATCGAAACTAGGATAAAATGATATAGCGCTTTTCAGTCGCTGCTTTTCATCAAATTTTAAGATATGGGTGTCAGATATCTGACTAAATTCATTAATGCTAGCACATCTACTTCCAAAGAGTTTCTCCATCAAACCAAAAGAATTAAAAAAATCGATTCCTAAATATAAGTCTTGCTTCAAATTGGGAACAATAAATATTTCCATACGCTTAGATTCACCACGAAAGTAACATTGGTTGAAACACTTCCCAACACTTTGTACTTTTGGCTTCCTGCTGTCTCAATAAAACTTGAAAATTTCCGATACGGAATATTAAGGCTCAAAAACTGTTCGGCAGCTGTTCCACTTAAACAAGTTATAGAAGCACCAGAGTCTAGTAATCCTTCTATTTTCATACCAAAAATTTCAATTACCAAATATGACCTGAGATCGTCTTTTGGTTTCTCAAAAGCATCTATACAATTTTTATACCCTAAACCTGAAAGGTCAGGGTATATTAACTTTGTGCAAACGTTTGTAACGCATAGAACGAAGCGAGTCCGGTATAGAAAAGTATATATATTCTTGATCAGCGTCACCACGTGAGTCGAGCTATCTATGTCCGTCCGTCCGTCCGTCCGTCCGTCCGTCTGTGTGTTGTCCGTATACACAGGATAAGAAGAAGGAGTTGAGATAATTGGATGAAACTTGGTACACATGGTCACATATACCCAAGGATCTGCACTATTGAATATTTTTGGAATCCGCCCACGGACACGCCTACCTCCCGTACAACGCGAAAATTGAAAACTGCATAACTCAGCTCATAATTAGCTTACAACAATAAAATTTGGTATGTATGTGTTTTATATTAACACAAAGATGTCTTTGAAAAATGGACGTCATCCGCTTACGGACACGCCCACCTCCCATACAACCCAAAAATTAAAAACGCAATAAATAAGCCTCTGTTTAACCTACAGAGCTAAAATTTGACACATATGTTTTTTTTAACAAAACAAAGACGGTTTTGAAAAATGGACATCATCCGCCCACGCACACGCCTACCTCCCATACAACGCGAAAATTTAAAACTGCATAACTCAGCTCATAATAAGTCTACAACAACAAAATTTGGTATGTGTGTGTTTTATACCAACACAAAGATGTCTTCGAAAAATGGACGTCATCTGCTCACGGACACGCCCACCTCCCATACAACCCAAAAATTGAAAATGCAATAAATAAGCCTCTGTTTAACCTACAGAGCTAAAATTTGGCACGTATGTTTTTTATAAAAAAAAAAAGATGGTTTTGAAAAATGGACATCGTCCGCCCACGGACACGCCTACTTCCCATACAACGCGAAAATTGAAAACTGCATAGCTCAGCTCATAATTAGCCTACAACAATAAAATTTGATATGTATGTGTTTCATACCAACACAAATATGTCTTCGGAAAATGGACGTCATCTGATCACGGACACGCCTACCTCCCATACAACCCAAAAATTGAAAACGCAATAAATAAGCATGTGTTTAACCTACAGAGCTAAAATTTGGCACGTATGTTTTTTATGACAAGACAAAGATGGTTTGGAAAAATGGACTTCATCCGCCCACGGACACGCCCATTTACAATTAATTTTTTTTTTTTTGTTGAAAAGTGGGTTTAGGGTATTTCATAGTCGGCCTAGACCGACTTTAGACTTTCTTTACTTGTTAAATTTAATACTGTTTTGTTTTAATCGATAATAAAAGTTACGTATACGCACCGTATTTCTCTTTGGCTTACTACTTTCACCAAATGTTTTAAGCTTCGTATTTTCAACTTCTTCACAAAATATTCTTTTTCTAGCTACCTCATATAACTTTAATCGTTCATGGTAAGGTCGTAACGGATACAAAATAGGTTTTCTAATATTAAAAAATTGAGGTACATCAGTTTGTGTGGCTACAGAAACATTATCATTGGAAGAGATATGTTCCTGACTTTGTGAATGTTTCTGAGTTTTATTTACATTCTTGTCGAGCGCAAGCTGATGTTGTTGCTTTTGCTCGGTCTCCCGTTTCCCTGACACTTTTCACATTGCGGTTTATAAACATTCGCGGTCCCACAACCATAACAAAAAATCGTTCTCTCTGACATACAATCAGTGTATCTGTGTCCATCGTTTCGACAGTTTTAGCAAATTAAATTTTTGCTATCTATTTCTGTGTCTTCTTTTATTTTTCTTAGCTCGCTAACTTCTTCAAAAATTTCGTTACGAGAGTCAACACTCTCCGAATAAATTTCATTAATTTGCTTTCTAGAAACTTTTTGTGTCTTCTCTAATTCATTACTTAAAGCTTCTCTTCTCAAAACAAGGTGTCGCAAATGGCTTACTGAATTTATTTGTAAATAAACTAACTCTTTTCTAAGATTTGGTCTTAAATTTCTTCTCAATATTTCTATTAATTCATGTTCTATTATTGGATAGCGCAATCTATCACTCAGTTGTAACATTGCATTATAGAAATCATCAAAGCTTTCATTAAATTGTTGTTTTCGATCTCTCATCATCTCACGTACGTCCACGTCAGAGAGATGATCGTTAAAATGACTTTTAAGAGCATCGCAAAGAGGAATCCAATCAATTTGAGGAACTGACCTTCGATAGCGCCAATACCACTCTTTTGCTTTTGCCGTAAAGAGAATGTGACTATGCTCACACAAGATTTTAAAATCACCAGCTAAGCTATCTTTTGTAAGAGCATTTATCATATAGATAAACTTTTCTACGGGCAAACCTGATAATGAACCACTAAAAGTAATGTTCCAACTACTTATCAAATTAGCAACCTTGCTATTATTTGTAAGAACAAAAGATGATAATGAAAATCTCTCGCGACTATCTCTCCCTACTGAAACGTTTGGGTTTGCCACAAGGGGTGGTTGTTGTTGCTGAGACAAATTCGGAAAGCTTTCTCTTGGCCATTCTGGTTCTCCAGCTCTGCTAATAGTAATTTGACTCAGCTGTTGGGATAATTGAACGATCATTGATCGCATTTGAGCCAGCTCAGAGTTGAAACGATTTTCAATATTTGAATTTCTTTTTTCCTCTCCATTATTTACAAAACTTGCTTCACATTCATTATTGCTACGATTACTGGCAACATTATGGGGCAATGACAAATTTCGGTTATCATCACAATGTTGATTACGTTTTTGTTGTCTTGAGAGCAAAACTCGGTCAACGGATTTCTGAATTGTTCCTGTTTCGCTTTGGTTAGACTCACTAGAAGGAAATTTATATTCCAACAAACTATTTTTTGTTACTGCACATTGACAAACTTGACAAGAGGCAGATGATTTTAACCAATCTAAAATGCAATCACGATGAAAAATGTGCTTACATCTCGTAGCAACTAAAGCTGTTAACTCATTGAAGCTTATGTTACAAATTGAACAAATGTTTAAACTAGCCATAATGCCAGATTGAATTTCGAGGCTGTGCCTGACTGCCATAAATGAAATGAATTCAATCTATATATAAAAAACAAGATTGTCTAAAATGAAACCGTCTAATATGTTGTTTAAATCTATTGTCACCTTTCCTTTTTTTTTTTTTTTTTTTTATATTGAAATGATTTCTTATCAGCAATTTTATTATTACATTATTATTTATTTTTATTATTAATTTTTCTTTTTTCGTATTTTGAAGATAATTTATATAATGATTTATGTTTAACCTAATGTGTTATATAAGACCGTCTAGTCAAAAATAAAGGAGCACCGCATGTGTATCAACAATATCGCAGAATATTTAATTTTTGTTTTTTTTTTTCTATAGTTTTGTATCTTACTCTGGTAATAATTATCTAAACAGTAAAGAGAGACTTGGATGAAAACATTAGCATGTACTTAATGTTTCATAACTCCAAAAAAAAACCAAACTTTACGTTTAAAATTAACCTCATTATCACACAGAAAAATTAAAAACCCACTTGAATTGTGATAACAAGTTGTATAACTTAATATTTTGCAATCGGTTTAGTATAAAATGGTTTTAAACTTATTTAACTAAAATTCCAGAAAGCCTAAAAAAAATATACAAATGAAATCACTGACAGAAAAAAAAATCGGAAAATTATTTTGTAGGACTCGAAGGAATATACCTTTAGATGGAAAAATTATAATAGATTAGTTTTCTTTTAACCTTCAGGCCCCACGTTGGGCGCCACTTTTGTAATGATTGTCCTGCTTTGCTTAAAAGTTTTCTGGGCGAAGCTACTTCAGGTGACACATAACTGGAGGCACGTAAGGGTTAAAGGCTTAGCTCGTCGGATGGGGGGGACTTTGTTACGTCACACTGAAGAATCATAAACAAGAGAAATATACGTGCTTAAGATAGAAATGAAGAAAGACTATGAAAGTTAGAGAGAACAAAAGAGCGGATAGAACACCATAAGACGCGGATAGAACCCAAAATGACGGACGGACAAATCTAATTCACTGAAACTATTTAAAACAAAAAAAAAAATTACCACTGTACTGCAGATAAACATGCATAGCAGCAGAAACAGATGATGATGTTCTGCTTACCCGTATCCCAACCTTAGCTACCAAAACTGTTCTCAACTTTATATATGATAGCCCCATCAATTCTCTTTAATTTTAACTAAATCGGTTTTAATCACATTAGGCTAAAAGAAATTCATTTATTTACTATTCATGTCAGATATATTTATTATTTAATCATTTATATATATAATTAAATTCATTATAAAGTTTTCTTATATTATTTTTTAAAGTGCGGAAAAGAAAATAATTTAAATGTATACTTATTTATTTGATCTATTTAGCTTTCATTATGTTTAGATAGCATTCTTATAGGAACGAGGGAAAAAATGGAACACCTCGTACTAAGGTTAGCTATTTGTTGTTGTTAGAGAAGCACTATTTTATGAAAATAAATAATAAATTCTAAGTTGGGTTTAAATTTTTTTTTTTTTTATGCACTTTAATTTAAGTTTAATTAGGGAAAAGTTTAGACTACTTTAACTAAGTATGTTTTTAACATTTTAAATAGTTTTTATATATAATATTAAACTATATGTTATATTTTTTTTTTTTTTTTGTATTTGTTTCGTTTTGTATTTCGTTTTTTAAAATTATTATTTATGTATGAAAGAACAGCAGAAAGAGAGAAAAAAAAATAGCACTGAACTTAAGAGCTTAAAATAAAAATTGGTATAAATTATTAACCAAATATTTTTTTTATGTTTACACGTTTGTAATATATAGGTATGTATAAGCTATATATATGTTTTAGTATATATTAAATAAGTTTAATAAGGTATCTAGGTTATTTAATGTATGTTGTTGTTTTTTTTTTTTTTCTTATGTATGTATGTTTATACATATGTATATACCTACAAACATATCTATATGTGCAATATTTTAAGAATTCAGGAAAAGTATATAATTAAGAACTAGTTTAAGAATTTATATAAGGAATAATAATGTTTAATTAATATAGTTTTAAAAGGTATAGTTAAGAAAATTATGACTTACATTGCGACTTAATCCGATGCAGCAGGCCTGATGCAGGAAATGTTGTTGTCATTGTGTTTCAAGTTAGCAACTATAACAAAGTTGAATTAAGAAAAATGCGTATGCTTAAATAACCTTGGACACTATTGCTTGTCTCTTTTGTTTTTTCTTAATATTTTTTTTTTCTCTTTCTTGAAGTTTTACTTTAAGTGCACATTAAGTTATTTAAGATATAAGGTTTTGATGTTTTTAACTTTTAACTAGACAATGTATTGTTTGTTTGAATTTCTTTTCTTTAAGTACTTGGTTTTTTCTTTCTTTTTCTATTTATGTATAGGCGCGTGGTTTCATTTTAAGCAGTAAGTCTTGACTGGAAGAAAGAAAACGTGGTCGGCCTGTCAAATTTTCTGCAAGTAGAGTTAGCAGATTTTTCGAAGATCGAAATGAGAGTGTTTAATTCCACAGCTGGACGTCTAGTTGTACGCAAGGTAGCCAGATCAATCACGTGACCACCTTGCTACATAAATTTAATCTGCAGAACCGACTCTAGCCAAATATTTATTTTATTAAGATAAGCACAACAAATAGATTTAAGTTTAAGTACCTTATTTAACGTAGTTCCTCTATATTTAGTACGCTTAGTTTTTTCCCTGTATTTCTTAAACTTAGTTAGGAATTTTCCCTTTCAAATAGTTTTATTTTAGTGATGTAAATATTTTAGAAATAAAATATTTTAGTTACCTTTTGTTTAAGTATGTTTTCTTTTTTAAATCCAAATTTATTTTAAACACTTTGGTTTTCGACAATGAGCTGAGCGTGTCTTTACTGATGGTAAGTTGTAGGGAAAAGAAAGCATGTAACGCATTTGCTTCCTAAGTGAACTTGGCGTAGGTTATTATTTCCGCTTTAAGTTTGATTGTACTAGATGATCAAATTTCTATGTGGATGGGCTTTGTAACAATTTTGGTAATAGAATAGAATGGCCTAAAAAATGTTACCATATTTTATTGGTTTCTAAACTTTTAGGATTCGTTTGAGAAAAGTATATCACAAAATAAAATAGGTGGTGTAATCAACCATCACAGCTGCAGCGGTTAAGGTGAAGGCATACCGTCGAGGAGTAGAGTCGGTGTACATACTAGGCGCTCTTAGAGTGTGCTGCACTTTCAGAACAGTGTCTGAGGACGCAGCTCTAGTGCTCGCTAGCTCGATCCCCATCGACCTCTTGGTGGAAGAGGCCCAACCAGGAGCTGTTAGCGAGAGCGCATCCTCTCGTAAAAAACTGGCGCGAGAGAGAAGTATATCCCAGTGGCAGGCACGTTGGGATAGATCGGTGAAGGGACGCTGGACCCATCACCTCATCCCTAACCTTTCCGTGTGGTGTAGTTCAGTGAATTTCTACCTCACCCAAATTCTGAGCGGGTACGGTTGCTTTAGAGCATACCTGTATAAATTCAAGCATGCAAGTGACCCGTTCTGCACTCATTGCCCTGGTAGCATAGTAGAAGACACTGCACACGTCCTCTTCGAGTGCCCTAGGTTCAACGAAGCAAGAACTGATGCTTTGGTCCGCCTGGGCGAAGTGGTGACACCCCAAAACTTGGTGAACCTCATTTTGAGAAGCGAAACCAACTGGTCAGTTGTAAGCTCTTTGTCCAAACGCATAATCGACGAACTTCGAAGAGTCGAGCGTTTTCAAAATAGTTCAGCGTGAGATAGGGAACTATATTCGATGTTTAGGGTTCTCCCCGACCCAGAGTCGACATCAAGTTAAGGAGAAAATTTAGGCTCTCTTTCTCTATCTCTATCTCTATCTCTATCTCTATCTCTATCTCTTTCTCTATCTCTATCTCTATCTCTATCTCTTTCTCTATCTCTATCTCTTTCTCTATCTCTATCTCTATCTCTATCTCTTTCTTTATCTCTATCTCTATCTCTATCTCTATCTCTTTCTCTATCTCTATTTCTATCTCTATCTCTATCTCTATCTCTATCTCTTTCTCTATCTCTATCTCTATCTCTATCTTTATCTCTATCTCTATCTCTATCTCTATCTCTATCTCTATCTCTATCTCTATCTCTATCTCTATCTCTATCTCTTTCTCTATCTCTATCTCTTTCTCTATCTCTATCTCTATCTCTATCTCTATCTCTATCTCTATCTCTATCTCTATCTCTATCTCTATCTCTATCTCTATCTCTATCTCTATCTCTATCTCTTTCTCTATCTCTATCTCTTTCTCTATCTCTATCTCTATCTCTATCTCTATCTCTATCTCTATCTCTATCTCTATCTCTATCTCTATCTCTATCTCTATCTCTATCTCTATCTCTATCTCTTTCTCTATCTCTATCTCTTTCTCTATCTCTATCTCTATCTCTATCTCCATCTCTATCTCTATCTCTATCTCTATCTCTTTCTCTATCTCTATCTCTATCTCTATCTCTATCTCTATCTCTATCTCTATCTCTATCTCTATCTCTATCTCTATCTCTATCTCTATCTCTATCTCTATCTCTATCTCTATCTCTATCTCTATCTCTATCTCTATCTCTATCTCTATCTCTATCTCTATCTCTATCTCTATCTCTATCTCTATCTCTATCTCTATCTCTATCTCTATCTCTATCTCTATCTCTATCTCTATCTCTATCTCTATCTCTATCTCTATCTCTATCTCTATCTCTATCTCTATCTCTATCTCTATCTCTATCTCTATCTCTATCTCTATCTCTATCTCTATCTCTATCTCTATCTCTATCTCTATCTCTATCTCTATCCCTTTCTCTATCTCTATCTCTATCTCTATCTCTATCTCTATCTCTATCTCTATCTCTATCTCTATCTCTATCTCTATCTCTATCTCTATCTCTATCTCTTTCTCTATCTCTATCTCTATCTCTATCTCTATCTCTATCTCTATCTCTATCTCTATCTCTATCTCTATCTCTATCTCTATCTCTATCTCTATCTCTATCTCTATCTCTATCTCTATCTCTATCTCTATCTCTATCTCTATCTCTATCTCTATCTCTATCTCTATCTCTATCTCTATCTCTATCTCTATCTCTATCTCTATCTCTATCTCTATCTCTATCTCTTTCTCTATCTCTTTCTCTATCTCTATCTCTATCTCTATCTCTATCTCTATCTCTATCTCTATCTCTATCTCTATCTCTATCTCTATCTCTATCTCTATCTCTTTCTCTATCTCTATCTCTTTCTCTATCTCTATCTCTATCTCTATCTCTATCTCTATCTCTATCTCTATCTCTATCTCTATCTCTATCTCTATCTCTATCTCTATCTCTATCTCTATCTCTATCTCTATCTCTATCTCTATCTCTATCTCTATCTCTATCTCTATCTCTATCTCTATCTCTATCTCTATCTCTATCTCTATCTCTATCTCTATCTCTATCTCTATCTCTATCTCTATCTCTATCTCTATCTCTATCTCTATCTCTATCTCTATCTCTATCTCTATCTCTTTCTCTATCTCTATCTCTATCTCTATCTCTATCTCTATCTCTATCTCTATCTCTATCTCTATCTCTATCTCTATCTCTATCTCTATCTCTATCTCTATCTCTATCTCTATCTCTATCTCTATCTCTATCTCTATCTCTATCTCTATCTCTATCTCTATCTCTATCTCTATCTCTATCTCTATCTCTATCTCTATCTCTATCTCTATCTCTATCTCTATCTCTATCTCTATCTCTATCTCTATCTCTATCTCTATCTCTATCTCTATCTCTATCTCTATCTCTATCTCTATCTCTATCTCTATCTCTATCTCTATCTCTATCTCTATCTCTATCTCTATCTCGTCTATCTCTATCTCCTCTATCTCTATCTCTATCTCTATCTCTATATATATCTCTACATACAATTGTGGACAATATAATAGGGTAGCGAATTCAGCAGCGGCTCTCGGAAAACGCCACCAAAGAAGACTCGACTACAGCAGCTGGCTGTCGAGGAGGGCACTCCTAAGCCCATCTCCAACGTGGAAAAACCGTCCACGCAACCCGAAATTTCATCGGGGAAGCGAAAGGTCGAGACTTGGACCAAGGTCGTAAGCAAGGCGAAAAAACGCAAAAAACGTAAAAAATCGCCCCAGAAGCTAGCCAGACCAGATGCCATCGTTGTAGCGAAAGCAGGTGAGCTCTCATATAGCGATATCATCAAGAAGATGAAAGAAGAGAAAGCACTTGAAGGGTTCGGGGAAAACGTCTCAAGAGTTAGACGCACTGAAAAAGGTGAAGTGCTTATTCAGCTTAAGCGGTCCACAACCCAGTCGACTCAGAAGCTAAAAGAAGAGTTCGACATGGTATTTAATGGCCAAGCCGAGACGAGAGCCCTAACAGAGGAGATGCAGGTCGAAATTAAAGACCTGGACGAAGTGACAACATCGGACGATGTGCGAAACGCCGTCCAGAAGTATCTGGGTGAGCCTATAGTGGTGAGCGTGAAGTCACTTCGTAAAGCCTATGCTGGCACACAAACGGCGGTTGTAAGCCTACCTCTGACACAGGCAAGAAAGATGACCGAAACTGGCAAGCTTAAAGTTGGCTGGGTCATATGCAGGGTTCGAGAAAAATTTACTCAAACCAGGTGCTTCAAGTGCCTCGACTTTGGTCATAGCGCAAAAAGCTGCAACAACACTGACCGAAGTAAGTGCTGCATGAAGTGCGGTAAAGAGGGCCACAAGGCGAAAGAGTGTAGTGCGGAGGCAAGCTGCTTCTTATGCATGGCCAAGAAAAGCACAGAGACAAACCACCGTGCCGGAAGCTGGAGATGTCCATCCTTCAAAAAAGCTACGAAGCCTAAGCGAAGATGAGATTCCTGCAGCTTAACCTTAACAACTGCCGGGCAGCGCAAGACCTACTAGCGCAAACGGTCAGAGAACAGTGCACCGATCTTGCAATTCTAAGCGAACCGTATGCCTGCAAAAACCCAGGAGTTTGGGCCTCAGACAACACTGGCAAAGCTGCTGTATGGTCGTGCGGGAGGGACCCCCTCCGTATACACCTTCGTACACGCGCAAACGGCTTTGTTCGAGTCGAGGTAGAGGGTGTTCAGATTGTGAGCTGCTACCTTGCTCCAAGTTTGTCAGTTGAAGAGTTTGGCGAGACCATAGATGCCATAGTTGAGGACGTACAAGGGACTAAGCCAGTTCTAATAGCTGGCGACTTTAACGCTTGGGCTGTAGAATGGGGCAGTCAACGTACAAACCAAAGAGGCTTCATTCTTCTCGAGGCGTTCGCATCACTTGACGTTGTGCTGCTCAATACCGGATTGCAGCACACATTCAGTAGTGCAGTAGGTAGCTCCTTTATTGATCTGACCTTCGCTAGTAGTGAGCTTGGTATTCAGACTGGGTGGATAGTGCAAGATATTTACACGCACAGTGACCACCACGCCATTACATACACGTTAAGTAGACAACATCGTAGCCGAAGGAAAAGTAGCGAAAACAGATCGGCTTATAAAACAGATTCGCTAGATGAAGACATCTTCAGAGTTATGATGGCCGACATACACCTCGCCGGCACAGCAACCGATATGGCAAGACAAACTACTGACCAAGTCAGGAGAGCTTGCGACGCTTCCATGCTCCTAAGAAGACCAAGCAAACGACAGCGTAGCCCAGTTTACTGGTGGTCCCATGAAATCGCAGAAGCACGCAGAGAATGCATTCAAGCTAGAAGAAGATACTACCGCTCAAGAGGTACCGACAGATTCGAATTTCTTCGCGAATCCTACCGTGTATCCAAAAAATCCTTGAAAAAAGCTATTAATAGGAGCAAGCGCGAGTGCTTTCTGCAGCTATGTGATGAGGCAGAAGCTAGCCCATGGGGAACCGCCTACAAGATAGTAACAAAAAAGCTGAAGGGGTTTAGACAGCCCACTCCTACGGACCCACACCTGCTTATTAACGTTGTAAGGACTCTCTTCCCGCCACAACCAGCAATTTCGCCCCACGATGCAGATGAAGACGATCTGAATCAAATAGTAAGGGTAAGCACTGACGAGGTGGTGACAATTGCCAAATCCGTGAAGAACGATAAGGCACCAGGGCCAGATGGTATTCCGAACCGTGCGTTAAAACTCGCCATCTTAGAGCAACCGCAGACATTTGTCGAGCTCTTCAACGCCTGTCTAAGGGAAGGCATATTTCCAGCTCAGTGGAAGGCCCAGAGACTAGTGCTCATACCAAAAGGCAGTGCCTCCACGGAAGATCCCTCAAGCTACAGACCAATTTGTCTGCTTGATACATTAGGGAAAATCTTTGAGCGACTATTGTGCAACCGAATTGAAGACGCAATTCAAATAGCCGGAGGGCTATCCAATCGTCAATTTGGGTTTCGGAAACTGCACTCAACGACAGATGCCATAAAGCTTGTCACCACAACTGCGCAGGAAGCTATCGCAGGCACTCGATGGAGGAATGGTGCAAAACAATATTGCCTTGTAGCAACGCTTGATGTACGCAATGCGTTCAACTCAGCTAACTGGAGCAATATTTTGAAAGCTCTTAGGGAGTTTAGAGTACCAAGCTACCTCACGAAAGTTATTGCGAATTATTTCCATGAGAGAGTGCTGCTATATTCAACCAATAGCGGCGCAAGAACGTACAATGTCACTGGTGGCGTTCCACAGGGGTCAGTTCTAGGGCCCCTTCTGTGGAACGTCATGTATGATGGTGTTCTAAGGCTCGAGGTACCTACAGGTGTCAAGATCGTCGGATTCGCGGATGATTTAGCGGTTGTTGTTACAGCTAAACACCTAGAAGAAGTAGAGGCCCTTAGTAGTGTTGCTATTAGCACTATCTACGACTGGCTAAAGTCAGCTGGGCTTAGTTTAGCGGAGCATAAGACGGAGGCGGTGCTTATAAGTAGCCGTAAAAAGTCCGAAATCGCAGTTATTAACGTGCGCGGGACGGAGGTACGCTCAAAACCATTTATTAAGTACCTCGGTGTGCTAATCGACTCTCGACTCTGTTTCAAACAGCACCTAGAGTATGCCCACAGAAAAGCAGCCACTTCATGCCTGGCGCTAGCAAGAATGTTGCCAAATACGCGAGGACCAAAGCAAGCTCGCAGGACACTTCTTCTCAATGTCGTGCGTTCGATTTTGATGTACGCATCAACGGTCTGGGCTGCAGCGATTAAGGTGAAGTCCTACCGTCGAGGAGTAGAGTCGGTGTACAGACTAGGCGCTCTTAGAGTGTGCTGCGCTTTCAGAACAGTGTCGGAGGATGCAGCTCTAGTGCTCGCTAGCTCGATCCCCATCGACCTCTTGGTGGAAGAGGCCCAACCAGGGGCTGTTAGCGAGAGCGCATCCTCTCGTAAAAAACTGGCGCGAGAGAGAAGTATATCCCAGTGGCAGGCACGTTGGGATAGATCGGCGAAGGGACGCTGGACCCATCACCTCATCCCTAACCTTTCCGTGTGGTGTGGTAGAAGTCATGGTTCAGTGAATTTCTACCTCACCCAAATTCTGAGCGGGCACGGTTGCTTTAGAGCATACCTGTATAAATTCAAGCATGCAAGTGACCCCTATTGCACTCATTGCCCTGGTAGCATAGTAGAAGACACTGCACACGTCCTCTTCGAGTGCCCTAGGTTCAACCAAGCAAGAACTGATGCTTCGGTCCGCCTGGGCGAAATGGTGACACCCCAAAACTTGGTGAACCTCATGTTGAGAAGCGAAACCAACTGGTCAGTGGTAAGCTCTTTGTCCAAACGCATAATCGACGAACTTCGAAGAGTCGAGCGTTTTCAAAATAGTTCAGCTTGAGATAGGGAACTATATTCGATGTTTAGGGTTCCCCCCGACCCAGAGTCGACATCAAGTTAAGGAGAAAATTTAGGCTCTTAACTTGACAGTCATCCGACAGACAAAATTAGTCCATCAGTTTTCAGCTTAGTGCTGTTCCCCCATCCCGCGAAGTTATGCCTTACGGCGGTTCCACGGGATTTATACTGGGTCGAAGATTCAATGCGGAGGTTTAGGTTTAGTGCGTAGGAATCGCACACTCCCACCTGCACGGTGGCGCCTTTTGAAGGTTCCCCCTTCGCGAATAAAATAAAAAAAAAAAAAAAAAAAAATATAATAGGGTCACTAATAACATAGAAATACATATTGAATTTTTTTGCAACTCTGGCATGATACCAAAATAAATCGTAGGGGAAATTATTTATGGGTATTACTGCATCCAAAAAGGTTTGGTTGGCAACACTGAAAACAAACGGTAAATTATTTATTTACGTAATATTCAAATAGCAATAGTAGCAAGTCGACAAAAAGGGTCAGCTTTTTTAAAAGCATTTAATTACACTGTGCTAGTTGCAAAATCCATCAAACGGGGGACCCAGGGGGATAACATAATTCGAGTGCGCTGTTTCTAATGGTGCTATGCGTTTTTTTAAGTTAGCTCTCGTTCCCGAGTAATTCGAAAAACAAAATATCACTATTAAGGATAAAACCGAAGCAAATTTATATTTTATTTTTTACACTTTATTAAAAGTAAATCGATATAAGTAGATAGAATAACCATTGTATCGACAAATATACATCAAATTAAAACAATTTGAAAGATATTTATTCGAATTAGTTGATTTAAGGGGGGACATAACATTCGCGATAGAGAAAACAGACTTTTTTTAAAAATTCATTACTCAGTGAAAAACAAATATTTTTCCAAATTTTTTTTATTTTTGTAGAGAATTGAACAAAAAAAAAATTTCAAAAAAATTAAGTTTTCACTCCAACATGTTTGCATAGAGCTCCAAACAGGCGGCAGAGAAAAAAACGGGGCCTCGTGTTTGCAGCGCTAGGAGTCGCAAAAATTGTCCGATCTGGAAAAATATGACTTTTTTAAATCTTAACAAAATTGGTTATCGTATGACAGGAGCTTTTTTGTTCGTCAAAAAATGAACCCGCTAGTGCCGCAACCAGTACGAAAAACATGGTTTCGAGATAAACGCGTTCGACGTTTGTGAACAAAGAAAAAAAGGTTAAAATTAAAAATGCCCGTAAAAATAGAATTTTAAGAGTATTTACTCTTAAGTCGATTTAAAAAAACGGCCAATATCATGTCCCCCTTAAGAGTGATTTTAACGCAAAAAAATTAATACAAAAAAAAATTTTAATGAGCCCTTAAGCAACGAAGGTTGAAGGTTTAGGGGAAGTTCATTTTTAAAGATAGCGTGGGCTAATGTTTACATTAGCTTATCGCTTGCTTTAATAAGTTGATGATCTTGAATGTTTCTATCATATCAAAGAGCTGAAACGTCTTAATTATGTGTAGCAAACTTCCATACAGGAATTTTTCCGGGAATTGCTTAATAGGCTGATACCCACACTATGGTGCAATATTATAAACAGTACTGATTAATATCATCAGCATATAACAAAAAAATACTGTGAGAAAAAAGAGATGTTATATCATTAATAAAGAGAATAAACAGCAGCGGTCCAAGGATACTCCCTTGCGGAACTCCAGAGGTAGCCACAGATGGAAATAATTTAACACTATCAAAGGCTACAACACACAGTCTATTGAATAGATATGAACTCAACCACCTAAGAAAACTAGAGTGAAACCCCATATTTTCTAATTTCTTTATTAACATATAATGATTGACTTTGTCGAATGCTTTCGAAAAGTCTGTGTAAATAACATATACTCGACATCCCTCTCGAAACGATGATGTGCAATATTCAGAAAAAATTACCAGGTTGGAGACAGTCGAACGACCAGGCTTGAAACCATTCTGCGAGAGAGAAATATAATTCTTAACTGAGAAAAACTAAAAAAAAAATATACAACGTTATTGTTTACAAATGGCCAATGGCTTAACAGGTTCGAACATTTTTATGTTATGACTCCATGATTTTTGGGTACAAAAGCAAACTTCTAAATAGGATGTTTGGGTTGAAATAGAAACTTATTTCATTTAGTCTGATGGTGGGTATTACAAAGAGTATTTTGGTTAAGTACATGGATGTCATTTTTCGTTACAATTCACAGAGGAATGAAATAAATTGCCAAGAATTACAAATTTTTTCTTCGTAGGTCTAAAATTTTGATTTTCAAAATTCTCGAAAATAAGAGCTAACCTAAAAAAACGCTTAGCACCATTAGAATCAGCATACTCAAATTAGGTTATTCCCCGGGTCCCCCGTTTGATGAAAAAAAAAGTGTCCGATTCGAGCACAGTTTTATTAATTCTGGACTCAAATAGAGCTTGTGCGTATTGTTTTTATTAACTTTAGTTAAATATTTTGTTTATTGAGAGAAAAAACATATTAGGTCGATCAAATATGGGCCGTGCTAAGCATTGCGTGAAAGACGAGCGCGATATCATTCTGAAATTAAGAGAAGAAGGGAAAAGCCAACGAGAAATAGCTCAAACGATTGGACGTTCGCAAAACTTTGTATATAATGCTTTAAAACCAATAAAAACACAAATTAAGAAAGGCAGACCACGTAAAACGACCAAAAAAGATGACGATCTTATTAAAGTAGTCTCTACTCGTGACCCATTTAAAGGCTCTGCTTATATAACAACTGAGCTGGGGCTTCAAGTGTCCTCGCGTACTGTTAGGCGGAGACTAGTAGAAAAACATCTTTTTGGAAGAATATCGCGAAAGGTACCGATGCTGACTTATAAGCATAGACAAAATCGTTTGCTGTTCGCGAAATCCCACATTGATTGGACAGGTACTGAGAATATTTAAAAGTGGCGCAATGTGCTTTGGTCCGATGAAACCAAAATACATTTTTTAGGAAACGATGGAAGAACATACGTAAGACGCCAAAAAAAATTAGCCTACAACCATCGCTATACCATTAAAACATGTAAGCATGGAGGTGGTTGTATCATGGTATGGGGCTGCTTTTCATGGCACGGCGTTGGGCCCATATTTTGGATCAAGGAAAATATGGATAAGCATCTTTACCAAATACTTCAAGAAGTAATGCTCCCGTTTGCTGAGTGGGAAATTCCGCTGAAGTGGCAATATCAACAGGACAACGATCCAAAACACACTTCAGGTCTGGCAAAAAAATGGTTTACGGATAATGCAGTTGAAGTTATGATTTGGCCTGCGCAGTCATCGGACCTTAACCCAATAGAAAATTTGTGGAAAATGGTTAAGGACCGAATTGGACCAATAAAGCCCAAAAATAAGGCCCAATTATGGGAGCTAGTAAAGAATGCTTGGTACTCAATTCCACAAAAGACGTGTCAGGATTAAGAGGATTCGATGCCCAAACGGTGCCGGGCCGTAAAATATGAATTTAAAATTTATAAATTTAAATATTAATTTCAAAATTTATTTAAAACTTAGTATTAACAGTTTTAATATTTTTTTTACTTTGACCCGAATACAAATGTTAATTTAATCATTAAAAATTATGTTTTTTAAGATACATGAAAAAATCCATAAGAGTGACCCTATTATATTGTCCGCAACTGTACATAAAAATTAGTACCTGGGCGACCGAGCTCCGCTCAGAGTCCCACCGTATATTGAAATGTTTTACGGTTTTAAGTGTATCGAAAATGCCAACTTTATCTTAAAAACATCATTAAGATCATATTTTTAAATAAACTTTAAATGCATTTTTCTTTTATGATAATTTCGATTTTCAACTAAACGAAATTGGTTTTTGTTTTTTTTTCTCCCTTTAAAAATACTAAATAATTTCGATAATTTACTTATGCTAAACGAAACATAACTCTGACTCTACTTATTCATAGTGCCGGCTATTCCAAGCCTAATGCAAGTTATTTTTCAAAAAATTTACCTCATGCTCCTTTTCCACTTATAAGAATAGAAATAATTTTTTTATGTCGCCATTTTTTCTACATTTATCGAGAAAAATAATAAAAATTTTTGATTTAAGGAAAAATCTTGAAAATGGAGTCATTTTCAATAAATCATATCTCTGTCATCTGTTACCCCTGTTTTTGTAAATGAAGTATCGTTAGAAAGCAATTGAAAAGAGATTTTTAATAAAAATTATATATTTTTGGATTTTTTTGCTAGAGTTGCCAACTTTATTGAAAAAAGTAAGTTGTTCATATCTCAAAAAGTGCATTTTTGGGTTTTTTTGACATAGAATTACGTCTTACAGTTTGTATGGGGTAGTATTAACAAATTTTTTTAAGGTCATGGAACGTTTTGTGACCTATTCATTTTGACGTAGAATTACGTCTTACAGCGCGGTTTGTATGGGGTCGTTTTAACAGATTTTTTGAAGGTCATGCAACGTTTTTGGCGAATACTTTAGGGTATACCTACAGCCTTTAATACTTATCGTTCAAAGATAATATATATACTTAAATATCAGATATATCCTACGCTGAATGAATATCTAATTTTGGATTTTGTCACTATTATATGAAAGTCAGAAAATAGTAAAATATAAGAAGAAAAATGCATGTTTTTATATAAGAAAATCAATCATCAGCTGCTTATAATGTACCAGCTGTGCCTGCTGCTTTCTTTGTTTTTGTTTCGTTGTTTATGGTTGTATTGTTTTAATTTTGCACGAACTGATTGGTTCGTATTCTATGATTCTATGGCCAATCGGATGCAGTGGGATTATCTGAGGTCACGGGCGGGTCATTGGTACTTTGATGGGTTCCATGGAACATTTGGACCAAAATGGATGATTAAATTGCCACTCGCATGCAGTGGGATTATCTGAGGTCACAGGTGGGTCATTGGCACATTTATGGGTTCCATGGAACATTTTGAAAAAAATGAATGATTCTATGGCCAATCGGATGCAGTGGGAATATCTGAGGTCACAGGCGGGTCATTGGTACTTTGATGGGTTCCATGGAACATTTGGACCAAAATGGATGATTCTATGGCCAATCGGATGCAGTGGGATTATCTGAGGTCACAGGTGAGTCATTGGTACTTTGGTGGGTTCCAAGGAACATTTGGACCAAAATGGATGATTCTATGGCCAATTGGATGCAGTGGGGTTATCTGAGGTCACAGGCGGGTCATTGGTACTTTGATGGGTTCCATTGAACATTTGGACCAAAATGGATGATTCTTTGGCCAATCGGATGCAGTGGGAATATCTCAGGTCACAGGCGGGTCATTGGTATTTTGATAGGTTCCATTGAACATTTGGACCAAAATGGATGATTCTAAAGCCAATCGGGTGCAGTGGGATTATCTGAGGTCACAGGTTGGTCATTGGTACTTTGATGGGTTCCATGGAACATTTGGACCAAAATGGGTTATTCTATGGCCAATCGGATGCAGTGGGATTATCTGACGTCACAGGTGGGTCATTGGTACTGTGATGGATTCCATGGAACATTTGGACCAAAATGGATGATTCTATGGCCAATCGGATGCAGTGGGATTATCTGAAGTCACAGGTGGGTCATTGGCACATTTATGGGTTCCATGGAACATTTCGACCAAAATGGATGATTCTATGGCCAATCGGATGCAGTGGGATTATCTGAGGTCATATGTGGGTCATTGGCACTTTAATCAGTTCCATGGAACATTTGGACATAATTGGATGATTCTTTGGCCAATCGGATGCAGTGGGATTATCTGAGGTCACAGGTGGGTTATTGGCACTTTTATAGGTTCCATTGAACATTTGGACCAAAATGGATGATTCTAAAGCCAATCGGATGCAGTGGGATTATCTGAGGTCACAGGTGGGTTATTGGCACTTTTATAGGTTCCATTGAACATTTGGACCAAAATGGATGATTCTAAAGCCAATCGGATGCAGTGGGATTATCTGAGGTCACAGGTTGGTCATTGGTACTTTGATGGGTTCCATGGAACATTTGGATCAAAATGGGTTATTCTATGGCCAATCGGTTGCAGTGGGATTATCTGACGTCACAGGTGGGTCATTGGTACTTTGATGGATTCCATGGAACATTTGGACCAAAATGGATGATTCTATGGCCAATCGGATGCAGTGGGATTATCTGAAGTCACAGGTGGGTCATTGGCACATTTATGGGTTCCATGGAACATTTGGACCAAAATGGATGATTCTATGGCCAATCGGATGCAGTGGGATTATCTGAGGTCATATGTGGGTCATTGGCACTTTAATGGGTTCCATGGAACATTTGGACATAATTGGATGATTCTTTGGCCAATCGGATGCAGTGGGATTATCTGAGGTCACAGGTGGTTCATTGGCACTTTTATGGGTTCCATGGAACATTTGGAGCAAAATGGATGATTCTATGGCCAATCGGATGCAGTGGGATTATCTGAGGTCACAGGTGGGTCATTGGCACTTTTATGGGTTCCATAGAACATTTGGACCAAAATGGATGATTCTATGGCCAATCGGATGCAGTGGGATTATCTGAGGTCACAGGAGGGTTATTGGCACTTTTATAGGTTCCATTGAACATTTGGACCAAAATGGATGATTCTAAAGCCAATCGGATGCAGTGGGATTATCTGAGGCACAGGCGGGTCATTGGCACATTTATGGGTTCCATGGAACATTTGGACCGAAATGGATGATTCTATGGCCAATCGGATGCAGTGGGATTATCTGAGGTCACAGGTGGGTCATTGGCACATTTATGGGTTCCATAGAACATTTGGACCAAAATGGATGATTCTTTGGCCAATCGGATGCAGTGGGAATATCTGAGGTCACAGGCGGGTCATTGGTACTTTGATGGGTTCCATGGAACATTTGGACCAAAATGGATGATTCTATGGCCAATCGGATGCAGTGGGATTATCTGAGGTCACAGGTGGGTTATTGGCACTTTTATAGGTTCCATTGAACATTTGGACATAATTGGATGATTCTTTGGCCAATCGGATGCAGTGGGATTATCTGAGGTCACAGGTGGGTCATTGGCACATTTATGGGTTCCATGGAACATTTGGAGCAAAATGGATGATTCTATGGCCAATCGGATGCAGTGGGATTATCTGAGGTCACAGGTGGGTCATTGGCACTTTTATGGGTTCCATAGAACATTTGGACAAAAATGAATGATTCTATGGCCAATCGGATGCAGTGGGATTATCTGAGGTCACAGGAGGGTTATTGGCACTTTTATAGGTTCCATTGAACATTTGGACCAAAATGGATGATTCTAAAGCCAATCGGATGCAGTGGGATTATCTGAGGTCACAGGTGGGTCATTGGCACATATATGGGTTCCATAGAACATTTGGATCAAAATGGATGATTCTTTGGCCAATCGGATGCAGTGGGAATATCTGAGGTCACAGGCGGGTCATTGGTACTTTGATGGGTTCCATGGAACATTTGGACCAAAATGGATGATTCTATGGCCAATCGGATGCAGTGGGAATATCTGAGGTTACAGGCGGGTCATTGGTACTTTGATGGGTTCCATGGAACATTTGGAGCAAAATGGATGATTCTATGGCTAATCGGATGCAGTGGGAATATCTGAGGTCACAGGCGAGTCATTGGTACTTTGATGGATTCCATGGAACATTTGGACCAAAATGGATGATTCTATGGCCAATCGGATGCAGTGGGATTATCTGAAGTCACAGGTGGGTCATTGGCACATTTATGGGTTTCATGGAACATTTGGACCAAAATGGATGATTCTATGGCCAATCGGATGCAGTGGGATTATCTGAGGTCACAGGTGGGTCATTGGCACTTTTATGGGTTCCATAGAACATTTGGACCAAAATGGATGATTCTATGGCCAGTCGGATGCAGTGGGATTATCTGAGGTCACCGATGGATCATTGGTACTATGATGGGTTCCATGGAACATTTGGACCAAAATGGATAATTCTATAGCCAATCGGATGCAGTGGGATTATCTGAGGCACAGGCGGGTCATTGGCACATTTATGTGTTCCATGGAACATTTGGACCGAAATGGATGATTCTATGGCCAATCGGATGCAGTGGGATTATCTGAGGTCACAGGTGGGTCATTGGCACATTTATGGGTTCCATGGAACATTTTGACAAAAATGAATGATTCTATGGCCAATCGGATGCAGTGGGATTATCTGAGGTCACAGGTGGGTTATTGGCACTTTTATAGGTTACATTGAACATTTGGACCAAAATGGATGATTCTAAAGCCAATCGGATGCAGTGGGATTATCTGAGGTCACAGGTTGGTCATTGGTACTTTGATGGGTTCCATGGAACATTTGGACCAAAATGGGTTATTCTATGGCCAATCGGATGCAGTGGGATTATCTGACGTCACAGGTGGGTCATTGGTACTGTGATGGATTCCATGGAACATTTGGACCAAAATGGATGATTCTATGGCCAATCGGATGCAGTGGGATTATCTGAAGTCACAGGTGGGTCATTGGCACATTTATGGGTTCCATGGAACATTTGGACCAAAATGGATGATTCTATGGCCAATCGGATGCATTGGGATTATCTGAGGTCATATGTGGGTCATTGGCACTTTAATCGGTTCCATGGAACATTTGGACATAATTGGATGATTCTTTGGCCAATCGGATGCAGTGGGATTATCTGAGGTCACAGGTGGTTCATTGGCACTTTTATGGGTTCCATAGAACATTTGGACCAAAATGGATGATTCTATGGCCAGTCGGATGCAGTGGGATTATCTGAGGTCACAGGTGGGTCATTGGCACTTTTATGGGTTCCATAGAACATTTGGACCAAAATGGATGATTCTTTGGCCAATCGGATGCAGTGGGAATATCTGAGGTCACAGGCGGGTCATTGGTACTTTGATGGGTTCCATGGAACATTTGGACCAAAATGGATGATTCTATGGCCAATCGGATGCAGTGGGAATATCTGAGGTCACAGGCGGGTCATTGGTACTTTGATGGGTTCCATGGAACATTTGGACCAAAATGGATGATTCTATGGCCAATCGGATGCAGTGGGATTATCTGAGGTCACAGGTGAGTCATTGGTACTTTGGTGGGTTCCAAGGAAAATTTGGACCAAAATGGATGATTCTATGGCCAATTGGATGCAGTGGGGTTATCTGAGGTCACAGGCGGGTCATTGGTACTTTGATGGGTTCCATGGAACATTTGGACCAAAATGGATGATTCTTTGGCCAATCGGATGCAGTGGGAATATCTCAGGTCACAGGCGGGTCATTGGTATTTTGATAGGTTCCATGGAACATTTGGACCAAAATGGATGATTCTATGGCCAATTGGATGCAGTGGGATTATCTGAGGTCACAGGCGGGTCATTGGTACTTTGATGGGTTCCATGGAACATTTGGACCAAAATGGATGATTCTTTGGCCAATCGGATGCAGTGGGATTATCTGAGGTCACAGGCGGGTCATTGGTACTTTGATGGGTTCCATGGAACATTTGGACCAAAATGGATGATTCTATGGCCATTCAGATGCAGTGGGATTATCTGAGGTCACCGATGGGTTTTTGGTACTATGAAGGGTTCCATGGAACATTTGGACGAAAATGGATGATTCTATGACCAATCGGATGCAGTGGGATTATCTGAGGACACTGGTGGGTCATTGGCACTTTTATGGGTTCCATTGAACATTTGGACCAAAATGGATGATTCTATGGCCTATTGGATGCAGTGGGATTATCTGAGGTCACAGGCGGGTCATTGGTACTTTGATGGGTTCCATGGAACATTTGGACCAAAATGGATGATTCTTTGGCCAATCGGATGCAGTGGGTTTATCTGAGGTCACCGATGGGTCATTGGTACTATGATGGGTTCCATGGAACATTTGGACCAAAATGGATGATTCTATGGCCAATCGGATGCAGTGGGATTATCTGAGGTCACAGGTGGGTCATTGGCACATTTATGGGTTCCATGGAACATTTGGAGCAAAATGGATGATTCTATGGCCAATTGGATGCAGTGGGATTATCTGAGGTCACCGATGGGTCATTGGTACCTTGATGGGTTCCATGGAACATTTGGACCAAAATGGATGATTTTATGGCCAATCGGATGCAGTGGGATTATCTGAGGTCACAGGTGGGTCATTGGCACATTTATGGGTTCCGTGGAACATTTGGACCAAAATGGATGATTCTATGGCCAGTCGGATGCAGTGGGATTATCTGAGGTCACAGGTTGGTCATTGGTACTTTGATTGGTTCCATGGAACATTTGGACCAAAATGGGTTATTTTATGGCCAATCGGATGCAGTGGGATTATCTGACGTCACAGGTGGGTCATTGGTACTTTGATGGATTCCATGGAACATTTGGACCAAAATGGATGATTCGATGGCCAATCGAATGCAGTGGGATTATCTGAAGTCACAGGTGGGTCATTGGCACATTTATGGGTTCCATGGAACATTTGGACCAAAATGGATGATTCTATGGCCAATCGGATGCAGTGGGATTATCTGAGGTCATATGTGGGTCATTGGCACTTTGATGGGTTCCATGGAACATTTGGACATAATTGGATGATTCTTTGGCCAATCGGATGCAGTGGGATTATCTGAGGTCACAGGTGGTTCATTGGCATTTGTATGGGTTCCATGGAACATTTGAACTAAAATGGATGATTATATGGGCACGGATGTAGTGGGATTATCTGAGGTCACAGGTGGGTCATTGGTACTTTCACGTGAATACGAACTTCAAGTGTAGTTCGTGAACAAAATACACGTGTAGTTGAGGTTCGTGTTACCACTTGATTTTTTTAAAAACACGTGAACACGTGCTTACGTGAAACTGGAAGTTCTTGTTCGAATTGGTAGCATTGTAAGCATTGGTTCGCATTGGGCTTATGTATGCACTACTGTTCTAGTTTACTAAGTGCTCTATTTTGAAACCAGATGTCATGAACCTCTTTTCAACTCAGTCAATGAACTCAAACTGTTAAATTTAACGAAATGAATCTGTGATCCGGTTAGATTTAACTCTTATGAAAAAAACGAGTTGGATCATATTTCGTTTTATGCTTTTACCCAATACATGGCGTAAAATTTTAAGTTTTGTTTTTAATGCAAATTAATTTGGATCCCACATTCCACTAGCACTAGCCTGTAGTTCGCAAACTATACATCGAACAGAGACGAAAGTGTAGCTCGCAAACTAAATATCGGACAGTGACGAGAGTGGCACTTATAGAGAGGATATGTGCTCAGCTTGAAATATAGTTACCATACGATTTTTTCAAAAATCGGGATTTTAATTTTAATTTGAAATTAGTAGCTTAAGTAACTGTAGCTCGCAAGCTAAATATATATCGGACAGAGACGAAAGTTCATTTGCTTCGCCTTCTTTTCAACTAAGTTAATGAACTCAACCTATCAAACTTAACGAAATGATCGAAAAATTTGAAATTTTGCTTGTTTCTTGTTGCTTGCTCATTTAATCATGCTTCCTTTTATCTTTTTCTTTGTTTTGGCCTCCATAAGTAGTCCATAAATGAGTGTTATTAATTTTTTTGTTAATTTTTGGAAGATCAATAAAAAATATGTGCAAAATAGACAAGACAGTCGGGCCAAATAGACAAAATAGAAGAGGTTACAACTTAAGGAACAAACAAGTTATGCGTAAGCATACAAAAGTTTCAGAGAGAAGTCAACGAAAAGTATATAAAAGCTAAAAAACACTAAATTAAAAACAAAGTAAGCATGAAAAAAAATTTCAATATAAATCGATTCGAACGAAATGACAAATTAAAAATAATTTGTGTTTGTCAAAAAAGATTGCCAACTCATATTACAAAAAATATTTTCTTTAAGTTGGTAAATTCATTCATGCTTTATGATTCAAAAACAAACCTCGCTTAATAAATTAATCCTGTCTAAAACATATATTTTTTACTGATTTTTAATAAAATTTCGGTACATAAGCGTTTAAATCAAAATTAAAATTATTTTTTAAACAGGTTGCAACCCTTTTCTGCTTAGCAATACACGGTGTCGGGCGCTCACTCTCAAGTTTTGAAAAGTAAACGAAAATTGAGAAACTGAACGAAGAATTGCTCACGCAGAACTTGGGCGACTCAATATATTTCTGAGCAAGTATGTTCTATTACTCTCTAGCTTTTGTATGCTTACGCATAACTTGGTTGAGCATTTAAACGGAATTCTACGTTTACACTTACGATACTATCGAAACTGTTTCTTTTTTTTTTTCTTTACCTTTTCATTTTTCGTTATTCTGAATAAAGCATTCATTTTTTTATTCAAATGAATGCTATTCATAGAGAATGCTATTCACAAAGAATGCAATTCACAATTCTTTTTTCAATTCTCACATTCATTTCTTATTCATTATATATTCATTTTTAATTTCTTATTCATTGTTATTTTTTTATTCATTATTCATTTTTAATACATTAACCATATTTTATTCATTATTAATTTTTAATTCACACCATTGCTTTGTGTAAACTTTTCAACCAAAGTAACGATCAATTTTTAAAATTGAGTGTGAATTCAAAATTTTATTCATGAATCAATTTTGTATAAATTTAATGCATTCTTGTGTTGTTATTC
Source organism: Tetanocera ferruginea (assembly GCA_958299015.1). Classification (NCBI taxonomy): domain Eukaryota; kingdom Metazoa; phylum Arthropoda; class Insecta; order Diptera; family Sciomyzidae; genus Tetanocera; species Tetanocera ferruginea. Next base: position 83,656,551 of record OY282640.1, on the reverse strand, counting down.
ATTTGTACTTAAAATTTTGAATATGAATGAGAATTTTACAGCTCTGGCGGCTTGCATGATGTGTCTGCTGCTTTCTTTGTTTTTGTTTTGTTGTTTGTGCTTGTGTTGGTTTTGTACGAACTGATTACCAGCATTGGTTCTCTACTCCACGTTAAGAGGGTGATCCGATACGATTTAACTCTTATGAAAAAAACTACTTGCATTATATTTCGTTGTATGCTATTACCCAATAGATGGCGCTTGCTATTCGGTTGACATGATGTATTGTTGTGACTCAACAAACACTGATCTGCCTCAAAAATAAGTGAAGCGATCAGCGTTTTTGCAATGCTTACCAACTGAAGTTTACAGTCAAGCACCGAACAATTAAAAAAATGCAACGGTCAGCTTAAAATAGCAATTAAGCACGGGCCAGCTACTTGAGCTGCGCTTCTGTTAACATAGCTCGAAAATGATTGCGAAAGTAAATGACCTCTTGTGGATTTAATTGCAATGTAGTATGTTTGTTTCAAGGTTAATAAACCGCTGTTGTTGAAAATATGTGTGTCGAAATATAACACGCGGATATAATCCAATTCGTGGTGCCAACGATGTCAAATATCGAGATGACCAAACGAAGAATGTATATTTGTAAATAAAATAATATGTATGTTTCTATATTTAAGTAAGTTTGTATATTTAATCGTTTATAAATCTTAAACTAAAAACTGTGCTATAAATAAGAGTAAAATTAAAAAAGAAACAAGAGTGTTAATTAAACAATAAAGAAGTGCAGTTTTATTTTAAACTTTCAGGTTCCACCGATAAAGGAAAGGATTATTTGGTGAGTATAAATATAACGATGCAACACGTTGTATAACGACGTTACACAATAGAGTTGTGTGGGTTCGACGAAGAACCCCACACAACATTATGGCGCAGCCGGTAGTCCTTTTTAAAAAAGTGTTGTCCCTTTTAAGAAAGGATAGTGATTCGAACTCGGTTACCCGTGTTCAAATAAATAAATAATAATAACTTCCCAAAGATTCTGCGATTCCGTAGCCAATTCCTTGTAGTTGACCGGACGCTCCAGAATATAATTAAAAAGGTGTAAACCAGTAAACCATACAAATTTTTAGGTTCGATCACAGAATTAGATTCCCAGAGAAACTTTGATATAGGGCGAGAATTGTTGTAGAACACAAAAAAAAAAAACTTTTTAAAGACAACGAAAAGATAATGAATATAGCTTCATAAAAAAAAAATGTTCAGAATGAACATATGCGAGATAGCGAAAACAGTACCGGAGCTTGTGCCTATATTTTCAGGAGCAGACTCCGGAGAGCTACAGGAGGAAGTGTTTAAGTTTATACTTGGAACAGAATTAAAATTTCCAGAATTTCTAAGTGGTAGGAGAATCGAACTTAGAAAAATTTATTCAATGAGTGAAACTTAGACTTTATGGAGATGCTTTCAAATTAGTAAGACCAAGACAAATTAACAATCTAAAATAATTATTTATACTTATAAAGAAAACGTATTTGGAACGAAAAGAATTACATGTAGTATGGCAGGAAATACAGAAGTGTTGGACGGTTAAGTGCTCTAAAAACAACAGCAGAAGATATAATTAATAAAGAATACAAAGACGGTGTGTCCGCACTTTTACGTGAATTAAATAAAACTGTGATTGCAACTTTCAGGGTTGGTCTGCAGGATTTAACTCTTAGAATACATATGCTAAACGTTAAAACAGGAACATTTGAGAGTATATTGGAATAAGCGATAAGTGCATTTGGGTTTATCGAAAGAGGGAAAAATATGAGTCCAAATCAAAGGACATTTGGTAAAAATCTCAGTAAAAATTATGTGGCATGTAGACTGGTTGATCATGAGGTTGAGGCAGGTCAAAGGGCTTACTCATCATCAGAGAACCTGCCAGTAATTCAAATAACAAGAAATTATGAGGATATAAGGCCTACAAATGTTAACTTAACATGATCATTTTGTAGTAGAATAGGGCACACAAGAGATGAGTGCTACGCAGTAAAAAATCAAGTTTATTGTCAGAAGTGTAGGGATTTTGGTCACGAATATAATTTAAACTGTTAAACGACGATATTGTAATCTATGGTAAAAATTTACAGCAACATGAGGAAAGGCTTGAAAGAGTTTTTCAGAAATTGAGGGAGAATAGTTTAAAGTTAAACACAGAGAAATGCCTATTTTTACGTCGTGAGATAGCATATTTAGGGCATAAATGTTCGGAAATGGGAGCTTTGCCAGATCCACAAAAACTGGAATGTGTGAAAAATATACCAGTTCCGAGAAATAGAAAGGAAGTTCAGGCATTTTTAGGTTTAGTAAATTACTATAGAAAATTTATAAAAAATATGTTACAAATCGTGTTACCAATAAATAATTTGCTTAAAAAGGACGTAAAGTTTCAATGGACAGATAACTGTCAGCAAGCTTTCCAGACGTTAAAGGAAGCAGTTACCTCGTCTCCAGTTTTAGCTTATCCAGATTTTGAAAAACCTTTCTTATTAACTACAGACGCCAATGGAGAGACACTAGGTGCGGTTTTATCACAAGGCAAAGTTGGCGAGGATAGGCCAATTGCATTTGCGAGTAGGGCATTAAATAGCGCAAAGAAACGCTATTCGACAATAGAAAAAGAATTTTTAGCAATTGTTTGGGCAACCAAAAATTTTAGGGCTTATCTGTTAAGAAGGCCTTTTTAAGATATATACAGATCATCAACCGTTGAAGGGAATAGCAAATCTGAAAGATTAAACATCGCGTTTAGCACGATTCCGGCACAAACTCTCAGAATCTATATATATAAAAAGAAGTGTACGTTTGGTTGAAATCGCATCACTTCAGAACGGCTGGACCGATTTGGATAATTTTTTTTTTAAAATGTTCGTTTTAGTCCAAGTTAGGTTTTAAGGAAATAAAAATTTACCACGCCCACTTTTGCGCCCACTTTTTTTGATTTATCTAAAATCGGAAAACGGCTGGACCGATTTGGATAATTTTTTTTCATATGTTCGAAGTAATCCAATTTAAGTTTTGTCGGAAAGAAAAATTGACCACGCCCACTTTTGCGCCCACTGTTTTGATATATATATCTAAAATCGCAGAACGCCTGCGCTGATTTTTTTTTTAAATGTTTGTAATAGTCTACAAAAGTTTTTTACATAAAGAAAAATTGTCTACAATATCGATAATATCAATATTATTAATTATCGATATTAAATTTCATTTTCACACTTGACACTTTTGAAGTTTTCAAGATGTCACATATCAGAAGACACTTGCTTATTTTTTATTCACACCACCCAATGTACCCGGTGTTCTTTATTTTTCATTTGGATTCCGACGTAAACAGACATAAATTTTGCCGAAGCAAATTCTTTTGGATAATTGTATTACTTACAAGCAGCAATTGTTCTATTAGATGAATGTTCAATGAGCCACAAAAAATCACTGGAGACAACTGGAGATATCGTACAATGAAAGATTTACGTGGCAATCAACAACTTTTCGGTGGTGCATTGATATTATTGTCTGGTGATTTTCGACAAACATTGCCCGTGATTGCACGATCCTCACCAGCGGATGAAATTAATGCATGCTTGAAGTCTTCCTTTCTGTGGCGATATGTCCAAAAATTGACATTGCACATAAATATGCGTGTTCAGTTGCACAATGATCAATCTGCAGATCGTTTCTCGAAACAATTGTTAGAAATCGGCAATGGAAAAGTTCAAATCGATAATGCAAATGGTTTGATTACTTTGCCAGATAATTTCTGTACAATTCTCAAATCAAAAGAAGAACTGATTGAACGCGTTTTTCCAAATATTGTACAAAATTACAGAGATCACAATTGGTTGAGAGAACGCGCAATTTTGGCACCAACAAATTTACATGTCAATGCAATTAATTTTCTGATCCAAGAAAAATTACCAGGTGCAGTGACATCATATAAATCTATTGATAGCGCAATGAATAACAATGATGCCATACATTATCCAATCGAATTTTTAAATTCATTAGAACCACCTGGTATGCCACCGCATTGTTTAAATTTAAAGGCCGGCTCATCAATCATTTTGCTACGGAATTTAAACGCACCAAAACTGTGCAATGGCACCAGATTGGCTGTAAAAAATTGATGCCGAATTTGATGGAAGCAATAATATTGACTGGAAAAGCTAAAGGCGAAATTGTTCTCATACCGCGTATTCCGCTGATACCAACAGATATGCCATTCGAATTCAAGCGTTTACAATTTCCGGTGCGTCTGTCATTTGCCATGTCCATCAATAAGGCGCAAGGACAAACGCTTCAAGTATGCGGATTAAATTTGGAACAGCCGTTTTCTTGCACGGTCAATTATACGTTGCCTGTTCAAGAGTTGGCATTCCAAGCACTTTATTTATTTAAGAACCGGATGGAAAAACAAAAAATATTGTTTATCAAAATGTATTGGATTGAGTTCGGTGATAAGAAATCATAAAGTTCGAAATACAACTATTTTTTAAGATTTCATACAAAAAACAACACTTGGTTTCACTTTACTGTGTCTTATAAATTGCTAAAACAAATGTGTGAATTTTCAGCATTGATACAAACTGAACTGATGCAACATTAACGTTATGTTAAAGTTTGAATCATTAGTAGTAAAAGCTTTCATATAATCTTTTTGTAACCGAAATAGTATAATTTCACAATTTTTCTTCAGTGTAACGAAGTGCACCGGGTTTCGCTATATATTTATACTTTTCCTATATAGGTGTCAGGTGTAGCAACGCGCATCGGGAATTGCTAGTACGAGTATGAAATTATATATAAACCAGGTTAACGAAACTTAAATGCAGATGCGCTTAGTAGGATACCCCAACAAGAACAGGATATAGTAATAGTTCAAACAATGTCAAAGGCTAAAGAACAAGAAAGGGAAATTGAAACGGAAGAAACTGCAGAGAAATCTAGTTAACAATATGATGAGATGTTGAACCAACAGAATAAAGAAATAGTAATTCTAACCGATCCAAAAGACATTAAAACAATTTTGAGAGATTTTCATGATTTGCCACTAGGTGGGCACCAAGGAGCTTTAAAAACGTATTTCAGAATAAGGCAGGAATATAAATGGAAAGGAATATGAATGGAAAACTTTATCCATTTGATAAAGTTTACATGGACATAGTGGGTATCCTACCAGAGACTGTGTCAGGAAATAAATACATACTTACTTTTCAAGATGATTTTTCGAAATACATGGCATGTGTCGCAATACCAGATGCTGAAGCTAGTACAGTATCAAAAGCATTCTTCGACGAAATTATAACTCGTCACAATACTCCAAAAGTTCTGATTACCGATAACGGTTCAAATTTTGTATCGAAATTATTTTCGGATGTGTGTAAAATGTTAGGAATTAAGATATTACACATAACTCCATACCACCCACAAGCTAATGGCTCATTGGAAAGAAGCCATCGTCCATTAGCAGAATACTTACGAAGTTTTGCAAAAGAGGATGGGTCAAATTCGGACCAGTGGTTAACATCTGCCATGCCTGGCACAATAACACACCGGACATGAGCACCAAACAAACACCGTTCAAAACTTTATATGGGTTCAATTCAGAAATGCCAACTAACCTCAAACGTAAATGTAGTCTGGTGTATAACACCGAAGATCCTCCAAAAATCCTTAAATACTAAATCCAAAGAACTCACGAACTAGTGAGACAGAACCAGGAGCGAGCAAAAGAATTATAAAAAATACAGTATGATAACTCTTTAAATCCTGTAGAATTTAAAATTGGTGACAAAGTACCGATGAAAAATCAGGCTAGAAGAAATAAATTCTCACCTATATGGAAAGGCCCATATGAAGTCATAGCAATAAAAAGTCCGGTCACCACTGAGATTTTAATAAAAAGAAAAGCTAAGAAAATGCACAATAATTTACTGAAGTTGTTTCACAGTAATTAAATTATGTTATTAGAGTAAAAATGAAATTAAATTAAAATTAAATTAAAAAATTCAATCAAACATTAATTAAAACCAAAAATATGAAAATAAATTCAAACGAAACTAATCAAGTTTCATTAAACATAGATATTGAATTTTTTTTTGAGATAAAAAAAAATTTTGTTTTAAATTCGATGAGATAAACAAATTCATTATTTTGACATTATAGACATTAATTTTAATATTATAGACATTTGAAAATTAACTTTTTAATTTTTGAAAAGAAGTTTTCAAACATTAAATGAAAAGAAATTGGTTTAAGTCAATAAACAATACCAAAGTAATCACTTGTTAATAGAGGGTTAAAATTCTTAAGATTAAAAAGTTTTAAGAGATATATAAGAAATTAAATTAAAATTATAGAAGAGATAACTCACAAATCCGTATCAATAACCGTGGTCCTAGTTCTGGTTCGAGTTGGCGGAAGCAGCAATAAAACTGAGTCGATCAGGTGGACAACGCTATACAAGAGAAAGGAGCTATTCTGACGAAGTTCGAGGCCTTAGACGTAAAAGAGTAAAAAGTATCAAATGCTAAACAATGAAGCAAAACATGTTTCAAGTAAAACAAATAAGAAAGCAGTAAAAAAAAAACAACAAGAAAATATACAAGCTTTGAAACGTATGTTGAAGGTTGAGGGTTACAAAGTTTTATTAAAAATTTGAAATTACAGCGACAGATTGTAAACACAACGAATCAAACAATTTTTATTTTTTACATTAAAGCGAGAAAATCAGTCCAGTCGTCAGATTTCTTTGTTATTGAAATGCTTACAAGAACAACGTTTAAGAATGAATTCGGATATGTATAATTTGTTATCACAAAATGCATTCTGGTTTAAGAAAACCACGAAAGTACGTCTATAATGTGAAATACCTGCATTAAGTTAATACCTTTCTAACAAAACGCTTAACCAGAACGAAACCAAAGTTTTTGAAAAACTTATAGAGTCGCTTCACAATTAACAACACTAGCAAACATACCTTGTCAAAACTAAAACTAACTAGTTTTCTCGTTTAAATAAAAAGATCCCCTGAAGATGTTGACAAACAATCAACAAAACGTTGGGAAAAGCTATGAATTAAATTTTTGATTTGATTGCATACAAAAAGTATTGATCAGAAAAGCCTATTCAAGGAATTGAAATCAAGAAAGCACTAAAAGCAAACTTTAATATAAACTTACGAAAATATGAACAACACAAAACACGAAATAAAAACGAAATTTGGCATCGTGTTCGTAACTTCAAGATTTCACCGAAGTATAGTAGTTTAAATACTTCAATAGGGAAGAAAAATGTGTGACATTTACTTGTCAGTGACGGTTATCAAAAGATCATCAAAGACAGAACATCACCAGAGTCATCATAATAATGCCAGGAAGAGGAACAACTTTATCGACAATCAAATAAATAATCATCAAAATTACTAGGACCCACGAACAGATACACATAAATAAAGTAAAGAATATTAGAAAGCTTATACAAAACTTATTAAGCACACAATATTACTAAATAATGTAAACATGCAAGGAATTTTAAGAAATTAACTGTAAAATGATGCCTGTCTCTTCTCACATATAAGTACTTTAAGTTTGAAGGAAATTAAACCTCTTCAAGGTAAAACATTTTCTTTCATAAGGGGGAAGGAAACCTACAATATAATTTGTCACGTTATTATGATGATGCATAAAAATTAAATCAAAAATCCTTTAATTAAGAGAATATACACAACAAAAAAAAGATAAAAGAGTGTATAAAATAAGAAAAATAAATGTATAAAAGGAAAACATAAGATACAAATTTCTATTAAGAATTATTATTATTTAAAACAAAATTAAAAGAATTATTATTATAAAAAAATTTCAAATAAAAAACACTGCAAATGAAAACTGCATATAAAATTCAAAGAAAACCATATTCGAAAAAGGGATTAAATATTAATGTATTAAAGATTGTATTTGTTTTTGTATTAAAGATTAAAATTAACCTTACATGCATACATAATGCAAAATTCTGATAAATTCATGTGAAGAAAAATGATGGCTAAATGAATAGCATAATTTTTCTTTGTCAAAGGGGGGAGGAATGTTGTGACTCAATCGTCACAAGCGACGTTTTTCATATTATAAATTACAAACACTGATCTGCCTCAAAAATAAGTGAAGCGATCAGCGTTTTTGCAATGCTTACCAACTGAAGTTTACAGTCAAGCACCGAACAATTAAAAAAATGCAACGGTCAGCTTAAAATAGCAATTAAGCACGGGCCAGCTACTTGAGCTGCGCTTCTGTTAACATAGCTCGAAAATGATTGCGAAAGTAAATGACCTCTTTTGGATTTAATTGCAATGTAGTATGTTTGTTTCAAGGTTAATAAACCGCTGTTGTTGAAAATATGTGTGTCGAAATATAATACGCGGAAATAATCCAATTCGTGGTGCCAACGAAGTCAAATATCGAGGTGACCAAACGAAGAATGTATATTTATAAATAAAATAATATGTATGTTTCTATATTTAAGTAAGTTTGTATATTTAATCGTTTATAAATCTTAAACTAAAAACTGTGCTATAAATAAGAGTAAAATTAATAAAGAAACAAGAGTGTTATTTAAACAATAAAGTAGTGCAGTTTTATTTTAAATTTTCAGGTTCCACCGATTATTTGGTGAGTATAAATATAACGATGTAACACGTAGTATAACGACGTTACACAATAGAGTTGTGTGGGTTCGACGAAGAACCCCACACAACAGTTTGCATCTAAAAGAGCAAGCGTTTGTTATTGCGTAAAGTAGAAAGTAGCAGAACTTAATATGTGAAATGAACAATCCAGTTATTATTTAAGAAATGAACCAGGTTTTGTTCCGGATAAATTTTTGTTTTTGTTTTCAATGCAAATTAATTTGGATGATCAACCATATACATCCCAAATCATTTTAGCGCAGATTCAAAGTATACATCGGACAGAGAGAAAACTGGCACCCGTGGAAGCAAATAATGTTTTTCGTGGCTCAGTTGGTTAAGCAGTTGTCGATTAGATTTGATGAATCATATGAGCCTGGTTCGATCCTCAGCCAGACCGTTGTATATAATTTTTATAATTTTCTTTTTTAATTTAATATTATTACAATCTTATTTTATTAATTATTTAAAGTAAGAACTGCATAGAGCAATAGTTTTATTTGTTGGCACATCCTGTTATTTGCGATAGCATGAATAAAATGCAAGCAATATACAGCTATATACCCTTTACCCTTTTAGTTATTTTGTATTCAATTTTTAACTTAAGGTTCTATAATTGTTATTTTATTCCCAATTTATTAAATTTACGTACAGCTTTGACTAAAAAATTTTCTAGTATTTTTATTCGTATCAATTCTAATAAAAAAAAAGGATTAAAAATTGTTTTAGTCCAATGTATTGTTTAAAAATTACTCTAAGATTTTTAACCGTGTAGTGGTTTTACTATTGTGGGCTTTTGTTGGATTTTTTGTATAAACTCTATAAATACGTTTATATACCTAGAGCTACAGATTTCAAACTGGGTATGTCTGTTTGTTACATCAAAACTAATATATGTACAAGTTGTGAATTTGTCACTTCATTCGCCCACTGACGGCCAATTGAAAAATGCTACAACTTTTTGTTTTAAGACCGATCTAAAAAATTCGTAGCGTAAATTTCATCTTAATTCATTTCGAATTTTTATAAGGCATTTACAATTTTGTAAACTTACTACAAATAAAAGTGAATGAAACTAATAGCGTTTTCTTATCTCAACGAAAAATTCTGCCCTCTAAAGATGCAAAATTTTTTCCATTTTTTCCACCTGAACCCACAGAATTCTGACTTGTTTTTAGCTGAGAATACATCACAAAAAAAGCAAAACTTTGTTTACTGCTTGGTGAAGCTCAAAAAAATAAAATAAATTAAAGTGCATGGCGGGAGTCGAATCGGGGAGCTGGATCGATTTTTCACCCCCCTCTTCATCTATATTGAAAATCTTATCGAAATCGTTAGAGCCGTTTTCGAGAACGCAATTGCAAATATATATACATATATTGCTCGTTTAATAGAATAATATATATATACACTCAGAAGAAAGTTTCTCGGAATATGATATAAAGGCATCATATTTAGAGAAAAATAGTATAGACTTTGCTCCAGAAAATGCTTTTCTCTACATGTGATCCTAAAAATGACAAAAAGCTTCTATGAAAAAGAGAAACACATGAAAATATATCCTTTTTAGAGAAAAATACTTTTTATTTTTAAAAAAAAATATTTCTTTTTATCGAAGAAAATACTTCTCATAGTAAATTTTTTATCAAAATATAGGAAAAATTTTTCATTTTCATTTTTTTGCGAGAAAAATACTTATTATTAGAGTAGTGTCGGGCAAACCAAAACTTAAACAAACAAGCTTGTGTGTGTGTCCAAGAGAGAGCGACAGCGCCGTCTATATTTTCTATAAAAAAAAAAATCTAGCATCCATTTGTCATTAAACATTTTTCTTTGCGTATTTATTTAATAGTTGCGAAACGAGCAGAAGCGAGTTCTTACTTTCTTAAATGCTTAACATCAGTTGAATACAGTGTTGCCAGTCTAGCCTTTTTGAGGCTAGACCTAGCCTTTTTTTTTGTCGCCTAGCCTCAAAACTTACTATCTAGCCTCTTACCTTTTTGTTAGCTTTTTTCTGTTTTGTTCTAGCCTTTCTAGCCTTTTTTAATATATTGTTTAAAGACGCGTTACCACAATTAATTTTTCTGACGTTTGCAATTTTTAAAGTGTTACCCTTATTATATTATACTTTTAAAGTGGTTAAATCCAAAATATTTTCTGATATAGCGAAAGGAAAATCCTGTTATTCTACAGAAGAAATAACGATAGTTAAAATACAATGGCAAAAAATTGTAACTCACAAGTGGAATAACTGAAGTTCCACAACTGAATAATGGTCAGAAGTTAGAGAGTATAAAAATTCTCTGAATGAAGATCCGTTCCAAGAACTTTCAGTTTGGTTTTTAGTTTTCTTATTTTGTCATTAAGCAACACTGAGGGAGAAAGAATATTTAGTACAATGAAATTTAGTACAATGAAAAAAAACAAGCAAAGAAAGCTTATTCAAACTGGCATTATAAATTCTATTCTAACGGTGCGATATGCTCTTAAATTTTTAACGAAAAAAAGTGAAATTAAAAGTTTTATTGTTTTAAAAACATTTTTAAATTTTCCTTGATAAAAAATATTAATTATTATACCCGGAATCCGCTATTTAGTAAAGAACCTGAAAAATGCGGTAGACAGGAATTTTCACAACTTGTTCATACAAAAAAAAAATAATTTATGTTTTACTGAAGCTTTTTGAGCTTTTAATAGAGGATTTTAGAAAAATACTGTTTTTTACGATAATGGTACTTGAAAAACCGATTTTTGATTAAAAATTCAATTGATTTTATGTTATTAATTAAATAATATTTCCCTGAAATAAAATCTAACGCTTAAAAGCAGCAATTGTACTTACTTTACAAGTGAAAAAATTTGGTAGCGATCCTTGCAATAGTTGCCAACATATAAAATCCAAAAAACTTCACCTTCCAGGTCAAAATCGCAAAAAACTTAAAAAATTTCGATTTTTTTTTACCTTTTTTCCCGTGTTCAGGTCCATAGGTAGCAAACCGTTCAAAATTCAAGGAAACAATCAACTACAAAAATGTACCTAAGATCTCAATAAACAAATTTCTAAAACATATAAACTTCCTAGAGATAATTCTTAACACCGTTTTTTAATTTCATTTGTTTTTTATTTACTTCAACATTGAGTTACTATGCTATCTATTACAAAAATATTAAAAAACTAGTAAGGTATATCTTCGACTTGGCCGAAGTTAAAATACCCCCACGACTGATTCTTAAGGGTTAAATAATCTTAAATTAGAGAGCTTTTTGTATGAGATTTTAGAAAATTTTGTTAGTTTTATGTGTCTAAAATACGAACATATCAAATTGTTTTTCTGAAGCATAAATATAAGCCTTTTTATAAAATATTAAATTTTGGGGTTGTATAGGAGGTGGGCGTGTTAGTGGGTGGATGACGCCCATTTTTCTAACACACCTAAGTTTTGACATAGAACACACAAATACCGAGTTTCAGTTTTGTAACTTTAATATTAGTCTCTTTATATAGTTTTCAATTTTGGGGTTGTATGGGAGGTGGGAGTGTTAGTGGGTGGATAACGCCCATTTTTCTAACACACCTAAGTTTTGACATAGAACACACAAATACCGAGTTTCAGTTTTGTTACTTTAATATTAGTCTCTTGATAGAGTTTTAAATTTTGGGGTTGTATGGGAGGTGGGCGTGTAAGTGGGTGGATAACGCCCATTTTTCTAACACACTTAAGTTTTGACATAGAACACACAAATACCGAGTTTCAGTTTTGTTTCTTTAATATTAGTCTCTTTATAGAGTTTTCAATTTTGGGGTTGTATGGGAGGTGGGAGTGTTAGTGAAGGATAACACCCATTTTTCTAACACACCTAAGTTTTGACATAGAACACACAAATACCGAGTTTCAGTTTTGTTACTTTAATATTAGTCTCTTTATAGAGTTTTAAATTTTGGGGTTGTATGGGAGGTGGGCGTGTAAGTGGGTGGATAACGCCCATTTTTCTAACACACTTAAGTTTTGACATAGAACACACAAATACCGAGTTTCAGTTTTGTAACTTTGATATTAGCCTCTTTATAGAGTTTTCATTATTTGTGTTGTATGGGAGGTAGGCGTGGCCCATAAAACAAAAAGTGCATGACTTTGGGGAAAATTGGGAGACACGGGTCTTTTTTTTTTAGTCTTTTATCACGTAGTGGTGTCCGTATATGGTTATTTTGCCGTGACTTAAAAAATTACACACAGTGTGATCAACCATATACATCCCAAATCATTTTAGCGCAGATTCAAAGAATAAGTACATCGGACAGAGAGAAAACTGGCACCCGTGGAAGCAAAAAAATGTTTTTCGTGGCTCAGTTGGTTAAGCAGTTGTCGATTAGTTTTGATGAATCATATGAGCCTGGTTCGATCCTCAGCCAGACCGTTGTATATAATTTTTATAATATTCTTTTTTAATTTAATATTATTACAATCTTATTTTATTAATTATTTAAAGTAAGAACTGCATAGAGCAATAGTTTTATTTGTTGGCACATCCTGTTTTTTGCGATAGCATGAATAAAATGTAAGCAATATACAGCTATATACCCTTTACCCTTTTAGTTATTTTGTATTCAATTTTTAACTTAAGGTTCTATAATTGTTATTTTATTCCCAATTTATTAAATTTACGTACAGCTTTGACTAAAAAAATTTCTAGTATTTTTATTCGTATCAATTCTAATAAAAAAAAGGATTAAAAATTGTTTTAGTCCAATGTATTGTTTAAAAATTACTCTAAGATTTTTAACCGTGTAGTGGTTTTACAATTGTGGGCTTTTGTTGGATTTTTTGTATAAACTCTATAAATACGTTTATATACCTAGAGCTACAGATTTCAAACTGGGTATGTCTGTTTGTTACATCAAAACTAATATATGTACAAGTTGTGAATTTGTCACTTCATTCGCCCACTGACGGCCAATTGAAAAATGCTAAAACTTTTTGTTTTAAGACCGATCTAAAAAATTCGTAGCGTAAATTTCATCTTAATTCATTTCGAATTTTTATAAGGCATTTACAATTTTGTAAACTACAAATAAAAGTGAATGAAACTAATAGCGTTTTCTTATCTCAACGAAAAATTCTGCCCTCTAAAGATGCAAAATTTTTTCCATTTTTTCCACCTGAACCCACAGAATTCTGACTTGTTTTTAGCTGAGAATACATCACAAAAAAAGCAAAACTTTGTTTACTGCTTGGTGAAGCTCAAAAAAATAAAATAAATTAAAGTGCATGGCGGGAGTCGAACTCACAACCTATACATTGATAGACCGAAGCTCTATTCACCGAGCTACCACAACCATATAAAAATAGTAAAATTAACATAACATATTCGGCAGGAAAATAAAGATATTTATTAAATGCGTGAAAACTCTGAAAAACGGCTTTTCCCAGAGATGAGACCTAGCTGGATCGATTTTTCACCCCCCTCTTCATCTATATTGAAAATTTTATCGAAATCGTTAGAGCCGTTTTCGAGAACGCAATTGCAAATATATATACAAATATTGCTCGTTTAATAGAATAATATATATATACACTCAGAAGAAAGTTTCTCGGAATATGATATAAAGGCATCATATTTAGAGAAAAATAGTATAGACTTTGCTCCAGAAAATGCTTTTCTCTACATGTGATCCTAAAAATGACAAAAAGCTTCTATGAAAAAGAGAAACACATGAAAATATATCCTTTTAAGAGAAAAATACTTTTTATTTTTAAAAAAAAATATTTCTTTTTATCGAAGAAAATACTTCTCATAGTAAATTTTTTATCAAAATATAGGAAAAATTTTTCATTTTCATTTTTTTGGGAGAAAAATACTTATTATTAGAGTAGTGTCGGGCAAACCAAAACTTAAACAAACAAGCTTGTGTGTGTGTCCAAGAGAGAGCGACAGCGCCGTCTATATTTTCTATAAAAAAAAAAATCTAGCATCCATTTGTCATTAAACATTTTTCTTTGCGTATTTATTTAATAGTTGCGAAGCGAGCAGAAGCGAGTTCTTACTTTCTTAAATGCTTAACATCAGTTGAATACAGTGTTGCCAGTCTAGCCTTTTTGAGGCTAGATCTGGCCTTTTTTTTTGTCGCCTAGCCTCAAAACTTACTATCTAGCCTCTTACCTTTTTGTTAGCTTTTTTCTGTTTTGTTCTAGCCTTTCTAGCCTTTTTTAATATATTGTTTAAAGACGCGTTACCACAATTAATTTTTCTGACGTTTGCAATTTTTAAAGTGTTACCCTTATTATATTATACTTTTAAAGTGGTTAAATCCAAAATATTTTCTGTTATAGCGAAAGGAAAATCCTGTTATTCTACAGAAGAAATAACGATAGTTAAAATACAATGGCAAAAAATTGTAACTCACAAGTGGAATAACTGAAGTTCCACAACTGGATAATGGTCAGAAGTTAGAAAGTATAAAAATTCTCTGAATGAAGATCCGTTCCAAGAACTTTCAGTTTGGTTTTTAGTTTTCTTATTTTGTCATTAAGCTCTTAAGGGAGAAAGAATATTTAGTACAATGAAATTTAGTACAATGAAAAAAAAGAAGCAAAGAAAGCTTATTTAAACTGGCATTCTAAATTCTATTCTAACGGTGCGATATGCTCTTAAATTTTTAACGAAAAAAAGTGAAATTAAAAGTTTTATTGTTTTAAAAACATTTTTAAATTTTCCTTGATAAAAAATATTAATTATTATACCCGGAATCCGCTATTTAGTAAAGAACCTGAAAAATGCGGTGGACAGGAATTTTCACAACTTGTTCATACAAAAAAAAAATAATTTATGTTTTACTGAAGCTTCTTGAGCTTTTAATAGAGGATTTTAGAAAAATACTGTTTTTTACGATAATGGTACTTGAAAAACCGATTTTTGATTAAAAATTCAATTGATTTTATGTTATTAATTAAATAATATTTCCCTGAAATAAAAATCTAACGCTTAAAAGCAGCAATTGTACTTACTTTACAAGTGAACAAATTTGGTAGCGATCCTTGCAATAGTTTTCGAGTACTGCTGTCCACCGGTTTCACACAGCACTTTTCGAGAAAAACGCGTTTTAAGCTTAAGTAGTACATAAATTGACTTATCTTCGGACATTTGCGCTTAAAAATACAACAATTTTTATTCAATTGAAATCAGTCTTCCTGAGAATATTTTTACAATATTATGCATTCGAAAAATATTAAAAGAAATATCAAATTTTTTTTTTGTCGCTAAAAAAACTTAAGGGGACGTGAAGCCTTCAAGAATTTTTTATATTAATGTTTTAAAATGCGTATAAGTTGAATAAAAAATAATGTATCAGTTTGAAAAATTTCAAATATATTTTTCGGAAAAGAAATTACGCAAAAAAAATTTTTTTTATTATTTTAATCACATATTAATACTAGAATATTTTTTAAAAAATCATTAAAAAAAATAATGGCGACCAAATTGGTCATTTGGCATTTTTTATAGCCGATGTTTTATCTTGGGTGCAGTTCAACTTTTAACTGCATTAAAACATTTTTAATGAAGATTTACGCCAAAACTTTTGAAATGCTTAAACATAGGTATTTTTATTTTGACTAGCTTTGTAAATCCATTGTCAGAATTTCGATATTTTTCTTCGATTTTACGCAATGCAGATTTCTTAAAGTCATAACTTTCGGCTGTAGGGTATCAAGCTCTGTCAAAGAAAAACAAATAAAACTTACATCAGTCTCTTCTCTGAAGAATTATGTCCATAATACCTAAACTTCAAGTATCTAGCATTAATATTGTAGATGCTAGGGTTAAAAACAGGCTATGCAAGGGTTTTCGCTATATTTTTCCCATTGTGCGGCGGTGAATTGATAAGGTGCATGCATCAACTCATCAGCAAAATATGGCTAGCGGAAAGCATGCCCGACTATTGGAATCTCAGTGTGCTTTGTCCTATACTGAAGAAAGGAGACCCGACAATCTGCGCCAACTACCAAGGTATCAGTCTTATTTCCATCGCATACAAGGTTCTTTCGAGCGTATTATGTGAAAGATTGAAGCCGCATACCAAAGCACTGATTGGACCTTATCAGTGTGGCTTTCGTCCTGGCAAGTCCACCATAGACCAGATTTTTGCACTACGCCACTACGACACCCTGAAAATAAGCCATAACCGCGAAATGTCTGGTAGTAACATTAATACTCCAGGTGGCAGCCGCAATAGTGGAAATCCACCCGTGGGAACTCCCACGGTCGGGGTAAGGATTCTGGAGGCCCCAACACACATTTCCTCATTCACTGCTGCAGCGGTGGCATACTCGGCCGCTGTACCAGTCAAAGCTACGAGTAAAATGAGTTCCAGGATCCAGCGATCGCCAATAAAACGCACAGCCGGTGGCACCCCAACAGAGCCACAAAGGAAAGAGTCGGTGATAAAATCATCCACCCAAGCAGTACCAAGCGGCGGAGTTGATGACCCGTCATCAAAAAGCTGGATAATGTGAAATCACTAAACCAAGGCCTGGCAGATTTTGTGAAGAGCAAAAACAACTTTCACCACGAAATCAAGAGGCTAATAAACCTGGCAAACCTGGCTTGCGTTGACCTCTCATTCGAAGTACAAGCAGATACTGCGAAAAAACAACAGCACTATAGTTATTCGCAATCGCACAATTCAACTGAGCGATTGCATAAAGACCCTCAGACCGATTTTCAAGAAGGTCCCAAAGGCCAATCCTTAAAGAGCAAGCGAATTCAGCAGCGGCTCTCGGAAAACGCCACCAAGGAAGACTTGATTTCAGGAGCTGGCTGTCGAAGAGGGCACACCTTAACCCAACTCCAACCTTGAAAATTTGTCCACGCAACCCGAAATTACATCGGCGAAGCGCAAGGTCAAGACTTGGACCAAGGTCGTAACCAAGGCGAAAAAACGCAAAAAACGTAAAAAATCGCTCCAGAAGCTAGCCAGACCAGATGCCATCGTTATAGCGAAAGCAGGTGAGCTCTCATACAGCGACATCAGCAAGAATATGAAAGAAGAAAAGGCACTCGAAGGGTTCGGTGAAAACGTCTCGAGGGTTAGACGCACTGAAAAAGGTGAAGTGCTTATTCAGCTAAAGCGGTCCACAACCCAGTCGACTCAGAAGCTAAAAGAAGAGTTCGACATGGTATTTAATGGCCAAGCCGAGACGAGAACCTTTTCAGAGGAGATGCAGGTCGAAATTAAAGACCTCGACGAAGTGACAACATCGGATGATGTGCGAAACGCCATTCAGAAGTATCTTGGTGAGCCTATAGTGGTGAACGTGAAGTCAAAACGTAAAGCCTATGCTGGCACACAAACGGCGATTGTAAGCCTACCACTGAAACAGGCAATAAAGATGACCGAAACTGGCAAACTTAAAGTTGGTTGTGTCATATGTAGGGTTCGAGAAAAAGTTACTCAAACCAGGTGCTTCAAGTGCCTCAACTTTGGTCAAAGCGCAAAAAGCTGCAACAACACTGACCGAAGTAAGTGCTGCATGAAGTGCGGTAAAGAGGGCCACAAGGCGGAGGCAAGCTGCGTTTTATGCTTAGCCAAGAAAAGCACAGAGACAACCACCGTGCCGGAAACTAGAGATGTCCATCCTTCAAAAAAGCTACCTTCAAAAAAGCTGTATGCCTAAGCGAAGATGAGATTCCTGCAGCTGAATCTTAACAACTGCCGGTCTTGCAGAGCACCGATCTTGCAATTCTAAGCGAACCGTATGCCTGCAAAACCCAGGAGTTTGGGCTTCAGACAACACTGGCAAAGCTGCTATATGGTCGTGCGGTAGGGATCCTCTCCGTATACACCTTCGTACACGTGCAAACGGCTTTTTTCGAGTCGAGGTAGAGGGTAATCAGGTTGTGAGCTGCTACCTTTCCCTATGTTTGTCCGTTGAAGAGTTTGGCGAGACCATAGATGCCATAGTTGAAGACGTACAAGAGACTAAGCCAGTTCTAATAGCTGGCGACTTCAACGCTTGGGCTGTAGAATGAGGCAGTCAACGTACAAGACAAAGAGGCTTCATACTTCTGGCGGCGTTCGCATCACTTCACGTGGTGCTGCTCAATACCGAATTGCAGCACACATGTAGCAGTGCAGTAGGTAGCTCCTTTGTTGATCTGACCTTCGCTAATAGTGAGCTTGGTATTCAGACTGGGTGGATGGTACAAGATATTTACACGCACAGTGACCACCATCCCATTACATGCACGCTAAGTAGACAACATCGTTGCCGAAGGATATGGGAAGGACATAGAAGCGATAACAGATCTGCTTATAAAACAGATTCGCTAGACGAAGAAATCTTCAAAGTAATGATGGCCGACATACACCTCGCCGGCACAGCAATCGATATGGCAAGACAGACTACTTACCAAGTCAGGAGAGCTTGCGACGCTTCCATGCTCCTTAGAAGACCAAGTAAACGACAGCGGAGCTCAGTTTATTGGTGGTCCCCAGAAATCGCAGAAGCACGCAGAGAATGCATTCAAGCTAGAAGAAGATACTACCGCTCAAGAGGTACCGACAGATTCGAATTTCTACGCGAATTCTATCATGTCTCCAAAAAATCTTTAAAAAAAGCTATTAATAGGAGCAAGCGCGAGTACTTTCTGCAGCTATAAGATGAATCAGAAGCTAGCCCATGGGTAACCGCCTACAACAGCCCACTCCTACGGACCCACACCTGCTTGGTAACGTAGTAAGGACTCTCTTCCCGCCACAACCAGCAATTTTGCCCCACGATGCAGACGAAGATCTGAATAAAATTGTAAGGGTAAGCACTGACGAGGTGGTGACAATTGCCAAATCCGTGAATAACGAAAAAGCACCAGGGCCAGATGGTATTCCTAACCGTGCGTTAAAACTCGCCATCTTAGAGCAACCTCAAACATATGTTGAGCTCTTCAACGCCTGTCTAAGGGAGGGCATATTTCCAGCTCAGTGGAAGGCCGAGAGACTAGTGCTCATACTAAAAGGCAGTGCCTCCACGGAAGATCCCTCAAGCTACAGACCAATTTGTCTGCTTGATACATTAGGGAAAATCTTTGAGCGACTGTTGTGCAACCGAATTGAAGATGCGATTCAAATAGCGGGAGGGCTTTTCAATCGCCAGTTTGCGTTACGGAAACTGCACTCAACGACAGATGCCATAAACGTTCTCACCACAACTGCGCAGGAAGCTATCGCAGGCACTCGATGGAAGAATGGTGCAAAACAATATTGCCTTGTAGCAACGCTTGTTGTTAGCAATGCGTTCAACTCTGCTAACTGGAGCAATATTTTGAAAGCTCTTAGAAAGTTTAGAAACCCAAGCTTCCTCACGAAAGTTATTGCGAATTATTTCCATGAGAGAGTGCAGCATTTCAACCGATAGCGGCGCAATGACGTACAATGTTACTGGCGCCGTTCCACAGGGGTCAGTACTAGGACCTCTTCTGTGGAACGTCATGTATGATGGTGTTCTAAGGCTCGAGGTACCTACAGGTATCAAGATCGTCGAATTCGCGGATGATTTAGCGGTTGTTGTAACAGCTAAACACCTAGAAGAAGTAGAGGCCCTTAGGAGTGTTGCTATTAACACTATCTACGACTGGCTAAAGTCAGCTGGGCTTAGTTTAGCGGAACATAAGACGGAGGCGGTGCTTATAAGTAGCCGTAAAAAATCCGAAATCGCAGTTATAAACGTGCGCGGGACGGAGGTACACTCACAACCATTTATTAAGTATCTCGGTGTGCTAATCGACTCTCGACTCTGTTTCAAACAGCACCTAGAGTATGCCCACAGAAAAGCAGCCACTTCATGCCTGGCGCTAGCAAGAATGTTGCCAAATACACGAGGACCAAAGCAAGCTCGCAGGACACTTCTTCTCGATGTCGTGCGTTCGATTTTGATGTACGCATCAACGGTCTGGGCTGCAGCGATTAAGGTGAAGGCATACCGTCGAGGAGTAGAGTCGGTGTACAGACTAGGCGCTCTTAGAGTATGCTGCGCTTTCAGAACAGTGTCTGAGGACGCAGCTCTAGTGCTCGCTAGCTCGATCCCCATCGACCTCTTGGTGGAAGAGGCGAGAGGGCATCCTCTCGTAAAAAACTGGCGCGAGAGAGAAGTATATCCCAGTGGCAGGCACGTTGGGATAGATCGGTGAAGGGACGCTGGACCCTTCACCTCATCCCTAACCTTTCCGTGTGGTGTGGTAGAAGTCATGGTTCAGTGAATTTCTACCTCACCCAAATTCTGAGCGGGCACGGTTGCTTTAGAGCATACCTGTATAAATTCAAGCATGTAAGTGACCCTTTTAGCACTCATTGCCCTGGTTGCATAGTAGAAGACACTGCACACGTCCTTTTCGAGTGCCCTAGGTTCAACGAAGCAAGAACTGATGCTTCGGTCCGCCTGGGCGAAGTGGTGACACCCCAAAACTTGGTGAACCTCATGTGTGAGATAGGAAACTATAATCGTTGTTTAGGGTTCTCCCCGACCCAGAGTCGACATCAAGTTAAGGAGAAAATTTAGGCTCTTAATTTGACAGTCATCTGACAGACAAAATTAGTCCTTCAGTTTTCAGCTTAGTGCTGTTCCCCCATCCCGCGAAGTTATGCCTTACGGCGGTTCCACGGGATTCATACTGGGTCGAAGATTCAATGCGGAGGTTGAGGTTTAGTGCGTAGGAATCGCACCTGCACGGATGGCGCCTTTTGAAGGTTCCCCCTTCGCGAATAAAATTAAAAAAAACCTGTGCTTCTCTATGGCGCTGAGGCATGGGTGGTATCGCAAACAGATGCAGCCGCTTTTGGGGTGTTCGAGAGGAAAGTTCTTCGCAAAATCATTGGTCCTGTTCGAGTTGGCGACGACTATCGCATTCGAATGAACCACGAACTGTACGAGCTCTACGACGACATTGACTTAGTTCAGCGTATAACAATTTAGCGACTACGTTAGCTGGGTCATGTCTTTCGGATAAAGAAGTTCGGCGAAAAAGGTGTTTGAGGCGAAAGCCGAGGGTCGACGACGAAGAGGAAGACCATGCCTCTGATGGATTGACCAGGGCGAGGAAGCCCTTACCTTATTGGAGACGGCACGCACGAAGCAGAGACGCCTGGCGAGAGCTGATGAAGTCGGCCGTAACCCGACAACGGGTTGTCATGGCCACCTAAGTAAGTAAGTAATTTTTTCACAATTATATTTTATTTTTTATTCAACTTATACGCATTTGAAAGGATAAAAAAAAAAAAAAGAAACAGTTTCGATAGTATCGTAAGTGTAAACGTAGAATTCCGTTTAAATGCTCAACCAAGTTATGCGTAAGCATACAAAAGCTAGAGAGTAATAGAACATACTTGCTCAGAAATATATTGAGTCGCCCAAGTTCTGCGTAAGCAATTCTTCGTTCAGTTTCTCAATTTTCGTTTACTTTTCAAAACTTGAGAGTGAGCGCCCGACACCGTGTATTGCTAAGCAGAAAAGGGTTGCAACCTGTTTAAAAAATAATTTTAATTTTGATTTAAACGCTTATGTACCGAAATTTTATTAAAAATCAGTAAAAAATATATGTTTTAGACAGGATTAATTTATTAAGCGAGGTTTGTTTTTGAATCATAAAGCATGAATGAATTTACCAACTTAAAGAAAATATTTTTTGTAATATGAGTTGGCAATCTTTTTTGACAAACACAAATTATTTTTAATTTGTCATTTCGTTCGAATCGATTTATATTGAAATTTTTTTTCATGCTTACTTTGTTTTTAATTTAGTGTTTTTTAGCTTTTATATACTTTTCGTTGACTTCTCTCTGAAACTTTTGTATGCTTACGCATAACTTGTTTGTTCCTTAAGTTGTAACCTCTTCTATTTTGTCTATTTGGCCCGACTGTCTTGTCTATTTTGCACATATTTTTTATTGATCTTCCAAAAATTAACAAAAAAATTAATAACACTCATTTATGGACTACTTATGGAGGCCAAAACAAAGAAAAAGATAAAAGGAAGCATGATTAAATGAGCAAGCAACAAGAAACAAGCAAAATTTCAAATTTTTCGATCATTTCGTTAAGTTTGATAGGTTGAGTTCATTAACTTAGTTGAAAAGAAGGCGAAGCAAATGAACTTTCGTCTCTGTCCGATATATATTTAGCTTGCGAGCTACAGTTACTTAAGCTACTAATTTCAAATTAAAATTAAAATCCCGATTTTTGAAAAAATCGTATGGTAACTATATTTCAAGCTGAGCACATATCCTCTCTATAAGTGCCACTCTCGTCACTGTCCGATATTTAGTTTGCGAGCTACACTTTCGTCTCTGTTCGATGTATAGTTTGCGAACTACAGGCTAGTGCTAGTGGAATGTGGGATCCAAATTAATTTGCATTAAAAACAAAACTTAAAATTTTACGCCATGTATTGGGTAAAAGCATAAAACGAAATATGATCCAACTCGTTTTTTTCATAAGAGTTAAATCTAACCGGATCACAGATTCATTTCGTTAAATTTAACAGTTTGAGTTCATTGACTGAGTTGAAAAGAGGTTCATGACATCTGGTTTCAAAATAGAGCACTTAGTAAACTAGAACAGTAGTGCATACATAAGCCCAATGCGAACCAATGCTTACAATGCTACCAATTCGAACAAGAACTTCCAGTTTCACGTAAGCACGTGTTCACGTGTTTTTAAAAAAATCAAGTGGTAACACGAACCTCAACTACACGTGTATTTTGTTCACGAACTACACTTGAAGTTCGTATTCACGTGAAAGTACCAATGACCCACCTGTGACCTCAGATAATCCCACTACATCCGTGCCCATATAATCATCCATTTTAGTTCAAATGTTCCATGGAACCCATACAAATGCCAATGAACCACCTGTGACCTCAGATAATCCCACTGCATCCGATTGGCCAAAGAATCATCCAATTATGTCCAAATGTTCCATGGAACCCATCAAAGTGCCAATGACCCACATATGACCTCAGATAATCCCACTGCATCCGATTGGCCATAGAATCATCCATTTTGGTCCAAATGTTCCATGGAACCCATAAATGTGCCAATGACCCACCTGTGACTTCAGATAATCCCACTGCATTCGATTGGCCATCGAATCATCCATTTTGGTCCAAATGTTCCATGGAATCCATCAAAGTACCAATGACCCACCTGTGACGTCAGATAATCCCACTGCATCCGATTGGCCATAAAATAACCCATTTTGGTCCAAATGTTCCATGGAACCAATCAAAGTACCAATGACCAACCTGTGACCTCAGATAATCCCACTGCATCCGACTGGCCATAGAATCATCCATTTTGGTCCAAATGTTCCACGGAACCCATAAATGTGCCAATGACCCACCTGTGACCTCAGATAATCCCACTGCATCCGATTGGCCATAAAATCATCCATTTTGGTCCAAATGTTCCATGGAACCCATCAAGGTACCAATGACCCATCGGTGACCTCAGATAATCCCACTGCATCCAATTGGCCATAGAATCATCCATTTTGCTCCAAATGTTCCATGGAACCCATAAATGTGCCAATGACCCACCTGTGACCTCAGATAATCCCACTGCATCCGATTGGCCATAGAATCATCCATTTTGGTCCAAATGTTCCATGGAACCCATCATAGTACCAATGACCCATCGGTGACCTCAGATAAACCCACTGCATCCGATTGGCCAAAGAATCATCCATTTTGGTCCAAATGTTCCATGGAACCCATCAAAGTACCAATGACCCGCCTGTGACCTCAGATAATCCCACTGCATCCAATAGGCCATAGAATCATCCATTTTGGTCCAAATGTTCAATGGAACCCATAAAAGTGCCAATGACCCACCAGTGTCCTCAGATAATCCCACTGCATCCGATTGGTCATAGAATCATCCATTTTCGTCCAAATGTTCCATGGAACCCTTCATAGTACCAAAAACCCATCGGTGACCTCAGATAATCCCACTGCATCTGAATGGCCATAGAATCATCCATTTTGGTCCAAATGTTCCATGGAACCCATCAAAGTACCAATGACCCGCCTGTGACCTCAGATAATCCCACTGCATCCGATTGGCCAAAGAATCATCCATTTTGGTCCAAATGTTCCATGGAACCCATCAAAGTACCAATGACCCGCCTGTGACCTCAGATAATCCCACTGCATCCAATTGGCCATAGAATCATCCATTTTGGTCCAAATGTTCCATGGAACCTATCAAAATACCAATGACCCGCCTGTGACCTGAGATATTCCCACTGCATCCGATTGGCCAAAGAATCATCCATTTTGGTCCAAATGTTCCATGGAACCCATCAAAGTACCAATGACCCGCCTGTGACCTCAGATAACCCCACTGCATCCAATTGGCCATAGAATCATCCATTTTGGTCCAAATTTTCCTTGGAACCCACCAAAGTACCAATGACTCACCTGTGACCTCAGATAATCCCACTGCATCCGATTGGCCATAGAATCATCCATTTTGGTCCAAATGTTCCATGGAACCCATCAAAGTACCAATGACCCGCCTGTGACCTCAGATATTCCCACTGCATCCGATTGGCCATAGAATCATCCATTTTGGTCCAAATGTTCCATGGAACCCATCAAAGTACCAATGACCCGCCTGTGACCTCAGATATTCCCACTGCATCCGATTGGCCAAAGAATCATCCATTTTGGTCCAAATGTTCTATGGAACCCATAAAAGTGCCAATGACCCACCTGTGACCTCAGATAATCCCACTGCATCCGACTGGCCATAGAATCATCCATTTTGGTCCAAATGTTCTATGGAACCCATAAAAGTGCCAATGAACCACCTGTGACCTCAGATAATCCCACTGCATCCGATTGGCCAAAGAATCATCCAATTATGTCCAAATGTTCCATGGAACCGATTAAAGTGCCAATGACCCACATATGACCTCAGATAATCCCAATGCATCCGATTGGCCATAGAATCATCCATTTTGGTCCAAATGTTCCATGGAACCCATAAATGTGCCAATGACCCACCTGTGACTTCAGATAATCCCACTGCATCCGATTGGCCATAGAATCATCCATTTTGGTCCAAATGTTCCATGGAATCCATCACAGTACCAATGACCCACCTGTGACGTCAGATAATCCCACTGCATCCGATTGGCCATAGAATAACCCATTTTGGTCCAAATGTTCCATGGAACCCATCAAAGTACCAATGACCAACCTGTGACCTCAGATAATCCCACTGCATCCGATTGGCTTTAGAATCATCCATTTTGGTCCAAATGTTCAATGTAACCTATAAAAGTGCCAATAACCCACCTGTGACCTCAGATAATCCCACTGCATCCGATTGGCCATAGAATCATTCATTTTTGTCAAAATGTTCCATGGAACCCATAACTGTGCCAATGACCCACCTGTGACCTCAGATAATCCCACTGCATCCGATTGGCCATAGAATCATCCATTTCGGTCCAAATGTTCCATGGAACACATAAATGTGCCAATGACCCGCCTGTGCCTCAGATAATCCCACTGCATCCGATTGGCTATAGAATTATCCATTTTGGTCCAAATGTTCCATGGAACCCATCATAGTGACCCATCACCTGTGACCTCAGATAATCCCACTGCATCCGATTGGCCATAGAATCATCCATTTTGGTCCAAATGTTCCATGAAACCCATAAATGTGCCAATGACCCACCTGTGACTTCAGATAATCCCACTGCATCCGATTGGCCATAGAATCATCCATTTTGGTCCAAATGTTCCATGGAATCCATCAAAGTACCAATGACTCGCCTGTGACCTCAGATATTCCCACTGCATCCGATTAGCCATAGAATCATCCATTTTGCTCCAAATGTTCCATGGAACCCATCAAAGTACCAATGACCCGCCTGTAACCTCAGATATTCCCACTGCATCCGATTGGCCATAGAATCATCCATTTTGGTCCAAATGTTCCATGGAACCCATCAAAGTACCAATGACCCGCCTGTGACCTCAGATATTCCCACTGCATCCGATTGGCCAAAGAATCATCCATTTTGATCCAAATGTTCTATGGAACCCATATATGTGCCAATGACCCACCTGTGACCTCAGATAATCCCACTGCATCCGATTGGCTTTAGAATCATCCATTTTGGTCCAAATGTTCAATGGAACCTATAAAAGTGCCAATAACCCTCCTGTGACCTCAGATAATCCCACTGCATCCGATTGGCCATAGAATCATTCATTTTTGTCCAAATGTTCTATGGAACCCATAAAAGTGCCAATGACCCACCTGTGACCTCAGATAATCCCACTGCAGCCGATTGGCCATAGAATCATCCATTTTGCTCCAAATGTTCCATGGAACCCATAAATGTGCCAATGACCCACCTGTGACCTCAGATAATCCCACTGCATCCGATTGGCCAAAGAATCATCCAATTATGTCCAAATGTTCAATGGAACCTATAAAAGTGCCAATAACCCACCTGTGACCTCAGATAATCCCACTGCATCCGATTGGCCATAGAATCATCCATTTTGGTCCAAATGTTCCATGGAACCCATCAAAGTACCAATGACCCGCCTGTGACCTCAGATATTCCCACTGCATCCGATTGGCCAAAGAATCATCCATTTTGGTCCAAATGTTCTATGGAACCCATAAATGTGCCAATGACCCACCTGTGACCTCAGATAATCCCACTGCATCCGATTGGCCATAGAATCATCCATTTCGGTCCAAATGTTCCATGGAACCCATAAATGTGCCAATGACCCGCCTGTGCCTCAGATAATCCCACTGCATCCGATTGGCTTTAGAATCATCCATTTTGGTCCAAATGTTCAATGGAACCTATAAAAGTGCCAATAACCCTCCTGTGACCTCAGATAATCCCACTGCATCCGATTGGCCATAGAATCATCCATTTTGGTCCAAATGTTCTATGGAACCCATAAAAGTGCCAATGACCCACCTGTGACCTCAGATAATCCCACTGCATCCGATTGGCCATAGAATCATCCATTTTGCTCCAAATGTTCCATGGAACCCATTAAAGTGCCAATGAACCACCTGTGACCTCAGATAATCCCACTGCATCCGATTGGCCAAAGAATCATCCAATTATGTCCAAATGTTCCATGGAACCCATTAAAGTGCCAATGACCCACATATGACCTCAGATAATCCCACTGCATCCGATTGGCCATAGAATCATCCATTTTGGTCCAAATGTTCCATGGAACCCATAAATGTGCCAATGACCCACCTGTGACTTCAGATAATCCCACTGCATCCGATTGGCCATAGAATCATCCATTTTGGTCCAAATGTTCCATGGAATCCATCAAAGTACCAATGACCCACCTGTGACGTCAGATAATCCCACTGCAACCGATTGGCCATAGAATAACCCATTTTGATCCAAATGTTCCATGGAACCCATCAAAGTACCAATGACCAACCTGTGACCTCAGATAATCCCACTGCATCCGATTGGCTTTAGAATCATCCATTTTGGTCCAAATGTTCAATGGAACCTATAAAAGTGCCAATAACCCACCTGTGACCTCAGATAATCCCACTGCATCCGATTGGCTTTAGAATCATCCATTTTGGTCCAAATGTTCAATGGAACCTATAAAAGTGCCAATAACCCACCTGTGACCTCAGATAATCCCACTGCATCCGATTGGCCAAAGAATCATCCAATTATGTCCAAATGTTCCATGGAACTGATTAAAGTGCCAATGACCCACATATGACCTCAGATAATCCCACTGCATCCGATTGGCCATAGAATCATCCATTTTGGTCGAAATGTTCCATGGAACCCATAAATGTGCCAATGACCCACCTGTGACTTCAGATAATCCCACTGCATCCGATTGGCCATAGAATCATCCATTTTGGTCCAAATGTTCCATGGAATCCATCACAGTACCAATGACCCACCTGTGACGTCAGATAATCCCACTGCATCCGATTGGCCATAGAATAACCCATTTTGGTCCAAATGTTCCATGGAACCCATCAAAGTACCAATGACCAACCTGTGACCTCAGATAATCCCACTGCACCCGATTGGCTTTAGAATCATCCATTTTGGTCCAAATGTTCAATGGAACCTATCAAAATACCAATGACCCGCCTGTGACCTGAGATATTCCCACTGCATCCGATTGGCCAAAGAATCATCCATTTTGGTCCAAATGTTCAATGGAACCCATCAAAGTACCAATGACCCGCCTGTGACCTCAGATAACCCCACTGCATCCAATTGGCCATAGAATCATCCATTTTGGTCCAAATGTTCCTTGGAACCCACCAAAGTACCAATGACTCACCTGTGACCTCAGATAATCCCACTGCATCCGATTGGCCATAGAATCATCCATTTTGGTCCAAATGTTCCATGGAACCCATCAAAGTACCAATGACCCGCCTGTGACCTCAGATATTCCCACTGCATCCGATTGGCCATAGAATCATTCATTTTTTTCAAAATGTTCCATGGAACCCATAAATGTGCCAATGACCCACCTGTGACCTCAGATAATCCCACTGCATGCGAGTGGCAATTTAATCATCCATTTTGGTCCAAATGTTCCATGGAACCCATCAAAGTACCAATGACCCGCCCGTGACCTCAGATAATCCCACTGCATCCGATTGGCCATAGAATCATAGAATACGAACCAATCAGTTCGTGCAAAATTAAAACAATACAACCATAAACAACGAAACAAAAACAAAGAAAGCAGCAGGCACAGCTGGTACATTATAAGCAGCTGATGATTGATTTTCTTATATAAAAACATGCATTTTTCTTCTTATATTTTACTATTTTCTGACTTTCATATAATAGTGACAAAATCCAAAATTAGATATTCATTCAGCGTAGGATATATCTGATATTTAAGTATATATATTATCTTTGAACGATAAGTATTAAAGGCTGTAGGTATACCCTAAAGTATTCGCCAAAAACGTTGCATGACCTTCAAAAAATCTGTTAAAACGACCCCATACAAACCGCGCTGTAAGACGTAATTCTACGTCAAAACTTTTGTAAGGTGTCAAATCCCCTTAAGTTTTGCGTAGTTCAGTTATTTGTGATGTTTTTATGCCTGTTATATTATTAATTTTATATTTAAGTTACTTTCTTCTTAATTATATTTATATTTTGTAAGTTTTATAAATCGTCAATAAAAAAAAAGAATATTAAAACATTTGAATGATTGTTTTATTTAGAAAATAACATGATGATAAAATTTTCAATGCCAGCTCGATATACCTTTTAGTTGTTATTTTTCGTCCCATATTTTAAAAGACGATCTCCGGATCTTGTAAAAGATCCGGATTTGTTTTGAATACTTCGGAAAGATTAATTTGATCTTGGGGAAGATAAATTTCATCAGTACAATGATAATATATTGTCATATTGATATTGGGAGAGATTAAAATTATATTTTTTGCTATCGCTCTAATCTTGGACATGATCAAATTGATCGTAGAATGATTAAATTGATATCATATTGATATTGGGAAAGATTAAATTTATATTTGTTGCTATCGCTTTAATCTTGGACAAGATCAAATTGATCGTAGAATGATTTTATTGATATCATATTGATATTGAGAAAGATTAAATTTATATTTGTTGGCATCATTTTAATCTTGGACAAGATCAAATTGATCGTAGAATGATTTTATTGATATCATATTGATATTAGGAAAGAATAAATTAATTAACTAATTAATGATTAACATGGCAAGAAAAAAAATTAAAAACTTAACATTCATTTAAAAATTGTTTAGCAACATTAAATACGGTTCGGTAACAAAAGAGTGATTAAATTTAACTAAAGTGAATGAAATAATTATTTAAAACATAGTAGCAAGAAAAGATTTAAAACTTAACATTAATTTATATATTGTTTATAAACATAAAATACGGTAGAGTGTATCTTTCAACAAATGACAACACGCTAAGCATGAATATTCAATAAAATTTATTGACTAAGATGAATGAGTGAATGAATGAATGAGTGAATTCCAAAGCCTAATCGCGTGCACAAAGAAGAATAGTGCCGTATTGGTAAAATATTGTTATTCCTTTCGGAACGTGAAAATCTCAAGATGTCAAATAATTGTGTTGGTATTTTTGAGTGTATAATTTTGTAAAGAAGCAGTAAGGTTCTAAAGTCTAGTAGTGTATCAAAGGGCATTTTATATATTTGCCTAGAGTAGCGCGAAACTTGATAAATTTGCCTAAGTCCTTATATATCGAGCCATAACCGCAAAAAAGATGTAACCATCAAAACTAAAATTTTAAAGGTGAAGATTTCTTTTAATTATTTTCGACTTAAGATTTTTACTTACGTCAATGTTTTTACACATTCCTTATATATAAATAATTATATTATTATAATTACTATTATTTTTTAACTATACATTATTGATAATTAAATAAATAAGAAGTATCGATTAGAAAACAAATTTTTTGTAAATTGCTGGTTACATCTTTTTCGTGGTTATGGCTCGATATATCTCGTGATATTATTGAAGACAAAACTAAATTTAGCTTTGCTAATGCTATCACAGTTTTTAAAGATTTCCCAGCTATGCAGGAGGTTAGGAATTAAGTATGTCTTTGCTAAAAGTAATCTTATGTGGTGTAAAAAATTGTATTGTCCATAAGGAACGCAACATAGCGTAGACTTTCCCAACAGCTATGTTTATATGGTTGCTCCATGTTAGACTGAGATTAAAGGTGATACCTAAGTTTTTAGCACAGTCAACATATTTAATTTCAGTATTGTTCAGTGTTATACATGGAATTGAGCTTAGATCAAATCGGTTTGTGTTGATAACAATACATTTAGACTTAGATGGATTGAGACACAATCCATTACTGGTAGCTCAATTATGAACGAGTTTTGGATCAGAGCATAACTGAATAATTGTACACTTATTCGTGAGAGTTGTAAGTTCTGATTTATTTTTGAAAATGCATCGCCTTTTATACAAAAAGCCTTCAATACTTCTTAACTATAACATACATATTTTGGTCGCATGCCTGCTACATGTTTTGCTATCGCATGCGACCGTTCTTATCTTCTAATTTTATTATCTACTTCTTATCTTCTAATTTTAGACCCACGCAGCTCGACCGTCATAAAATGTTAATCGTTGTGTTTTCTCACGCTGATCCTTTACGCGTTATGTGTACTGACAGAACGCATAAATTATGTAACACAAACCCATGTTCATGCTTGAACATTCTGCGGGGCCCGATGACTATAATCTGGCAACGAAAAGTCAATGTTGACAGTCCGTTTGCTATTACATTTTTTCTTTATATAAATTGTAGAATACCCTATAACCGCCTGCACTATCACACTAATTTTAAGCACATCACTATGTTATGGTTATACTCAAAAAGTATAACACTTTTATTTATGTAAAAATTAAGGCTCTATTTATTTATTTTAAGTTATTATATATTTAACATTTTCACTCAATTTGACTATTATCAAAATACTGTTAGTTTACTTTTTAAGGAGGTGCAATCCTCAAAAATAAACATTAAGTATCAAGCATTCAACTGCTGTTTTTAATTCTAAGCCTTTTGAGCATTCAATTGCTCAGGCCAATAATATAAATAAATAGAGCCAGTGGCGTTTTTAAGCGCCGGCAAATTATTAGGCAGGGCACATAATACACTAAATCACACCGCGTTTTTAAAACCGAAACAATATTTAAACAAGCGATAAAAAGTTTCGCGCACGAAAATCTTTCCAACGTTAAAAACATCGAACACTACATGGCGATCCTGCCCAACACGGACAATTTTAACGAGGCGCTAGAAGAGTACGTGCCACCAGGCGGCAACGCAAGCGCTCCAACTTATTCACCAGCAACAGTTCCAGCAGAAGGCCCAAAAGCTTTAACTTTGGAGGAATACCGGCAGCGAAAAAAAAAAACCGAAGCGGACAAGCGCACAACCATTCCAACGACGGCAAAGCCGAAACACCGGCGCGGAGGCAGAAAAGTAAGGCTGCGCAAAAAAATTGCTGCTTTGAAAGCAGTTTTGAATTGCGACAATCCACCGCCCTACCGCATTGCCAACGTGATATGGCTGCAAATTGATGAGCTCGAACGTGAGCTACAAAAAGCACACTCAAACACAAAATAAAAATAGAAAAAATTTTTTTTATACACTATTGTTTATTTTATTATTATTAATATCTAGAAATAAATAAAATGAATTGAAACTAAACTATTTTTAAAAACATCAAACACTACATGGCATTATACATCCATTCCATTTTATGCATCCACTTAATACATCCATTTTTTTAATAAGCTCATTTTATATATTTTGTTATACGATTAAAAACTCGCGAAAACTTTCGTTCGTATTTTACACACGCGACCGACATTTTGATTTTTTTTTCATTTTCATTCATTGACTGAAAACGTCAGTCAATTGCATCTTGCTTTATGCTTCTTTCGCAGGTATGGTAGTAGAGTGCTACCATCAGAGGGTGTTTCATACATACTAAAATGTGTATGTCACTCCAATAGAATGAATTTACATGGAAGCAATAAATAGAAGTATTCAAGTGTTGGAAAAATTTAAATTATATATAAAAAAAAGTAAAAATAGAATATACAGTAGTGAATACATAAGTAACAAATTAAAAAATTTTGAAAAATTAAAAATTGAAGTAGAAAAAATAGAAAATAAAGAAAATTGTCGAATTTAAAAAAAAAATTTCACAATTGTTATAAAGAAATAATAATAATAATAAATAGTTTAACTATTAAAGAAAAAAAAGAAAATTTGTCGGAAAAAAATATTGAAAATTTAGATTTGTCCAACATTTGGGAAGAAGAAAATTTGCCAAAAATGTCTAATTTTGACATTAATATGGTAGGTAAAAACCTACAAATTTTCAAGGGTAATTTTAATCAACTAGAGGATTTTATTACGCAATCAGAGTTATTGCATGATCTTGTAAAAGATGAGGATAGACCTATTTTTGTAAAATATGTCTTTAATTTTAAATTATCAGCCCAAGTTCGCAGCATACTTGGACGCTCAAATAAGCCTGCAACATTTTTAGAGCTGAAGAATTCGTTGGAAAAAGCTTACCCTAATCCAAAGAATTTACAGCAAGTTTTAAGTGAATTCAGTGCACTTAAACAAAATAGACTGAATATATCAGAATTTCGAGAAAAAATAGTGGAACTTTCCGAACAATTGAGTAATTTTGAGATAAAAACTTTGAATAATCCAAATGAATTGGAAAAAAATGCAATTTATAAAGTAAATGAGAGTATGTCTCTGAATATTTTCTTGAAAGGCGTAAATAGGGAATATACAAATATTTTGTTGTCAAACCCACCAAAAACATTTAATGAGGCCGTAGAAAGGTGTATGACTGTCGAAAGAAGTCTAGAGACAGACAGCAACGCAATTTTTCATATTCGGAATGGAAATAATTTTGGTATCGGAAATAGAAGGTACCAAAACAGAAACCAGTTTAATAATAATAATAATAATAACAACAATCATAATAATAAAAACAACAATTACAGGGGCAACTCTTATGGCCATCAAAGCCATAATTTTTCACATAGAAATACTAATAATGGCAATTACAGCCAAAATTTTGGAAATAATGGTTACAATAACCATTACAACAACAATTTTAAAAACGATAATTATGAGAATAATAATCAAAGAAATTATTACAGAAACAATAATAACACAAATAGAAATTCAAACCAAAATTTCAGAACACAGGGAAATAGTTTTGGCCGGGTAACAGAGAATGGTACCCGCAGAGGCCAAAACTAATGTACAAAATATCGAAAAATTTATCAAATTACATGATTTTAAAATGTAAAAATACTAATAGAGATTTAAAATTCTTGGTAGATACTGGAGCTGATATCTCCATTTGTAAATTAAATAATATAGATGAAGTTAATACAAGAAATATTTTAACACTTACAGGAATAACAAGAGAAGAAATTGAATGTATTGGCACAACTAATCTGAAATTAATGGTAGAATCAGAAATAATTGTGCACAATTTTTATATAGTTGAAGATGATTTTCCAATCGCAACAGATGGAATCATAGGGCGAGATATTTAAGAAAAATATATGTCAAAAATAGATTTTGAAACATGTACGGTTAGTTTTAATATAAATGAAAAAGAATTAATCATACCAATAAATTTAAAAGATAAATATAATACAAATATTTTAATACCAGCTCGGTCTGAGTCAATAGTACCCATAAACGTTAAAGTTATGGATGATAGCATAGTTTTGAATGAAGAAATAGCAAAAGGAGTATTTTTAGGAAATAGCATAATACCCGCGAAAGGCGTGGCACATGTTAAAGTATTGAATACAACAGAGGAAGATTTAATACTGGAAAATTTAAATGTAAAAACTGAACTTTTAAAAAAGTACAATGTTTTCCAATATAAAGGAAACAAATCAGTCAACAAGGATAGGCTCAACAAACTTTTAAGTGATTTGGACATTGGATGCAATGGACCAGAAGCAAGAAACTCAATAATAGAAATTATTAAAAATTACCAGGATATTTTTCATCTCCCTGGGGAACATTTAAGCGTCAACAATTTTTATACGCAATAAATACAAACAACAGATTCAAACCCAGTTTACATAAAAAACTATAGACTGCCACAAACACAAATGACAGAAATAAACGAACAGGTTGACCAACTTCTGAGGGATAACATAATAGAACATTCGGTCAGTCCTTATAATTCTCCACTACTCGTAGTACCGAAGAAATCAACAAATGATAAGAAAAAATGGCGACTCGTCGTCGATTTTAGAAAATTAAACGAGAAAATCGTAAGTGACAAATTCCCACTTACCAAAAAAGAAGACGTACTTGACAGACTTGGAAGAGCTAAATACTTTTCGACATTGGACATGACCAGCTCGTTCCACCAGATAGACCTACACAAAGACTCACGACCTCTGACCTCATTTTTAACAGGAAATGGACATTTCCAATTCAAACGGTTGCCATTTGGACTGAAAATATCGTCAAACAGCTTTCAGCGCATGCTAACAATAGCTTTAAGTGGTTTAGATGCGGAGGTTTTTCTATACGTAGACGATATAATTGTATTTGGATGCAGTTTAAAGCATCACAATGAAAATCTAACGAAAATATTTCAAAGAATGAGGAAATTTAATTTAAAGTTGAATCCAGATAAATGCTCTTTTTTAAAACCGGAAGTTATTTATCTTGGCCATCTTATTACCACTACGGGTATAAGAACTGACCCAGCAAAAAATAAGGTAATAGAAAACTACCCAACCCCAACAAACGCAGATGACGTTAGAAGATTTGTTGCTTTCTGCAACTATTATAGGCGCTTCATCCCAAAATTCGCTGATATAGCCAAAGACCTTAATTCTCTTTTAAAGAAAACTGAACAATTTGTATGGACTGAAAAATGCCAAAAAGCATTTGAAACATTAAAAACTAAACTACTAAATCCCCCAGTACTTCAATACCCTGACTTTGATAAACCTTTTGTGTTAACAACTGATGCCTCAAATTTTGCACTTGGCGCAGTTTTATCGCAAGGTGAGATCGGATCAGATTTACCAATTTCGTATGCGAGCAAATCTCTGGGAAAACATGATTTAAATAAACCAATTATAGAAAAAGAATTACTAGCTATACATTGGGCAATTAATTTTTTTAGACCATATCTTTACGGTCGCAGATTTTCAGTCGTAACAGACCACAGACCATTAGTGTCTCTTTTTTCGCATAAAAATCCGTCGTCGAAGTTGACACGAATCAGGTTAGACCTATGCGACTATGATTTTGAGATCATATATAAAACAGGCAAAATGAATACCAACGCAGACGCATTGTCGCGCATAATTTTAAATAGCAACTCACTTAAAGCCATGATTCCAACTGGATTGGAACATGAAGACAAGAAAATACTAGCTATAACAAGGAGTATGGATAAAAATAAACATACAAAAAACTCGGATTTTAAAAACAAAAAATGTCTTTCCAGCAAAACGTCTGATCAACTAATTGCTTGGGAATGTACATCAATATCGGATGGTAACAAAATAATAAAGCTTAAATTTATAACAGAAAAAGATTTTAAGGGAACCCAAATATATATAGAAGATAATGAAGTAATTGCAAGATGCAGCGATAATCCTTTGTTCACACAGCTGACTCTGGAGAAACTGTCGTCAAAAATGCATAAGTTAGGAATAGAAGAATTAGCATTAAATGCGAATGATATAATATTTAAAACGGTAGAGAAAGAAAAATTTAAAAAGATTTATAATAGTTTGAAAAGAGATAAAGAAAATTTAAAGATATTGATTTTTAGAGAACCGGAAAAAGTAATAGATATAGAAAAACAGAAAAGTATAATTGAGGAATATCATAATTCAACCCACGGAGGTCATATGGGGATTAGAAAAACAATTTTAAAAATAAAGCAAAGATACATATGGAAGAATATGTGTAAAATGATAAAGAAGTTCATAAATAATTGCGAAAAATGCAAAATAAATAAACAAACAAAACAAACACGCCAGGAACTAGTTTCGAAGTCGTATCGATAGATACAGTAGGCCCTTTACGTTTAACAAATAATTACAGATACATACTCACAATGCAATGTGAATTAACAAAGTATATAATTGCTTGTCCAATGGAGACAAAAGACGCGAAAACAGTCGCAAAAACTATTATCGAAAACTTAATTCTGATATATGGTCATTTTAAAATTTTAAAGTCAGATAGAGGTACAGAATTTACCAACGAATTACTATCAGAGATATGCAACTTATTAGAGATAAAACAAATTTTTAGTACTCCATACCATCATGAAACACTTGGTTCTATAGAACGTAATCATAGAGTATTAAATGAATACTTATTAAATTTTTGTAAAGGTGACGAATGGGATCAATGGATACCATACTTCACATTTGCTTACAACACTACACCTCATGTTGATACAAATTACACGCCATTTTAACTCATTTTTGGCAGGTTAGCGAACCTTCCAAATGATAATTCAGTAAATTCAAAATATTATAATACAGATAACTATGCGCAAGAACTAAAAGCAAGATTAGCATATTCATTAAAAAAGACTGAAGAATTAATAAAAATATCAAAAGAAAATCGAATAAGAAATGATGAAAATTTTAACCCATTAAATTTAAAGATCGGTGATAATGTTATAATAAAAAAGATGAATAGAAAGAAAAATCAACCACCTTATCATGGTCCATATAGAATAGTTGATAAAAATGGAGTAAATTCAATTATAGATGTAAATGGAAAAATAAAAGAATATCATAATAATTTATTAAAAAAATGGATTTAATGAATTTAATAATCAAAATAAAAGTATCACATATATAGTACATAATACTATTATTGAATTGTATAACTAGTTGAAAGTAAGTTTTAAACTCACATTTATCTTTTGAATTGTATAATATAAGAAAAATTTTAAAAAAATTATTTTCATAAAATCAAATAATTTTTATCTTGAGGATGGGGGTGTAGAATACCCTATAACCGCCTGCACTATCACACTAATTTTAAGCACATCACTATGTTATGATTATACTCAAAAAGTATAACACTTTTATTTATGTAAAAATTAAGGCTCTATTTATTTATTTTAAGTTATTATATATTTAACATTTTCACTCAATTTGACTATTATCAAAATACTGTTAGTTTACTTTTTAAGGAGGTGCAATCCTCAAAAATAAACATTAAGTATCAAGCATTCAACTGCTGTTTTTAATTCTAAGCCTTTTGAGCATTCAATTGCTCAGGCCAATAATATAAATAAATAGAGCCAGTGGCGTTTTTAAGCGCCGGCAAATTATTAGGCAGGGCACATAATACACTAAATCACACCGCGTTTTTAAAACCGAAACAATATTTAAACAAGCGATAAAAAGTTTCGCGCACGAAAATCTTTCCAATGTTAAAAACACCGAACACTACAAAATACAACAAATAATTCCTAAAACTAAAACAACCACAAATAGTGAAACATGACCACTCGTGGCATGGAAATGCAATTTTCTTAATGGTACATGAGAAGAATTAACCTTAGCTAGCTGCTGCTTCAGCTTATCGATCTCCAAGCTGTTATTTATCCATGCTACATCTAATGGTTTAATATGTGTGACACTTTTGACATCTTTAGTCCATACAAGCGACTGAACTGAGATTTTTTGTCGAGATTCTTGCC
This sequence comes from Tetanocera ferruginea, assembly GCA_958299015.1. Lineage (NCBI taxonomy): Eukaryota > Metazoa > Arthropoda > Insecta > Diptera > Sciomyzidae > Tetanocera > Tetanocera ferruginea. The sequence continues at coordinate 83,617,465 of OY282640.1, read as the reverse complement.
GTTGATAGGACGGAATTAGTATGTCCTCGTAGACTGCCGAACAACCTGGACTCAATGTCAGTATCCCTTGTGATGGAAGCTCCAGTATGTTGCGTGTTTCAGAACCGCACCTTACTATCAGGCTGGACTTATTAAACAGCTTGAACAGCCAGCGGTTCTCGATGGATAACGGTTTCCAAAAGTTTGAATTCGATATCTCCTGAAATTGACATTCGGCATGCTGTGATCTCTTAAGTATGGATATTTCACAGTTGCGATGTGTTGCAGTTACCCATGGCCAATTTTCCTGACAAAGATAATTGCCATTTAACGTTTTCTTGCACTTGTTCAGTTTTGACTCCGACATGAGAGCATACAAATTATGTTCAAAGTTGAATGCTATGTATTCTGCTTCTAGTTTTGCCATAATCGTGCTATTCTTTCTTTCCATTGGAATTGATATTAAATGATAGATCTCTGACGTATCGCTATTGATGACTGGAATTTCCGCATTAATTACAAGACGTTGATTGACTATCAACCCCTTTGCATTCATAGTGTTGTAGACTTCTTTTAACTCAGTATCAGATGCCCATCCTGGCAATCTATATTTGACTGGTAAATGAGACTTAATCGTCGATAATTCCTTGTGAAGTTGCGCAGGCGTTAACAATTGAGGATTAACGTGACCATGGTGTAAATCTATTAATAAATTCATTATCTCAGATTGGACGCCTTCACATTCATCCAACATAATAACAAGTTGAGCTGTCATTATTTGAAACAGCATTGATCTTTGCTCTGCTCTCATTACTGCATCTTGAAACGTTTTGAGTTGAGAACTCATTTTTAAAAAAGTCTTGTTGATATCTTCAGTTGTCTTCTTTAAAATGTTAGGCGAAGAATCTACTATAGAAGTTTGCTGCTTTATCAGAGTATCTAAATCTTGTTGGTTATCAAAGATGTTCTTCATATTTTGTTCCATTTCTTTTCTATCGTCCGCATCCATCATCCCGAATAAAAAATGGTAAATTGATCCAACGAATTCGAGAGGAGCCCTGCGTGATCTTTCGCTTTTTATTAACAGATCGTTATTTTGTTTTAATCGATTATATCGTCTATTAAAACCTGCTACAATCAACATGCAAGAGCTTTCATAATCATTCAACTTCTGGCAGTTGTTTTGTAGTTTTAACAAAACGTTTTGAATTTTGTCCACTTCATCCATATACGGACCTAAATCATAGTAAATGATTAAATTCCATTTTGCACTTGAAACATCCATATTTCCAATACGTTCGAAATAAACAGCTGTGTCTTCCTGCAACTCTGAAATGCGGGCTCCAATTGTACCGTACGCTTTTGATGGTGCTGCGTTAACCTGATTGACTGTTATAAGAAATAACATCAAACATATCTTATGCCAGCTGACTACTTCCTTGTCCTTGTTTGCGCTAGTTGTCGTTAAAGTTGTTTGAAATGATTGACGATCATCCTCGTCTTCATTTCTGTCTGTTGTCTCCAGAGGACATATTTTATGAATAGGACGCTTAAATATGTTATTCAGAGTTTTAACCGTTATAACTCGTACTTTTCCATCTGATCCTGGATGAGTGTCAACAATTTTAGCTAGAAGCCACCTTGCCGGGTTCGTGTCCTCATTTTTTATAATGACTACTTGGCCACATCGAAGGTTGCATTTTGATTGCTTCCACTTGTACCTCTTTTGCAATGTTACGAGATACTCATCTTTCCATCTCTTCCAAAAGTCATTTCTCATTTTCTGTATAAGTTTCCAACGGTCTAAACAACTTATCCTGCGATCATCCTCTGCTTCTGGAATTTCTAATATGGGTCGACCGATCAAGAAATGTCCCGGTGTTAACGTGTCATTTTCATCTGCACTATTGCTAATTGCACAAAGGGGTCTTGAATTTAATACTGCCTCTATTTGACTAAGAAACGTAGTCAATTCTTCAAAGGTCAATTTGTTTTCTCCAATGACTCGCTTTACATGGTACTTCATTGATTTGACACCAGCTTCCCAAATTCCTCCGAAGTGAGGACTTGCCGGGGGAATAAAATGCCATTGGATTTTGTCATTTTCTATAATGGCGGCAAGCTTGGAGTTATTTTTTATTGCTTTCTTGAATTCAATATCCAACTTTTTTGCTGCTCCCACAAAGTTTGTACCATTATCCGAATAAATATGTTGACTTTTTCCTCTTCTTGCGAAAAAACGTCGTAAGGCTGCTAAACGCGCTTCCGATGTCAAATCGCTTACAACTTCCAAGTGTATTTCCTTAGTTGCCATACAAACCAATACCATTATGTAGCCTTTGTAACATTTCTGTCCTCTTCCCTTAGAACATTTTACGAAAAGATGTCCTGCATAATCAATTCCTGTATGTGTGAATGGATGTGCACATGACACACGAAATTCTGGCAATTGTCCCATAATTTGTGTATTAGCTGCGTGTTTGTACCGAATGCACTTTACGCATGACCGATTACATTTTTTTATTATGTCCTTTAGACCAATGATCCAATACTTTCTTCTTATTAAGCCTTCCATTAAACGATTACCTCCATGCAACGAATTGTTGTGAACATCTTGAATTATCAATGTGGTCAACCGAGATTTACCGAGTATTAACGGATGCTTTTGGTTGTATGGTAGATCGGAATGCTCTAGACGACCTGCTACTCTCAATAACCCCTTTTCATCTAAGAACGGATTTAAATTTGCTATTTTGCTTTGATAATTTATGGATTTGTTGTTTCGTAAGCATTTTATTTCATTCCTGAACTCCATATTTTGTTGATTCATTATCAGCCTTATTTCTGCAGTCCGAAGTTCATTTGTTGTTAAATACGACGGAAATTTTTCTTTTTTTAACATTCTTATAAATCTTATAACGTACGCCAGTACTCTTTCTAATTTTTTCATTGTTGCACATCTTTCTTGAAGTAAATGCAAAATATTCTCTATTTCTCTGGATTTTGTTGCTGACACCAACACTGTATCCTCCTGCGTTGATATCTGCTCTGGCCATTCATTTTCTTCTTTAACAAGCCATGATGGACCTTCCCACAACAAATCATGTGTTTTTAGTTTGTGTGGTGATATTCCTCTTGATGCTATATCAGCAGGATTTTCCTTCGTATTTATGTAATTCCAATTTGCTGCAGGAATTAACGCCTTAATATCAGCTACTCGTGATCTGACGAATTTATCTTTACTTTTATCGTTTTTAATCCAATTTAAAGTTATTGTTGAATCACTCCAAGCATATGTTTTGGATTCTCGATTTATAATATCCTCAATTTTGCGTAATAATCGACTCGATTTCACGTACGCCGATAAGTGGCCAATATATCTAATAGAGCAGGAGTTATCAACACTAGAGGTAGAAAGAAAACTTACACTCCTTACGAATAAGACAATCATGTCATACGACAGTAATCTGATTACATCTCTTAACGAAAAATACAGAATGGATGCATTACGCGTATTTATATCTGGCCTTAAAAAAATCGCTAAGCGATGTCCTGTTTTGGTCCAGACCGAAAGATCTTCCTTCCGCTTTGACTTTGGCTCAGGAGGTTGAATCTAATCACGAACGTTACAATTTCGCTAACAATTATGCAAGGAGCATAGAGAACAAAGCTCAAAAAAATGAACAAAGGCAACCGGCTAAAGACAGAAGCGTGACTGGGAATAACAATAGTGCCCTTCAAGGTAAAAACCCATATTTTTGTAAAAAACAAGGGCATCGTAATGCATATCAAAGAGATCAGGAACAGGAGCCAATGGACGTTGATCAGTCATCACGTCTCAGGCAAAACACACAATTTCAACGCAATCAGGGGCAGATTCACAATAATTAGTGGCGAACACACCACCAGAATAGGGGACAAGAACAAGCAGTGAAAAGCCCAAACAGTGATACCTTAAGATTCACAGCACCAAAACAGCAAAATTAATCACTTAGCCCAGGAGGAGGTCCCACTTAACCAAGAGGCTTATCAGGCGAACGCGAAACTGAGGCTGCGGATATCGACGATGAAATTATAGAATATGACCAGGTTTATTTTTTAAGCATAACTCCCTGCTTCCGTACATAGAGAGAACGATTGCAGGGAGGGTAATAAAATTATTGATAGATACGGGAGCTTAAAAAAATTATGTTAAACCGATAACAAACCATTTTTAGCAAAGTCACTTCATGGCTTTAATGCTATTTAACAAAAATGTTTTATGAATCTATTTAATACTAACACAACCTTCTTCATTCTGCCCAATCTCTCCACGTTTGATGGAATAATTGGGCTAGACTTATTAACACAAGTACACTGGATTTTAAAAATAGAGAGTTGAGGACAAATACTGGGTCAGAAACCACAAACATAGAAAACATAGAGTGTCTCATGCAATATTAGGTGCATTTGCATGAGAAATGCTTGAGAATAGAATGGGTGTCTTTGCGGAGCCCGAAGAAGGACACCAGAAGGAAGGAAAATATTTATTCAAAGCTATACCCATACCCAATGGGAGTAGCTGATTTTTTGAATACAGAAACTCGTTACTTGTTTAAGGATGGTATAATAAAGCCATCGAGGTCACCTTACAACAATCCTGTCTGGGTTGTAGATAAATAAGGCATCGATGAACATGGAAATACTAAGAAACGACTTTTCATAGATTTTAGAAAATTAAACGCAAAAACAATTGCTGACAAGTATCTCATTCCTAATGTGAATTGGAATATATAGGGAATTATATATTACAATATATATATAAAAAATATATAGTATTGTTGAATATAGGGAAGGCAAGGTACTTTACAACATAAGACCTTAAGTCAAGTTTCCATCAGATCCTGCTTGCAGAACGCGAGAAAAGACAACAGAGAAAAGACTACTTTTGCAGTGGGAAATAAAAAATATGAAATCTGTAGGCTGCCTGTTGGTTTAAAAAATGCGCCAAGCATTCTCCAAAGGGCAATTGATGATGTTCTTGGGGAACAAATAGGAAAATCATGCTATGTTTACGTGGATAACGTAATCATTTTCTCTGAAACTATGAGAGACCACGTCAAACACATCGCTTGGGTTTTGAATAAATTGTTTGAGGCCAACATGAGGGTCTCTCGTGATAAATCTTATTTTTTCAAGGATAAAGTTGTGGGGCTTTGTGGTGTCTAGGAAGGGAATTGCTACAACTCCTAGCAAGGTAGAAGCAATTCCAAAATATGAACGACCAAAGATGCTTTTCAATGTCCGATCGTTTTTGGAAATAAATATTTTCACAGACCACCACAGACCATTTGCGGTTTCAGACCGAAATCCAAACGCCAAAATAAAGCGGTGGAAAGCTTTTATTTTAGAGCATAATGCTCAAATTTTTTACAAGCCAGGGAAGGAGAATTACATCGCTGATGCACTATCACGACAGAACATTCACGCTCTGGAAGAGGATACACAATTCGATATCGCTACAATACATAGCGAAATATCCTTGACCTTCACTATCGAATCGACTGATAAGCCAGTCAACTGCTTTCAGAATCAGATAGTAATAGAGGAAAGCACAGTTTCATCAACACGCATCTTTATTCTTTTCGGAAAAAAGACTAGACATTTCATACATTTCTCTAGTAGAGAAATGCTAATAGAGAAAATACTCGACGTAGTTAAAAAAGATGTTGCGAACTCCTTATTTTGGTATTTGTTCAATATGAATTAGTACAGGAATTCCCATCAACATCATTCCGTCATGCAATGAAAGTGGTGATTGATGTAATTAATAAGAACGAACGAAATGGAGATTGTGATTGCAGAGCACAATAGGGCTCACAGGGCCACTCAAGAAAATACGAAGCAAATCCTACAGGATTATTTTTTCCGAAGATGTCTAGCAAATGAGGTTGTCGCAAACTGTAAAATATACCAAAAAGCAAAACATGACCGGCACCCACAAACAGATAATTGCCAAAACACCCATCCATTCGTTTGTAGGCGATATGTTGCATATTGACATATTTCCTACAGACAAGAAATATTTCCTCACATGTATTGACAAATTTTCTAAATTTGCAATTGTTCAGCCCATAGCCTCGAGAACTATATTAGATATAGAACCAACAATTCCACAACTTTTCAATTTTTAATGGAATGGGTAAGTGGACAGGTTCCACAGCACCCTTCTGAAAATTGCTCGGTGCTTAAAAATTGATAAATGTATCAACGACACGGAAGAGTCGAAACTTCAGAGCAATAGCGTACAACATGTCTATTCACACGGTCACAAACAAGCGTCCAATAGACGTGATTCACTCATCTTCTCCGGAGTTGGAGGTGGAAATAAGAAATAAAGTTCATAAAGCACACAAAACACAAATGCAGAGGCATAACGAAGCAAGACAAGATAGAACCTTCCAGGTGGGGGAAAAGGTACTCGTAAGAACGAACAGACAGTAAGGAAATAAACTCACACCTTTGTGTATGGAGGAAACCGTAGAGGCCGACCTGGGGACAACGGTTCTTATAAAAGGGGTGCTTCATAGACCGTATCACCTTGTATGGCAGAAAAATATACCTATTTTGACCCCGCCTCAATCGTTAGATATTTGAAAGACATTTTCGAAAAATATATTTTTTTTTTTTAAAGTGGTCCCTATGGTGCTATTTTGGTTTTTTCGTTATATCTTCGGTGTTTCTTGTTCGATCCGGAAGATTTTATATCTGTGTGTTTGTTGGTGTTATCTTAATATTTTCTTATGTTTTTTTATCTCAAATGTTTTTTTTTTCTACTGATTACACAATCGATCTTCGTTCCTACCATATTATCCTGCTCCAAAAAGTCCAACAAATTAAAGCATTGAAAAAAATCATTATAACCATGGCAAGAAGTGAAATCGAAAAAATGGATTTAATTGGATTTAGTGTTATTCTTTGAAAAATAGGTCGGAAGTGCTTCTAAAATCCATTTTTTCGATTTCACTTCTTCGCATGGTTATAATGATTTTTTAAAAAAAAAATATTTTTTTTCGAAAATGTCTTTCAAATATCTAACGATTGAGGCGGGGTCAAAAATAGGTTAGTTTTGGTGATACGCTCTAGTGCTCCATAAGGACAATATGAAGTAGTACAGTTTTTAATTATATTTCTCATTTCGTAGGATTTTGATTGTGTTGCTTCTTGTTACGAAATCGACGGCTAAATTAACGGACTATTCGCATTCGGATTACATCCCGGTTACTGAAGGAGAAGTGTTGATCTGGCAAGATTTTGAATACTTAAGGCATACTACGAATATCACAATGTACTCGGAATTCGTCAAAGAAACAGAAGAACTCAGGAACCATTTTCCCCAGTCTCATATGAAAAAAATATTGAACGTTGACATAGGACATATAAAGACGCTATTAAATGAGTTAAGCGTTCATCATAGGCACGCAAGGAGCATTAACTTTTTAGGTACTGCTTTAAAGGCTGTTGCAGGGACGCCAGAATTTAATGATTTCGAGAAATTGAAATTTGGACAGCAGGAGCTCATTGAAAATAGGCAGATCCTAATAAATACAAACACACAAGAAAAAATTAATAAACTAACAGACACAGTTAACCTTATCATCAAAAACACAAAAAATAAACAAATTGACACAGAATATTTGTATGAAACCTTACTTGGGAGAAAAAGAATCTTAATATCGGAACTAGAGAGTTTGATGTTGTCGGTCACCCTCACAAAAGTTGGAATAATAAATCCTCAAATTTTGGATTCAAACAATGTAAAAAGCATTATCAATGAGCGCTTCACAAATATAACTATTACTGACCTAATGGAGGTTGCTTATGTCAAAGTTCTATTAGATTTAAAAGTTATATTTTTTAATTAAGTATCCCAAGCCAAGCTTAGCCTTGTACCCTGTCAAATATAATTATAAAGTTCTTCATTTCGCTGGAAACAACAATTTTATAGACTGTGGAAACCGCGTATTGGCGATCGAAAATTGCAGTGTAACATTAACATCAACATTTTGTAAAGAACTACCTGATCCACGTGCGCACAACAATTCCATTCTGGAGGCATTGCTCATTGGAATACTCGTCCTAGTCACCTAGCTCCACTCATAATAATCGATGAAGGCGTCATCATCATCAACTATCAAACGGTCACAGTGGAAATAGTAAACGACACTCAGCAGATAGTCACTGGAACATTCTTACTCACCTTCGAAGATGAAGTCAGAATTAATGGATCGTTATACAAAAACCAGAGAAACATCATAAGAGAGTCTCCAGGCTCAGCAACATCTAACTAACCAAATTGGGAAAGGTTTAATGATCAAACCACTGAAGACCACGCTGAGACAACGTGATGGCAGCGCTTCATCAGCTAGTGGCATTTATTTATTGAAGTCATTGCTATCTGACATCAATAAATAAATGCAGTTGGACACGAGGCGCTTGGTCAGCAATCTGGATATTCGTACAAGCTAGCTTGGCTTGCTTAAGAATATTTTAGTTGCCACTAGAATTTAATAAGTTGTTTAAAAAATAAAAGAAATATAATTAAATTACTAACACTTTTAAAATACTATAAAGAAACTGCAAGTGGCGTTTAAAAATGAAAAAAACTAGATTTGATTTGAACGGTTATATGAAGAGTGTACAAGTTTTTTTTGCTTAATGAAAAGTGCCCTTTTTGTTTTTTGTTAATTTTTTTAGGAACAGTACATTTTCATAATTTTTAGTGAAGCTATTTGAAAAGTGAATAAAATGAAGAATAATTTGGCATTTAATTCTATATGGTTTGTGTTCATATTTTTAGAGATAATAAAAAATAAGCAAAAGGAATTATACTGTAGAAATTTTGATTCACTGTATAAGTGTAATATTTCAAAATGATAACTTATATCCTATTCATCTTATACGCAGTTTAAAACATTAAACAATTTTTAAGCTGTCACGTCCCCTTAATAACGTTATGTCAGTGTAATATTTTTCTATTTAAATAAATCACGATTCTACTATTAAACTGGAGCACCAATGAATGTTAAATGAGTTGGCTTTTAATACCCATAAAATTTTCAAATTCACTCATTCCGATGTGTGATTACAATTCACTCATTCAGAGTCTTTTGTCTATAATTAAAAGAAACAATATAAAATTTCAAAATTTGTATCAACATTCACGCAAAAGCATTTCAATGTACTATCGACAGTGGCGCAATCATCTGCTTGCACATAATTTAAAGCTGTACTTGATATGCATCCGTCTCACTTGCTATACTTGATGTATAACACAAGATATGCGAGTAACGTTCACAACAAATATACTCCTACTTTGATTGCTTGCACCTGTATGTTTTGCTTCTATTTTCTCTCGTGCTCACTCGTACTTGGTTGCTGAGAGTGACATGAAGTAAGAATGCCCGCTTGGAACTTTTCGTCGCATGTTGGATGTTCTACAGAACATCAAATGAATCGTTTTTGCTTTAAGAAATTTTATTTCGCATTTTAACATCCACAAAAAATATTTACTTCCTTTGCTTTAAGCACGTCACATAAGTAGCCTAATCATGAAACATATCTCCCGGGTAAATTATTCAATTTCACCCGTCGCACAGTGTAACGATGTCTATGGGAAGAGGGACAAAAATAGAAGGAGTTGTCGTAGGAACATGAAATTTGGCATTCATCATTCTTTCATAAATATAATTCACCACACTTAATTTTATCAAGATCGGCCACGCCCTTCGCCCACCTCCCATACAACCCACAATGGTGAAACTTAATAAAGAGGCATATATTTGAGCTACAGCAATAAAATTTGGTATGTTTATATCTCACATCAAAACTAAAGTATGTACAAAAAATGGGCGTGATCCACCCACTTATACGCCCACCTCCTATACAACCCTAAAATTGAAACCTATATATAGAGTTTTGTGTCGAAGCTACAAAAGTAAAATTGAAAATTTATTCTCTTTATGCAAAATTAAGACGTAAGAGAAAAATGGGCGTCATCCACCTACGAACACGCCCACCTCCCATACAACAAGATATGTTATGTTTGTCGCACACTTCGCACGTGCGATTTGGCGTTAGAACACATGTTGAACTCAAACAAAAATCATTTATTAAAAAAAGTGCACGGTTGTAGCAGCTAATATTTTTTATTCTTAATCAATATACTTTGAGACATATTAAGGCAAAGTGCTAATGCGGCAGCAGGTGAGGGTTTTTTTTCCATATTTCCAAACATTTTTTTCTATTTTTTCTTAGAATTTTATTAAAATTAAATTATAAATGTTTAAATAATCACTCAAATTTAATTTTATTCGTTTTAACAATCTATTACTAATATATTAAAAAAAAAATTTTAATCGTGACGTCTGTTTCGCAATTTTACAATTTTTTTAATGAATCAACCAAAAAGTTCAAAATTATGGAAAATCTTTGTTTCGGAACTTCTTACGGCTAAACTAAAATTATTTGCTTAAAACCCTTTTGGAGTTTATTTAATTGGAATGTTTTTAACACATCCTGATACTTTTTTTTCTCAAATAAACAAGTCGATATTTTCCACTTTGTCCCTCTCGTTACACTGTGCGTCGCCCTATCACGAAACTTTTCGATACATTTTTGGAGAAAGTAGGCATTTTGAAAACTTCGGAGATGGGAATTCTTGACAACTCCCATCATTTAGTTCTCATGTTATCAGTTGGAGAGAAAGCAAGCAAACAAAAACATGTAAGTAAATTTTATATGTAAATAAATAAAATTTTTTACAATTCTTCCTTAATTTTAGGTCTAAAAAAAAACAAATACATGTCAAATGAAAATTTTGCTGTCCTTAATGGAAACAAATGCGGCATTGCTTATGGCTTTCATAAGAAAGACAAAGAAGAAGTTCATTTGTTTTGGAAAGCAGCGACTGAAAGGCTTAATGCAGCACGCCCTCCTTTAAAAATACTTTTGCACTTACAAAGTGGAAGTGCAGGAAGAAAGTATGTTTAATTTACTAACACAGCGCAGACTGTTGAGACTGTGACCCAGGCTCATAAGACCATCGCAAATGAGAAAGCTAGGATCTATAGTCTAGCAGATCACAAAATTTTGTTTATAGTACAAATATACCTACAAAGACCATGGTAACTCCAGCGGATTGGAGCTATCTCTCAATATTCGTCTCACAGAAACTTGGTTCACAACGTCAGTGGCTTCTTCCTCTTCATCAGCCAAAAATCCAATGCAATGCTGAACAATATCAATCATATTCAATAAAAAATAAATCCACTTTTAAAAATTTCGAATTTGTGATGTAATTGTATAAAACTTTGTTGTTAAATGAAGTAAAACAGCTGTTTCAAAGTTTTGTTAGAATTCCCATTCTAATGTATTTACTCATGGGAGATTCATGATGGGAGAATTAAGTGCATGGGAGAATACATATTTTTGGGTGCTCGATCTCCTGGGAGTTTTCATGATTGGGTTGAATATTTGCTTTAGTTGCAAGTTGCACTCAACTCGATGTTTCTTGCATTGTTTATTACTCGATTCAAAACATATTTTTTATGCTGTGTACAACACACTTTTTGTATGCAGTTATCACTTTATGTGATGTATCTTGCATTGAAGTATTTCGAATGAAATTGCGCTTGTTTCCAGTAATATGCATTGAAGTATGTTGATGCAACGTGCCTTAAAAATTTATGATTTTTACTTTTCATATGGTTTAGTAACAAATGCGTCGGACTTGTAAAGTAACAATTTTCTTTTCATATTGAACGCAAGGCTTACTTCCAAATAGGATACGAACTTGCGTAGGAGTCATATAAGGTACAAATTGCATCTCATATCAACAACATTTTTAGCTGTGCAGGTAACTATAGGAGAACACAATATTTTCCATGGCTCGCTTGTTTCGGCAGAAAAAAATGCATGTTAAATTAGGATGAGTTAAAAATTTTGTAAAGCGGCTGGAGATAAACGGCTCAGCAATGCAGTAACTAAAAACGTTGTTTCCGAAACTAAGTGATGCAAAAATTAAAGAAGGTAAATCAAATTTAATTAACCTGTTGATTTTTTGAAAGTATAACTGTGTCTCAAGAAAAATTTTACAACATATACTGGCAACATTTTTTAAAGTTGCATTTTTTTTTTAATAATTTTTAATAAATTGGTAGTCAATTTGTTTTACTTAATTTATTAGGCGTGCTCATACGGAACGATGATTTTGACAAATTGCTGCAACCAAAAGAGATAAAGGCATGGATTTTTCTAAAGGGCGTCATCAATAATTTTCTTGGAAAAACTAGATCCTTAGACACGTTTGAAGAAATACATGTCCATATGTCAACCAAGATTTATTTTTTGCATCAGGATATGGACTTTTTGAAGCTACCAACAGAATTTGATAATTAAGGTGAACGCTTTCCCCAAACGTGCCTTCCGATGGAAGAACGCTATAAAGGGGAACATACTCGATCAATGATATCTGATTTGTGTTGGAGGTTGCATGAATATGAAATTGAGATGCCAAGAGCAAAAAAAAAAAATAAAACACTTAAATTTTTTTGTTAGGCAATTTTAAGTAAAATGTTGAATCCCAAATGTTTTATTAATTTTTTTTAACGGTTAATAAATACTCAGGCAGAAGGGCAGGCGCTAAACGGTTAAAATATTTTACAAAAATATTACGTAACTTCTTTTAGAAGCGAATATTTCAAGTTTTTTAAAGATTTTAGTATCTTAATTGCTTGAAAATAGTGTCCACTTTAAGCCCATATTAAAAGTTGTTTTAACCTTTTTGTCTACTCTACCAAAACCTTTAACAGAATTCCATAATTTTGGAACACCCTTCAAATTTGCTGTAATGTGTTAATTAATGTAAAATTGTATTAAGTAACATTAAGGTGGCCCCTGTTTGCATGGACACAATTTTTCAGTAGCATTGTAAATCGATCCCCCCAAAAATATAAGAAAATATGAAAAATGGTAATATATGAAGTTCAAGCCGGTTGAATTTTCGAAATATATGATTTTTTTTTGCGTTTCTCATATTTACCCACGCTGAAAATAATAATACCAGCCTTAAACATAAAAATAAATAATAATCGTTAATCGATTACTATTCCATCATTTCAATTTCATCATATGTCAAATCGGTTGAAAAATAGAAGCTCACCAACTTCATTATTGTAATTATTCAGCTTGTTTTTGTAAATATTCCATTAAAAATAAAATCTTTTATCTTTTCCAGAATAAAAAAACATCTGTTAAAATGGGGTTACTTAACCCATTTTGGTCAGCTGGTCGATTTTTCGACCACTAACTTTAAAATTTATTTCTGGAAAAATTATTCAAAATGTTTTCGAACTCTTTCCGCATAAACACAATTTGGTTAAATGGAAATTCAGAAAAAAAATAACAATTTAGAAATTTTCCATTTTACCTACTCAGGTAAGCGTTTAAAAAAAACACCTTTTTTGGACCATTTTTGAAAAAAATCTAATAAATGAAATGAATAATAAAACTATTTACGTAAGCAGACAGCGATAAGACTAAATTATGAGAACCAGTCGGTTTTGGACATCTCAAGTTAATTTACCTACGTGCTACTTTTGTTGCAATATTGGTGGTCGATTTTTCGACCACTGGCCTAATATGTATACTTTATTTAAACATTTTCACATGCAATAAATTTAATGGAATTTTTTTGGATTCAAATACTGGTGCTCAAGCCATGGGTACATGTTTTTCTTTATACCGTAGACTGGTACAGTTGAAGCTTACAACATGGGCATTGGACTTGGCGCATATGTTGTTTTGAGACTTCTTCACAACGTTGCCCATCGAGAGAGATACACTGTTTTCTTCGACAGCTTTTTTAACCTCTTACCAATTGCTCTGTTTGCTAAATGAGTGAAAATTTAATGCAACTGGTACAAACGTTCGGTTGCAATCGGCAACGTTTAAATCGGGTATAAGGCGCTGCGTTGACAAACCCAGCAAAACGTGGGGAAGTGAATAACATTTTTGACAAGAGGAATGAACTCAACTTCGTGCACCACCCTTCGATGTGTTACAACACCACCCAAGTAACAATTGCTAGTCACTACGATTCCATTGTGCCAATAAAGTGTGCTCTCCGTTATAATCGTACAAAAAAAAAGTACGGCATCATAACTCAAACGAATATAACTATAATATCAATATGGGTGGAGTCGATTTACACTTCAATGGGGTCGCAAATTATCGCGTTGACATTCGCAATAGGAAATGGTGTTGTCATTATGGGTAAACGCTATCAGCAATTCGAAAGTGAATGCATGGAAATTGCAATGCCTTGTGGCTAAAATAAACAAACACAAGCCAATATTACAGTTACAGTTTAGATCGAAAGGAACTTATAAGTGGCGAATCTAGAAGTAGACTCAGATATAGATGAATAGGAGAGACCGGCCGGTTTGCCTCAAGTTAACAACTTGAGCACGTCATTGAAATCAACTAGAGAATAAGCCTCGGAGATGCGTTGTATGCCACAAGCATACCATCCAATAAATAAATAAATGTTAATAACAACTTATTACAACTTAGTATCCTACGCGCGTTATACTCCTACACATCCCATTTTCAATACGAATAAGTAACTTTATACTGAGTTTCAATGTTATGCGGCATTTGTTCTGAGCTATTCGATGTTAAACATTTGAATTTCATTTAAGTACTAGCAATTCCCGGTGCGCGTTGCTACACCCGACACCTATAAAAGTATAAATATACAGCGAAACCCGGTGCACTTCGTTACACTGAAGAAAAATTATGAAATTATACTATTTCGGTTACAAAAAGATTATATGAAAGCTTTTACTACTAATGATTCAAACTTTAACATAACGTTAATGTTGCATCAGTTCAGTTTGTATCAATGCTGAAAAATTCACACATTTGTTTTAGCAATTTATAAGACACAGTAAAGTGAAACCAAGTGTTGTTTTTTGTATGAAATCTTAAAAAATAGTTGTATTTCAAACTTTATGATTTCTTATCACCGAACTCAATCCAATACATTTTGATAAACAATATTTTTTGTTTTTCCATCCGGTGCGTAAATAAATAAAGTGCTTGGAATGCCAACTCTTGAACAGGCAACGTATAATTGACCGTGCAAGAAAACGGCTGTTCCAAATTTAATCCGCATACTTGAAGCGTTTGTCCTTGCGCCTTATTGATGGACATGGCAAATGACAGACGCACCGGAAATTGTAAACGCTTGAATTCGAATGGCATATCTGTTGGTATCAGCGGAATACGCGGTATGAGTACAATTTCGCCTTTAGCTTTTCCAGTCAATATTATTGCTTCAATCAAATTCGGCATCAATTTTTTTACAGCCAATCTGGTGCCATTGCACAGTTTTGGTGCGTTTAAATTCCGTAGCAAAATGATTGATGAGGTGGTTCTAATGAATTTAAAAATTCGATTGGATAATGTATGGCATTATCGTTATTCATTGCGCTATCAATAGATTTATATGATGTCACTGCACCTGGTAATTTTTCTTGGATCAGAAAATTAATTGCATTGACATGTAAATTTGTTGGTGCCAAAATTGCGCGTTCTCTCAACCAATTGTGATGTCTGTAATTTTGTACAATATTTGGAAAAACGCGTTCAATCAGTTCTTCTTTTGATTTGAGAATTGTACAGAAATTATCTGGCAAAGTAATCAAACCATTTGCTTTATCGATTTGAACTTTTCCATTGCCGATTTCTAACAATTGTTTCGAGAAACGATCTGCAGATTGATCATTGTGCAACTGAACACGCATATTTATGTGCAATGTCAATTTTTGGACATATCGCCACATAAAGGAAGACTTCAAGCATGCATTAATTTCATCCGCTGGTGTGGATCGTGCAATCACGGGCAATGTTTGTCGAAAATCACCAGACAATAATATCAATGCACCACCGAAAAGTTGTTGATTGCCACGTAAATCTTTCATTGTACGATGTCTCCAGTTGTCTCCAGTGATTTTTTGTGGCTCATTGAACATTCATCTAATAGAACAATTGCTGCTTGTAAGTAATAAAATTATCCAAAAGAATTTGCTTCGGCAAAATTTATGTCTGTTTACGTCGGAATCCAAATGAAAAAGAAAGCACACTGGGTACATTGGGTGGTGTGAATAAAAAATAAGCAAGTGTCTTCTGATATGTGACATCTTGAAAACTTCAAAAGTGTCAAGTGTGAAAATTAAATTTAATATCGATAATGGATAATATTGATATTATCGATATTGTAGACAATTTTTCTTTATGTAAACAACTTTTGTAGACTATTACAAACATTTTAAAAAAAAAAATCAGCGCAGGCGTTCTGCGATTTTAGATATATATATCAAAATAGTGGGCGCAAAAGTGGGCGTGGTCAATTTTTCTTTCAGTAACCACTTAAATTGGATTACTACGAACATTTGAAAAAAAAATTATCCAAATCGGTCCAGCCGTTTTCCGATTTTAGATAAATCGAAAAAGTGGGCGTGGTCAATTTTTCTTTCCGACAAAACTTAAATTGGATTACTTCGAACATTTGAAAAAAAATTATCCAAATCGGTCCAGCCGTTTTCCGATTTTAGATAAATCAAAAAAAGTGGGCGCAAAAGTGGGCGTGGTCAATTTTTCCTTAAAAACCTAACTTGGACTAAAACGAACATTTAAAAAAAAAAATTATCCAAATCGGTCCAGCCGTTCTGAAGTGATGCGATTTCAACCAAACGTACACTTCTTTTTATATATATAGATTAATGAAAGTATTTCCTAGTATTTCCGAGTACGCCAATTCCACGCATAACGCAAAACTTTTTTTTCAAAAATTGAACTCATGGCTTTCGATTTGTTTTATTTTTGGGCTATAGATTCCTATTAAAATTCTAAGAATATAAGTTAATTTTTTTTTTTATCGCCATTCGTTGAAAATTTCTCAATTCTGCAAATCGTCCGAAAACGCCTGAATCGTGAAATTTTCAATTAATTGTATCTACGTCAGTTTTTATTCAATTTTTATAAATAAGGTACCGTTGGAAAGGTATTGGAAAGAACTTTTTGGAAAAAATATATAATTTTGCCAACCAATTTAAAAAAAAATGTATTTGCTAATATCTCAAAAAATGCATAATTTTTTTTTTATTTTTTATTTTTTAAATTTGAAGAAGAATGTTGCCTTTATTTCAAAAGTAATTTAATGATGGAGCTTTTATGTGTTTTTTCGCAATTTCAATTTTTGTGCACTTACCTCATCATTTTGAGGCACTTTATCGCCTATTAATTTCATAACGGCTAAGATGTTCGAAAATTTGTTCTGCAAAATCGTTTACCTTGTTAAGACGAATATTTTATTCATAATTTTTGATATAGAAAACTATATAGATATTTTGGTATTTTGATATATTTTGGTATAGAAAACTGGTAAAAACCGAAAAAAATAAAAAAAAAACAAACTATTTTTTTAACTTTTATTTGTATGAGATTAAAAAAACTTTTGACTGCCATATCGAAGATAATTAAATTCTAATTTGTTTTGATTCAAAAATTTTTAAAATCGGACTTGAAACAAAAAAGTTATGATGGTTACTCTGACGCTCTTTCAACAAAAAAGTTACAATGATTTGTATGGGTTGGCAAGTATGAGCCCTACCTCGAGTCTACTTAATGCCATGTCTACACAGAGAGTTTAATTTGCGTTTCCAGTACAAAGTTGCGTTTTGCCATTGAACTCAATATAAACGCTGGCGTTTCCAGTACAATTATGCAGGAGAAAACGCAACTAAACTCAACTTGCTGTCTACGTTTACCAAAACTCAACATGCCTAAAAGCATACTAGTGTTTTGATAAAAACATTCGTTCAGTTAGATTTTAGCTGTGTTCAGTATATTGAACGATTAGAAATGCCAACAACAGCTGATTCTCAATTGTGCAAGTTTCTATTTGTAATTTATTATTAAAAAAAAAAAGCCAAAAAACAAATAAAATAATTTGGAAAGTTTTCGTGAAAATCGGCTGTCAGTTGAAAAAAATGTACCCAAAACGTTGTTGCAATTTGTTCGGAAAACGTAATCACCAAATGCGCGATCGATTGCGATTTTTAACCAAAGAGCATGTCGAAACTGCGGAATATTTAGGAATCAGTGGTTTAGTGGCTGGTGCTATGAAAATTTGTTCAACTTGCCGTCTACAACTTAGCAAACAGAGGGAAATCAAGAAGCAGGCGGCAATTGCAATTGAAAATGTAATGGATGAAGGTATGAATTACTTGGAGGCTGGTGGTGAAAACATTGAATCAGAAACTGCGAGCATAGCTGGTGAAGTGATTGACAGCGAACAGTTCGTTCGTGAGCTTAATAAGCTGCTCCCACGAATAGGAGTCCAACAAATTGAATATCGAAAAATAAATAGATCGATGTCGTACTGCCGGAATATCATGGATGATATAGCGAAAAATATGGCCAGCAAAATTTTTGGCTTGGCTCCATCCACTCTTCATGAACCGGAAAGATCTGACACTGATAAAATAGTGGAACAATTAATTGAAAAATTTGCCGAAACTTCTGATAAAGAGGAAAAATGGAAAATTATGTCGGTCCACAAATAGAAACTTGCACAATTCCGAATCAGCTGTTGTTGGCATTTCTAATCGTTCAATATACTGAACACAGCTAAAATCTAACTGAACGAATGTTTTATCAAAACACTAGTATGCTTTTAGGCATGTATCAAATTGAGTTTTGGTAAACGTAGACAGCAAGTTGAGTTTAGTTGCGTTTTCTCCTGCATAATTGTACTGGAAACGCCAGCGTTTATATTGAGTTCAAGGGCAAAACGCAACTTTGTACTGGAAACGCAAACTAAACTCTCTGTGAAGACATGGCATTAAGTAGACTCGAGGTAGGGCTCATACTTGCCAACCCATACAAATCATTGTAACTTTTTTATTGAAAGAGCGTCAGAGTAACCATCATAACTTTTTTGTTTTAAGTCCGATTTTACAAATTTTTTTTTGTCAAAAGTTTGTTTAATCTCATACAAATAAAAGTTAAAAAAATAGTTTTTGTTTTTTTATTTTTTTTTCGGTTTTTACCAGTTTTCTTTACCGAGGTCAAGTGTAAGGTCATCAAAAATTATGAATAAAATATTCGTCTTAACAAGGTTAACGATTTTGCAGAACAAATTTTCGAACATCTTAGCCGTTATGAAATTAATAGGCGATAAAGTGCTTCAAAATGATGAGGTATGTGCACAAAAATTGAAATTGCGAAAAAACATATAAAAGCTCCATCATTAAATTACTTTTGAATTAAAGGCAACATTCTTCTTCATATTAAAAAAATAAAAAAAAATTCAAAAAAATATTATGCTTTTTGTGAGATATTAGCAAATACATTTTTTTTTTAAATTGGTTGGCAACCCTAACATCCAAAATTTCAAAATTATATATTTTTTCAGAAGGTTATTTTCCAATACCTTTCCAACGGTACCTTATTTATAAAAATTGGATAAAAACTGACGTAGATACAATTAATTGAAAATTTCACGATTCTGGCGTTTTCGGACGATTTGCAGAATTGAGAGGTCCATAACTTTTCAACGAATGGCGATAAAAAAAAATGAACTTATAATCTTAGAATTTTAATAGGAATCTATAGCCCAAAAATAAAACAAATCGAAAGCCATGAGACGGACCCGTTTTGCGTTATGCTTGGAATGGGCGAGTAGTAGGATATCATTAAATAGTAATTCCAAGCAGAGATTCTTTTTTCTGTTAATATTATATCCATAGTAATTCAATTTAACAAATTTGTCTAGTATGACGCTCTAGTTTCCCAGTAGTAGGACACCACCAAATAGAAACTCCATTTTGAGTTTAAATGTTCTGTGACTTTTACTACCATAGCTATTCTGTATTGAAAATTTGGCTTGTATGGGTGACCACACCTCATTTTCCAATACCAGAATCAGTATTATAATTGAAAGACATGGCCAATTAGTAACTTCGTATTGAGTTTCAATGTTATGCTGCATTTAGTTCCAAATCTATTAGATATCAAAAGATTGATTTATTTCCAAAGATCGTTCAAATTCACCTGGGCACGACTAAATAGTAATATCGTATCGAACTTCATTCTTGTGTAGGTTGAGCCGTTTCATAGGACTTCGACAACAAACACCATAAAACGAGATTTTTATATATTAGAAGAACTTTGACTTGTTGCAAATGGTATTGACGTATTTATATTTATTTTTATTTTCAACGTCGTAATATATTATTTGTGGTTGGTGAAATAAAAAAAAAATTAAGAAATCGTGTATATCAAAAATTTTCAAATTCATAATTGTGAGGATTTAAAAAACAACTGATGAGAAAGTATAGCACCAAACGAAACGGTGCCGTCTAGACAAGCTTTATGATGTGATCTATAGAGTTGTTGTTGTCTTCATTAAAGAACTTGGCCTAGAGCCCAATTGAAGTCTAACTAATTAAAATTTACAATGGTCACAAATTAACTAATATTTATTTACGAAATGCCAAAGAAAGAGTGGTTCCTAAATTTAAAATATATGCCTTTTTATAACTCTTTCGGCTTCAACAATGAAAATATAAAATATTTGAGAGAGAGAAAAGTTACCTTCGCTTCGTATTGCTTTTCTCTTATTTCGGATACCTCCGATCGTATTACTTCACCGATATACTCAATAACCATTGTGTGCTTCTCCAAGTCTCGTGCTGCATAAAGTCCTAATCCCTGAATCTTTGACCTGTGAGTAAAACAAAGTAATACTGTTACACGTTTCATTAAAATAAATATATTAATAGCATAAATTATTAAAAATAAGAAAAGCAACTAAATTTTTTATTTAGTTCGCAAATTTTCCAACGGTTTTATATTGTAAATTTTATGATCGAAGAAAAGATTATGATTCAGAAATTTTAAATGATACTATCGTGTAAGTAAAAATGTTATACTTTAATCAACCCAAAAAAAAATCAAATAAATAAATTCAATTTATTTTGAAAATGAAATATCTTTATCCATATCTGTATTCATAAGTACAAATAAAAAAAAAATTGTCAGCATGCCAAAATATGTTAACTTGTTACTTAATACTCCCGATAAGAGTACGGTTCACACCGAACCTTCAAATCGTGTTTGAAGCATTTGTCGCGTTTAAGAGCCAAAACACAACTTATTTTGAGTGCTTTACCTTACAAAAATTAAAACATCTTACAGAGCGGTTAATTACAAAACACTACTTAACACTATAAATGACAAAACATTTTCATTTAATTTTTTTTTCATTTCATTTATTTAGTTGAGTATGCTAATACAACAAGATTCTTAAATAAAAAAGAAACAGTTTCGATAGTATCGTAAGTGTAGACGTAGAATTCCGTTTAAATGCTCAACCAAGTTATGCGTAAGCATACAAAAGCTAGAGAGTAATAGAACATACTTGCTCAGAAATATATTGAGTCGCCCAAGTTCTGCGTAAGCAATTCTTCGTTCAGTTTCTCAATTTTCGTTTACTTTTCAAAACTTGAGAGTGAGCGCCCGACACCGTGTATTGCTAAGCAGAAAAGGGTTGCAACCTGTTTAAAAAATAATTTTAATTTTGATTTAAACGCTTATGTACCGAAATTTTATTAAAAATCAGTAAAAAATATATGTTTTAGACAGGATTAATTTATTAAGCGAGGTTTGTTTTTGAATCATAAAGCATGAATGAATTTACCAACTTAAAGAAAATATTTTTTGTAATATGAGTTGGCAATCTTTTTTGACAAACACAAATTATTTTTAATTTGTCATTTCGTTCGAATCGATTTATATTGAAATTTTTTTTCATGCTTACTTTGTTTTTAATTTAGTGTTTTTTAGCTTTTATATACTTTTCGTTGACTTCTCTCTGAAACTTTTGTATGCTTACGCATAACTTGTTTGTTCCTTAAGTTGTAACCTCTTCTATTTTGTCTATTTGGCCCGACTGTCTTGTCTATTTTGCACATATTTTTTATTGATATTCCAAAAATTAACAAAAAAATTAATAACACTCATTTATGGACTACTTATGGAGGCCAAAACAAAGAAAAAGATAAAAGGAAGCATGATTAAATGAGCAAGCAACAAGAAACAAGCAAAATTTCAAATTTTTCGATCATTTCGTTAAGTTTGATAGGTTGAGTTCATTAACTTAGTTGAAAAGAAGGCGAAGCAAATGAACTTTCGTCTCTGTCCGATATATATTTAGCTTGCGAGCTACAGTTACTTAAGCTACTAATTTCAAATTAAAATTAAAATCCCGATTTTTGAAAAAATCGTATGGTAACTATATTTCAAGCTGAGCACATATCCTCTCTATAAGTGCCACTCTCGTCACTGTCCGATATTTAGTTTGCGAGCTACACTTTCGTCTCTGTTCGATGTATAGTTTGCGAACTACAGGCTAGTGCTAGTGGAATGTGGGATCCAAATTAATTTGCATTAAAAACAAAACTTAAAATTTTACGCCATGTATTGGGTAAAAGCATAAAACGAAATATGATCCAACTCGTTTTTTTCATAAGAGTTAAATCTAACCGGATCACAGATTCATTTCGTTAAATTTAACAGTTTGAGTTCATTGACTGAGTTGAAAAGAGGTTCATGACATCTGGTTTCAAAATAGAGCACTTAGTAAACTAGAACAGTAGTGCATACATAAGCCCAATGCGAACCAATGCTTACAATGCTACCAATTCGAACAAGAACTTCCAGTTTCACGTAAGCACGTGTTCACGTGTTTTTAAAAAAATCAAGTGGTAACACGAACCTCAACTACACGTGTATTTTGTTCACGAACTACACTTGAAGTTCGTATTCACGTGAAAGTACCAATGACCCACCTGTGACCTCAGATAATCCCACTACATCCGTGCCCATATAATCATCCATTTTAGTTCAAATGTTCCATGGAACCCATACAAATGCCAACGACCCATCTGTGACATCAGATAATCCCACTGCATCCGATTGGCCATAGAATCATCCATTTTGGTCCAACTGTTCCATGGAACCCATAAATGTACCAATGACCCACCTGTGACCTCAGATAATCCCACTTCCGTGCCCATATAATCATCCATTCTAGTTCAAATATTCCATGGAATCCATCAAAGTACCAATGACCCACCTGTGACGTCAGATAATCCCACTGCATCCGATTGGCCATAAAATAACCCATTTTGGTCCAAATGTTCCATGGAACCCATCAAAGTACCAATGACCAACCTGTGACCTCAGATAATCCCACTGCATCCGACTGGCCATAGAATCATCCATTTTGGTCCAAATGTTCCACGGAACCCATAAATGTGCCAATGACCCACCTGTGACCTCAGATAATCCCACTGCATCCGATTGGCCATAAAATCATCCATTTTGGTCCAAATGTTCCATGGAACCCATCAAGGTACCAATGACCCATCGGTGACCTCAGATAATCCCACTGCATCCAATTGGCCATAGAATCATCCATTTTGCTCCAAATGTTCCATGGAACCCATAAATGTGCCAATGACCCACCTGTGACCTCAGATAATCCCACTGCATCCGATTGGCCATAGAATCATCCATTTTGGTCCAAATGTTCCATGGAACCCATCATAGTACCAATGACCCATCGGTGACCTCAGATAAACCCACTAAATCCGATTGGCCAAAGAATCATCCATTTTGGTCCAAATGTTCCATGGAACCCATCAAAGTACCAATGACCCGCCTGTGACCTCAGATAATCCCACTGCATCCAATAGGCCATAGAATCATCCATTTTGGTCCAAATGTTCAATGGAACCCATAAAAGTGCCAATGACCCACCAGTGTCCTCAGATAATCCCACGGCATCCGATTGGTCATAGAATCATCCATTTTCGTCCAAATGTTCCATGGAACCCTTCATAGTACCAAAAACCCATCGGTGACCTCAGATAATCCCACTGCATCCGAATGGCCATAGAATCATCCATTTTGGTCCAAATGTTCCATGGAACCTATCAAAGTACCAATGACCCGCCTGTCACCTCAGATAATCCCACTGCATCCGATTGGCCAAAGAATCATCCATTTTGGTCCAAATGTTCCATGGAACCCATCAAAGTACCAATGACCCGCCTGTGACCTCAGATAATCCCACTGCATCCAATTGGCCATAGAATCATCCATTTTGGTCCAAATGTTCCATGGAACCTATCAAAATACCAATGACCCGCCTGTGACCTGAGATATTCCCACTGCATCCGATTGGCCAAAGAATCATCCATTTTGGTCCAAATGTTCCATGGAACCCATCAAAGTACCAATGACCCGCCTGTGACCTCAGATAACCCCACTGCATCCAATTGGCCATAGAATCATCCATTTTGGTCCAAATTTTCCTTGGAACCCACCAAAGTACCAATGACTCACCTGTGACCTCAGATAATCCCACTGCATCCGATTGGCCATAGAATCATCCATTTTGGTCCAAATGTTCCATGGAACCCATCAAAGTACCAATGACCCGCCTGTGACCTCAGATATTCCCACTGCATCCGATTGGCCATAGAATCATCCATTTTGGTCCAAATGTTCCATGGAACCCATCAAAGTACCAATGACCCGCCTGTGACCTCAGATATTCCCACTGCATCCGATTGGCCAAAGAATCATCCATTTTGGTCCAAATGTTCTATGGAACCCATAAAAGTGCCAATGACCCACCTGTGACCTCAGATAATCCCACTGCATCCGACTGGCCATAGAATCATCCATTTTGGTCCAAATGTTCTATGGAACCCATAAAAGTGCCAATGAACCACCTGTGACCTCAGATAATCCCACTGCATCCGATTGGCCAAAGAATCATCCAATTATGTCCAAATGTTCCATGGAACCCATTAAAGTGCCAATGACCCACATATGACCTCAGATAATCCCACTGCATCCGATTGGCCATAGAATCATCCATTTTGGTCCAAATGTTCCATGGAACCCATAAATGTGCCAATGACCCACCTGTGACTTCAGATAATCCCACTGCATCCGATTGGCCATAGAATCATCCATTTTGGTCCAAATGTTCCATGGAATCCATCAAAGTACCAATGACCCACCTGTGACGTCAGATAATCCCACTGCATCCGATTTGCCATAGAATAACCCATTTTGATCCAAATGTTCCATGGAACCCATCAAAGTACCAATGACCAACCTGTGACCTCAGATAATCCCACTGCATCCGATTGGCTTTAGAATCATCCATTTTGGTCCAAATGTTCAATGGAACCTATAAAAGTGCCAATAACCCACCTGTGACCTCAGATAATCCCACTGCATCCGATTGGCTTTAGAATCATCCATTTTGGTCCAAATGTTCAATGGAACCTATAAAAGTGCCAATAACCCACCTGTGACCTCAGATAATCCCACTGCATCCGATTGGCCAAAGAATCATCCAATTATGTCCAAATGTTCCATGGAACCGATTAAAGTGCCAATGACCCACATATGACCTCAGATAATCCCACTGCATCCGATTGGCCATAGAATCATCCATTTTGGTCCAAATGTTCCATGGAACCCATAAATGTGCCAATGACCCACCTGTGACTTCAGATAATCCCACTGCATCCGATTGGCCATAGAATCATCCATTTTGGTCCAAATGTTCCATGGAATCCATCACAGTACCAATGACCCACCTGTGACGTCAGATAATCCCACTGCATCCGATTGGCCATAGAATAACCCATTTTGGTCCAAATGTTCCATGGAACCCATCAAAGTACCAATGACCAACCTGTGACCTCAGATAATCCCACTGCATCCGATTGGCTTTAGAATCATCCATTTTGGTCCAAATGTTCAATGGAACCTATAAAAGTGCCAATAACCCACCTGTGACCTCAGATAATCCCACTGCATCCGATTGGCCATAGAATCATTCATTTTTGTCAAAATGTTCCATGGAACCCATAAATGTGCCAATGACCCACCTGTGACCTCAGATAATCCCACTGCATCCGATTGGCCATAGAATCATCCATTTCGGTCCAAATGTTCCATGGAACCCATAAATGTGCCAATGACCCGCCTGTGCCTCAGATAATCCCACTGCATCCGATTGGCTATATATAGAATTATCCATTTTGGTCCAAATGTTCCATGGAACCCATCATAGTACCAATGATCCATCGGTGACCTCAGATAATCCCACTGCATCCGACTGGCCATAGAATCATCCATTTTGGTCCAAATGTTCTATGGAACCCATAAAAGTGCCAATGACCCACCTGTGACCTCAGATAATCCCACTGCATCCGATTGGCCATAGAATCATCCATTTTGGTCCAAATGTTCCATGGAACCCATAAATGTGCCAATGACCCACCTGTGACTTCAGATAATCCCACTGCATCCGATTGGCCATAGAATCATCCATTTTGGTCCAAATGTTCCATGGAATCCATCAAAGTACCAATGACTCGCCTGTGACCTCAGATATTCCCACTGCATCCGATTAGCCATAGAATCATCCATTTTGCTCCAAATGTTCCATGGAACCCATCAAAGTACCAATGACCCGCCTGTGACCTCAGATATTCCCACTGCATCCGATTGGCCATAGAATCATCCATTTTGGTCCAAATGTTCCATGGAACCCATCAAAGTACCAATGACCCGCCTGTGACCTCAGATATTCCCACTGCATCCGATTGGCCAAAGAATCATCCATTTTGATCCAAATGTTCTATGGAACCCATATATGTGCCAATGACCCACCTGTGACCTCAGATAATCCCACTGCATCCGATTGGCCATAGAATCATCCATTTCGGTCCAAATGTTCCATGGAACCCATAAATGTGCCAATGACCCGCCTGTGCCTCAGATAATCCCACTGCATCCGATTGGCTTTAGAATCATCCATTTTGGTCCAAATGTTCAATGGAACCTATAAAAGTGCCAATAACCCTCCTGTGACCTCAGATAATCCCACTGCATCCGATTGGCCATAGAATCATTCATTTTTGTCCAAATGTTCTATGGAACCCATAAAAGTGCCAATGACCCACCTGTGACCTCAGATAATCCCACTGCATCCGATTGGCCATAGAATCATCCATTTTGCTCCAAATGTTCCATGGAACCCATAAATGTGCCAATGACCCACCTGTGACCTCAGATAATCCCACTGCATCCGATTGGCCAAAGAATCATCCAATTATGTCCAAATGTTCAATGGAACCTATAAAAGTGCCAATAACCCACCTGTGACCTCAGATAATCCCACTGCATCCGATTGGCCATAGAATCATCCATTTTGGTCCAAATGTTCCATGGAACCCATCAAAGTACCAATGACCCGCCTGTGACCTCAGATATTCCCACTGCATCCGATTGGCCAAAGAATCATCCATTTTGGTCCAAATGTTCTATGGAACCCATAAATGTGCCAATGACCCACCTGTGACCTCAGATAATCCCACTGCATCCGATTGGCCATAGAATCATCCATTTCGGTCCAAATGTTCCATGGGACCCATAAATGTGCCAATGACCCGCCTGTGCCTCAGATAATCCCACTGCATCCGATTGGCTTTAGAATCATCCATTTTGGTCCAAATGTTCAATGGAACCTATAAAAGTGCCAATAACCCTCCTGTGACCTCAGATAATCCCACTGCATCCGATTGGCCATAGAATCATCCATTTTGGTCCAAATGTTCTATGGAACCCATAAAAGTGCCAATGACCCACCTGTGACCTCAGATAATCCCACTGCATCCGATTGGCCATAGAATCATCCATTTTGCTCCAAATGTTCCATGGAACCCATAAAAGTGCCAATGAACCACCTGTGACCTCAGATAATCCCACTGCATCCGATTGGCCAAAGAATCATCCAATTATGTCCAAATGTTCCATGGAACCCATTAAAGTGCCAATGACCCACATATGACCTCAGATAATCCCACTGCATCCGATTGGCCATAGAATCATCCATTTTGGTCCAAATGTTCCATGGAACCCATAAATGTGCCAATGACCCACCTGTGACTTCAGATAATCCCACTGTATCCGATTGGCCATAGAATCATCCATTTTGGTCCAAATGTTCCATGGAATCCATCAAAGTACCAATGACCCACCTGTGACGTCAGATAATCCCACTGCAACCGATTGGCCATAGAATAACCCATTTTGATCCAAATGTTCCATGGAACCCATCAAAGTACCAATGACCAACCTGTGACCTCAGATAATCCCACTGCATCCGATTGGCTTTAGAATCATCCATTTTGGTCCAAATGTTCAATGGAACCTATAAAAGTGCCAATAACCCACCTGTGACCTCAGATAATCCCACTGCATCCGATTGGCTTTAGAATCATCCATTTTGGTCCAAATGTTCAATGGAACCTATAAAAGTGCCAATAACCCACCTGTGACCTCAGATAATCCCACTGCATCCGATTGGCCAAAGAATCATCCAATTATGTCCAAATGTTCCATGGAACTGATTAAAGTGCCAATGACCCACATATGACCTCAGATAATCCCACTGCATCCGATTGGCCATAGAATCATCCATTTTGGTCGAAATGTTCCATGGAACCCATAAATGTGCCAATGACCCACCTGTGACTTCAGATAATCCCACTGCATCCGATTGGCCATAGAATCATCCATTTTGGTCCAAATGTTCCATGGAATCCATCACAGTACCAATGACCCACCTGTGACGTCAGATAATCCCACTGCATCCGATTGGCCATAGAATAACCCATTTTGGTCCAAATGTTCCATGGAACCCATCAAAGTACCAATGACCAACCTGTGACCTCAGATAATCCCACTGCATCCGATTGGCTTTAGAATCATCCATTTTGGTCCAAATGTTCAATGGAACCTATAAAAGTGCCAATAACCCACCTGTGACCTCAGATAATCCCACTGCATCCGATTGGCTTTAGAATCATCCATTTTGGTCCAAATGTTCAATGGAACCTATAAAAGTGCCAATAACCCACCTGTGACCTCAGATAATCCCACTGCATCCGATTGGCCAAAGAATCATCCAATTATGTCCAAATGTTCCATGGAACTGATTAAAGTGCCAATGACCCACATATGACCTCAGATAATCCCACTGCATCCGATTGGCCATAGAATCATCCATTTTGGTCGAAATGTTCCATGGAACCCATAAATGTGCCAATGACCCACCTGTGACTTCAGATAATCCCACTGCATCCGATTGGCCATAGAATCATCCATTTTGGTCCAAATGTTCCATGGAATCCATCACAGTACCAATGACCCACCTGTGACGTCAGATAATCCCACTGCATCCGATTGGCCATAGAATAACCCATTTTGGTCCAAATGTTCCATGGAACCCATCAAAGTACCAATGACCAACCTGTGACCTCAGATAATCCCACTGCACCCGATTGGCTTTAGAATCATCCATTTTGGTCCAAATGTTCAATGGAACCTATCAAAATACCAATGACCCGCCTGTGACCTGAGATATTCCCACTGCATCCGATTGGCCAAAGAATCATCCATTTTGGTCCAAATATTCCATGGAACCCATCAAAGTACCAATAACCCGCCTGTGACCTCAGATAACCCCACTGCATCCAATTGGCCATAGAATCATCCATTTTGGTCCAAATGTTCCTTGGAACCCACCAAAGTACCAATGACTCACCTGTGACCTCAGATAATCCCACTGCATCCGATTGGCCATAGAATCATCCATTTTGGTCCAAATGTTCCATGGAACCCATCAAAGTACCAATGACCCGCCTGTGACCTCAGATATTCCCACTGCATCCGATTGGCCATAGAATCATTCATTTTTGTCAAAATGTTCCATGGAACCCATAAATGTGCCAATGACCCACCTGTGACCTCAGATAATCCCACTGCATGCGAGTGGCCATTTAATCATCCATTTTGGTCCAAATGTTCCATGGAACCCATCAAAGTACCAATGACCCGCCCGTGACCTCAGATAATCCCACTGCATCCGATTGGCCATAGAATCATAGAATACGAACCAATCAGTTCGTGCAAAATTAAAACAATACAACCATAAACAACGAAACAAAAACAAAGAAAGCAGCAGGCACAGCTGGTACATTATAAGCAGCTGATGATTGATTTTCTTATATAAAAACATGCATTTTTCTTCTTATATTTTACTATTTTCTGACTTTCATATAATAGTGACAAAATCCAAAATTAGATATTCATTCAGCGTAGGATATATCTGATATTTAAGTATATATATTATCTTTGAACGATAAGTATTAAAGGCTGTAGGTATACCCTAAAGTATTCGCCAAAAACGTTGCATGACCTTCAAAAAATCTGTTAAAACGACCTTATACAAACCGCGCTGTAAGACGTAATTCTACGTCAAAACATTATAATTAAAGTATTAGCTTCGTATATAAAATTTTAGCATATGAAAAAATATATAACTTAAAAGCTAAATTTACGAATTAATATATATTATTTATTTATTTATTACTAGCAATTCCCGGTGCGCGTTGCTACACCCGACACCTATATTGGAAAAGTATAAATATATGGCGAAACCCGGTGCACTTCGTTACACTGAAGAAAAATTGTGAAATTATACTATTTCGGTTACAAAAAGATTATATGAAAGCTTTTACTACTAATAGCATAAACACAATTGGAGACGCAGTCGATAGGCAGCAAATGTCATTGTATATAACGCATGTTTTCTTATGTAGTTGAACAATTTTATGGCAACATGGCAGCACGACAGCAGGACTTCAGCAGCAATTGCCGCCAACATAGATCTATTTCTATTTTTCTGGCGACAATATCTGAATTCTGTTTGTAGTAGGCCGTATAAATTTGTCAACATGATTTCAAAACAAAAAAAATTATGTTTTACATAAACGAATTTAAGGTGGGACATAACATTCGACGGAGAGAAAACAGACCTTTTTTAAAAATTCATAACTCAGTCAAAAACAAACATTTTTCCAAAAGTTTTTTTGTTATTGTAGAGAATTGAACAAATTACAAGAAAAAAAATATATTTTTATATTTATAAATATATTTTATGGAGCTCCAAACTGGCGGCAGAGAAAAAACGAGGGCCTCGTGGTTGCAGCGCTGGGAGTCGCAAAAATTGTCGGATCTGGAAAAAAATGACTTTTAAATCTTAACAAAATTGGTTATCGTATGACAGGAGCTTTTTTACTTTTTTTTTTCAATTTTTGGTGATGTTCCAAATTTGAAAGTGTGTTTTTTCGAAACATTGACTTTAAAAATTCATAAAAAAATCAAAAAAAAAATTGAAAAAAGCTCGTGTCATACGATAGCAAATCAAGTTTAAAAAAAATATTAAAATAAAAAAAATATTCGTCAAAAAATCAACCCGCTAGTGCCGCAGCCAGTACGAAAAACATTGTTTCGAGATACACGCGTTCAAAGTTAAAGGAAAAATAAAAATGCGCTCTTACTAATCCGGCTGTTCTTTCTTAGAATCTTAAGAATTTTTACTAAAATACAAAATTATAAAAAAAAAACGATTTCAAAAAACGGCCAATATCATGTCCCCCTTAAAATGAATGAAAATGAGACAAGCTGCTCGTTGTTGTCGCTTTAAAAAATCAAGAATTTGAAGTCGGGCTGCCGACGACAAGTTGCAGTCGTGGAGCTTGTAGACTGCGTCTCCAATTGTGTTTATGCTATAATGATTCAAACTTTAACATAACGTTAATGTTGCATCAGTTCAGTTTGTATCAATGCTGAAAAATTCACACATTTGTTTTAGCAATTTATAAGACAAAGTAAAGTGAAACCAAGTGTTTTTTTTTGTATGAAATCTTAAAAAATAGTTGTATTTCGAACTTTATGATTTCTTATCACCGAACTCAATCCAATACATTTTGATAAACAATATTTTTTGTTTTTCCATCCGGTGCGTAAATAAATAAAGTGCTTGGAATGCCAACTCTTGAACAGGCAACGTATAATTGACCGTGCAAGAAACACGGCTGTTCCAAATTTAATCCGCATACTTGAAGCGTTTGTCCTTGCGCCTTATTGATGGACATGGCAAATGACAGACGCACCGGAAATTGTAAACGCTTGAATTCGAATGGCATATCTGTTGGTATCAGCGGAATACGCGGTATGAGTACAATTTCGCCTTTAGCTTTTCCAGTCAATATTATTGCTTCAATCAAATTCGGCATCAATTTTTTTACAGCCAATCTGGTGCCATTGCATAGTTTTGGTGCGTTTAAATTCCGTAGCAAAATGATTGATGAGCCGGCCTTTAAATTTAAACAATGCGGTGGCATACCAGGTGGTTCTAATGAATTTAAAAATTTGTTGGTGCCAAAATTGCGCGTTCTCTCAACCAATTGTGATCTCTGTAATTTTGTACAATATTTGGAAAAACGCGTTCAATCAGTTCTTCTTTTGATTTGAGAATTGTACAGAAATTATCTGGCAAAGTAATCAAACCATTTGCATTATCGATTTGAACTTTTCCATTGCCGATTTCTAACAATTGTTTCGAGAAACGATCTGCAGATTGATCATTGTGCAACTGAACACGCATATTTATGTGCAATGTCAATTTTTGGACATATCGCCACAGAAAGGAAGACTTCAAGCATGCATTAATTTCATCCGCTGGTGAGGATCGTGCAATCACGGGCAATGTTTGTCGAAAATCACCAGACAATAATATCAATGCACCACCGAAAAGTTGTTGATTGCCACGTAAATCTTTCATTGTACGATATCTCCAGTTGTCTCCAGTGATTTTTTGTGGCTCATTGAACATTCATCTAATAGAACAATTGCTGCTTGTAAGTAATACAATTATCCAAAAGAATTTGCTTCGGCAAAATTTATGTCTGTTTACGTCGGAATCCAAATGAAAAATAAAGAACACCGGGTACATTGGGCGGTGTGAATAAAAAATAAACAAGTGTCTTCTGATATGTGACATCTTGAAAACTTCAAAAGTGTCAAGTGTGAAAATGAAATTTAATATCGATAATTAATAATATTGATATTATCGATATTGTAGACAATTTTTCTTTATGTAAAAAACTTTTGTAGACTATTACAAACATTTAAAAAAAAAATCAGCGCAGGCGTTCTGCGATTTTAGATATATATATCAAAACAGTGGGCGCAAAAGTGGGCGTGGTCAATTTTTCTTTCCGACAAAACTTAAATTGGATTACTTCGAACATTTGAAAAAAAATTATCCAAATCGGTCCAGCCGTTTTCCGATTTTAGATAAATCAAAAAAAGTGGGCGCAAAAGTGGGCGTGGTCAATTTTTCTTTCCTTAAAAACCTAACTTGGACTAAAACGAACATTTTAAAAAAAAAATTATCCAAATCGGTCCAGCCGTTCTGAAGTGATGCGATTTCAACCAAACGTACACTTCTTTTTATATATATAGATTTTTAAAAGTAAATTCTTAATTTATTAAAAGGTATTCGGCCAGCAAATTTAATTAAAAATTTTCCTGTCGCACTAAGGTTTAAAATTAAAAAGTACACAATTAATAGAAAAATTATCAAAATAAAGAAAAGAAGAAATAATAGCTAAGGAAAGTTGTAATTTACTTGCTTATGGAAACATTTCATGGAAAAAATTGAAGGTTTAATTAAAAGCTTCATGGTTTAATTAAAAATTAAACTCCCTATGAATTTGAAAAGGTAGTTTTTGTTTTTAAGATGGCTGAATAACTAACAACATAAGAGTTGGCAATTATTTCACAAAAATTCTCTTCTTTTGTTCTTATAATAATGTAATCGAAGTCAATAAATTGGGAAAATATATGATTTGTCCTTGCCAAAAAGCCTTGTTGTGTTTTTTACTATTACAAATAAATTTTTATAATTTTTTAAAATTTATATTTCAAAAATAGTAATAACCTAACCGGCTCACTGTGGTCTAAATGATGATTCTAGCGCGAATTAAATAAAAAAATTAGCATATAGTTTTTTGCTTTAAAATTAGTTTTTTCAATAGATAACACTGTGCAACATTTTGGAGGTCATGGATCTCAAACAACTTTTTGACTGTTGTTCCTTAAAGTTGGGGACGTAAATAGAAAAACCCTATCTAGAATTTGCTAGTTTGGCTACCGATTGGATTTTATGGTACCTGAAAGATATCGGTTGGTTCTGTTAACTCGAAACACGTGTTGAAACGTTAACAAAAATTGCAGTTTTCTGATTGTGATTTTTAGTGACATTTTACTTAAAAAGTGCATTGTTTTTGACAAATTCATAACGGAGAGTATTCAACAGAGTAAGTATTTAAAATTTTATACTATAAAATAAATGTTCGGCTTCTGAAGTTGGAATGACATTTATTTCGTCGTAAGAGTCAGTAAGAATTAAATCTAACCAGCGACCGTTCTGGTTAGGAATTGGAGCTACTTGCTGACAATCGTTACTATAAAAAGTGCTCAGTAAGTTAAAGTCAATCGAATTAGAAAGATTAACCGGAAGGAGATGCCTATCATTTTCATCGGTGATAAAAAAAATATTAAAGTCTCCTAAAATAATAATCTTATCTTCGTTTAAGGTGTCTGTTACTGAGGTTATAGTTTCACATAACTCATTGTATGAACATTCCGTACAGTTAGGAAGAATGTAAGTTGCACCGATATAAACATAAATATTTTTATCAAGCATTACTTTTATTATTCGGAGTTCAAGATTTTTATGGGAGGGAGTTGCAATAAGCTCGCTAGATAAGGAATTGTGAGTGGCGATCAAAACGCCTCCACCACGAGAAAGCCCTATTTTTGATAAGTTAATAAGCTTAACCACAGTAAAACCAAAACGGAATTACCCAAAAAGCTTTTCACTTGTTAAAGCAGTGTTTTTCTACTCTTTTGCTAGTTGCAAAATTTCAAAAAATTGACTAAATTTATTCTGCAAAGATTTTGTTGTTGCGCTTTTTGTTTACTTCTTTATCACGTGTCCATCTAGGATTTGCAACTAGCAAAAGAGTAGAAAAACACTGCTTGAACAAGTGAAAAGCTTTTTGGGTAATTCCGTTTTGGTTTTACTGCGGTTAAGCTAATTAACTTATCAAAGTAAGTGGACTGCATAAACCACAGAGACTACTGATGAGTCGGAGTAGCGTCCGACGAAACCATGGTCTAGTCTGCTCGGTTTGTTCTGCAAAGAACATTGTTGTTGTAGCAGCCTGTTTGACTTCAACAAATTATTTGGCATCAAGCTCTAAAAATAATTCTTAAAAAATATGTTTTTTAAGAATTATAAAATAATATAAAAAGTTTACTAAGTTTACCTCTTTACCACAGTT
This sequence comes from Tetanocera ferruginea, assembly GCA_958299015.1. Lineage (NCBI taxonomy): Eukaryota > Metazoa > Arthropoda > Insecta > Diptera > Sciomyzidae > Tetanocera > Tetanocera ferruginea. Next base: position 83,582,021 of record OY282640.1, on the reverse strand, counting down.
GTGGTAGAATAAGTTTAAGACACTTGAAGGGTTAGGCTGGTTTTTGGAGATAGGGGTCGTGGTCGGGTGAAAGTTAGGAGCAATAGTTACTTTTTGTGTTCGCACGTGATCTTTGTAGATGCCAAATTCTCTTTGAATGTGTGTGCGATGCAAATGCAGATAGATCATTTTCCACATCTTTTGGGGATAAGTTAAAGCTATCATGGTAATTTATAAAAATTTTCTTCAACTCAACTGGGTCGGTTGGAAGACCTTCTTGATGTATCGACACCATAACACTAGTTTTTGTTAGACCATCAATGCAAATAGTATCCGATTTGTTTTGTAGGTAGGCAAGGTACAAGCGAACATTATCATATAAACGCCGGTCACGAAGACGTGACATGATAAACCGGCCATCACTACTTATGTTGGCAAGATTTTTAGTTAATTTAGCACGTGGGGGTACGAGAGGATCAATAAACGGTGGTGTTGAGACTATGTTGGGTTGATTTGGGATAGGTGAGTCTTAAGACGATGTAGCAGTAGATATTTGTTGATTTGTGATAGGTGGAACTTCTGAAGTTGTAGGCATTAATATCTGAGGACTTACGGAACTTGTTTGTGTTTTAGATGTTGTTGGAGCATATGACTGTGCAGGATTCATAACATGAGACCGAATGAAATTGGGATAACTTTTACTGGTATGCATGTTATAGGTAGGTTGGGGAGTTGGTGTTGTGGAAGCCTTAACTATGGGAGCTGTGCTGGTTAAGGATGACATAGGATTGGCTTTTGGTGCAAGATTAAAGCGAAAAAGGAAGAGGTAAAAGGCTGCTTATGGTGAGAAGAGAAGTTAGGGAAGATATTAGTTTTGGAAGTCCAGTTAGAATCTGACAAAGGTTTTTTTGGTACATTAAATTTATCATTAATCTTAGGAATACTCTTAACATTACTAGAGTTAAGATTATATTTAGAATTTATTATTTAGTAGTATTGTAATGAGTCTTATAAGAATAAGAATTAGAGTGGGGTAATGTTTTATTTTTGATGATCGATTTTTTAGTCTTCGATTTATTTCTAGGCTTGTCGATCCATTCGGAAATTGTCCACTTTCCGTTCCCCACACTGCCACCATAGGCATTCAGAAACATCCACGCATATTGTGTTGTAATGTTCAGCTTAAAACTGCAAAATTTACCTCTCCTGCTAGACATCTTCAGGCAGTTTGAGATTGAGACGCCAAAATTATCCAGAAAGTAATTGCGCATCCAGGACACACTTGTTCTCACTGGAGTGCCCTTAATGAACAGAGTGGTTTTTTCATTTCCGTTCACATTATTCAGCTTTTTGATCCCATTGTCTCATTCAGACACTGTCCATGATGTTCCAAACTGCTGTATTAATTTTCTTGGTGCAGCGACAGGATCTGCTGGTATTTCTTTAAGACTTTTAGAGACAGAAGCCGGTGGTTGTGAAAAAGAGTTAGCTGATGGAGAGAGAACAGTGGCTTCCAAGATTTCTTCAAAGATGGAAGAAATGTTCTGATTAGGAGAATCTGGTGTGTTCCGAATTCTTTCGGGAGCAAGTCTGATGACATCCGTTATTTCTGTAATCGACACGCGGAGCATGCCTAGATCGTCACTGACTTCATTTGTTTTATTGTATAAAACTTCTATCAATGGATCTGGCTGATGTGAATGTGGCGTTTATTTTTTTGAAGTTGATTGCATCATTATGTTTAGATCATTTCTTAAAAGTTTTAAGCTCTCAGTTACTTTTTTTATAGTATCACTGTCAGTATTGTTATTCCTCAATAGTTATTTGCTTGACGCTATTGATCGAGGCTTCTAATGAGTTTATGTCACTCTTAAGATCATTGGTGAAATCTGTTACTTTTGTCACACTTTTTTATAATTTACCAATCTTAAGATCAAAGTCTTTTTTAGCAGATTCAAAGAAGCTCGCGAGATCTTCCGCAGATTTCATAACTTCATCAAGCTTCGTAAATTGGTCAACTATTTTTTTAACAAATTGTTTATTATCCAACCGAATGGAATTTGTTGTGTCACTCAGACACTTCACTGCACGGAGGACATGCGAGACATGTAATTTCTTTACACTCATCGAAGTAAAAAATAAAGTTCGCGAGGTAGTCGTTTAAATAAGTAAGGCTTCTCTTGGATAATCCTATACATATTGCGTGGAAATATTTTCCACAAAGACCTTTACATGCCACCCTAGGTGCATTTTGGTCTTCCAATGAGCAGAGAGATGAGGCACAGTATTTTTCCATTGCTACTTTTTCAATTAGTTTTCTTGTGATAAATTTTATTCGATTGTTTATGTTTTTTTTTATGAATATCACTTTTTGTTAACTGTTTCTGCTTATAGACTGAGAAGTGGGTCACTGAAACGAACTGTTTGATAACTTTTAGTAGGTCGCCGAAAAAGTACTCGAGAATGCAAAATTGCAGTTTTAATACAAAATTAACACTGTATATTTTTTTTAAGTTTTGATTTTTTTGTTTATTTTATTGTTGCAAAATTGCAGTTTTCAATGAAATTAACACTTTTTTAATTTTTTACTTTTCCGTAGATTTTTTTGTTGAATTTAATTTTTGGGTTGATTTTTTATTTTTAGAAATTTAATGTTTTTGGCGAATAGGGAAAAAGCGAAACTTGTGGAGCTAATTCAAATCACGTCCGAACGATTTGACGGTTAATTACTCAATTTTAACGGTTAAAAAAATTTGCAGGTATTTGCAAGTATTAAAACATATTTTTTCCGAATATTTATATATTCGGAAATCCGCTCCTATCCGCTCCTATAATACTTATATTATAGGAGCGGACCTCGTATGGAAATCTACAATGAATGGCTGCTTGTGAAAAACTTTAAATTTTATAATTTTTTCTTCACAATATTTTGAATTCCTGTGTTTTCGTTTTACTTAATATTTAAATTTAACATATCATTTAAATAATTCTTCTAAGTTTTCATTTTATGGTTGAAACTTCATGTATCAGAAGATTTTGGTATCTATATATTATAAAAATATGTATGTTTATTTCAGTAAAAAAATTGTTAGTTTTTTTTTTAAATAAAATTACATCTGGGCTAAGCGTACGAAATAATAAACAAAAAGCTGACAAACTGTAATTTTTTATTACTGGTGAATTAATTCGCGCTAGAACCTCACTGTAGACCACAGTGCGGCTGTCTAGACGCATATTCTTCGCGCTCTAGTGGTTTAATCAAAACTAATATAAATACGAATAATAAATAATCAAAAATGCCGCGCATTTGTTCGATAAGAGTGGAACGTTATTTTGACGGGGACAAAAATATCAAATGTGCTTACTGTAATGAATATTTTCATTGCAATTTTGTAAAATTAACAAAAACTGATTTAGATTATTTGTAAAAAAACAATCAAACATTTAAGTGCAATGCTTGTCTCTCAGCTCGTAGCTCATCGTTTCACGATCTGCCGATTAAGCAGCCATCATTATAAGAAACCACTGCAGATAAATCCAAAGAGATATCTTCCCCAACTTCATCTCTTAACAAAGAATCATCAACTTCGCAACCTGGTTCACCTTCGTTCTGGCTCAAATTGAGTCAAATGATGGATTTGCGCTTTGCAAAACAAAACGAGCTCATAAAAAAACAAAACGAGTCTCATACCTCTCAAATTAACGATAGAATAACCAATGCGATAAAAATGAGTGAAAATAAAATCCTCGATGTCCTTCACCATAATGTGGAAGCAATGAAGTCACAAATGGTAACTTAACAGAGTGATATCGTAGGCATATCAAACAGAGTCAGCCTCTTAAAAAAAAATAACAACAATAATAATCTGGAGTCTGAAATTTCAACACTAAAAGTGCAAATTAATCAGTTCAAACCGCATGAAAACCTTTTAGAAATTTTCCACAATGTGTGCCATACAATTAAAATTAACCCACCTAATAATAAAGCAATTTTTCGAATTAAAAACAATAACAACTCAAAACCGACGCGGGAGTGACGTTACGTTTATGTTCACCGCACGAACAAAATCTAATATTAAAGTCAATTCATGATTTTCGACGCGTTAACAACTATAATCCTTTCTGTTTAATGCATGCTGGCTTTAAGTCTGATGTTCCCATCTATTTTAATGAGAGTTTAACAAAAGCAAACCACGCTATTCTCAAAGCTGCAATAAAGCTCAAGAAGCAGCATCAGCTCTCTGCTGCTTACGTTAGGCGTGAGATTGTACATGTTAAACGCAGAAATGATGCTTATTATACACCAGGGATGATATTTGTAGTGGATATCCACTTTTTGACCTCCTTTCGATTTTCGAAAGTCCCCATCAAAAAAAGTAAACGTCACGCATGATTAAGACTTTGTTCTGAATATTGAGACCGAAAAAATTGTTCTCTTAAAATACATTCACAAAGAGAAATTTCACAGTATTTTTTTGGGTTATCCGATCAAAAAATATTCAGATGGATTTTCAGATGGACGAATCATCTGACGATGAACAGATGAGAGAAGTTATAGAGGCAGATAATGTCGTTGATGTCAACAAAGAAGACGAGGAAGATGAAAGCGAGGATATTGGCAGCAACGGAAATCAAGTACGTGCTCGTCCAGTTAACATTGTTGGCTAAAAAGAGGTGTAAAAAGATTCAATTGACATCGGAGAAAGTGAATCAGGAATTACAAAAAGATTTAAGCCATTACATCATTCCTGAGATAGCAACATTTTTAGCACGCTTCGAATTTTCAACTGATTTGATTGCTACCGATCCAGAAACCTGGATTGAGCGCGAAGATTACCGACAAGCTCAAGAAATATTGTGTGGTCTACACGTTGTCAACGACCCCACTAAGAGAGGCGTAATATTAGGAAAGAATATTTTTGCTTCAAGTCGTCGCCGAAAATCAAAAGAAATACATATCCATCCCATGACAAAAAGAAATTAATTTGATTCCAATTGTTTTACAATTATACTTACAAAATATCTTATTTCTTATTTACGACAGATATGCTGTATGCTCGACAAAAATTTGGAGAAGAAAGGCCCATCAAAATTTTTCGTATTGCCTTGATTTGCATTCGATTCTAAAACGCATTACATAAATGTTGGTGACCAATAATGTATTATATTGTATATTACTTGTAACGCAGTTAGTAATGTCAGCCCTTTTTGCTTTTGAAATGATTGTTCTGTTTTTTAGATAATTTAAATTTTTTGTTTGACTTTTGTTTTTGCTTCAACCGTGTCAAATTTTTATAATTTTGAATATGAAAAAAATGCAAGATTTATGAATGAAATACAGAAAAATGTGTTTAAGGTAAATATATTACATAAATTAATTAACTAATATAAATCTATTAAATAGAAGCATTTTTCTCATTTTAAAGAAGAAATTCACTAACTCTTGATTGGTGTTCTTGATCTTCCCACTGTTAAGCAAGAGATGCACGAAAAAAAGTATTTTTTTCAATATTTGAATCGCTTTTCTCATTTATCCATTGGATAATCAATTACCTCCAATGACATGCCTGTATAAAAATAATGGGTTCCGTAAGCGAGAGGGAAAAGCGTTGAATGAAATTTTCTGGATAACTTTTTCGATTATATGTAAGTGAAGATTTTGCTGGGAGTTAATGTGGGTCGGTCTCTCATTTCAGCTTTTTAGAAGGCACCATCCGAGCGATAGAAGCCGATTTTAAAAAAAAGTTTTAAAAAAAATATATATAGGTGCCCGTCCCCTTTAAGGGTTGGAAATATAGGGTAGGTATGTTGCGATAAAATGTTGGAAAAAAAACCAATGGTGGTCAGGCACACATTTTACCCTACTAGGCGTTCCCTGGAAGCGGTGGGGTCAAATTTCCTAAAAATATTAATTTTGTTTGGGAACCCCTTTAGGGGGTGGATATTGGAGCAGGTATGTTCCTGAAAAATTTCCGGGAAAAAATTTATTTGGGTCGATCGAACATTGGGGCCCACTCTAGGGGCAACACTTGGGTAGTTATGGAGGTTCTCGTCTAATTTTCCCACTTCCCACTTCCCACTAACCTTTAACACCTATGCGGCACAACTTAACCACAACACAACGAACCTCACAAAATTTAAGGTTTCTGGGTATCAAAATTCCGTTACTAAAGATCTCCATGTATCACTGTCCCACCCCTAGTGCCTCAGCAACAAAACAAAAGCTAATTTAATAGTACTAGTATCGCCTGGGGTCGAAATTCGACCAATTTTTTGTTTGCCTTTTTATAATTATAGATACAAAATATTGTTAGACAAGCCATTACACTGGTTTGTTTGCTTGTTACATTTTAATGAGTTACCTTTTCGTCACTTATTTGCTGCTCTGGAAAAATCTATCACAAGTGGTCCGCGAACGGATACTGGTGCTCTCACGAAATTAATGGAAACCTGTGAACAGATTCAGGTGAGCAAAGAATTGATAATTTTATAAATATCTATATTTTTGATTCTAAAGGGGAAGCTTGTTATTTTTGTAGGTTGTTTCCGATTTTGTAAGCATTTCGCTGGGAAATATGCCACCCGCCTTGTCGGCAGAACAGGAAAAAAAACTTTCAACGGACGTTAAGTACTTATATCAGATTGCTTTCGCAATTCATAATGGTTCCTGTCCAGAAGGTTAAGGCAACATAAAACCTGGGCCTATCGTTCATTCCCGTTGGTTAACCAAAGCTGGTAGACTTTTACGATTGTATGTAACTACGAATTCACCATCCGAAAATTTAAAAATTTTAGCAACGTATGTCATGAAAGTTTACGTACCAATGTACTTTAACGTAAAGTATTACGATTCAGTTATACATGGAAGTGCACTCTTATATAAATTTATTTGTTCAACGCAATATTTGCCACAAAATTTGCGTGAAATTGTAAATAATGTTGTTCAAAATAACGGATATTTTGCCCACTCAGAAAATGTGCTTCTAACAATGATTTTTGACAACAGAAAGGAAGTGCGCGGAATGGCTTTAAAAAAAATTTTATATTATCGTGAAAATCTTTACGACCCAACAAAATTAAGAGTTTATAAAAAGCCCACTATAAATTTTAACTGCACTTATTACTTCGACATGATCAACTTAGATAACGATGGCATTTTATCGGAACTCCCATTCACTGCAACCATACCCTATGAACACTTACTCAATTTCATAAAATTTCACGATCCGCCCCTTCCGGATCCACAAATTCCTCTTCACATTCAAGGAACCGAGCGGTTTGTGCAACTACTGACTAGTGTCTCACGTCGAACTATTGAAAAAAATCGCAATGGTGTTATGGCAGTCACAGTTAAAAGTCGAAACGTAACACCTAGGATTGATAGCAAGAAAGACCTTAAAAATAAGTAATGTTGAAATAAAAAGTGTGATATTTTGAAAACATCGCAAAATTGTTTATTTTAATTTTAGTGAGGGGATAGGTAACATAACTTAAAATACAAGGCCTTCCAATTTTTGGATAATTTTGAAAAAAATTTGCTTACACAAAATGATACAAATAGTAAGACTTTTATAAACATAAACAAAATATTGGAGAAATTGAAAACTTTTTTGAGGGAAAAATATCTTCTCACATGTCCGCCATTTCTTTCTTTTTTTTAATTTCAATTTTATCTCACTTTGATGAAGGGTACAGTACAACTGGTACAGCTGAATATACCACTCTTACGTGTTTACCTTAACATTAAGCTTATTAAAAAAAAAAAAAAATACAACTTTCTCATTACAAATCGGAAGCTCGATTTTGATTTTAGACTTATGGTTTCTTGGGTAAACTTCCTTACAATTTGTCGTAGATTACGATTTTGACAACCGCTTAGTGACTTTTTTTCGGTCCATACAAATGACCCCCCCTAATATATATATTAACAAAAAGTACTCTCGCGTCCGAAAAAGTACTTTCAGAAGAGTAAAAAAGTAAACTCCAAAATTATCAAATATCATCACTGTTATACACGTATCGACTCCCTTTACATGTTAGATCATCATGTTCGATTGCAACAAAATGACAGCTTAAGCAGTGAAGCTGAGCCAAACGCACAATTGCAACAACAACAGCAAAGTTACTTCGCGGCGAACCGACTCATCAAACTTATACTTAAACAAAATATATATACAGAAGAGATTCTTCAATGATCGTCCACAATGAACACCTGATTGAGAGTATATAAAGTTACATATTATTCTTCTCTTTCCATTGCTCTTTTAAATTCCTATTTGTAGTTAACCCTAGAGTGCTAACCTTCTTTTTTAACGTTAATACTAATTATTAATCGAATCGACTAACATGTATTTAGCACTGTTTTTTGCGGTTTTTAGATACTAATCATCAACAAAATTTTTATGTTATATTATTTTTACATGTTTTACGTAAAATAAAAATAAAAATTTTAAACTTTGTTGAAATTTTCATTAAAAAAATACATTTTTAAAAAATATCTTTATTAAGAACTGTGCTACAAAATGGAAGCGATGTTAGTCGAATCGACTAACATTAGTACTCTAGGGTTAATACGCTTTTTTATTTATGTTTGTTTAAATTTCTATTTGTACCAAAAAATTGTTTAATTTGCAATATATACTTCTTCCTCACTTTTATATTGGTTGATAAACGCGCTGCAGTTTTGTTTTTCAGTTTTAAATTATGATCAATCAACATGACACATACAGCAATTCCAAGGACAACGTCCATAGCTAAGTTCGTATTCTTTGCAAACAACGTAAGAATTAAATATTTGCCATATCACCGCTATAAGCTTAAAAACGAAAATAGATGAATTTAGATATTTATTTGAAGAGTCAAAAATGGACGTAATATGCGTATCTGAAACGTGGTTTTTCCGTCTTTACAAGATAGCTTGATTAAATTTAATGGTTTTCGTTTATTCCGGATGGATAAAGATGAACATTAGACCGTATCACCTTGTATAGAAGAAAAGTAAACCTATTTTTGACTCCGCCTCAATCGTTAGATATTTGAAAGACACTTTCGAAAAAAATATTTTTTTTAAAGTGGTCCCTATGGTGCTATTTTGGTTTTTTAATTTTATCTTCGGTGTTAGTTGTTCGATCCGGAAAAATTATATATCTGAGTTTGTTGATGTTGTGCAAATATTTTCTTTTTACCTCAAATGTTTTTTTTTCGATTGATTACACAATCGATCTCCATTTCTACCATATTATCCTGCTCCAAAAAATCCAAAAAATTAAAGCTTATAAAAAAAAAGAAACAGTTTCGATAGTATCGTAAGTGTAAACGTAGAATTCCGTTTAAATGCTCAACCAAGTTATGCGTAAGCATACAAAAGCTAGAGAGTAATAGAACATACTTGCTCAGAAATATATTGAGTCGCCCAAGTTCTGCGTAAGCAATTCTTCGTTCAGTTTCTCAATTTTCGTTTACTTTTCAAAACTTGAGAGTGAGCGCCCGACACCGTGTATTGCTAAGCAGAAAAGGGTTGCAACCTGTTTAAAAAATAATTTTAATTTTGATTTAAACGCTTATGTACCGAAATTTTATTAAAAATCAGTAAAAAATATATGTTTTAGACAGGATTAATTTATTAAGCGAGGTTTGTTTTTGAATCATAAAGCATGAATGAATTTACCAACTTAAAGAAAATATTTTTTGTAATATGAGTTGGCAATCTTTTTTGACAAACACAAATTATTTTTAATTTGTCATTTCGTTCGAATCGATTTATATTGAAATTTTTTTTCATGCTTACTTTGTTTTTAATTTAGTGTTTTTTAGCTTTTATATACTTTTCGTTGACTTCTCTCTGAAACTTTTGTATGCTTACGCATAACTTGTTTGTTCCTTAAGTTGTAACCTCTTCTATTTTGTCTATTTGGCCCGACTGTCTTGTCTATTTTGCACATATTTTTTATTGATCTTCCAAAAATTAACAAAAAAATTAATAACACTCATTTATGGACTACTTATGGAGGCCAAAACAAAGAAAAAGATAAAAGGAAGCATGATTAAATGAGCAAGCAACAAGAAACAAGCAAAATTTCAAATTTTTCGATCATTTCGTTAAGTTTGATAGGTTGAGTTCATTAACTTAGTTGAAAAGAAGGCGAAGCAAATGAACTTTCGTCTCTGTCCGATATATATTTAGCTTGCGAGCTACAGTTACTTAAGCTACTAATTTCAAATTAAAATTAAAATCCCGATTTTTGAAAAAATCGTATGGTAACTATATTTCAAGCTGAGCACATATCCTCTCTATTAGTGCCACTCTCGTCACTGTCCGATATTTAGTTTGCGAGCTACACTTTCGTCTCTGTTCGATGTATAGTTTGCGAACTACAGGCTAGTGCTAGTGGAATGTGGGATCCAAATTAATTTGCATTAAAAACAAAACTTAAAATTTTACGCCATGTATTGGGTAAAAGCATAAAACGAAATATGATCCAACTCGTTTTTTTCATAAGAGTTAAATCTAACCGGATCACAGATTCATTTCGTTAAATTTAACAGTTTGAGTTCATTGACTGAGTTGAAAAGAGGTTCATGACATCTGGTTTCAAAATAGAGCACTTAGTAAACTAGAACAGTAGTGCATACATAAGCCCAATGCGAACCAATGCTTACAATGCTACCAATTCGAACAAGAACTTCCAGTTTCACGTAAGCACGTGTTCACGTGTTTTTAAAAAAATCAAGTGGTAACACGAACCTCAACTACACGTGTATTTTGTTCACGAACTACACTTGAAGTTCGTATTCACGTGAAAGTACCAATGACCCACCTGTGACCTCAGATAATCCCACTACATCCGTGCCCATATAATCATCCATTTTAGTTCAAATGTTCCATGGAACCCATACAAATGCCAATGAACCACCTGTGACCTCAGATAATCCCACTGCATCCGATTGGCCAAAGAATCATCCAATTATGTCCAAATGTTCCATGGAACCCATCAAAGTGCCAATGACCCACATATGACCTCAGATAATCCCACTGCATCCGATTGGCCATAGAATCATCCATTTTGGTCCAAATGTTCCATGGAACCCATAAATGTGCCAATGACCCACCTGTGACTTCAGATAATCCCACTGCATTCGATTGGCCATCGAATCATCCATTTTGGTCCAAATGTTCCATGGAATCCATCAAAGTACCAATGACCCACCTGTGACGTCAGATAATCCCACTGCATCCGATTGGCCATAAAATAACCCATTTTGGTCCAAATGTTCCATGGAACCCATCAAAGTACCAATGACCAACCTGTGACCTCAGATAATCCCACTGCATCCGACTGGCCATAGAATCATCCATTTTGGTCCAAATGTTCCACGGAACCCATAAATGTGCCAATGACCCACCTGTGACCTCAGATAATCCCACTGCATCCGATTGGCCATAAAATCATCCATTTTGGTCCAAATGTTCCATGGAACCCATCAAGGTACCAATGACCCATCGGTGACCTCAGATAATCCCACTGCATCCAATTGGCCATAGAATCATCCATTTTGCTCCAAATGTTCCATGGAACCCATAAATGTGCCAATGACCCACCTGTGACCTCAGATAATCCCACTGCATCCGATTGGCCATAGAATCATCCATTTTGGTCCAAATGTTCCATGGAACCCATCATAGTACCAATGACCCATCGGTGACCTCAGATAAACCCACTGCATCCGATTGGCCAAAGAATCATCCATTTTGGTCCAAATGTTCCATGGAACCCATCAAAGTACCAATGACCCGCCTGTGACCTCAGATAATCCCACTGCATCCAATAGGCCATAGAATCATCCATTTTGGTCCAAATGTTCAATGGAACCCATAAAAGTGCCAATGACCCACCAGTGTCCTCAGATAATCCCACTGCATCCGATTGGTCATAGAATCATCCATTTTCGTCCAAATGTTCCATGGAACCCTTCATAGTACCAAAAACCCATCGGTGACCTCAGATAATCCCACTGCATCTGAATGGCCATAGAATCATCCATTTTGGTCCAAATGTTCCATGGAACCCATCAAAGTACCAATGACCCGCCTGTGACCTCAGATAATCCCACTGCATCCGATTGGCCAAAGAATCATCCATTTTGGTCCAAATGTTCCATGGAACCCATCAAAGTACCAATGACCCGCCTGTGACCTCAGATAATCCCACTGCATCCAATTGGCCATAGAATCATCCATTTTGGTCCAAATGTTCCATGGAACCTATCAAAATACCAATGACCCGCCTGTGACCTGAGATATTCCCACTGCATCCGATTGGCCAAAGAATCATCCATTTTGGTCCAAATGTTCCATGGAACCCATCAAAGTACCAATGACCCGCCTGTGACCTCAGATAACCCCACTGCATCCAATTGGCCATAGAATCATACATTTTGGTCCAAATTTTCCTTGGAACCCACCAAAGTACCAATGACTCACCTGTGACCTCAGATAATCCCACTGCATCCGATTGGCCATAGAATCATCCATTTTGGTCCAAATGTTCCATGGAACCCATCAAAGTACCAATGACCCGCCTGTGACCTCAGATATTCCCACTGCATCCGATTGGCCATAGAATCATCCATTTTGGTCCAAATGTTCCATGGAACCCATCAAAGTACCAATGACCCGCCTGTGACCTCAGATATTCCCACTGCATCCGATTGGCCAAAGAATCATCCATTTTGGTCCAAATGTTCTATGGAACCCATAAAAGTGCCAATGACCCACCTGTGACCTCAGATAATCCCACTGCATCCGACTGGCCATAGAATCATCCATTTTGGTCCAAATGTTCTATGGAACCCATAAAAGTGCCAATGAACCACCTGTGACCTCAGATAATCCCACTGCATCCGATTGGCCAAAGAATCATCCAATTATGTCCAAATGTTCCATGGAACCGATTAAAGTGCCAATGACCCACATATGACCTCAGATAATCCCAATGCATCCGATTGGCCATAGAATCATCCATTTTGGTCCAAATGTTCCATGGAACCCATAAATGTGCCAATGACCCACCTGTGACTTCAGATAATCCCACTGCATCCGATTGGCCATAGAATCATCCATTTTGGTCCAAATGTTCCATGGAATCCATCACAGTACCAATGACCCACCTGTGACGTCAGATAATCCCACTGCATCCGATTGGCCATAGAATAACCCATTTTGGTCCAAATGTTCCATGGAACCCATCAAAGTACCAATGACCAACCTGTGACCTCAGATAATCCCACTGCATCCGATTGGCTTAAGAATCATCCATTTTGGTCCAAATGTTCAATGGAACCTATAAAAGTGCCAATAACCCACCTGTGACCTCAGATAATCCCACTGCATCCGATTGGCCATAGAATCATTCATTTTTGTCAAAATGTTCCATGGAACCCATAAATGTGCCAATGACCCACCTGTGACCTCAGATAATCCCACTGCATCCGATTGGCCATAGAATCATCCATTTCGGTCCAAATGTTCCATGGAACACATAAATGTGCCAATGACCCGCCTGTGCCTCAGATAATCCCACTGCATCCGATTGGCTATAGAATTATCCATTTTGGTCCAAATGTTCCATGGAACCCATCATAGTACCAATGATCCATCGGTGACCTCAGATAATCCCACTGCATCCGACTGGCCATAGAATCATCCATTTTGGTCCAAATGTTCTATGGAACCCATAAAAGTGCCAATGACCCACCTGTGACCTCAGATAATCCCACTGCATCCGATTGGCCATAGAATCATCCATTTTGGTCCAAATGTTCCATGAAACCCATAAATGTGCCAATGACCCACCTGTGACTTCAGATAATCCCACTGCATCCGATTGGCCATAGAATCATCCATTTTGGTCCAAATGTTCCATGGAATCCATCAAAGTACCAATGACTCGCCTGTGACCTCAGATATTCCCACTGCATCCGATTAGCCATAGAATCATCCATTTTGCTCCAAATGTTCCATGGAACCCATCAAAGTACCAATGACCCGCCTGTAACCTCAGATATTCCCACTGCATCCGATTGGCCATAGAATCATCCATTTTGGTCCAAATGTTCCATGGAACCCATCAAAGTACCAATGACCCGCCTGTGACCTCAGATATTCCCACTGCATCCGATTGGCCAAAGAATCATCCATTTTGATCCAAATGTTCTATGGAACCCATATATGTGCCAATGACCCACCTGTGACCTCAGATAATCCCACTGCATCCGATTGGCTTTAGAATCATCCATTTTGGTCCAAATGTTCAATGGAACCTATAAAAGTGCCAATAACCCTCCTGTGACCTCAGATAATCCCACTGCATCCGATTGGCCATAGAATCATTCATTTTTGTCCAAATGTTCTATGGAACCCATAAAAGTGCCAATGACCCACCTGTGACCTCAGATAATCCCACTGCATCCGATTGGCCATAGAATCATCCATTTTGCTCCAAATGTTCCATGGAACCCATAAATGTGCCAATGACCCACCTGTGACCTCAGATAATCCCACTGCATCCGATTAGCCAAAGAATCATCCAATTATGTCCAAATGTTCAATGGAACCTATAAAAGTGCCAATAACCCACCTGTGACCTCAGATAATCCCACTGCATCCGATTGGCCATAGAATCATCCATTTTGGTCCAAATGTTCCATGGAACCCATCAAAGTACCAATGACCCGCCTGTGACCTCAGATATTCCCACTGCATCCGATTGGCCAAAGAATCATCCATTTTGGTCCAAATGTTCTATGGAACCCATAAATGTGCCAATGACCCACCTGTGACCTCAGATAATCCCACTGCATCCGATTGGCCATAGAATCATCCATTTCGGTCCAAATGTTCCATGGAACCCATAAATGTGCCAATGACCCGCCTGTGCCTCAGATAATCCCACTGCATCCGATTGGCTTTAGAATCATCCATTTTGGTCCAAATGTTCAATGGAACCTATAAAAGTGCCAATAACCCTCCTGTGACCTCAGATAATCCCACTGCATCCGATTGGCCATAGAATCATCCATTTTGGTCCAAATGTTCTATGGAACCCATAAAAGTGCCAATGACCCACCTGTGACCTCAGATAATCCCACTGCATCCGATTGGCCATAGAATCATCCATTTTGCTCCAAATGTTCCATGGAACCCATAAAAGTGCCAATGAACCACCTGTGACCTCAGATAATCCCACTGCATCCGATTGGCCAAAGAATCATCCAATTATGTCCAAATGTTCCATGGAACCCATTAAAGTGCCAATGACCCACATATGACCTCAGATAATCCCACTGCATCCGATTGGCCATAGAATCATCCATTTTGGTCCAAATGTTCCATGGAACCCATAAATGTGCCAATGACCCACCTGTGACTTCAGATAATCCCACTGCATCCGATTGGCCATAGAATCATCCATTTTGGTCCAAATGTTCCATGGAATCCATCAAAGTACCAATGACCCACCTGTGACGTCAGATAATCCCACTGCAACCGATTGGCCATAGAATAACCCATTTTGATCCAAATGTTCCATGGAACCCATCAAAGTACCAATGACCAACCTGTGACCTCAGATAATCCCACTGCATCCGATTGGCTTTAGAATCATCCATTTTGGTCCAAATGTTCAATGGAACCTATAAAAGTGCCAATAACCCACCTGTGACCTCAGATAATCCCACTGCATCCGATTGGCTTTAGAATCATCCATTTTGGTCCAAATGTTCAATGGAACCTATAAAAGTGCCAATAACCCACCTGTGACCTCAGATAATCCCACTGCATCCGATTGGCCAAAGAATCATCCAATTATGTCCAAATGTTCCATGGAACTGATTAAAGTGCCAATGACCCACATATGACCTCAGATAATCCCACTGCATCCGATTGGCCATAGAATCATCCATTTTGGTCGAAATGTTCCATGGAACCCATAAATGTGCCAATGACCCACCTGTGACTTCAGATAATCCCACTGCATCCGATTGGCCATAGAATCATCCATTTTGGTCCAAATGTTCCATGGAATCCATCACAGGACCAATGACCCACCTGTGACGTCAGATAATCCCACTGCATCCGATTGGCCATAGAATAACCCATTTTGGTCCAAATGTTCCATGGAACCCATCAAAGTACCAATGACCAACCTGTGACCTCAGATAATCCCACTGCACCCGATTGGCTTTAGAATCATCCATTTTGGTCCAAATGTTCAATGGAACCTATCAAAATAC
Organism: Tetanocera ferruginea; assembly: GCA_958299015.1. NCBI lineage: Eukaryota > Metazoa > Arthropoda > Insecta > Diptera > Sciomyzidae > Tetanocera > Tetanocera ferruginea. Next base: position 83,565,752 of record OY282640.1, on the reverse strand, counting down.
CAATGACCCGCCTGTGACCTGAGATATTCCCACTGCATCCGATTGGCCAAAGAATCATCCATTTTGGTCCAAATGTTCAATGGAACCCATCAAAGTACCAATGACCCGCCTGTGACCTCAGATAACCCCACTGCATCCAATTGGCCATAGAATCATCCATTTTGGTCCAAATGTTCCTTGGAACCCACCAAAGTACCAATGACTCACCTGTGACCTCAGATAATCCCACTGCATCCGATTGGCCATAGAATCATCCATTTTGGTCCAAATGTTCCATGGAACCCATCAAAGTACCAATGACCCGCCTGTGACCTCAGATATTCCCACTGCATCCGATTGGCCATAGAATCATTCATTTTTGTCAAAATGTTCCATGGAACCCATAAATGTGCCAATGACCCACCTGTGACCTCAGATAATCCCACTGCATGCGAGTGGCAATTTAATCATCCATTTTGGTCCAAATGTTCCATGGAACCCATCAAAGTACCAATGACCCGCCCGTGACCTCAGATAATCCCACTGCATCCGATTGGCCATAGAATCATAGAATACGAACCAATCAGTTCGTGCAAAATTAAAACAATACAACCATAAACAACGAAACAAAAACAAAGAAAGCAGCAGGCACAGCTGGTACATTATAAGCAGCTGATGATTGATTTTCTTATATAAAAACATGCATTTTTCTTCTTATATTTTACTATTTTCTGACTTTCATATAATAGTGACAAAATCCAAAATTAGATATTCATTCAGCGTAGGATATATCTGATATTTAAGTATATATATTATCTTTGAACGATAAGTATTAAAGGCTGTAGGTATACCCTAAAGTATTCGCCAAAAACGTTGCATGACCTTCAAAAAATCTGTTAAAACGACCCCATACAAACCGCGCTGTAAGACGTAATTCTACGTCAAAATCATTATAACAATGGGAACAAGTGAAATCGAAAAAATGGATTTTAGGAGCACTTCCGACCAATTTTATGCAAAGAATAACACTTTGGATCATAATAAAATTTTTTTTTTATTTTCAAAATCTCTTCGGGATTTAAGGTGGCTGTAGCGCTCGCAACTGTCAAGATTCGCGAAAATGTGCAATCGATTTTCGTCAGTGACTGCTGTGGCTGACTTATGTACTATTTGAACGAAACGCTCCGTGTTTTGCGAGTGGCAAAGATAATCGGTCGAAAATAATAGCCCTATTATGATTTACAACAAAACTGAGTTGGGTTGTCTTCAACACAACTCAACTTCGGACACCACTGCAATATTTTTTGGTATTATGTGTAATAAGTTTTAGCTGGTGTAGGGTCATGTAATAAGTTTTAGCTGGTGTTCCTAAAAATGCCAAAGATAAGGTTTAACCCTTTCAAGACCACAAGGTTTCCAGAAATGAAACAAGTTTTTTGGGATCATCAAATAGTTTAATTAGCTTCAATTAAGAAGATTTCAAAACAATTATAAAAAAAAATTCTTCAGTTTTCTTGTAATTTCATGGGACATGGGTGTCCCTATGGTCCTTAAAGGTAACTTTTTAATGCCACTTCTTCATTGAAGCACTGATATAGATAATCAAAAAATATAAGAAAGTAAATACATATTATGTTATATGTTAATATAATATATATAAATACATATTATCAATTTTAACCGCCTCAGAGTTCAAAATTAGAAAATAAAATGAAAAGTTACAGTTGAGGACCAGAGGGACACCTGTGTCCCATAAAGTTTCTGCTTAAAAGTCTTTGCCATTTTAAAAATTTCCGGGAACAGGGAAATTTCGAACAGGGTTGCTAAATCTCAAAAGCTTAATTTACTACTTTAAGTAGCCCATAGTTAAATAAAAAACATTTTTCGACTTTAGGATAAGGTATGACGAACGAAAATATTTTTGGGACGCCGGTGTCCCTTGGTCCTGAAAGGGTTAAAAGTTTAGATGGCCAATTTTGCCGTACAGTTTGACAATATAAAGAACTAGATGTTTTAAGTCAAGTTTCATTCTCCTCTTTATTTCAAAGATCTTCAATATTTATAATAAAAATACCAGTATTAATTCTATTTAGATATTCTTAAACTCCTCCCCATTATTCTATTCTCATATTGTTTCTTAGTTCAATTATGTTCTTAATAATTGTTCTTCTCTCATTTGCTCTTTGATTCCTCAGCTTGGAATTTTTGCTGCGCTTGCACTTGTGCAGCTAATAGGGTTAGCGAACACCAGTGAGCGCATTTCCTTACAATTGGCTGTGACGCAAAAACACAGTGACCTAATGACACTCGATAAGCGTTGGCACACGATCGAAAGAATGAATGAAAGAAAAACAAAGAAAATATATTTTGTTACCAAATATGTAACGTACCGTAAGCTGGCTGTGCTATGACACTACATATGGCTTACAACCATTTTAAGTTGAGTTGCATGGAATGCTTTCCAAATTGTATTAGAATTTAATAGAAATTTTGACAGATGAATGAAAATAAAAACAGCTGGTTTTTCAGTTTCGCTGCTTTTATAAGTTGATGAAATAAAAAGTTAAATACACAGGAATTTTAAAATGGAATCTTATCTTGATTTATTTTACTATGAAGAAGACAATAATTCAATGTTTTCCGCGCGTTCGAAAATCACCGCACATCAAGCAATTTTTTATTGATGTCCTGCAAATTTCTCAACTCGATCTGTTTTTTGTTTATCATTTTTCTAAATTTTGTTTTATGTATTAATAAAGTTGTTTCAAAGGTATTTTTGATTATTTTCAAGCTTTTTTCTATTTAAACTTTTCAAGACAACCTCAAAAAAGTATTATAATTTTGACACTTCATACAACTAAATTTTGTTACGGTTGTGTTCCATAATATCAAAAATTCCTACAACTCAACTGGAAAGACAACTGAGTTGTGAAAAACAGAGTTGAGTTGCATGTATGGTAGGCTGGGTCGAATTGTATGGAGGCAAAAAATCTGATGTTGCCTGGGCGATTTTCGGTTCGGGCATGAAAAGTTATTAAGCAAAAAAAAAAAGGGGCTGGAGGTACACTTTACCCCATTGCACCCTCAATTTTGTGAATTTTTTCTATAGGAATTTTATTCAATTTTTTTTTTTAAAACGTGCACAGCTAGGGCAAAACTAACGTCAGATATGAAATTCCCACACCCGATTCAACCAAAAAAACGTAAAGAAAAAATTTCACTAAATTCAAAGTATATTCTTATCGTTGGTGCGTATGTCAATTAAAAATTAAAATTAAAAATTAGTACAGTAAGATCAATAAAGGTCTTTTAGCGTATAACAATTAAAACTTTTAAAAATTAAAAATTTAAGATTTAAGAACATAATAATCAACAGGAAACACAAACAAAGCTTAAAGCTAATACTTAAAGATTTATCAGAACAAAAACAATTTAAAAATTATTAAAAAATAAGAGAAAGGGAAAAAAAATGTATATATAAATTTAAAAACTTAACTTAACATAACTAAGTAAAAAAGGAGAAAATTAAGTATTCAAAGCAGCATAGAAAATAAAGAGAAGAAAATTAGAGGTTAGAAAAATAGGTTAAAATAGAAGACTTAAAATTGCTCGTGCTACAATATTTTTAATGTTTGATGGAAGCGAGTTCCAGAGCTTGATGGCGTTGATGAAAAACAGCCGCTTAGACTGTAAACAAGAGTATCGTGGTATTATAAAATTGGATGTTCTACTCGATGTACTGAAGCGAAGTTTTTCAAAAAGGTATGACGGTGTCTTATTAATTGCCAACTTGTGCAGAAATATGCAGTTTCTAGCATTTAAATATCCTATTAAACTACATCCTAAAATTTCCTTACATTTTACAGATACAGAGTCAAAACGTCTTAAGTCAAATATATATCTAGTCATGTCATTAAACGCAACAAGAATTTTGTGCTCCGAGTGAGAGTCCAATTAACTGTAAACCAACTCAGAGTAAGTTAATATGGGTAAAATAAGTTGAACAACAAGTCTTTTTTTGGTCAAAGTAGGAGTAAACTTAGACGTTAACCGCAGGCACCTAAGCGTATAGTATATTATTTTTATTATGTAATTCACATGGTTAGTACAAGTTAGTTTAGAATTAATATAAAAGCCTAAATTATTCACCTTGTCAACTATTTGTAAATGATTGCCATTAAGACAAATTGTCGGAATCTGGTTGAAGTCAAGTTTATCCTTAGATAAAGGAAGAATAAACGATTTATTGGCATTCAGGCAGAGGTCATTTTCAGTAGCCCATCTAGAAATAGCACTCAAGTCTTCATTAAGTCTACAGCATAAATCCTCAAGTAGTCCAATGCGGTTAAAAGAATATAATTGAATGTCGTCGGCATATGCATGCATCGTCATATCATTACATGTGGTAAAAATGTCATTAATGAATAAACTAAATAGCAAAGGTCCAAGAATAGACCCTTGAGGAACACCAGCTTCAATTTCTAAATAGTCAGACAGTGCATTACCAACTTTAACTCTTTGCATCCTGCCTTTAAGATAGCTTTCAATAAAAGAAGCAGCGCCATTACTGAACCTAAACAGAGATTTCAGTTTCCGAACTAAAAGATAATGATTAACACTGCCAAAAGCTTTTGAAAAGTCAAGAAGGCAAAGGAGTGTGATATTACCGGCGTCATAATTGATGCAAATATCGTCTTGAATCTTGAGCATAGCAGTAGCGCAACTGTGACCTGATCGAAAACCAGATTGGTACGGTAAAAGCAGTTTATTAGACTCTAAGTATTCATTAATTTGTTTACACATCAAGGATTCACAGATTTTAGAGAACGAGCACAGAATACTAATGGGTCTAAAATCTTGCATAGATGAAGTATTACTGACTTTAGCAATTGGTATTATTGTAGCAAGCTTCCAAGAGCTGGGAAAGCATGATACAGTGAAACAGTGATTGATTACATGAGTGAGGGGTCTTATGATAAACGGCAATATAATTTTGATAAAACGCAAAGGAATGCCATCACTACCAATGGCATTTGACTTTATTTTCATAATAGACAATATGACATCATTTTCATCAACACAACAGAAAGAAAACTGATTATTTACTGGGGGCTATAAGTGCTACGGACATTACGTTGATTAACAATAATATTTGCTGTTGATTTAAACAGAAAAAAGTTATTAAGACTATTAGGTTCAATTTCACATTTTTGATCATCATTACTATATATACCTAAGGAATGAATATTCCTCCAAAGAATTTTAGAAGGAAGAGCACAATTTAGTTTTTTAAAGAAAAACCTTTTTTTAGATAATCTAATAAGGGACACAGCATTATTGCGTGCACGTTTGTATATTGTAACGAACTTTCTAGCCGGGGTTAGCTCGCCGGATAGCCGGGGTTCGTACAAAAATATTTTTTTCCGCGTATATTAAACAAATAATAACTCAGTTAGTTTTCGTTCACGATTTAAGTCTATTTATTTTGTTTCTTTTCACAATAATTCAAATTGCATTATTTTATATGTTCTGCTGCTTCTCCCTCGATGTCCTTCGAAGCAGGATCCGTTGTCAATCGTAGTCCGTTCGCCTGTCCTCGGTGTACTTGAAACAACGTTGGGCCGTCCGGTATGAAACCACTCGGGCCAGATGCACAATTTAGTCGTGGATGTCGTCAAGCATTGTTTTTGAACAAAATGGACTCACTAGGATGCTTTTAGAGCAGACCGTCCGGTATGAAACCACTCGGGTCGACAGAAAAAGACAGCTTTCGTGATGCCACTTAAATGTTTTACGGCCGGCCGTCCGATATGAAAACCACTCGGGCCGACAAGAAAACACTGTTCCCTGTTGTCCTTGCTCACTGACGTACTTGGTCACTTGTTCACTGTCCGTTGTACAATCGAATTCACGTTGGGCCGTCCGGTATGAAACCACTCGGGCCAGATGCAAAATTTAGTCGTGGATGTTGTCAAGCTTGTTTTTGAACAAAAAGGACTCACTAGGATGCTTTAAGAGCAGACCGTCCGGTATGAAACCACTCGGGTCGTCAGAAAAAGACAGCTGTCGTGATGCCACTTAAATGTTTTACGGCCGGCCGTCCGATATGAAAACCACTCGGGCCGACAAGAAAACACTGTTCACTATTGTCCTTGTTCACTTGTTCACTGTCACTCCTTGTTCATTTGTTCACTGTCACTTGTTCACTCCTTGTCCTTGGTCACTTTTAAAATCACGACTCACCGATGTGCGCTGCTTGCGTGTTCACTTCAAAAGAGGCCGACTGTCGGTTTGCTGACTCCTTTTATACCCAAAAAGGATAACGGGACCTTGTTTATGTCGCATACTTTACATCCGATCTCGACCTTGAATTTCGCATGCCTAAAACTAGCGGCATCCTTTTACTCTGCTTGTTATTGTTGTCATAGTCTCTGTTCATTGACCCCTATGTATTTTGTTATTGCCACTTGTGGGTGCCTAGCATGTATGTTGTTTGTATGTTTTGCTGCTGTGATCATACACTGGCTTGCTGTATGCTTTGTTATTGTCTGATTGCGGGTCGCTCAGCTACGTGTTTATTACTTGTGAGTGCATAGAATGCATGTTGTTTGTATGATTTGTTGGTTTTTTCTTCATGCGACTTCGTTATGTTGTTATGTTGTTTGGCTGCTGTGATCATGCCACTGGCTTGCTGTATGTTTTGTTATTGTTTGATTGCGGGTCGCACAGCTGCGTGTTTTATGAACAGGGGCGGTTCATGTATGAGCGGGTATTTTTCCAGGTGCGGTTCATAGTTGCAGGGCGGGTTTAGGTTCGGCGGGGCCCTCTGTTCCGATGCGGTTCAGAGGGAAATGTAAGGCCTAAATTGGCTAAATTTAGGTTTCCTTACAATATATCCCAGTTTTCATTTGTAGGGTTTCTTTTCTATTTAATATAAAGTTTGTTTCTTTTATTAATGGCTACTTTGACATGTGACGTATTCCATGGACATAACTTATTACCAACTATAGACTCACGAACAGGAACAAAGTTATCAAAAGCATATATAACGTGTGAAACAAGAACATTTAACTTATCATCAACAGATTGGCTAAACCAACAGTCATTCCAACAGATACTAGACAAATAATCATACAACCGAGTGTAATCAATGGACTTAAAATCACGATACGTAACAGATGTTTGAGAGGAAACACAACGAGACTTAAAATTTATAGCACAAAATAGCAGGTCATGATCAGATATAAAAAAAATTTGATTAAAAAATAAAAGTAAGGACACATCAGACAAAATAAAGAGATCAATTAAACTAGGGTTTACATTAGGCGCAAAGCGCGTTGGAGATGAGGAATTAATAAAAGTCATCCCAGCTGCACCTAATTGGTCATTGAGACCTTCTGTCACACTGTCCTTATTAAGTATATTAACATTGAAATCACCACAAATTGCAAAACAATCAAAGTCCATTAAACGTTGATTCAGGTCACTAAAGAATGGTTCAAAACTAAAAGATCTATATGGTTTGTAAACACAAGAAATTAGCAATTTGGCACTATAATTGTTAGTTATTTTAATATTCAAAAACTCTATCTCAGACCCGAGGGACTTACTAATAAATTTAGAGTTAAGAGAAGATTTGCAGCAAACCTCAACTCCACCCCCTTTGCGGCCAATCCTGTCATTTCTAAAAAGAGTGTAACTATCAATATTATAAAAACTATTTGGGATATCAGTATTGAACCACGTCTCAGATACACAGATGACATCGACATTAGAATTGACAAATACAAATTTTATATAGTCAAGTTTTGATGCATTCAAACTACGCGCATTGAAGTGAACAATGAAAAGACCGTCACATTTATTACATAGATTGTTAATTAGAAGCTTACGTTTTTCATCAACGCCACTGAAAGAGTCAGAATCCAGACAATAAGAGGTCGGACGAGCAACTAAACTCTATTAAAAGCCACGAAGTATCAAGATTACTAGGGGAAGATAGATTTTTAAGAAAAGAGAAAGACAGCAAGACAGAATAAAATGTAGATACAGAAAAAAGAAAGAGGAATGTAGAATTAGTAAGGGATCTAAATAACATCAGTAGCTGTGGAGGAAGCATTATTCGACGCCAGCGACATAAGCTCAGCTTCACTTTGGACAGCAACTGCAGCATCACCACGGTTAGCTCTGACATGAATCACACCACGGATGGAGAAAACGTTAAAAAGCTTCTTGGTGCGTTTAAGTTTAATACCAGCCTGAAGAATTTTCCTGACCTCACCAGGTAAACTTTCAAAGATAAAAACTTTGAAGTCGGGGTCAAAACCAGTACCTCTTAGCGTTACTGCGGCTTTGACTCTCTTTCTATAGTCAGCAAAACCGCGGAGAACACGAGTGCGATCATAGGGGGTATAAAATTTAATAATGACCGCAGAATTTGGATGCTGTTCCGACTTCTTTGTGCGAAAAATATCACGTACTTGCGGTGCGAGGAAATCAATAGAGCGGCATATTTGATTAAAAATGCTTCTGAGACTTTCTCCTTCCACAAAGGGAATTCCAAAAACAATAGCGTCGTTGTTGTTGTTGCTGGTTTCACTCAGCTGCAGAGCGAGTTGATCACATCGGTCAGTAAGGCCGTTCAGCTGCGACTCAAGATGCGTGTTGTTAATAACGGCATCAGAAGACGATTCTTTGTTGTTTCATGAGGTGGAGTATCGCTTTACTTCATCGGATAATACGTCACAACGGGATGTTAAAATTTCGATGCGTTGCTCTAGTGAGCAGATATTTTCGTCGTGCTCGATAAATATATTTTTTATAGACGCAACTTCACACTTGAGCTCATTACTCAGCTTACTCTCAACGTTAAATAACTCAGTCGACAGTTGCTCGCGGTTGTTGTCCGAATGTTGCCGGAGTCGATCCTCAAGCTGCAAAATTTCTTCCTTCAACTTTGTAATCAGGCGATCTTCCACGGCGATATGTGCTGCACTATATGAAAATGAGCTGCTACTCTCTACTTTCGGCGTGTGTTCACCCCTATTACGAGGGGCAAGCTTTTGGCGCAATTGCTCACGCGTAATTCTAGGTGATGTTGAAATTGACATTTGCATTCATCAGCCGATAGCAGAGATAATTGTTGCAGTACACCATATCTTTGTGTGGTAATCCGAAATTTTTTGTTTTTGAAAATCCCTCCTAGGTGGCGCTGTAGGCACAATCTTTATGCAGTTTCACTACCGATTTATATGATAAATATATACTTATATATATGATACCATATACTCGTAAGATATGGTGCGAATATAAGGTGGATAGCTGCAGTGGTTCAGCCGTGATGGTCACAATTACATACGCTCCAACGCACTATGGAAATTTTACCCTATTTTGTGGCCAAAATTTGAAAAGTTTAAGTATCATCTTAAAACTTGATCCATCACTTAAGTAAGAAGTATTAAGCTTGCCTAACAAAATTATACTTGCCACGCCCACTTTTTTATGGGCTTGAATTTTGATCCAGCACTTGGGATCGAATTAGTATGCTTCCAATAAAAAAATTGTCTTGCCACGCCCACTATTTCTACAGGTAGGCGGTAAAAAGTTCAATAAATGTTGTAATTTTTAGGTTTATTATTTTTAATTATTTTTTTTTTTAATATCTCACAAAATCGCAATATGAGATGTTGTGGCAATTACACATATATGATTGCTCTATCGATGTATGATGAGTTTTTCTTGAACTCTCTTGAACTTTTTTTTTTTACTCTAACTTAAGTTTTCTTTTAAAATTACACAATTTCTCGTAAAGGTCACTTATAATACATTCACTCTTTATCAGAAACATTCAATTTAATAGGAATTTTAAATTGATATATTACACAGGGCAACACTGATCCTACGGCATGGGGTTTGATAGTCAATTTTAGTATACACATTGATGAAGATCTTAGCCTATTATTTAGATTATTTGAATTGACTCTGGTTCTTGCGATAAACCGCTATTTTAAAAATTAAGGAGATAAAATAAAAATTCCAAAATCTGCAGCTAAATTGCCTCTAAGTCACTTGTACAATGTTTTTTAATTAGCTGAATAGTTTCGGATATATTCAAAAAGTTCTTCCGAAAAAAACGTTTTTTTTATGCAAAATTTAAACTTTCTTGTTATTTTATTATTCATAAAAAATCGAAGGCGTTAAAATAGCTCTGTTTTAACATAAAGTTATAAAAACACATGTGTTACAAAGAAAATAAGCCATATTTCATTTAATTCCATTGGCATGCTTTGGTTTAATTCACGTTCAATGATGTTATCTCATTTTGATAAAAAAATTTCTAAAAAAAAATTCTAAGTAAGTACACAAAGAAAAAACAAATTTTTTTCTGCGGTATATATTTTTGCATAAAATTCAGATTCACTTACTATTAGGCCACCAGAGCATTAATGGTAACGAGAGGGTTGACGGACTAGCAAAGAAGGGCGTGAGCTGGGATCTGAGTTCATAAAACATGTGGAAACGTAAAAAACTATCGCCCGATAAACTTTGGCGGCTAATTTGAGCGGCGATGTCTCCTCTAGACTTTAAACTTGAGGGGTCTCTACAAGACCTTAAAAATGGAATGTGCGTAGGGTTTGGGTCTCAACCACATTATAACTTCCCAATGAAAACTGAATCAGCCTCGGATATGAACCCCCACTACGTTGAAGACCACCGCAAACGAAAAACGGATAATGATTTACGGATATGCACCTGGAATGTCCGGACCCTTTATAGGGAAGGTACCACTGTCCAACTGGCGGAACGCCTCGAAAAAATAAAGGCTGACATCACCGCCATCCAGGAGATGCGATGGAAAGGACAAGGCTTCTCTAAGAGAGCAGATTGCGATATCTACTACAGCTGCCATGCGGAGAAGCGCGAATTTGGATGCGGATTCGTCGTTAGTCGGAAACTACGCCATCTTGTTTCCCAGTTCACACCTGTGAACGAAAGGCTGGCGAAAATCCGCATCAAGGCGAAATTCTTCTACATCAGCCTAATTTGCGCACATGCCCCGACGGAGGAAAAGGACGATGCTGTCAAGGACACCTTCTACGCGAGCCTAGAGGACGTGTATGATCGCTGCCCGGCCCATGACGTGAAAATAGTTCTCGACGATTTTAACGCATAAGTCGGAAAAGAAGGCATCTTTGGCTCCACTGTCGGTCAGTTCAGTCTCCACGAGACCACTTCGAACAACGGTCTAAGACTGATTGACTTCGCCGCGGCGCGAAACATGGTAGTTAGTAGCACCAGATTCCAACACCTCGATATCCAAAAGGCAACCTGGCTGTCCCCGGATCAAAAAACGCGAAACCAAATTGATCATGTTGTGATCGGCGGAAGGCACGCTTCAAGTGTACTGGATGTGCGCACATTTCGGGGGGTCAATATTGACTCCGAACATTATTTTGTTGCAGAGGAGATCTGCATGCGATTGTGCAATGCGAAGAATGTACGCACAGGTGTGCAACGAAAGCTTGATGTCGATAAGCTGCTATCATAACGGACCACCGAGGCCTACTCCGCTCAACTCTCGGTTAAGCTCAACCAACCTTACTCTTGCCTCGATGACGCAGGCGGACTTTGGGCGCATATATCCCACTCCATGCGCACTGCTGCTGAAGAAGTCATTGGTTTTTGGCGACCGCAACTTCGCAACCAATGGTATGACCAGGAGTGTCGCGACGCAATAGCAGCAAAATACGCCGAATATAAAAAGACGCTGCAGTCAGCTGCAACGCGAGCCATGCACGAAAACTATCGTGATAAGAGGAAGGAAGAGAGATGCCTTTTCAGAAGTAAGAAAAGAGAGCAAGAAAAGCGTTAGCGAGAAAAAATTGAGGTGTACCAGGGCAAGAAGGATGCTCAAAAATTCTACCAGCAGGTTAAGCGTTTAACCCAAGGTTTCAAGCCAGTCTGACACCACCAATCGACGATGATGGAGTGGAAATTCCACCACCTAGCCATGACGAGGTTAAAGTTGCTATCCAGCGACTCAAAAACAACAAAGCCGCAGGAGCTGATGGCCTGGCTGCTGAATTGTTTAAAACCGGCGACGGTGAATTGATAAGGTGCATGCATCAACTCATCAGCAAAATATGGCTAGCGGAAAGCATGCCCGACGATTGGAATCTCAGTGTGCTTTGTCCTATACTTAGAAAGGAGACCCGACAATCTGCGCCAACTACCGAGGTATCAGTATTATTTCCATCGCATACAAGGTTCTTTCGAGCGTATTGTGTGAAAGTTTGAAGCCGCATAACAAAACACTGATTGGACCTTATCAGTGTGGCTTTCGTACTGGTAAGTCCACCATAGACCAGATTTCAAATTGACACCCATCATCTCTTTGTTGATTATTGACTTTGATCGATAGCCCGATTCGGGATTGCCTATACGCAACAATGTCTGAGTTCGGTGTACCTGCAAAGTTGATAAAGCTCTGCAAGATGATGTTGACCAATACATGCAGCTTCGTCAAGGTAAGAAATGACCTCTCCGAAACCTTTAATATTGAACGAGGTGTCAGGCAAGGCGACCCGCTATCCTGCGATCTCTTCAATTTCATCATGGAGGGGATCCTACGAAAGGCAGGTGTACATCGAAATGGTACCATTTTCTACAAAAGTGTCCAGCTCCTTGCGTATACTGATGATATCGATAATATCAGCAGAACCAAGAGAGATGTAACTGATGCTTTCGCCGCTATCAAAAGGAATCAGCTAAAGTGGGTTTAGCGGTGAACGAGGGCAAAACAAAGTATATGCTGTCTGCAAATAGGGAAGTGCGGCGTCTAGGCTCCCATGTTACAGCAGGCAAATATAATTTTGAAGTTGTCAAGGAGTTTACATACCTTGGCATCGCCTTAAACAGCAACAACAATGTCAGCCTGGAGATAAAGCGAAGAAAAACAATTGTTAATAGGTGCTACTACGGGCTAAGTAAGCAATTAGGTTCCAGAGCCCTCTCTTGATCGACAAAACTAACACTCTACAAGACGCTCATCCTGTGCTTCTCTATGGCGCTGAGGCATGGGTGGTATCGCAAGCAGATGCAGCCGCTTTTGGGGTGTTCGAGAGGAAAGTTCTTCGCAAAATCTTTGGTCCTGTTCGAGTTGGCGACGACTATCGCATTCGAATGAACCACGAACTGAACGAGCTCTACGACGACATTGACATAGTCCAGAGTATAACAGTTCAGCGACTACGTTGGCTGGGTCATGTCTTTCGTATGGATGAAGAAGCTCCAGCGAAAAAGGTGTTTGAGGCGAAAGCCCAGGGTCGACGACGGAGAGGAAGACCATGCCTCCGATAGATTGACCAGGCCGAGGAAGCCCTTACCGCGCTTGGTGAAAGAGATTGGAAACGGCACGCGCGAAGAAGAGACGCCTGGCGAGGGCTGATGAAGTCGGCCGTAACCCGTCAACGGGTTTTCTTGGCCACCTAAGATGTAAGTCAACATAACATCATTCAATTATTTAACTAATGTTTCCTGTGGTGCTCATATGGAATTTTAATGATTTCGTCTGAATACTGTAGATCAGACAGTTGGTCTTGCTTGTAAAACTGGAGACATGGCGGCTCAGTGATCTGAAATCTTGTCCAGTCGATCATTTTATTGTAAGTTGTGGTGCTGTAGTTGATGTTGGGTTGGTGGTTGGGACCAAGAAATTTGGGACCGCGCTTCCAAAATTTTGCTGTATTCATCTGCACGAACCGTTGCATCTGGATCAGTAATCATGAATAATAATATATTTTCATGATCAAAATAGTATACGTTGTTGTCGATAGTAGGTTTGAGAGCTAAATGTACGTTGTCTGGCAAATCACGTATCCAACTTACGTATTTAAACACGTTGGGGCTGCCATGAATGGCTTGTGGCTGCCTTATAACTAAAAACTAGAATGGCGCATATACTTTTACGCCGAACGCACTATGGGACATTCGGCCCTATTTTGAGGTCGAAAGTAAATTTTTCAACTTGCTTGAAACTATTTATTTTTGGTAGTATGTTACAGGGAATACTCAAAAGCATACAAATGAAAACTATGTTTTCAGATAAAGTAGTTTACCGATGCTATGGTAACTCCCAAAAAAGTTATTTCGAAATGAGGTAAAAATATATATATTTTTTGTCTAGATTTTTGTTGCATGTTCAAATGCATGTAACTTAAAATCTAACAGCGACTTTTAAAAACTAAAAAATGGAAAAAAATAGTGATGGTTAGGTTAATATTTATCAATAAAAAAATCTGTTAAATTGAATTGTTATCTTGGAAAGTGAATTTATTTTAATTCGAAATCGTCTTCAGACAAATCCGACACTTTCTGGTGCAAGCAGGGGCTTACCGAGACCATGTTGGTTGGGGGGTTTTATGGTTTTTTGGCCGACTGAATACCCTTAAGTCCCGACTTTTTTAATACAACAAAGATAAATTAACCAAAATTACTCATTCGTTAGATCAATTTTATATAGTAGTACATATATGTGAACATTGTACTTTTTCGTACGCTTTTTTAGTATTAATAAGAACTCAACCTCCTTCTCTCAACCTTCTAAGAGAGAAATTAACTTGTTAAGAAGAAACTCACTCTTTGATCAAAATGGAATTTGGTTAGGTTAGAGCCTTAAAGTTGGTTGGATTTGAGTTTTTTTTCAATTTTTCCGTTCCATTTTTGTTTATATTTAAATAATAACTTTGTGAAAGAGACCACAAAATTTAATTTTTTCTCAAAATACATATAGGGTAAAATGATTTTTGTTGTAAAAGGAGAAAAACTCAAATTTGCACTTTTTATTTTCTTTCAAAGTCTATAGCGTATTTAATGTGAATGTAATGAACTGTCCGTTTCATAAAAAAATCAGGGCATGATTTTTTTGACGAAATTATTTTTTTTAAATGATATTTTCTTTTTTCAAAATAAATAAAATTCTAAAATAATTTATTTGAAGGAAATAACTTTTTATCTCAAATCAATTAATAGTTATAGCCACGAACTTATTTTAACTATCGCACAAATTTTGCATTTGTGCGAAATATACAAAGAGCTTTGCTAATTCTGTTACTCTTTTGTTCTTAAATATTTAAATTAATAATAATTCAAATTTCTCATTTCCTGCAACTGTAACTTTGAATGGATGATAGAATACTTCTAAATTTTGCAGTTTTAAGCTGAACATTTCAACACAATATGCGTGGATGTTTCTGAATGTTTCTGATCGAGAAGCCTAGAAGAAATAAATCGAAGACTAAAAAATCGATCATCAAAAATAAAACATTACCCCACTCTAATTCTAATTCTAATAAGACTCATTACAATACTACTTTTATTGATAAATATAATTATAATTATAGTTCAAATTCTATATATAATCCTAACTCTAGTAATGTTAAGAGTATTCCTAAGATTAATGATAAAATTTAATGTACCCATAAAACCTTTGTCAGATTCTAACTGGACTTCCAAAACTAATATCTTCCCTAACTTCTCTTCTCACCATAAGCAGCCTTTTACCTCTTCCTTTTTCGCTTATGATAAAGGTGTGCAACAGCCATCTAAGCCAAGGACTCCGAAGCAGAACCGAGTATCCTTTAATCTTGCACCAAAAGCCAATCCTATGTCATCCTCAACCAGTACATCTCCCATAGTTAAGGCTTCCACAACACCAACTCCCTAACCTACCTATAACATGCATACCAGTAAAAGTCATCCCAATTTCATTCGGTGTAATGTTATGAATCCTGCACAGTCATATGCTCCTACAACATCTAAAACACAAACAAGTTCCGTTAGTCCTCAGATATCCATGCCTACAACTTCAGAAGTTCCACCTATCACAAATCAACAAATATCTACTGCTACATCGTCTTTAGACTCACCTATCCCAAATCAACCCATCATAGTCTCAACACCACCGTTTATTGATCCTCTCTTACCTCCACGTGCTAAATTAACTAAAAATCTTGCCGACATAAGTAGTGATGGCCGGTTTATCATGTCACGTCTTCGTGACCGGCGTTTATATGATAATGTTCGCTTGTACCTTGCCTACCTACATAACAAATCGGATATTATTTGCATTGATGGTCTAACAAAAACTAGTGTTATGGTGTCGATACATCAAGAAGGTCTTCCAACCGACCCAGTTGAGTTGAAGAAAATTTTTATAAATTACCATGATAGCTTTAACTTATCCCCAAAAGATGTGGAAAATGATCTACCTGCATTTGCATCGCACACACATTCAAAGAGAATTTGGCATCTACAAAGATCACGTGCGAACACAAAAAGTTAATATTGCTCCTAACTTTCACCCGACCACGACCCCTATCTCCAAAAACAAGCCTAACCCTTCAAGTGTCTAAAACTTATTCTAACATAACTGTGGTGGTATAAGAGGTTAACTTAGTAAACTTTTTGTTGATGCTAAATCATGTAAGTTTAATGTCCTGGTCTTTACAGAAACATGGTTAAATGATTCTTTTAAAAATGAGGAAATTCTTGATAGTAATTGGACAATATATCGAAACGATAGGGACTATATAAAAACAGGGCTTTCTCGTGGTGGAGGCGTTTTGATCGCCACTCACAATTCCTTATCTAGCGAGCTTATTGCAACTCCCTCCCATAAAAATCTTGAACTCCGAATAATTAAAGTAATGCTTGATAAAAATATTTATGTTTATATCGGTGCAACTTACATTCTTCCTTACTCTACGGAATGTTCATACAATGAGTTATGTGAAACTATAACCTCAGTAACAGACACCTTAAACGAAGATAAGATTATTATTTTAGGAGACTTTAATATTTTTTTTATCACCGATGAAAATGATAGGCATCTCCTTCCGGTTAATCTTTCTAATTCGATTGACTTTAACTTACTGAGCACTTTTTATAGTAACGATTGTCAGCAAGTAGCTCCAATTCCTAACCAGAACGGTCGCTGGTTAGATTTAATTCTTACTGACTCTTACGACGAAATAAATGTCATTCCAACTTCAGAAGCCGAACATTTATTCGCAAATACCCTCCACCACACAGCTTTCACGGTCAAATTATGTTCTCCCCATATTACTTTTAGACAATCCTTTAATAACTCAATCGTGTACGATTTTCTTAACGCCGATTAAAGAAATATAAGAAATGAACTGAAGTGTATGAACTGGGAACGACTATTGCTCTTAGATTTGGATGATGCTGTGTCGTTTTTCTATCAGAGTATATTCTCCGTACTTGAGGCTTTTGTACCAAAAATAAAAAAAAGGAACAAATTATCTGAACCATGGCTGAATCCAAATCTTAGATAACTCAGAAATCGAAGAAATAGTCTCTACAAATTCATTAAAAACACCGTCATTGTAAGTGATGAAGTAAAGGCAAAGTACGAAGAGCTGTCTAAAGAGTTCTCTATAAAGTCTGTTGAAGCTTACAAATTATACACCAACTTGATTGGAGAAAGAATTATTAAAGACCCGAAAAAATTTTTCGACTTCGTAAATGTCAAGCGAAAAACGACCGGGTATCCAATATCCATGTTTAAAGGAAATAATTCTTCTTCTAACCCACAGGAGATCTGTAATCTCTTTGCAGACCACTTTAAAGAAGTCTTTCGTCCATATTTAATCCGAATTCAAACTCCGTCCTTTTATTCCAATTCGTCTCCGTTGGTTAGCAGTATCAACATAACACAAGATGATATAATTAAGTCTATAAATGAATTAGACCTTAATAAGTCTTCCGGTCCGGACCTTATACCACCAACTTTTCTTGCTCAGTGCATAAGTGAATAAATTTCTCCGTTGTATATTATTTTTACGAAGTCCTTGCAATTAGGCGTTTTTCAATCCTATTGGAAATCATCTCATCTTACACCAATTTATAAGAACGGTGATAAGAGAGCCATCAAAAACTACAGAGGAATCGCCTTACTGTCAACTATTCCGAAACTTTTCGAAAAAATAATATGTTCTAAGCTCACAGAAATAGTAAATCCTCATTTAAATGAACAGCAACACGGATTCCGTAAAGGACGATCAACCACAACAAACCTCACAATCATGGTCTCAGATGTTCTTAATAATATGGAAAAAGGTCATCAGATAGATGCAGTATACACCGATTATAGCAAAGCTTTCGATCGAGTTGATCATGTAATCTTAACTTAAAAATTAGAAAAATTTGGTATTTCAGGTTCTTTGTTGAAATGGCTGAATTCATATCTTAGTGAAAGATCACAATACGTTAAATTTCAAGGTATTGTATCTAAAAAGATTAATGTGTCATCGGGCGTCCCTCAAGGTAGTCACCTCGGCCCACTTCTCTTTAACATATTTATCGCTGACATATCTGAAGTTTTGTATGACATTCCACATCTTCTATATGCCGATGACTTAAAAATGTACTATGTCATTAAATCAGAAGTGGATATAGTATTCTTACAGAGTAAACTTTTATCTCCGGAAAATTGGTGTGTTCAAAATAAGCTTTCCCTAAATGAAAAAAAGTGCTACGTTATAAGTTTTTCCCGTAAAAAAGAAATACTTTATAGACGTTTTGAGCTTAATGGAGTAGAACTAAATAGGATCAATCACATTGTGGATCTTGGAGTCATCCTTGAATTTAGACTGCGCTTTAACCTTCATTTCGATAATATCATATCCAGGGCTAACAAGCTTCTCGGTTTCATTAAAAGACGTGCAAAAGAATTCAAGAATGTGTGGGTAACTAAAACCTTATATTGCACTTTAGTGCGTCCAATACTAGAATATTGTTGCACAGTCTGGGATCCAAGTTTTGAAGTGCATAGTGATAGATTAGAATCTATTCAAAAACAATTCTTACTTTTTGCCTTGAGAGACATGTATGACGCTCGGGATTATAGAAACCTGCCACCTTATGAACACTGACTGAAAGCTATTAATATAATGCCGTTGTCATCAAGAAGAATGCTACTCTGTTCATGTTTTATATTCGATGTCATTATCAAAAACATTGATATTGAATATATTTCTAACAAAGTAACAATTAATGACCCAATAAGGAGAACTAGGCATACAAGATTTCTGAGTGAATCACAGCACCACACCACTTACGCTAGCAACGAACCCATAAACAGATGTTGTAAGATATTTAATACTATCAGTGAGCACTACACTCCACCAATGTCTAAACTCATATTCAAGCGTTCCCTATCCAAACACCTCTTTCCACCCTAAGCCTTTAGTATTGTCGCAACCCATGCCTCTTTAATTATTCCCCCTTAATTGTAATTTAACATGGAATTATAATATGTACATCCCTATGTATAATATACGTTAGTATGTTAGTTCCCTTTTTACTTTAAATTTTCTTCACCTTTTCGCTTTGACATAATCTCGAATCGTGTCATTCAGGTGGGCGGATTGTGCCCACCTGGATTTGCATATCAAAGAACCCCAAAACAAGGAAAAAGGAAAGAGAAAAAAAAAAAACAAAAATAAACATAAACATAAACCTGCTAGAATAAGTTAGTTGCCTTGTAAATAAATCCGCTTTCAAATGAAGTTAGTCCACCAAACAATTTTTTAGCGACAATTTTATTGATTCTAGTATTCACTTTTGGGTCAAGTAAGTTGAAGATATAATTGGACTAAAGAGTTCATGCAAAGGCTTTATTTGCTTTGATTGTATAGATTCGTTCACAAATATCCAATGAAGGAATCATCTTTTTTATCTATGCATTCAGAAATTATATATCGGCCTAATTCTAATACGACGTAAGTCAATATTTTGAAAATAATCGCTATTAGCAATATGGATGAATTCAACAAAACTTCATTTATGCCTTTATTTAGTTTTTAACGTTTGTAGAAAATAAATGGCTATAGAACGTTTAAAATAATACATTATAGTACAAGTATGAACTTCATACACATAATGAACAGTTTTTTTTCGCCTCCTAAGCATGAGATAATTTTGAATTACGTCTTATTAGAATTAGGCCGACGATATGTATTTCCAAGCAAAATATTAAAATTAATTGACTGAAGTTGGTTTGAGGCACGACTATACGTCGTAAACAGACCTACCAAAGAACGACTAAAAGCCGTTAAAAAAGATTTGGCCGACTGAATTGCTCTTAGAGAATTTTTTATTCTCTACTATTTATTTTATTATATTGTTCCTAAAGTGGTCTACGTAAAGTACGAATACTTGCGCTACATTAAGCTCTTCTTATATTTGTACTGCAGAGGCAAATGGAATAGCCTTATAGTGCCGTACCACTCGTTTAATCAATCTCACCGTCGTAACTTTCTTGCGTCCACCTGTCTTTGGTTTTTTATTATAGTTTATGGCATTGCAAATCGTATTTGGTGAACATTTGAGCAGATTTTCAACCTGTTTGTATGTTTTGCTAACATTAATTAATTTTATTATCAATTCCCGCTTTTCAACAGAACAATAATTTCCTGGTCCCATTTCTGGAAAAATACGGCACAACTAAATTTAGTTTTTATGTAAACTGAGGGAAAATAGCCCAATACTTACTTTTTTGTGTATTTATAATATAATTTCGCGAAATTTTTCAATGCTTTGTATGTATTAATAAAACGCTACTATTTTTTTGACCACAAATTTGCATCACTCTCAATAAAGTGAATTTATAAAAACAACAAAAAATTGTTGTTTACAAGATCAGGTCACCAGATTGTAAACTCACCACATAACGGTATAAAAAAGCAGTGGTGAGAAAAAAAAGGCTTGTTTACAAAATAATGTGCTTGATCACTTTTCAAATTTGGCACTAATATTATTTTGACCGCAACTGTATATATAACAAGTTAACTGTTGACGAATGTCAATCAGAGAAAGAAAGTTCAAATGCTACATTATCATATCCAATTTTTGAAAATCTTATAAAGACTTAAATTACCCACTTTTCCATAAAAAAACAAGTAAAGAAAGTCTTAAGTCGGTCTAGGCCGACTATGAAACCCAAAAATCAATTAAAATGGCATATTTTAAATGGGTTTGTTGGCTTTAGATTAAATTTTGGTAAATTATTTCGTATGGTTAGCCTCGGGAAATGTTATAAAAATGGGTGTGGTCGAACTATATCTATGTCCGCTTTTCACTAATTCTTATAATTCTTGAGTTATATATTATGTGATAGTGAAACTTAGTGTGTACGTGGAATGAGTCCAAGCGGCGGTCGCTTCAATATTGCCACGCCTACTTTTACCACCCAACCACATAAATTACAAAATGTTAGTTGACTACAGAAGGACTTATGAACAAATAAATTTATCTGGCTGCGATTTTTCTATGTTTTTGGTATTAATGTGAGGATGGATTTTAAAAATATTTGTAAAATTTCGAGCAACATTTGAAAATCACAAAAAACACGGAAATGCTTTTTGTGTGAATATTTTGTATTTTGTATGGGTGGTGCCACATATCTCTGGAAGTTACTCAACGATTGGTTTGAAATTTTGCATCTGACTCATCACCCTTCGATTTGCTTGAAATTTTGGCTGTAAGTTAGTTTTTTAATCGCCATTTTTTTTTACGTTATGGAGAAATCAATTTTTGATAGAAGTGTGTAAAAGAATTAACGTAAGAAAGCTTTTGAAAAGCGATTTAAAAAACAAATAAAATAAATTTGAAATTTGTTTGCTAGAGCTGCCCACTTTTTGAAAAAAAAAATTAATTTCAGCAAACGTACGTTTCTCAATTTTTTCCATTTTATCTGACATAGATTTCACTTTATAGTTCATAACTTCTATACCGTTTGAGATATTATTATGCCTTATTAGGATCAATAACACAGCCGAAAAAAAATTATCATCAATTTGAGCTCGAAGTGTCATAATTTCCACAGTTTTTCATATAGAAAAACCCAAGAGGTGTCATATTAATTTGATATTTTCGAACATATCATATTTATTTT
Organism: Tetanocera ferruginea; assembly: GCA_958299015.1. Classification (NCBI taxonomy): domain Eukaryota; kingdom Metazoa; phylum Arthropoda; class Insecta; order Diptera; family Sciomyzidae; genus Tetanocera; species Tetanocera ferruginea. Next base: position 83,543,794 of record OY282640.1, on the reverse strand, counting down.
TTTGAGCATCTCAATTCGATTTTGAAATAAAGTAAAATGTCAGTATAAAATAAATTTAGAGTTATAATTCGTTTATAGGAACTTACTAGAATCAACATTGCCAATGGTATAAATGACCAACTGTTTGTAAAGTTTATCTTTTACCATCACTTGGTAGTAGCTGGTAAGCTTAACCGCCGTTTTTTCCATATTAGAGTCAATTTATATTGCTTTAGAGGGTACGATATTTCAAAATCGATGTTGATCTGAAGTTAAAAAAAAAATGAAATTAAATATTTATTCTCGAAAGCAAAAAATTAAAAACTCTATATAGAAGCTTCTCTTTAAGCTGCAGGAAATTAAATTGATACTTATGTGTTTTAGACGTCATCAAAGTAGTAAAATCCTTAATAATCTCATACAAGAGCTACAGTTTAAGGGTTTTTACCCTAACGAATCAGCCATAGGGTATTTTAACTTTGGTCAAGACGAAGATATACCTTACTTGTTTTCTTATAGAATTGGGTCTCTAAACACGATAATCGCAAAAAAATGTTTTATGGAAAGTTTTTTTTAAATTAATTTTTAAAATTTTTTCTCGCTTTTTCCAAACAAAGTCACATTTATTTAAGTTTCTTATATTCGATTTTTAAAATCAAGCCTAATAAAATTTTCCACATGTTTGTTCAACAATCTTTTACATTTGAATGAGTAGTTTTTGAGCTATCAAAAGAGATAAATTGAAAAAATTACTTATGGTTCGAAAATAATAAGTTCTTATATATTTTCCCTTTTATATATTATGCGGTGGGTCTTCACTTGCAGGTGAGCCATTTGTATATGTTTAAAATAGGCCCAAGTTGACAAACTTCCATGCTGTGGCTGAGGAATTCGGAAGTCATTGACCAGAACACCGCAAGTTGGCAATTCTATGCTTGAGTGTCTGTCAAAGCACGTTTTTCATTAATTTTCTCAAAAGACAGACGGACGGACGGACATGAAGAAATCGACTCACGAGCTAACGCTGATCAAGAATATATATACTTCTCTATCCCGGACTCGCTTATTTCTAGACGTTAATAACGTTTGAACAAAATTAATATATCCTGACCTTACAGGTTTAGAGTAAAACAAGTAAAGAAAGTCTTAAGTCGGTCTAGGCCGACTATGAAATACCCTAAACCCACTTTTCAAAAACAAAAAAATTTTTATTGTAAATGGACGTCTCCGTGGGCGGATGAAGCCTATATTTTATATTCATTTAAATGTTGATGAAAAATTTACACATACCAAGTTTTATTCCTGTAGCTCACAGTTAATGCCTTAATTGTGCTTTCGCCATGGGAGGTGGGCGTGTTCATGGACGGATTACTCCCAATTTTTGAACACACATAAAATAAATACATACCAAATTTAATTTCTCTATGACAAACATTGTATGGGAGGTAGGCGTGTCCGTAGGCGGATGACATCCATTTTTACATTCAAAACCATCTTTGTCTTGTCATAAAAAACATACGTGCCAAATTTTATCTCTGTAGGTTTAACAGAGGCTTATTTATTGCGTTTTCAATTTTTGGGTTGAGTGGGAGGTGGGCGTGTCCGTGAGCGGATGACGTCCATTTTTCGACGACATCTTTGTTTTGTTATAAAAAACATGTGCCCAAGTTTAGCTCTGTAGGCTTAACAAAGGCTTATTTATTGCGTTTTCAATTTTTGGGTTGTATGGGAGATGGGCGTATCCGTGAGCGGATGACGTCAATTTTCCAAAGACATCTTTGCGTTGATATAAATCACATACATACCAAATTTTATTGTTGTAGGCTTATTATGAGCTGAGTAATGCAGTTTTAAATTTTAGCGTTGTATGGGAGGTAGGCGTGTCCGTGGATGGATTCTTGGGAGCATGTGACCATGTGTACCAAGTTTCATCCAATTGTCTCTACTCCTTCTTCTTATACTGTGTTAACGGACAATACACAGACGGACGGACGGACGGACATGAATAGCTCGACTCACAAGGTGACGCTGATCAAGAATATATATACTTTTCTATACCGGACTCGCTTTGTTCTATGCGTTACAAACGTTTGCACAAAGTTAATATACCCTCACCTTTCAGGTTTAGGGTATAAAAAGAGCTAATACGCACACTTGAAAAGTAAACAACACTATTTAATATCAATTCACTTCACTTTTTTTAATATATGGGCATTTCCATAATGTCGCACGCGACATTCGTACGCATTCAAAGTGAAAAAAACATATGCGAAAACATTTTTTTTATTTTGACAAAAGGCGAAAGTTATAGCTCTTGACTAGGACTGTAATTGGTGCTAAGCTTGATTTTTGACAATTGTTCGTTTTCAAGAAAATTAGAAAAAACTAACGGATTCGCACGCTACAAAAACAGAAGTCGATTTTGAGGCAAGCAGTTCAAACACTGATTTCAGCGAAACATGAGTCAATATTTTAATGTGACTTATTTTGGAATGTTGTGCATTGATGTCTTTTAAAAATGGTTTTTTTTTTATTCAAAAATATTAAAGGGCATTCCACGAAAAGCGGTATATTTTAGCAAAAAAAAAAAGCAAAATTTCTAATTTTTAACAACAGGGCAGTGAACCTACATGAGTTAAGTCCCTAATGGTACAATATCTTTTTTCTGGCTCATCACTGCAATAATAAATATATACATATATACTTATGATATCGTCAAAGAGATAAATGCTAAAAAGTAACCTATAGTTTTTCTCAATTTTTCCTTTTATATAAGTAACTAATTGTTATGTAATTGATTTTATTCAATACCGCATATCGTGTTGTTACTATCACAACCTTCATTTCTCCACGGAATAGTTCCATTTGATTAAAATCGATAACATTATAATTGGTAAATCGATGTCGTGTACGTCACGCCAAAAAGATATATATTGCCATCACTAGAGTAAGAGTGAAGGTGGAATTTTTTCACATCACTACTAAACAGACACAGTGTCAACAATTGTATTTAAAATTAGCAGTTAGTTATTTGTCGCGTACGTCACACAGTTAATGGAAGTTTTTGAGTAAGGACAATATGGAAAAACAACAAAAGTTGCAGAATAAAGTGCTATCAATTCTAGATGAATTATAAACGCAGATTTTAAAAATGGTATTCGTTTTTCATCATCAATTCGAACTTAGGAGTTATAGGCAAAAATCTGAAAATTTGTATTTTTTTCAATAATTGCACTATATGTTTTAAATGCGGGGACGGATTTCGATCGTATTTAAATTTTTTATATTTAAAATATAAGTTATTTCAATTTGTGAACCCAAAGTTGAATTATCTTCTTTAGTTTGCGAAATATGTTCCTTGAAAGCTGAAATATATTAAAATTTTAACATATTTTGAGACTGTAACTTTTTATCCTCTCTTAAATTTTCAAAATTGTTTTTTTATATGGTGTAAAACTCTTTATAAAAACTTTACAGAAAACTTTTTATCAAAAACTAGCAATTCCCGGTGCGCGTTGCTACACCCGACACCTATATTGGAAAAGTATAAATATATGGCGAAACCCGGTGCACTTCGTTACACTGAAGAAAAATTGTGAAATTATACTATTTCGGTTACAAAAAGATTATATGAAAGCTTTTACTACTAATGATTCAAACTTTAACATAACGTTAATGTTGCATCAGTTCAGTTTGTATCAATGCTGAAAAATTCACACATTTGTTTTAGCAATTTATAAGACACAGTAAAGTGAAACCAAGTGTTTTTTTTTGTATGAAATCTTAAAAAATAGTTGTATTTCAAACTTTATGATTTCTTATCACCGAACTCAATTCAATACATTTTGATAAACAATATTTTTTTGTTTTTCCATCCGGTGCGTAAATAAATAAAGTGCTTGGAATGCCAACTCTTGAACAGGCAACGCATAATTGACCGTGCAAGAAACACGGCTGTTCCAAATTTAATCCGCATACTTGAAGCGTTTGTCCTTGCGCCTTATTGATGGACATGGCAAATGACAGACGCACCGGAAATTGTAAACGCTTGAATTCGAATGGCATATCTGTTGGTATCAGCGGAATACGCGGTATGAGTACAATTTCGCCTTTAGCTTTTCCAGTCAATCAAATTCGGCATCAATTTTTTTACAGCCAATCTGGTGCCATTGCACAGTTTTGGTGCGTTTAAATTCCGTAGCAAAATGATTGATGAGCCGGCCTTTAAATTTAAACAATGCGGTGGCATACCAGGTGGTTCTAATGAATTTAAAAATTCGATTGGATAATGTATGGCATCATCGTTATTCATTGCGCTATCAATAGATTTATATGATGTGCACCTGGTAATTTTTCTTGGATCAGAAAATTAATTGCATTGACATGTAAATTTGTTGGTGCCAAAATTGCGCGTTCTCTCAACCAATTGTGATCTCTGTTATTTTGTACAATATTTGGAAAAACGCGTTCAATCAGTTCTTCTTTTGATTTGAGAATTGTACAGAAATTATCTGGCAAAGTAATGAAACCATTTGCATTATCGATTTGAACTTTTCCATTGCCGATTTCTAACAATTGTTTCGAGAAACGATCTGCAGATTGATCATTGTGCAACACGCATATTTATGTGCAATGTCAATTTTTGGACATATCGCCACAGAAAGGAAGACTTCAAGCATGCAATAATTTCATACGCTGGTGTGGATCGTGCAATCACGGGCAATGTTTGTCAAAAATCACCAGACAATAATATCAATGCACCACCGAAAAGTTGTTGATTGCCACGTAAATCTTTCATTGTACGATGTCTCCAGTTGTCTCCAGTGATTTTTTGTGGCTCATTGAACATTCATCTAATAGAACAATTGCTGCTTGTAAGTAATAAAATTATCCAAAAGAATTTGCTTCGGCAAAATTTATGTCTGTTTACGTCGGAATCCAAATGAAAAAGAAAGCACACTGGGTACATTGGGTGGTGTGAATAAAAAATAAGCAAGTGTCTTCTGATATGTGACATCTTGAAAACTTCAAAAGTGTCAAGTGTGAAAATGAAATTTAATATCGATAATTAATAATATTGATATTATCGATATTGTAGACAATTTTTCTTTATGTAAAAAACTTTTGTAGACTATTACAAACATTTAAAAAAAAAATCAGCGCAGGCGTTCTGCGATTTTAGATATATATATCAAAACAGTGGGCGCAAAAGTGGGCGTGGTCAATTTTTCTTTCAGTAAACACTTAAATTGGATTACTACGAACATTTGAAAAAAAATTATCCAAATCGGTCCAGCCGTTTTCCGATTTTAGATAAATCGAAAATAATGGGCGCAAAAGTGGGCGTGGTCAATTTTTCTTTCGGACAAAACTTAAATTGGATTACTTCGAACATTTGAAAAAAAATTATCCAAATCGGTCCAGCCGTTTTCCGATTTTAGATAAATCAAAAAAAGTGGGCGCAAAAGTGGGCGTGGTCAATTTTTCTTTCCTTAAAAACCTAACTTGGACTAAAACGAACATTTAAAAAAAAAAATTATCCAAATCGGTCCAGCCGTTCTGAAGTGATGCGATTTCAACCAAACGTACACTTCTTTTTATATATATAGATATATATTTTTATCTCAATCTTTGGCAGTTTTAGAGATATTTTGAAAAATGTATCAATGTACCAAATAGCTATCCTTGAAACAATATAAACCAACTTACAGAGTTTTTCTAATAGTGACACGCCCCCATGTGAGTCCCACCAACTTTCTTAATCGTGATTCGTAAAAATTCTACCTACACCTTTACCGAATTTCAGTACCCTTGTATGAATATTAATCGAAAAAAAATAATTTTTTAAAAGTGCCACGCCCTATGTATAATTCATTTCATTTTTTCATCGTGCGTTGTACTGAATCTCCCTACCCCCATATCATTTCAATTTCAGTACCATAGTGTCAATATTAATCGAGATACAGAGTTTTTGTAATAGTGACAGGCCAATGAGAAATCCCTATGGATGCCTATGCAACCCCTCTCCGACATATAAACTTTCGCATTCTGCAGTACATTGGAGACGAAATTCACAATCAAGAATACAACATGAATGCCGAAACACCAATATTCAAAGTAAAAAACACCAATAAAGTAGTTTAAATTCGTACGTGTCGCTTACGTCACACAGTATGTCGTGTACGTCACGCTTGCTTTTCATAAATTTTCACATTTTCTTTAAGTTTAATTTCTGAATTTGAATTTGTATAGCTATCTTCAAAATGCATATTTTTATTATTATATCCATATTTTGTTTTTGCATTTACGGTTTAGCTGAATTTTCGTGATAAATCGTTATAACATTAAAACTGGTTGATTCATTGTCGGGTACGTCACCAAACATTTGATCGTTTTTTTCTTTTAACCATCAAGAGAAATTTGCTTAAACTTATTTCTAAAAGTGTAAGAGGTCTTAAATTATTAATATAATGCAAAATAATAATTAATAATTACTTGAATATTTAGCAAGCTCCTTTAAAACATAGAAAAAGTCGTACAAATGTCGTGTACGTCACGATGGAATTCCCCTTAAGCAGGTTCGTTTTTTTTTTAATTTTAATCACTGTCGCACGCTACATGTTGAATGCTACAATTTGTTGCATCATATATTTTACGTTTATTTTTTACTTTTTATGTAATTAGACATCCAGAAGATGATTATAAATGATTTTTAATATATTCAATATATTTATTTTCGTGAAAAAAAAAATAAGTATATTCATCTTATATATGAAACAACAAAGAACAGAAACTAACTATACTGAGAATAGCATTAATAATGTTATATTTTATTTTTGTACTTCTAATATTTTTCGACCAGGACATCAGAACTTTAACCCTTTGTGCATGTCCTTTGGCATCGCTTGCTCCGCTTTTTTAACCGCTTTCGCCAAAGTTTGTCTACATTTTGTCTACGAATATTTTATTTTCTAAGAGTTTTTGGCGCCTCTCTTGTTGTCGAATGCGATTATATTTTATATTTCCGTTTCTCTGGAATTATATCTTCTTTACCTTCAGCTCTACACTTCTTCTTTTTTTTAATTTGTAGTTTCAGTGTTGCCAACAATCTAAACCAAAAAGCACCAAGTGACAAAAAAACGCGTAATTTTGACAAAAAAGCACTAAAAACAAAATTTTTAAAGCTAACTCCGAATTTTGCGATAATTTTACAGCAGAAATCAAAAAATTATTTTTGTCCTTAAAACAAATTAGTAATCTAAAGAAATATTTAACCTTGCATTTTTAAATTGCTACTTTTTATATCAAATACTAGCAATTCCCGGTGCGCGTTGCTACACCCGACACCTATAAAAGTATAAATATACAGCGAAACCCGGTGCACTTCGTTACACTGAAGAAAAATTATGAAATTATACTATTTCGGTTACAAAAAGATTATATGAAAGCTTTTACTACTAATGATTCAAACTTTAACATAACGTTAATGTTGCATCAGTTCAGTTTGTATCAATGCTGAAAAATTCACACATTTGTTTTAGCAATTTATAAGACACAGTAAAGTGAAACCAAGTGTTTTTTTTTGTATGAAATCTTAAAAAATAGTTGTATTTCAAACTTTATGATTTCTTATCACCGAACTCAATCCAATACATTTTGATAAACAATATTTTTTGTTTTTCCATCCGGTGCGTAAATAAATAAAGTGCTTGGAATGCCAACTCTTGAACAGGCAACGTATAATTGACCGTGCAAGAAAACGGCTGTTCCAAATTTAATCCGCATACTTGAAGCGTTTGTCCTTGCGCCTTATTGATGGACATGGCAAATGACAGACGCACCGGAAATTGTAAACGCTTGAATTCGAATGGCATATCTGTTGGTATCAGCGGAATACGCGGTATGAGTACAATTTCGCCTTTAGCTTTTCCAGTCAATATTATTGCTTCAATCAAATTCGGCATCAATTTTTTTACAGCCAATCTGGTGCTATTGCACAGTTTTGGTGCGTTTAAATTCCGTAGCAAAATGATTGATGAGGTGGTTCTAATGAATTTAAAAATTCGATTGGATAATGTATGGCATTATCGTTATTCATTGCGCTATCAATAGATTTATATGATGTCACTGCACCTGGTAATTTTTCTTGGATCAGAAAATTAATTGCATTGACATGTAAATTTGTTGGTGCCAAAATTGCGCGTTCTCTCAACCAATTGTGATGTCTGTAATTTTGTACAATATTTGGAAAAACGCGTTCAATCAGTTCTTCTTTTGATTTGAGAATTGTACAGAAATTATCTGGCAAAGTAATCAAACCATTTGCTTTATCGATTTGAACTTTTCCATTGCCGATTTCTAACAATTGTTTCGAGAAACGATCTGCAGATTGATCATTGTGCAACTGAACACGCATATTTATGTGCAATGTCAATTTTTGGACATATCGCCACAGAAAGGAAGACTTCAAGCATGTATTAATTTCATCCGCTGGTGTGGATCGTGCAATCACGGGCAATGTTTGTCGAAAATCACCAGACAATAATATCAATGCACCACCGAAAAGTTGTTGATTGCCACGTAAATCTTTCATTGTACGATGTCTCCAGTTGTCTCCAGTGATTTTTTGTGGCTCATTGAACATTCATCTAATAGAACAATTGCTGCTTGTAAGTAATAAAATTATCCAAAAGAATTTGCTTCGGCAAAATTTATGTCTGTTTACGTCGGAATCCAAATGAAAAAGAAAGCACACTGGGTACATTGGGTGGTGTGAATAAAAAATAAGCAAGTGTCTTCTGATATGTGACATCTTGAAAACTTCAAAAGTGTCAAGTGTGAAAATTAAATTTAATATCGATAATGGATAATATTGATATTATCGATATTGTAGACAATTTTTCTTTATGTAAACAACTTTTGTAGACTATTACAAACATTTAAAAAAAAAAAATCAGCGCAGGCGTTCTGCGATTTTAGATATATATATCAAAATAGTGGGCGCAAAAGTGGGCGTGGTCAATTTTTCTTTCAGTAACCACTTAAATTGGATTACTACGAACATTTGAAAAAAAAATTATCCAAATCGGTCCAGCCGTTTTCCGATTTTAGATAAATCGAAAAAGTGGGCGTGGTCAATTTTTCTTTCCGACAAAACTTAAATTGGATTACTTCGAACATTTGAAAAAAAATTATCCAAATCGGTCCAGCCGTTTTCCGATTTTAGATAAATCAAAAAAAGTGGGCGCAAAAGTGGGCGTGGTCAATTTTTCCTTAAAAACCTAACTTGGACTAAAACGAACATTTAAAAAAAAAAATTATCCAAATCGGTCCAGCCGTTCTGAAGTGATGCGATTTCAACCAAACGTACACTTCTTTTTATATATATAGATTTCTTATCTCATTTCTATCACTATATATCATATGATATTTTTTTGTTTAAGATTGCAGAATTTGTATGTTCTTTAAAATAAACAAATAGTTCTTAGATAACTCAAGTTGATGGTTTTCAATGATTAAATGATCAATGATCGTTTTAACCTTTTATCTCATTAAACTTATAAAACTTAGATTTAGAGGGGACTAAATTTATTTATTTAATGGAGAGAATAACAGATCAAAAAACATGTATTGGTTATATAATCTTGAATTTATTTTGTAATCAATTCTGAATTAAGAATTTTTCTGGACAAATTGTTTGAATTTTGTGAGGTTTAAGTAATTAAGTAATTGAAACATTTATTTATTATTATTTTTTATTATAATTATTATTAAACATTTACATTTGTACTTAAAGCAATGGATATAATATATAAGTACTACATTCTGTTGTACAAATATGCATAATTAGCGAATGCAGTTAAACTAAGCATGATAACACAGTATTAAGATGTATTGAAGTGGGGTCTAGTGAGTATTATAATAAATTTTAAGAATGACCAAGATTAAACGTATAATATACAATAATGAGAAAATCACAATATGCTAAGCAATTAAAAATAATATAACGATAAAATTATAATTGAATAGCGATAAGGGAGTCAACAACATTTAAATCAAAATTAAAGAGCCATGATTTCACTTCTCTCAGAAATACAATTTTATTACGAATACAACGGGCACTATGTGGTAATAAATTAAAAAGTCTCGGAGCCGTACATGAACATTACAAATTTTGATTATTAGTTCTTAAGTTATGACTAGCGTACCTTTAATTTAATAAGTAACCAGATCTATTAAAGAAAACCTTTAAAACCCTATAAAAATAAAGATGTTTTATTGGCAGAATATTTAAGTTTTTGAATAGTGGAATACAATTAACCAAGCGATGTTTATTGCACACCATTCTAATGACATGTTAATTTGTCATGAATAAATGTAAAATTTGTTTACATCAGTTAAATTTGATGGATTCCCTATAAATATATGTTAAAACAACATACTTTTAAAGGCATTGAATTTTTTGACTTACGAAAAACTTTTTGAAAAACTTACGTTTTAGCCAGTTGCCAGCTGCAGCGAAATCTTTTTTATATTTTTTGTTTAGTTTTTTACACTTTGGCGACACTACACTTTGCCGACGCGTCCAACTTGCAACAGAGCTTATGCCGGCAAATTAAGTTGTCATGTCGATTCACGTCCGGTTGAAAGCCACACGTAAAAAGTTAAAAAATTTAGTTTTAAAAAAAGTTAAAATTTAGAAATAAACTGTGGATTTAGTGTTTTTTTACATAAAAAACAGTCACTTTAACTTTGGACGATTATAGCTTCGCTAAAACAAAAGATACAAAATTTGGTGATATTTCGTTTGATTATCTCTTAATTATAGCTCCGCTACAACACATAAGACAATAAAAGTTGATATACCGTTGGAACGTTTCATATTTTCTCTAAAATACAAAATTTAATTTTTTATCTTATGGTGTGTTGTTTAAATTCTGGATTAATAAAACTAGACAAGTGTACAAAGTGTAAAACACCCTGTATCTTGAAAATCCTACCACAACAGTAAAAATTGAGTACAGATTTAGAATCAGCGTTGAAAGGTCATATAGAAATGATTTTGGGTTTTCCGGATCTTACTTTTTTAGACTAGTATTATTGATTCAAGCACGTCTGAATTTTAGAGCACTGCTATTATTTTGACCGCAGCTGTATATACATATACATTAGGCCGGGTCGATTTGTGGAGAGGCAAAAAAATCGCCCATTGCTCTGTGAAAATCGTATTCTAGGGATCAAAATAAGAAACTTTGCCGAAGGAACCATACCTCTAAAACGAATTCTGATGTCCCCCAATTTGGGTCGAACTTTTGGGTAGGGGCAAATTATGAAAATCCCACTTTCACCCATTTAGAGTGCTCCAATCGAGTCCAAATGTATGACCGACCCCCACTAACTTTGGAGGCCCGACCCACCCATGGCAGAAGCACACCCCCTGGAACCCCCTGGGGGTTCCCCATACAAACATTTCAAAAAATCGCCAGTTTTGGCACTTTACATTGAAAAATCAGCGAAATGCTTATGTTTTTTCTTTATTTTTATTTATTTATTTATAATAATATTTATTATTTATTTATAATAATATCTATTTTTTCCCTTTTGAAATTTGTTTAGTCAGAACATATGTAAATGAAAAAATTAATTTAAGTTAGTTATAGAAAAGAAACTAAAAAAATTATTGTTTGAAGTCTTTTTTACTTTCAAGTCTGGGCAATTTCGCACGGCTCTCTAATGTCGTCGCCATAACAGCCTATACATTTTCCGGTATAACCCGTTTGGAAACGCTAGCTAGCAATTGAACATGTCGTTCCGTTCCTTGTATGTGTGATGGAATTTTTGGATCATTAAACGGTGGATCATCTTGATTTAAATATTCTTTCAATGTATCGTACGGAATGCTTCGCGTGAATGGTGGTTCAAATACGTTATTTATGTCATTCATATTGATCATTTCCGTGTAATTTGTGCAATTAAACTTTATATATGGTTTTTTATAAGCTCTAAGTTGCGTTGGGTCGTCAACATCTGTTCGATAGCGTAGAATGATGTTGATAGCACAGTCGCGCTTTTCTTTGCTATCATCAAACAACATTGATAACAAGATATTTTCCGAATGCGCATAATATGAATTATCTGCTTTGAATTTAAGATACCACAACAAGCACAAAATTGTTGACACATTATTGCACAAACTTTTTTCTATTCAAAATTCAAATGGCTCTTCTGAACGTATTCAGCAAATAATTGGCACAACGCGAAATTGTCTTGCCCTCGTTGCGTCGTTGCAAATAAAGACGGACAACTGGGACGCACTTTTAATTTACATGACGGTTAATAAGCTCGACGTACAAATGCGCAAAGAATGGGAGCAATCGTTAAAAGCGTCTACAGAAATTCCAAATTTAAAGTATCTTTATTCATTTCTTAAAATAACCTTTCGCACGCTGGAAACCATTTATGATTCCAACCACATAAGCAACAATTTTGTGTTACAGGAGCGGTTCCAATGCCAAAACCACAATTTAGGGCGCGGAATACAATTCGCCGAAACGTTCATCTTACTTCTGCCAATGCTGCAGATGCAAACTGCCCTTGCTGTGAAAAGCATCATTTGCTCTATAAATGTTTTATGTTCGCTACACTGCCCTCTGCTGCTAAATGCGATTTAATAAACTCAAAAAAGATTTTTTGGAACTGTTTAAACGCAGGTAATTTTTACAAAAACTGTCGCCTAAGTTCTCGTTGTTACATATGCCAACAACAACACTATTGTACATAACGAGTTTTTTAACTTTTTCAGCAACAGACACAAGATATCTTCTGATACTGCGCCAGCCGCTGCACTTGAGTCGACGCTGAAGAATTCTTTTCAATTGACAACCGTTCCTAACAATTTTAGTACTCTTAATACGATGGTTATCCGTCAAGTACTTTTAGCCACAATTAGTGCTATTGCTAAAACTGAGAGAGGCAAATTTTCTTTGAGAGCACTTCTTGATCAAGCCGCGCAGGCTACACTTATAAATAAAGATGCTGTTCAAACACTTCACTTGCAAAAATTAAAAACGTATACAAAAATCAGCGGAATTGGTGGTGATATGCCCGTCTTCACTCGAAATATGTCAAGCTTTCACTTGCTACTTCTTGCAATAAACTATTATCTTTAGATTGCAGTGCTTTTGTTATGCCCTCTCTTACTACATAGCAATTATCACCAATTAATAAAAACTTTCTTCCATGTTTAAACAATTACAATCTTGATGATCCGTGCTTTACCGAAATGGAAAAAATAGATTTATTGCTTGGCGGCGATATATATGGTGATATTGTGCTACCAGATCATTTTTTGAAAAAAAAAAAAAATATGCATGGCCGTACATGATGAGAAATGGCAAAAAAATAATAACTGCGTTTTTAGTTTTTCATTTTATTAGAAAAAAATCCCGCACCGACCAAGATTAAAGTTTACATGTAAATTCTCAAAGAAAAGCATAACCAGTGGTTTCTCGCTTACGTTCTTTGATTTGTTTTGCTTTTCTTTTTCTTTTTTATTTTATTCCATTCTTAAAAAAAAACACTGTCAATGTTTTGCAAACTTCTGAGTACTGTGTGACTGCAAAGTAACGGTAAATTCCAGAAATCGTCTGTAAACAAACTGCTGCTGTCTACTATTGTTCATGAGCTCATCACTTGGTGCGTGCTTTCTGACTGTGTGGTTGCATTTATACAGAAATATTTATATATTAAATTAAAGTTATGAGTTCTAGAAAAAGTGCAAGTGCTGTTTTGAAAAATTTGGCAATATGGGAAAATAATTTGACTCATTTAAAAGAAGTACAACTAAAAGACGAGAAATAATTAACATAGACAAAAACTTGAATGAAATGTGCAGAATACCAAAGCAGATGGTTATAATAGGACGGTACAACGCATTGGCAAGAACCGAAAGAAATAGAAAAATAAGGTGTCAGATTATTGCGAAGGAATTGCTTGATTTATGGTCGAAATTAAATTTTCCATGTGTACTTGAATCTTCGATAAAAAGAAAAGTAGAAAAACTTTTAGATCGTTACTGTAAATTTAAAGCGACCTAATGGAAACCTAACAATAGTGTTTGGAGAATTATTTGATGTAACCAATCCAGAAGGCATTTGGCTAAGCATGGAAGATAAAAAGTTGTACGCAATTCAAACAAGTACGAAATGAGATGTTGGATACATAACAGCCAAGGAAATTATTATTCATCCATCAAAAGCTGCTTTATTAAAAAGAAAAGTTACGACCGCCTTGGTCACAGACAGAAATGTATCTGACACAACAATAGCGTCCCTAGAAGAAGACACAGAATTATATGCATCAGACGATGATAGCTATGAACCAAGAGTTAAAAAAGTGACCTGATCAACTAAGACTGCAGTGAAATTGGTTCAAACTTCCAACGTGAGCACGAGAAATGCAGCAAAAATATGTAAAGAGTTGGTGAAATCGGGTATTGATATTCCAACACCCTCACAATCTGGTGTCTATAAGGTCTCAATAAAAGCAGCGGAACGTATAGAAGAAAAGTATATGGCTACATTAAAAGAAGAAAATTGGTGTCTGCATTTTGATAGGAAGAAATATGGTAAAAAGGAAGTGCAGGTAGTGGTGTTGACAAACGAGCTTAAAGAAGTCAGGTTGGCGGTCATGGAGCTTCATAATGGAAAAAGTTTGACAATATTTGAAGGTGCTAATTAAATAAAAAGTTTTTAAATAGATAACTAACTATGATATTATATTGCAGGCATCAAACAAATTTTAGATAAATTTAAACTATGGAATTCCATTAAAATGATTATTTGTGATACAACAAATGTCAATACAGGAAAAAGAAATGGAATTGTTCATTTACTGCAGACATCGTTTGAAGAAAAATCTTTTTCAGCTCCGCAATATGTTGGTTGTCAACATCATGTTTTAGATTGTATTCTAAAGCATGTCATGAATGAAATGCTTGTTGCTAAATCAACATCACCAAATATTTCGTACGATATTTTTACAGAATTAATTACCGAATACGAAAATCTTAAACAAAACTTCAAGCAAAGCGATATCATATTGGAAATACACAGGATCAAGTGGCGTGATGACATGCAGTATTTGTACGAATTAGGACAAGCATTCAAATATTATGAGAAAAATAACTTATTTCCTTTTATCAAATTCCGTGTATTACCAGCACTCAGTAACGCCCGCTGGAATTCCAGAGCCATTCTGGCACTTTTAACTTTTATACTCAAACCCGAACACAGGACAGAACTTTTGCCAATTTGTGAATTTATATGCAGCACATGGTACGATATATGGTTTTCAGATCAACGTTTTCGCTACAATAACTTTGAAAATTTGGAAACATCTGTAAAGCCCTTCAAAAATGCTTATAAATGTTTACTTAAACACTGGGTGGAGGAAGATTCCGCTATTCTAAATTTAAAACGAACCAATATTTGTGCAGAACGAGCTATTAAAGTAATACAAGAAATCTATACTTATTGTAAAACTGAACGCACTTTGAACTTGAAATTTATTGCATCTAACGAAAAAATTAACCAATAAAACTATTTGCAAGCTATTATCGTGATTTTTATTGTATCTTGAAAGTAAAAAAACTAAAACAGAACTCATAAATAAACAGAATATTTGTACATTACAAAAAAATGTCAGGCCTTTTCAATTGAGTTGTCTTGTTCTTCCAGTTTAAAACCCACAATTTTTGATCTTGATCGGTGCGGGAGTTTTTTTCAATAAATTGAAAAACTAAAAACGCAGTTATTATTGTTTTGCCATTTCTCATCATGTACGGCCATGCACAATATATGTTACAAAAAAGTCATATACCTACTGGGTAGTCTCCGGACCGACTTTTAAAATATCGTACGTTCTTAGCATAAATGTAAATGTATGTTCTCTTGACGAGCAGCTTCGAGCATTTTGGGAGCAGGAATAATTAAGCGAAAAAAGGCAACCATCAAAAGAAGAAGAAGCGTGTGAGAACTATTTTAAAAATTGGTCTGTTCGCGTACTTTTCTAGTAAAATAATGAGAAACGTCAAAAGTAATTAAATTGAGAGAGAATTAACTCCAACAATAACAAGTAAACGAACTATTTTCTGATAAAAAACTGAAAAATGTCAAACCTGCCTAGTTCGCAACTGCTGTGCTGCTCCTCACACCTATCGTTTGACAGTTTTCATTTTTTTACCTCATGAAATTCTACTAGTAAAAACTTTAAAAAACTTGAACGCAGAGAAAATAAAATTTCCCCTCTTTTACACAATCCTCTAAGTAAACGAACGCTTTTCAGGCACTTTCAAGTAAACGTTTTTGATATATTTCGTTTGCTTTATTTCGTTTGATATATTGAACAGACCTAATATTTGTAGTCGCAATGCCTCTGGACGATATACCGTCTCAATGCCATTTAAATTTCTTTTGAATTGCTTGCCGATGCCTACATTCGGTCATACTGATTACTGTGCTTTACGTCGTCTTAAGCAAATAGAAGCTAATTTTAAAGCCAAACCTGCCTATGAACTGTCATATCGAAATTTTATGAATGAATACTGTTGGGTTTTAATAATAAAAAGACTATTTAGATGTGTTCAGTTCGATGAAATTTTACCAACTAACTTTATTTTACATTTCTTGATGACTTTATGTATGTGTGTATGTATATGAACAGAACGAATATGAATAGCATAAAGAATATGTGAAATTTTGACAGTTTAAGTTGCAAGGCAAATTGCTTGGTACAAAGTTGCAAGGCAAAATGCTAAGAAATATTAAAAAGTAGTAAAGTGGTATGTTATTAAAAAATAGAATAAAGAAAATAAGTATGAAGTTGTGTTCTGACCGAACATGCAGCCCCCGTTGAAAGGATCCAGGCTTTCAGAGTAAATTGTTGGAAGGTAAAGGCGCAACCTTCTGAATCGGTCGACGAATTGACCCCTTCGTTGTATAAAGATCCACAACTCGGACCTTGCCATCAGCTCCAGATATGGCCTGGGTGACTCTTGCTAACAGCCATTGTCGTGGTGGTAAATTGTCTTCATGGACGATGACCAAATCGCCAATTTTTATATTTGGTTTGTTGGAGCGCCACTTAGCGCGTTGTTGCAAATCAAAAATATAATCAGGCTGCCAGATTTTCCAAAATTGCTGCTTAAGAAAGGTCAATCGCTGCCACCGTGTTAAGTAATTAGTGTTAGCGATGATGTCATCAGGCGCTGCCGTGAAACGTTCACCAATCAAAAGATGAGCTGGTGTGAGGGCTTCACCATCTGACGGATCTTCAGAGATGGCTGTAATAGGACGCGAGTTTAAAATTGACTCAGCTTCAATTAGGAGTGTTTGGAGCTCTTTTAAAGTTAAGCTGGCTTGAGAAGCGTTTTTATCAATATTGTTTTTGCTGCCTTCACTGCCGCCTCCCATAAGCCACCGAAGTGTGGAGCTCTAGGTGGAATGAATTTGAATTCGAAGCCAGTAACACTGCTGAAAGAAGAAAGACAATTTAGTGATTCAGCTTCAAGAAAACGTTTTTTAAATTCTCGTAATTTATTTGAAGCTCCAATAAAATTAGTTACATTATCGCAAAATATTTGCTTTGGAATGCCACGTCGTGCGATGAATCTCTTCAGTGAAAGTAAGAAATTGTTAGTGGATAGATCTGAAACTGTCTCTATGTGCACTGCCTTTGATGCAAAGCAGACGAAGACAGCTGCGTACACTTTGTATGGCTGTTTGCCAAGAATACGAGAAGTAACAAAAAACGGGCCACAGAAATCTATCCCTGTAACAAGAAATGATCTTTCAGCTCTCAAACGATTCGCCGGCAAATTGCCCATTATTTGTTCCATTAGCTTGGGCTTGTAATGAAAACATTGTATACAATTTCGTACCACCTTGCGAACTGCTTCACGTCCATTGATAATCCAAAATTTTTGTCGAAGGATTGACAGTAAGACCTTTGGTCCTGCATGTAAATGCTTTCGATGAAGAAACTCTAAGTATAATTGAGTAAACCGATGACTTTTCGGCATAAGAGCAGGGAATTTTGCTTCGTATGGTATGTCAGCATGAGTTAAACGGCCGCCGACTCGGAGTACTTGTACCGCAGGATTTGTCGAATCGATAAATTGCGAAAGTTTTTGCAGCACAGGGCTTAAAGTTTTACCCTTTTTGAGATTTGTAAATTCTGTATTAAAATGTGTTTTTTGAATATCGGCAATGATTTTAATTAAGGTTTCTTTTATTTCGTTTGTTTGCAGGAATTTTATTAAAACTACGAAACAAATAACTAATGATTTGTATGATTCGCCAGTACGACGAGTTCTTTTGAATAATAGAAGCGATGACTGATGTAGATAAAGATTGTTCTTCGCAGAGGAGAACCACTGGTTTACGATGTTCTTGCTCAGCTACCTTTGAAGATCGTTCAATTTTTAAAGTAGGCCAACTTTCTTCTTCGTTTTGTAAAAAGTTAGGTCCAGTAAACTAGATTGTGTTTGATAAATCGCTTGCACTGTGCCCTCGTGACACGATGTCAGCTGGGTTGTCTTTCGATGAAACGTATTTCCATGTAATATTTTCTGCTGTAGTCTGAATTTCGGAAATACGATTAGTCACAAAGCAATTTAGCATCGATGAATGCATTTTCAACCACTGTAAAACTGTTTTGGAATCAGTCCAAAAATAGATTTTATTAGAGAAGGCTAATTTTTCCTTAACCTTATTCCAGGTACGACACAATAGCACCGCAGCGCAGAGTTCAAGGCGTGGAACTGACTGTGCTTTAATAGGCGCTACTTTGGATTTAGCTACCAACTAGTTGACTCGATAGTTGTTATGATCCTTGGCTCGAATGTAAATACAACAGCCGTATGCGCGCTCTGAGGCATCTGCGAAGCCATGTACTTCGCAGGCTAGTTGAGGGGTAGTAAAAACATACCGTGGTATTTCAATTTTGTTTATACCTACCAAATCATCACTAATGGTTTTCCACATTTCATACAGGCGTGGTGGCAAAACTATGTCCCAGTCTAAATTTTTTAACCATATTTCTTGCAAAAGTATTTTGCACCGAATAACTATGGGACTTAACAGGCCAAGCACGTCATAAATTTTTGCTACAATGGAAAGTATAGATCTTTTCGTTGCGATTTTACTAATTGAAAATTTGAATTGGAAACAAAAAGTGTCACTATTTGGTTTCCATGTGCTTTAGCAATTCGATCTTCCGTAAGTTGAATAGGAACTTCTTCAGTAAACGCTAAAGATGAATGATTTGAGTTCCACTTGGTGAAAAATAACCCATGAAGATGCATTATATTGTTAATTTCGTGGCGCTTTTGGTGAAGCTCATCAAGGTTGTCAGCACCAGTTAGCAAATCATCTACGTATAGATCAGAGCGAAGAGTGCATACTCCAATTGGAAATTCATGTTGATGAAGATCGGCCAAGTGATAGAGACACCTGATGGCTAAAAATAGTGACGAAGCTAAACCGTAGGTGACGGTGTTTAATTCATATAATTGCAGTGACTCAGTCGGATTGTTTCTCCAAACAACCATTTGAAATTTGCGATCTTCTTGATCAATCAGAAACTGGCGGTACATTTTCGATATGTCGGCCATAAGGGCATATTTATGGAGCCGAAATGATAAAAGAGTGACGATAAGTTGCTGTTGAATCGTCGGACCCACGTAAAGAATATCATTTAGCGATAGATTAGATGTTGTGCGAGCAGATGCGTCGAACACGACTCGTAACTTTGTGGTCTCACTCTGAGGGCGCAGTACGCAATGGTGCGGTATAATATAATACGAAGTATTAAAATCGAAATGATTTATAGGCGACATGTGGTTGAGCTGCTCATACTCAAGCATGAACTCTTGATACATGCATTTTAGGCTTTGATCCCGATTTAAACGTTTTTCGACAGACAGGAAACGTTTAAATGCCATGTCGTATGACTCACCAAGAACGGTTGGAGATTGCTTGAAAGGACGCCGCACTTTGAGGCGGCCATCAGGTTCAATTTTTACGTTGTTAGTGAAATGATCTTCGCATTCTTGATCTTGTCCAGTGAACTTTGAATTGACTGAAGAAAATTCCTCTACTTCCCAAAATTTACGATTGTGTTGACAAATTGCAAACAAATGTACTTTTTAGTGCGAAAGAATTCAATTTTCCCCCAATAATCCAACCAAATTCAGAATTTAAAAGAAATGGAAGGTTAGTTCCAAGAGAAATTTTTCCTTCAAGAAGCGACTCAAAAAAGAACTCAGTACTAATGAGTATGTCAATTTTCTGTGTGTTAAAAAATTGTGGGGCGGCTAAAGTTATACCTTGTGGAATGATCCAAGCATCGGTTTTAATAAATTCACCAGGTTGTTGTGGTGTTATAGATCTTGTGACGAAAAATTGTGTTGTTCGTTCAAAAGCAGTTACCCTGGATTTGAAAGTTGCAGTTACATAGTGCTTAAAAGAAGTTTGAAGTTCAGCGATGCCTGAAAGTTCACTGTTTACCCGATTCAATTTATAATTTAATCTTTTAGCAGTTTCTTCGGTTATGAAATTAATTTCCGATCCGGAGTCCAAGACTGCCCGGACTGGCTGAAATTGACCGTACATATTTTTTATCAAAATCACTGCAGTTGGTATAAAAGTGCATTTAGTCACACGACTGACCAACGACACTGGTGCACTTTCTGCAAGGTTGCTTACTGTTTGCTTTTCTGAAAAAATATGTAACGAAGTATGATGCGACTGCTTGCAAAAACGACAACGAGATTTTGACGGACACTTGCTAACAGAATGACCATGGCGTAAGCAATTGATACAGTGTGCATTTCGCTTAGCAAATTCAAAGCGCTGTGCAACTGGCCACGAAGCAAACGATGGGCAATTACCTAAATTGTGTTCATTACTGTTACAACTGGCACAATTTAACTTTGAAGTAACGAGTGCGTGAGAAGCACGCTTAGTACCTGGTTTATTCCGCTGCTGGCGTTAGCCAAAATCTGTTGTTTTGCTTTGCGTTTCGAGATACAAACAGCGCCGATTTAAAATTGTGTAACACTGGTCCCATGATGGGAGATTCGCGAAGTCTAATTTTTCATCATAGTGATTCTTGGAATCATCATCTAATTTGGTTCTTACAAGATGGATGACAACCGCGTCCATCACATTTATTGCATTACCCAGCGATAAAAGCGAGCTGCGCAACGCCGCTGTAGTGTCAATGATTTTACGTAGTGACACTGCATCTGATTTCCTCATTATTTGAAGGTTAAATAATGAAGAAATATAATCGAGAAAAATTAGGACAGGATTGTCGAATCGATTTTGTAACCTTTTTCAAGCCAATTTGTAATTATCTGCAGTGACTTGAATCGATTCTACAACAATTAAAGCAGGACCCGATAAGCAATTTAACAAATAATTAAACTTTTCGATTTGTGGAATATTAGCGTCGTTGTCTACCACATTTTTGAAGCATTCAATAAAACGTTTATATTCGGAATAAGTTCCGTCGAAATTTAGTAATTTTAATTTAGGTAAACGATTCGAGTATGCATGAGATGAATCATGCGTTAGATTAGGATTTATTGTACTACTGAGGGTACTTGATTCTTTTGCACTGTTAAGCAATGAACGCAGATTTGCCTTGGTTCCAATAAAAACGTCTTCAATTTCACTCCTTGTGTTGTCGTTTGAATCAATTTATTCAATGTCGTCTTGAATTTTGCAAAATTTTGCAAAATAAGACTCTAGTAGTTCTAACCGACATTCAAGAACAAAGGCATCTGCAGTTAGGGAATCGGAATCAGTTTTTTCCTTTAATGAATTTATATTTCGTGTAGCTGCGGTTCTTTGCGCCTGTAGTGCATTTAAAATCTCGCGTTTGTCTTTATTGGCCATATTGATTGGTTATAAAATACAATCAAATCACTTACTTTGTTACAGCTATTCCCACGTTGAAAGACACCACGTGATTTATATTCACTTTAATGGTAGACGTAACCTTACTTTTTGTCCCACGTTGGTGGCAAGAGCAGTGACGTTAGCAGCGTTGACGGTGGCAAAGTTCGGCAGCAGCGATGACGAAGCTATACAGCGATTAAATTAATGAAAGTTAACAGGTACGTCCTATGCAGCAGCAATGTAGAATTCCGGCGATGCAGCGACGACTGTATTGTGGACTGGGAAGTTAGGATGCCAACGTTGAGAACAGCAACACGAAGTGAAGGCAGAAGCAGCAACGTGCAATGGCGTAGCACATTCTATGCAACTGCAAATAGCGGCAGCAACGTCTAATAACGTTGAGCGTTAATTTTTTTGATGTTGAGCCAGATTGTCCTGTCACGGTCACCAATTATGTTGGGTTTTAATAATAAAAAGACTATTTAGATGGGTTCAGTTCGATGAAATTTTACCAACTAACTTTATTTTACATTTCTTGATGACTTTATGTATGTGTGTATGTATATGAACAGAACGAATATGAATAGCATAAAGAATATGTGAAAGTTTGACAGTTTAAGTTGCAAGGCAAATTGCTTGGTACAAAGTTGCAGGGCAAAATGCTAAGAAATATTAAAAAGTGTAAAGTGGTATGTTATTAAAAAATAGAATAAAGAAAATAAGTATGAAGTTGTGTTCTGACCGAACAAATACGAAGAATTAAAGCCCATGACGAAGGTTGGCGCTTACCCTCAAGATCTACAATTTAATGGTTTTTTTACCACACGAATGGTTTTTCTAGAAAGTAGCACGACCACAAAACTTCGCGTCGTGTTTGATGGAAGCAGCAAAACACCACCACAGCCATCGCTAAACGAGGAACTTTCACCTGGACCTGCACTGCAGAATGATCTGCCCACCATAATTACTAGGCGACATTTTAAAATTGGTTTTCGCTCCGATTTAGAGATGTTTCGACAGATTCGTGTCACACAAGAGCAACAGAAATACCAACAAATACTATGGCGAAGATCGGGCGAAAAAGATTTATCGATTTTTAAGCTCAACACGGTAACATACGGTACCACATCAGCTCCCTATCTATCGATTCGAGTGTTACACCAATCAGCAGATGACGAAAATAAAAACTTCCCAGAAGCTTGTAAAGTGTTAAGAAACAATTCTGAACCAGTTGACTGAACCAGTTTAAGAACAGTTGTTCTTCGTGGGGGATAATGTTGGTGCAGTTATCATTAACAATAATTATTTAATATATATATATAAATTCTTTAAACATAATTAATGAGGGTTCAGTTTACCTTAAGTGCCTGATCTGCCTGTTATAAAATTTCACAAGTACCTGACCTGTCTATGGTCGAAACAGCATAAATTACACTGGTTTACAGCCAATATGTACTTTGAATGCCACTATCCTTTTCTCATGTAAAATCGGTAGCTAATTCAGAAAAAAAAATTATTTTTTTTTTCTCTCACTCCGTTTTCGAAATATTGCCCACTGTAGGGTTTTCAACGAAAAAAAAAGTTGGTTCCACTTAATTGCATATATCTCCAGAACCAACAACAGTAATCAAACAAATGATATATCAAATAAAAGCTAATAAAATTACTTACAAACAATGCAAACATCATTTTTTGGTCGAGTTGTTAGTTTTGGCGGAATAAATTCAAATTTCGGGGATTTTTTTTATTTTTCAGAAAAATTTCCAAAAAAAGACAAAATAGTTGCAAATTTCGTTAAAAAATCAAAATATTTTATTACTTTTGATATTTTGTACTAAAAGCCTTTATTTTTCCAAAAAAAAAAAGCTATTGTTGAAGAAAATCTATTGAGAAATGAAAAAATTGTGTTTAATGGAACGAAAGAACCCAAATTGTGTGATTATCAATTTATACATTTGGACTTATTTTATTGCCATAAAAAAAAAATGAGAACTAAAGGTTGTTGTAATAAAATCATAAATTCTTCATTTTTATTGTTCTTTTAATAATTTACGTTATTTTTACATTATTTAAATTGTATATAATTATAATTAATAATTTTTATTGTTGCATTAAATCATTTATATTGTTATTTACATTGTAAATAATTTTTATTTGTCATTCAGAAATTCAAAATGATTATAATTCTTGTCATGTCGTTTATTTAATTCGGGATCGGTTTCTCTGATGAGAAACCAACAATAGTCGCCCATCATTCCTTCGTCCCAAAATCCTTGGTACCGATTCTCAATTGCTTTCATCTGTTGGTGGAATTTTGGCGGTTTTTTCGGAATTAGCGACCGATTTTACATGAGAAAAGGATAGTGGCATTCAAAGTACAAACAACTTTTCGTTATTTGTAAACCAGTGTTATTGTTTTCTTTTACAAGCCAGGGAGTTTTTCGTTTTCCGATTTCTTGACAACTTTTGCACTGAAGCTACCTTAGAGCTGCAAATACACTAGATTATGTTACTTTACCTTAAAGTGATTGCCTTGAAAATTTTACGAAAAGTCGTGTGTAAACATTATATTTTTTATTTCAAAATTAGTTAATTAACCCTTTAATGGACAAGTCATATGGACACGTCGACCTGGCAACTCTTGCTACTTGCTTATAGTCAGGTTTTACTTGAGTTCTTTTATTTTTATTTTATATTCAATTTTTTTCAACTTTAACTTTTTAAATTAATCATAATTTTACTTGCCGTATTTTGCTGAAGATCATCGTTGGATTTCTGCAATTTCATCTAGTGAATGCGCCGGAATTATATTTTTTATATAAAATAAAATTAATTACATACATACATTTAATTTTGACGTAGAATTACGTCTTACAGCCTTTAATACTTATCCTTCAAAGATAATATATATACTTAAATATCAGATATATCCTACGCTGAATGAATATCTAATTTTGGATTTTGTCACTATTATATGAAAGTCAGAAAATAGTAAAATATAAGAAGAAAAATGCATGTTTTTATATAAGAAATCAATCATCAGCTGCTTATAATGTACCAGCTGTGCCTGCTGCTTTCTTTGTTTTTGTTTCGTTGTTTATGGTTGTATTGTTTTAATTTTGCACGAACTGATTGGTTCGTATTCTATGATTCTATGGCCAATCGGATGCAGTGGGATTATCTGAGGTCACGGGCGGGTCATTGGTACTTTGATGGGTTCCATGGAACATTTGGACCAAAATGGATGATTAAATGGCCACTCGCATGCAGTGGGATTATCTGAGGTCACAGGTGGGTCATTGGCACATTTATGGGTTCCATGGAACATTTTGACAAAAATGAATGATTCTATGGCCAATCGGATGCAGTGGGAATATCTGAGGTCACAGGCGGGTCATTGGTACTTTGATGGGTTCCATGGAACATTTGGACCAAAATGGATGATTCTATGGCCAATCGGATGCAGTGGGATTATCTGAGGTCACAGGTGAGTCATTGGTACTTTGGTGGGTTCCAAGGAACATTTGGACCAAAATGGATGATTCTATGGCCAATTGGATGCAGTGGGGTTATCTGAGGTCACAGGCGGGTCATTGGTACTTTGATGGGTTCCATTGAACATTTGGACCAAAATGGATGATTCTTTGGCCAATCGGATGCAGTGGGAATATCTCAGGTCACAGGCGGGTCATTGGTATTTTGATAGGTTCCATTGAACATTTGGACCAAAATGGATGATTCTAAAGCCAATCGGATGCAGTGGGATTATCTGAGGTCACAGGTTGGTCATTGGTACTTTGATGGGTTCCATGGAACATTTGGACCAAAATGGGTTATTCTATGGCCAATCGGATGCAGTGGGATTATCTGACGACACAGGTGGGTCATTGGTACTGTGATGGATTCCATGGAACATTTGGACCAAAATGGATGATTCTATGGCCAATCGGATGCAGTGGGATTATCTGAAGTCACAGGCGGGTCATTGGCACATTTATGGGTTCCATGGAACATTTCGACCAAAATGGATGATTCTATGGCCAATCGGATGCAGTGGGATTATCTGAGGTCATATGTGGGTCATTGGCACTTTAATCGGTTCCATGGAACATTTGGACATAATTGGATGATTCTTTGGCCAATCGGATGCAGTGGGATTATCTGAGGTCACAGGTGGGTTATTGGCACTTTTATAGGTTCCATTGAACATTTGGACCAAAATGGATGATTCTTTGGCCAATCGGATGCAGTGGGATTATCTGAGGTCACAGGTGGGTTATTGGCACTTTTATAGGTTCCATTGAACATTTGGACCAAAATGGATGATTCTAAAGCCAATCGGATGCAGTGGGATTATCTGAGGTCACAGGTTGGTCATTGGTACTTTGATGGGTTCCATGGAACATTTGGATCAAAATGGGTTATTCTATGGCCAATCGGTTGCAGTGGGATTATCTGACGTCACAGGTGGGTCATTGGTACTTTGATGGATTCCATGGAACATTTGGACCAAAATGGATGATTCTATGGCCAATCGGATGCAGTGGGATTATCTGAAGTCACAGGTGGGTCATTGGCACATTTATGGGTTCCATGGAACATTTGGACAAAACTGGATGATTCTATGGCCAATCGGATGCAGTGGGATTATCTGAGGTCATATGTGGGTCATTGGCACTTTAATGGGTTCCATGGAACATTTGGACATAATTGGATGATTCTTTGGCCAATCGGATGCAGTGGGATTATCTAAGGTCACAGGTGGTTCATTGTCACTTTTATGGGTTCCATGGAACATTTGGAGCAAAATGGATGATTCTATGGCCAATCGGATGCAGTGGGATTATCTGAGGTCACAGGTGGGTCATTGGCACTTTTATGGGTTCCATAGAACATTTGGACCAAAATGGATGATTCTATGGCCAATCGGATGCAGTGGGATTATCTGAGGTCACAGGAGGGTTATTGGCACTTTTATAGGTTCCATTGAACATTTGGACCAAAATGGATGATTCTAAAGCCAATCGGATGCAGTGGGATTATCTGAGGCACAGGCGGGTCATTGGCACATTTATGGGTTCCATGGAACATTTGGACCGAAATGGATGATTCTATGGCCAATCGGATGCAGTGGGATTATCTGAGGTCACAGGTGGGTCATTGGCACATTTATGGGTTCCATAGAACATTTGGACCAAAATGGATGATTCTTTGGCCAATCGGATGCAGTGGGAATATCTGAGGTCACAGGTGGGTCATTGGCACATTTATGGGTTCCATGGAACATTTGGAGCAAAATGGATGATTCTATGGCCAATCGGATGCAGTGGGATTATCTGAGGTCACAGGTGGGTCATTGGCACTTTTATGGGTTCCATAGAACATTTGGACAAAAATGAATGATTCTATGGCCAATCGGATGCAGTGGGATTATCTGAGGTCACAGGAGGGTTATTGGCACTTTTATAGGTTTCATTGAACATTTGGACCAAAATGGATGATTCTAAAGCCAATCGGATGCAGTGGGATTATCTGAGGCACAGGCGGGTCATTGGCACATTTATGGGTTCCATGGAACATTTGGACCGAAATGGATGATTCTATGGCCAATCGGATGCAGTGGGATTATCTGAGGTCACAGGTGGGTCATTGGCACATTTATGGGTTCCATAGAACATTTGGACCAAAATGGATGATTCTTTGGCCAATCGGATGCAGTGGGAATATCTGAGGTCACAGGCGGGTCATTGGTACTTTGATGGGTTCCATGGAACATTTGGACCAAAATGGATGATTCTATGGCCAATCGGATGCAGTGGGAATATCTGAGGTCACAGGCGGGTCATTGGTACTTTGATGGGTTCCATGGAACATTTGGAGCAAAATGGATGATTCTATGGCTAATCGGATGCAGTGGGAATATCTGAGGTCACAGGCGGGTCATTGGTACTTTGATGGATTCCATGGAACATTTGGACCAAAATGGATGATTCTATGGCCAATCGGATCCAGTGAGATTATCTGAAGTCACAGGTGGGTCATTGGCACATTTATGGGTTCCATGGAACATTTTGACAAAAATGAATGATTCTAAAGCCAATCGGATGCAGTGGGATTATCTGAGGTCACAGGTTGGTCATTGGTACTTTGATGGGTTCCATGGAACATTTGGACCAAAATGGGTTATTCTATGGCCAATCGGATGCAGTGGGATTATCTGAGGTCACCGATGGATCATTGGTACTATGATGGGTTCCATGGAACATTTGGACCAAAATGGATAATTCTATAGCCAATCGGATGCAGTGGGATTATCTGAGGCACAGGCGGGTCATTGGCACATTTATGGGTTCCATGGAACATTTGGACCGAAATGGATGATTCTATGGCCAATCGGAAGCAGTGGGATTATCTGAGGTCACAGGTGGGTCATTGGCACATTTATGGGTTCCATGGAACATTTTGACAAAAATGAATGATTCTAAAGCCAATCGGATGCAGTGGGATTATCTGAGGTCACAGGTTGGTCATTGGTACTTTGATGGGTTCCATGGAACATTTGGACCAAAATGGGTTATTCTATGGCCAATCGGATGCAGTGGGATTATCTGAGGTCACAGGTGGGTTATTGGCACTTTTATAGGTTCCATTGAACATTTGGACCAAAATGGATGACTCTAAAGCCAATCGGATGCAGTGGGATTATCTGAGGTCACAGGTTGGTCATTGGTACTTTGATGGGTTCCATGGAACATTTGGACCAAAATGGGTTATTCTATGGCCAATCGGATGCAGTGGGATTATCTGACGTCACAGGTGGGTCATTGGTACTGTGATGGATTCCATGGAACATTTGGACCAAAATGGATGATTCTATGGCCAATCGGATGCAGTGGGATTATCTGAAGTCACAGGTGGGTCATTGGCACATTTATTGGTTCCATGGAACATTTGGACCAAAATGGATGATACTATGGCCAATCGGATGCAGTGGGATTATCTGAGGTCATATGTGGGTCATTGGCACTTTAATCGGTTCCATGGAACATTTGGACATAATTGGATGATTCTTTGGCCAATCGGATGCAGTGGGATTATCTGAAGTCACAGGTGGGTTATTGGCACTTTTATAGGTTCCATTGAACATTTGGACCAAAATGGATGATTCTAAAGCCAATCGGATGCAGTGGGATTATCTGAGGTCACAGGTGGGTTATTGGCACTTTTATAGGTTCCATTGAACATTTGGACCAAAATGGATGATTCTAAAGATAATCGGATGCAGTGGGATTATCTGAGGTCACAGGTTGGTCATTGGTACTTTGATGGGTTCCATGGAACATTTGGATCAAAATGGGTTATTCTATGGCAAATCGGATGCAGTGGGATTATCTGACGTCACAGGTGGGTCATTGGTACTTTGATGGATTCCATGGAACATTTGGACCAAAATGGATGATTCTATGGCCAATCGGATGCAGTGGGATTATCTGAAGTCACAGGTGGGTCATTGGCACATTTATGGGTTCAATGGAACATTTGGACCAAAATGGATGATTCTATGGCCAATCGGATGCAGTGGGATTATCTGAGGTCATATGTGGGTCATTGGCACTTTAATGGGTTCCATGGAACATTTGGACATAATTGGATGATTCTTTGGCCAATCGGATGCAGTGGGATTATCTGAGGTCACAGGTGGTTCATTGGCCCTTTTATGGGTTCCATGGAACATTTGGAGCAAAATGGATGATTCTATGGCCAATCGGATGCAGTGGGATTATCTGAGGTCACAGGTGGGTCATTGGCACATTTATGGGTTCCATAGAACATTTGGACCAAAATGGATGATTCTATGGCCAGTCGGATGCAGTGGGATTATCTGAGGTCACCGATGGGTCATTGGTACTATGATAGGTTCCATGGAACATTTGGACCAAAATGGAAAATTCTATAGCCAATCGGATGCAGTGGGATTATCTGAGGCACAGGCGGGTCATTGGCACATTTATGGGTTCCATGGAACATTTGGACCGAAATGGATGATTCTATGGCCAATCGGATGCAGTGGGATTATCTGAGGTCACAGGAGGGTCATTGGCACTTTTATGGGTTCCATAGAACATTTGGACCAAAATGGATGATTCTTTGGCCAATCGGATGCAGTGGGAATATCTGAGGTCACAGGCGGGTCATTGGTACTTTGATGGGTTCCATGGAACATTTGGACCAAAATGGATGATTCTATGGCCAATCGGATGCAGTGGGAATATCTGAGGTCACAGGCGGGTCATTGGTACTTTGATGGGTTCCATGGAACATTTGGACCAAAATGGATGATTCTATGGCCAATCGGATGCAGTGGGATTATCTGAGGTCACAGGTGAGTCATTGGTACTTTGGTGGGTTCCAAGGAACATTTGGACCAAAATGGATGATTCTATGGCCAATTGGATGCAGTGGGGTTATCTGAGGTCACAGGCGGGTCATTGGTACTTTGATGGGTTCCATGGAACATTTGGACCAAAATGGATGATTCTTTGGCCAATCGGATGCAGTGGGAATATCTCAGGTCACAGGCGGGTCATTGGTATTTTGATAGGTTCCATGGAACATTTGGACCAAAATGGATGATTCTATGGCCAATTGGATGCAGTGGGATTATCTGAGGTCACAGGCGGGTCATTGGTACTTTGATGGGTTCCATGGAACATTTGGACCAAAATGGATGATTCTTTGGCCAATCGGATGCAGTGGGATTATCTGAGGTCACAGGCGGGTCATTGGTACTTTGATAGGTTCCATGGAACATTTGGACCAAAATGGATGATTCTATGGCCATTCGGATGCAGTGGGATTATCTGAGGTCACCGATGGGTTTTTGGTACTATGAAGGGTTCCATGGAACATTTGGACGAAAATGGATGATTCTATGACCAATCGGATGCAGTGGGATTATCTGAGGACACTGGTGGGTCATTGGCACTTTTATGGGTTCCATTGAACATTTGGACCAAAATGGATGATTCTATGGCCTATTGGATGCAGTGGGATTATCTGAGGTCACAGGCGGGTCATTGGTACTTTGATGGGTTCCATGGAACATTTGGACCAAAATGGATGATTCTTTGGCCAATCGGATGCAGTGGGTTTATCTGAGGTCACCGATGGGTCATTGGTACTATGATGGGTTCCATGGAACATTTGGACCAAAATGGATGATTCTATGGCCAATCGGATGCAGTGGGATTATCTGAGGTCACAGGTGGGTCATTGGCACATTTATGGGTTCCATGGAACATTTGGACCAAAATGGATGATTCTATGGCCAATTGGATGCAGTGGGATTATCTGAGGTCACCGATGGGTCATTGGTACCTTGATGGGTTCCATGGAACATTTGGACCAAAATGGATGATTTTATGGCCAATCGGATGCAGTGGGATTATCTGAGGTCACAGGTGGGTCATTGGCACATTTATGGGTTCCGTGGAACATTTGGACCAAAATGGATGATTCTATGGCCAGTCGGATGCAGTGGGATTATCTGAGGTCACAGGTTGGTCATTGGTACTTTGATGGGTTCCATGGAACATTTGGACCAAAAGGGGTTATTCTATGGCCAATCGGATGCAGTGGGATTATCTGACGTCACATTTGGGTCATTGGTACTTTGATGGATTCCATGGAACATTTGGACCAAAATGGATGATTCGATGGCCAATCGAATGCAGTGGGATTATCTGAAGTCACAGGTGGGTCATTGGCACATTTATGGGTTCCATGGAACATTTGGACCAAAATGGATGATTCTATGGCCAATCGGATGCAGTGGGATTATCTGAGGTCATATGTGGGTCATTCGCACTTTGATGGGTTCCATGGAACATTTGGACATAATTGGATGATTCTTTGGCCAATCGGATGCAGTGGGATTATCTGAGGTCACAGGTGGTTCATTGGCATTTTATGGGTTCCATGGAATATTTGAACTAGAATGGATGATTATATGGGCACGGAAGTGGGATTATCTGAGGTCACAGGTGGGTCATTGGTACATTTATGGGTTCCATGGAACAGTTGGACCAAAATGGATGATTCTATGGCCAATCGGATGCAGTGGGATTATCTGATGTCACAGATGGGTCGTTGGCATTTGTATGGGTTCCATGGAACATTTGAACTAAAATGGATGATTATATGGGCACGGATGCAGTGGGATTATCTGAGGTCACAGGTGGGTCATTGGTACTTTCACGTGAATACGAACTTCAAGTGTAGTTCGTGAACAAAATACACGTGTAGTTGAGGTTCGTGTTACCACTTGATTTTTTTAAAAACACGTGAACACGTGCTTACGTGAAACTGGAAGTTCTTGTTCGAATTGGTAGCATTGTAAGCATTGGTTCGCATTGGGCTTATGTATGCACTACTGTTCTAGTTTACTAAGTGCTCTATTTTGAAACCAGATGTCATGAACCTCTTTTCAACTCAGTCAATGAACTCAAACTGTTAAATTTAACGAAATGAATCTGTGATCCGGTTAGATTTAACTCTTATGAAAAAAACGAGTTGGATCATATTTCGTTTTATGCTTTTACCCAATACATGGCGTAAAATTTTAAGTTTTGTTTTTAATGCAAATTAATTTGGATCCCACATTCCACTAGCACTAGCCTGTAGTTCGCAAACTATACATCGAACAGAGACGAAAGTGTAGCTCGCAAACTAAATATCGGACAGTGACGAGAGTGGCACTAATAGAGAGGATATGTGCTCAGCTTGAAATATAGTTACCATACGATTTTTTCAAAAATCGGGATTTTAATTTTAATTTGAAATTAGTAGCTTAAGTAACTGTAGCTCGCAAGCTAAATATATATCGGACAGAGACGAAAGTTCATTTGCTTCGCCTTCTTTTCAACTAAGTTAATGAACTCAACCTATCAAACTTAACGAAATGATCGAAAAATTTGAAATTTTGCTTGTTTCTTGTTGCTTGCTCATTTAATCATGCTTCCTTTTATCTTTTTCTTTGTTTTGGCCTCCATAAGTAGTCCATAAATGAGTGTTATTAATTTTTTTGTTAATTTTTGGAAGATCAATAAAAAATATGTGCAAAATAGACAAGACAGTCGGGCCAAATAGACAAAATAGAAGAGGTTACAACTTAAGGAACAAACAAGTTATGCGTAAGCATACAAAAGTTTCAGAGAGAAGTCAACGAAAAGTATATAAAAGCTAAAAAACACTAAATTAAAAACAAAGTAAGCATGAAAAAAAATTTCAATATAAATCGATTCGAACGAAATGACAAATTAAAAATAATTTGTGTTTGTCAAAAAAGATTGCCAACTCATATTACAAAAAATATTTTCTTTAAGTTGGTAAATTCATTCATGCTTTATGATTCAAAAACAAACCTCGCTTAATAAATTAATCCTGTCTAAAACATATATTTTTTACTGATTTTTAATAAAATTTCGGTACATAAGCGTTTAAATCAAAATTTAAATTATTTTTTAAACAGGTTGCAACCCTTTTCTGCTTAGCAATACACGGTGACGGGCGCTCACTCTCAAGTTTTGAAAAGTAAACGAAAATTGAGAAACTGAACGAAGAATTGCTTACGCAGAACTTGGGCGACTCAATATATTTCTGAGCAAGTATGTTCTATTACTCTCTAGCTTTTGTATGCTTACGCATAACTTAGTTGAGCATTTAAACGGAATTCTACGTCTACACTTACGATACTATCGAAACTGTTTCTATTTTTTTTTTTATTTTTTTTATTTTGCTTTCTGCTTTGAAGCGCATTTGTTTTCATAGATTGCAAGTTATTTTTTTGTTCTTATCAGCTGTTTTGACATTTGTTTACATTTTAAGTTCTTTCAACTTATTAGCTCGTACACAAACCTGTGCTTTTCAAACCATCTGTAATACTTCTTCAAACAGGGCTACTTTTGAATCTAAAAATTTAATTTAATACAACCTTAAAACTAAACATACATTAAAATTTAATAAAATTAATTATGTACTGCAAATTCCGGAACTGTTAAAGGAGCGATGCTAATAAAGGAGAATCTGACCGTGTTGTGAATTGCTGGTTGTGTGAATCCTTTTTCACTTTAAGTGTGCAGCACTAAATGCTCGTGTTTTCGATGAACTTAACGAAAACAAAGGTTTACGTTGGGCATGCGAAGAATGCACAGCAGGCCGTATCGAAAAATTTAGATCGTATTCTTAGAGGTCTCAAAAAATGCATAGGCTTGTCAAACACAAAAAACAAATTGGCCATTTCAGCCCTTGAAAGGACTTTGACCGAGCTTCTTATGATCAATTGTGTTGTGTGTGTTATGAAATGTTTGCACACAATTAACCGAGAACTGGCCCTACATATTTTATGCCGACTCCGAACGGCTAAAGTTCATGTTCTCAAGAAGCTTTACATGGCATTATTTACTCTCTGAGGTTTGCCATTGTCTGCACAGAGGTGGTGACAGATTAGAAAAATTTTTTTATTGAAAAAACTTTTCGCCGCGATTGGGGTCGAACTCGGGCTCCGAGCGTGCTAAGTCACACACTTAACCTGCACGCCACGGTCAGCATAGGCTTGTCAAGATCACCCAAAAAAAATTTTTTAAAAAATAAAGCACATCTTCCTGCCCCGCAAGGACTAAGTTGTTTTTTGGGAAAAACAATAAGAAATAACGATCTTAAAATGCTTTGATTTTTATTAAGAAAAACCATACATGTCAAAGCAAAAGTTATAATGCAGCTTAACTAACAATTTCTTGTCACACACGGTGCTACTCATGATTTTTACCAACAGTATCCTGTATGAAGGATATTCGAAGCGAAAGTTGTACTTGGGATAGCACAAGACTTTTGATCAAAAGTTATGTGCCATCTCGAGTATAACTTTCGCTTCGAATATCCTTTAAACAGGATACTGTGGGTAAAAATCGTGAGTATCATCGTGTTCGGTAAGATATTGCTAGTTAAACTGCATTTAAATTTTTTCCTTTAGACAAATGTAGTTTTTTTTACAAAAATTAAAACATTTTAAGATCATTATTTTTTACTGTTTTTCTCAAAAAACAACTTTGTCCTTGCGGGGCATTAAGATGTCCTTTTACTTTCATAAAATTTTTTTTGGCAGATCTTGAAAACCACATGAAACTTTTGAGACCTCTACGAATGTGAAATTCGAAAAAAAAATTTAATTCGATACGCCCTAATGCACAGCAACGGATGTTGATATTTTTAAACTTATAAGGCAATCAAGAAAGGGCTTCTTGGAGGTCTCAAAAGAAGCCTAGAGGCGGCGCAGAATAGATTGTCTGAGTATGAAAATTTGTTTAAATCGTTTAAATGCATGGATGAGGCTTTCGTATCTCCTAAGCGCAAACGTAGCAAAAAAATCTCCGGAGCCATGCCAATGCTACTGCAAAAGCAGCCTCTCCGTCTACAAATGTTACTCCAAAAGCCACTACTGATTGTAATATTGAGCCTTAACCCAACTTAAATACTTCAGGTGAAGCATTAACAACTGAAATTGAGGTTGTAGCCAAAGTTCATAATCTAATGATGTGGCTACTGCAATATCTCCAGCATTTGTCGACCCCAATTTACTTTTGGCTGAGGCTTCTGCTGTTAAGCAGTTCTGCTTGTTCGCGATTTGCAGCTGATACGTCTGAGGATGACATCCTTTACTTTTTAAATACCAACCTGAATATTTTGAATAAAAATATTTCTGTTTATAAATTCAAGTTCTATCATGAACGCATCTCTTCATCTTTTAAAATATATTTGCCTGCTGAAGCCTACAATAAAGTTATCGATCAAAGTTTTTGGCCTAAATATACCGTAGTACATGAATATGTTCCCAGGTCGCACCCAAGAACTACACTTGCTACTTTACCTGTTTGCGACATGAACCAAAAAAAACTAGATCGCTGCCTTCAGTTCTCCATCTTATATCAAAACGTTCGATGTATTAACACTAAATTGATTAATTTATTTATTATGAGTCACAACATTCATTACAATAAAATTGCTTTTAGTGAGACTTGGCTTAGACCTAACACTTTGAATTCTGAAAATCTGTGTAACAAATTTAATATTTATCGTAAAGATAGAAACTTTATTCCTGGTAATTGCTCTAATGGTGGGGATGTGCTGATTGCGGTTAAATCAACACATTTCTCTCAAGAAATAGTTATCCTTGAAGCTGCAGACATAGAATTTTGTTGTGTGCATGCAAAGTACGTTCTTTGAGTCTTTATATTACATGCTCATATATACCTCCCTATTCTAACTTGTATAGCAAACATTCTGCTTCTATAAGTAAAGTTTTCCTATTGCTACATCCTAATGATCATATTTTAATAACTGGTGACTTAAACTTACTCAATGTTTTTTTGGAACTATTGTTCTGAAAACCCTTCAATATATTTACCATTGTCGGAAAATTCATCTGATAATTACTTTTTAAATGAGCTTTCAATTCAAGGTCTTTTCCAGCTAAACTATCACTTGAATAAGAATAACAATTAGCTCGATCTGGTATTTTTTGATGAAAGCAACATTGCTTCAGTGTCAAGGTTCGATCCTCTGGTCACTCGTGAAGATTCTCACTATCCAACCATTGAAATTAGTCTTAATTTTCTAAACCATCTATACAGAATCGTGCTAGTCAGCCATTCATAGAATTCAACTTTAAAAAAACTAACTATGTTATGTAAAAAAATAGTTTGTGCAGTATAAATTGGTCATCTACACTCTAAAAACTGATTGTAATATCACTACAATAATTGCTGTGAAATTTTACGCGTAAATTTGCGATTTTTAAAAAATAACGCGCATTGCAGTGGGATCTTTCAATTCAGCCAAAACTCAATCGTGTTTTCCCATAAAGTTTATATTTTCTCTCTTTTTCACGCTACTTCAGCGTTTTTTCGATCATTTATTCATTAAACGCTTTTGAACCGATATTTTACGCTATTAGAGCGGGTTTTTCATAAGGTTACAGAGCAATATTCATCATATACTTTTCTTTAGTTTTACATGAGCATCACACGCGACAACGTTTAACCGAAGATTGTAATTAAAAACTTGTACACCTTAATATGTATATATTATAATAATATAAAGGAACTTTTAATTGTGCTACAGCAATTTTTTTAAAAAGTTAAATAATTTAAACTTTAAAAAACAAGTTCAATAAAAAAAAAGTCATCAGTTTCGTTTTCATAAAAAAAAGTGCCGGAAACATACAAACAATAATATTTATAAATATTTGATGTGTTTAAAGAAGTAATTTAATAAAAATAAACTTTGCGGCATATAATCTTTTACATACAAATATTCTGTGCACAATAAAATAAAAAATTGCCATTTCAACCCTTGAAAGGACTTTGGCTGAGCTTCTTAGAACAATTGTGTTGTGTGTGTTATTAAATGTTTTAACACAATTGATCGAAAACTGATCCAACATTTTTAAAGCCAATTCCGAACGTGTTATGTCGATGTCAGCCAGCTTTAAATGACAGATTTTACTCACTGAGTTGGCCCACACATCACACACATTTAGCAAGCAGGCCACAGCTGCCACTATAAAGCTGTTTGTGTTAAATAAAAATCTGTTTTTAAGTTTGAAGACAGGTCATTATTTAGATCACATAGTTTTAGGAGCATGTTTATTTGAAAATATCCAATTCTTTTATTTTAAAGAACTTAAATTTATTTACATATTTATAAAAATGAAATTTTGTTTTCAATTTATTTTCAATTGAATGTGCTTTCTTTTTGAATAATTGCCAATTTTCAAATATTTAATTTGTTGCTAAGTTTTAAGTTAAAAACTGCGTCTATTAACAACTTTTTATTGGACTTACTTAATAGTAATGAAAACACCACGCTGAAATCAGAGATAAAACTCGTCTGTTTCGCGTATTTTTCTGAAACCATAACCATGTATTTTTTACAAACCATCCAAAAGAGCACATTAGAGAAAGTTGTGAGCGATAAAACGTATTTCTAGCGTTTTTTAAGTGCACAGAAGAGCGCGATACATATTATTAAATGAGACCGAAATTTTTGTAAAAGAGAGCTTTCACGCATTTTTAGCGTGAAATACTTTTATTTTCACTAATACTTTTATTTATATTTGTTATAAATCACAAGCTCTTGATCCAAAAATTATCTTTGATTGGATTTCCCACAAAAATGGTGAGATGGATCGAATCGGATCTAAGTAATAGAACACAATCTGTTCTATTTAAACTCGTGAAATCATACGAGTTTCCCGTTATCTCTGAGGTACCCCAAGGAAGTCACCTTGGGCCTCTTTTGTTTCTACTTTATATAAATGATTTGCCAATTGTCATAAAGCATTCTAACATCTTGATGTATGCTGACGACGTCAAACTATTCCTGTCTTTTAAGAATGAATAGGATGGTTTATTCTTGCAAATTGACATCAACAATCTTCATAGCTGGTGCAGAATAAATCTAATGAATCTAAATATGAAAAAATGTAAGCACGTGTCGCAAAAACCATTCTTAAAGTGTTATTTCAAAATTTGTGACAACACATTAGAATCCTTAGATAGTTTCCATGACCTTGGAGTTACCATGGATCCTAAACTACGATTTCACAGGATTTTATTCACTTTATTCACTTCTCTAGTTCGGCCTATCTTAGAATATGCTTCAACTGTATGGTGCCCACGATACGGTTGTTACATCGATGACACTGAATCTGTTCAGAAAAAATGTCTTTTGTTCTGCCTGGACTATCTTTACTGCAATATTAACTTTAATCTACCACCTTATGAATATCGCCAACAGCTAATCAATTTTCCTACTTTGAAAAAAAGGAGAGTTATGCTAGTTGGATTGTTAAGCTTTTACATGGAAATGAAGACAGTCCATATTCATTGAATAAAATTTATTTTAATATTCCACTTCGTCCTAGAAGATCTTTTGAACTACTTTTTATGAACTTTTGTAGAACTAATTACTTGCAAACTGAACCATTAAGAAGCGCTTGCGGAGACTTTAATTCTGTTTCAAATGTTATATCTTTAAATGAATCCATGTACTCAATTAAACATGAAATAATAGATTACACTGGTTTAACTGGATGCCACTATCCTTTTCTCATGTAAAATCGGTCGCTAATTCCGAAAAAAAAATTATTTTTTTTTTCTGTCACTCCGTTTTCGAGATATTGCCCACTGTAGGGTTTTCAACAAAAAAAAAAGTTGGTTCCACTTAATTGCATATATCTCCAGAACCAACAACAGTAATCAAACAAATGATATATCAAATAAAAGCTAATAAAATTTCTTACAAACAATGCAAACACCATTTATTGGTCGAGTTGTTAGTTTTGGCGGAATATATTCAAATTTCGGGGATTTTTTTTATTTTTCAGAAAAATTTCCAAAAAAAGACAAAATAGTTGCAAATTTCGTTAAAAAATCAAAATATTTTATTACTTTTGATATTTTGTACTAAAAGCCTTTATTTTTCCAAAAAAAATAAGCTATTGTTGAAGAAAATCTATTGAGAAATGAAAAAGTTGTGTTTAATGGAACGAATCACCCAAATTGTGTGATTATCAATTTATGCATTTGGACTTATTTTATTGCCATAAAAAAAAAAATGAGAACTAAAGGTTGTTGTAATAAAATCATATATTCTTCATTTTTATTGTTTTTTTAACAATTTACATTATTTTTACATTATTTTTTAAAATTAATTAACAATTTACAGAAATTCAAAATGATTAGAATTCTTGTTATGTCGTTTATTTAATTCGGGATCGGTTTCTCTGATGAGAAACCAACATTAGTCGCCCATCATTCCTTCGTTCCAAAATCCTTGGTACCGATTCTCAATTGCTTTCATCTGTTGGTGGAATCTTTCCCCATGCTCGTCGCTCTCGTCACCGAGATTCTTCGGAAAAAAATTCAAATGGGAGTGCAGAAAGTGAATTTTCAGAGACATATTTACGCCCATTTTTTTATAGTTCTTGAGCAACTCGTTGACTATTTTCTCGCAAGATTCACTTTAATTGTTCCCGAGGAAGCTAGAAACAGTCGTCCTAAAAGAATCCCACGCCGCTGCTTCAACTGGTGACAATAGTTCTGCGAATTGAAGATCGCTTAACACCTTTTTATTTGCGATCCAACGAAGATCTATCTTGGCATCAGAAAGATTTGGAAAAATCGTTTTCAAATATGTGAATGCTTCGCTTTCTTTGTCTAAAGCCTTGACAAAGTTTTTCATAAGTCCAAGTTTGATGTGCAGCGGTGGGAGAAATATGTTTTCCTTTTTGACGAGTGGAACGTTTTTGACGTTGCTCTCTCCAACTTACGACTCAATTCTTTCTGCCCAGTCCTTTTTGTAATAGTGGTTTACCAACGACGTGGTGTACCAACGACTTTGATATCAGAACATATTTTCCAGTCGTGTTATTCATATTTAATACTGCCATCAATAAACAAACGCCACTCTTTGGGAATGACCCGCAGGGGAGGATCAAAAATTTTGAGATCCTTCGGACCTAACAACCCCGCGGTCCCCAGTTAACCAAACCCAGGCGCGTCTGTCTCACATTGAGCGGCTCCCTGGTCTGCGTCTGCGCCGTAGCGGCCGGCAGTTTTTTGACCTGTCCGTAGGTATAAACGGAAAAATATTGAAAAAAAAAAAAAAAAATTAAAAATAAAAAAAATAAAAAAAAAAAAAAAAATTAAAAAATAAAAAAAAAATAAAAAAAATAAAACTAATAAAACTAATAAAACTAATAAAACTAATAAAACTAATAATAATAAAAAAAACAAAAAAAAAAAAAAAAAAAAAAAAAAAAAACAAAAAAAAAAAAAAATTAAACCCAGTAGCGTCTGACCCATAGTGGGCGGCTTTCTGGCCTGCGTCTGTACCGTAGCGGTCGGCAGTCTTAAAACCTGTCCGAAGGTATAAAAGGATATGGGAAGGACACCCTGAAAATAAACCATCTTCGCATAAATGTCTGGTTATAACACTATTACTCCGGTTGGCAGCCACAATAGTGGAAATCCACCCGTGGGAACTCCCACGGTCGGGGCAAGGATTCTGGAGGCCCCAACCAACATTTCACAATTCACTGCTGCAGCGGTGGCATACTCGGCCGCTGCACCAGTTAAAGCTACGAGTAACAGCGATCTCACTGCGAACCCATTTAAAATGAGTTCCAGGATCCAGCGATCGCCAATAAAAGGCACAGCCGGTGGCACCCCAATACAGCCACAATCGAGAGAGTCGGTGAATACATCATCCACCCAAGAAGCACCAAGCGCCGGAGTTGACGACCCCGTCATCAAAAAGCTGGATAAAGTGAAATCACTTATCCAAGGCCTGGCAGATTTCGTGAAGAGCAAAAACAACGTTCATCACGAAATCAAGAGGCTAATAAACCTGGCAAATCTGGCTTGCGTTGACCTCTCATTCGAAGTCCAAGCAGATACTGCGAAAAAACAACAGCAGTATAGTTGCTCGCAATCGCACAATTCAACTGTGTGATTGCATAAAGACTCCCAGACGGATCCGATTTTCAAGAGGATCCCAAAGGCCACTCCTAAAAGAGCAAGCGAATTCAGCAGCGGCTCTCGGAAAACGCCACCAAAGAAGACTCGATTACAGCAGCTGGCTGTCGAGGAGGGCACCCCTAAGCCCATCTCCAACGAAGAAAATCCGTCCACGCAACCCGAAATTTCATCGGCGAAGCGCAAGGTCGAGACTTGGACCAAGGTCGTAAGCAAGGCGTAAAAACACAAAAAACGTAAAAAATCGCCCCAGAAGCTAGCCAGACCAGATGCCATCGTTGTAGCGAAAGCAGGTGAGCTCTCATATAGCGACATCATCAAGAAGATGAAAGAAGAAAAGGCACTTGAAGGGTTCGGTGAAAACGTCTCAAGAGTTAGACGCACTGAAAAAGGTGAAGTGCTTATTCAGCTAAAGCGGTCCACAACCCAGTCGACTCAGAAGCTAAAAGAAGAGTTCGACATGGTATTCAATGGCCAAGCCGAGACGAGAGCCCTTACAGAGGAGATGCAGGTCGAAATTAAAGACCTGGACGA
Organism: Tetanocera ferruginea; assembly: GCA_958299015.1. NCBI lineage: Eukaryota > Metazoa > Arthropoda > Insecta > Diptera > Sciomyzidae > Tetanocera > Tetanocera ferruginea. Next base: position 83,501,721 of record OY282640.1, on the reverse strand, counting down.
AGTGACGACATCGGACGATGTGCGAAACGCCGTCCAGAAGTATCTGGGTGAGCCTATAGTGAGCGTGAAGTCACTTCGTAAAGCCTATGCTGGCACACAAACGGCGGTTGTAAGCCTACCTCTGACACAGGCAAGAAAGATGACCGAAACCGGAAAGCTTAAAGTTGGCTGGGTCATATGTAGGGTTCGAGAAAAATTTACTCAAACCAGGTGCTTCAAGTGCCTCGACTTTGGTCATAGCGCAAAAAGCTGTAACAACACTGACCGAAGTAAGTGCTGCATGAAGTGCGGTAAAGAGGGCCACAAGGCGAAAGAGTGTAGTGCGGAGGCAAGCTGCTTTTTATGCATAGCCAAGAAAAGCACAGAGACAAACCACCGTGCCGGAAGCTGGAGATGTCCATCCTTCAAAAAAGCTACGAAGCCTAAGCGAAGATGAGATTCCTGCAGCTTAACCTTAACAACTGCCGGGCAGCGCAAGACCTACTAGCGCAAACGGTCAGAGAACAGAGCACCGATCTTGCAATTCTAAGCGAACCGTATGCCTGCAAAAACCCAGGAGTTTGGGCCTCAGACAACACTGGCAAAGCTGCCGTATGGTCGTGCGGGAGGGACCCCCTCCGTATACACCTTCGTACACGCGCAAACGGCTTTGTTCGAGTCGAGGTAGAGGGTGTTCAGATTGTGAGCTGCTACCTTGCCCCAAGTTTGTCAGTTGAAGAGTTTGGCGAGACCATAGATGACATAGTTGAGGACGTACAAGGGACTAAGCCAGTTCTAATAGCTGGCGACTTTAACGCTTGGGCTGTAGAATGGGGCAGTCAACGTACAAACCAAAGAGGCTTCATTCTTCTCGAGGCGTTCGCATCTCTTGACGTGGTGCTACTCAATACCGGATTGCAGCACACATTTAGTAGTGCAGTAGGTAGCTCCTTTATTGATCTGACCTTCGTAGTAGTGAGCTTGGTATTCAGACTGGGTGGATGGTGCAAGATATTTACACGCAGAGTGACCACCACGCCATTACATACACGTTAAGTAGACAGCATCTTAGCCGAAGGAATAGTAGCGAAAACAGATCTGTTTATAAAACAGATTCGCTAGATGAAGACATCTTCAGAGTTATGATGGCCGACATACACCTCGCCGGCACAGCAACCGATATGGCAAGACAAACTACTGACCAAGTCAGGAGAGCTTGCGACGCTTCCATGCTCCTAAGAAGACCAAGCAAACGACAGCGCAGTCCAGTTTACTGGTGGTCCCATGAAATCGCAGAAGCACGCAGAGAATGCATTCAAGCTAGAAGAAGATACTACCGCTCAAGAGGTACCGACAGATTCGAATTTCTTCGCGAATCCTACCGTGTCTCCAAAAAATCCTTGAAAAAAGCTATAAATAGGAGCAAGCGCGAGTGCTTTCTGCAGCTATGTGATGAGGCAGAAGCTAGCCCATGGGGAACCGCCTACAAGATAGTAACAAAAAAGCTGAAGGGGTTTAGACAGCCCACTCCTACTGACCCACACCTGCTTGGTAACGTTGTAAGGACTCTCTTCCCGCCACAACCAGCAATTTCGCCCCACGATGCAGATGAAGACGGTCTGAATCAAATGGTAAGGGTAAGCACTGACGAGGTGGTGACAATTGCCAAATCCGTGAAGAACGATAAGGCACCAGGGCCAGATGGTATTCCGAACCGTGCGTTAAAACTCGCCATCTTAGAGCAACCTCAGACATTTGTCGAGCTCTTCAACGCCTGTCTAAGGGAAGGCATATTTCCAGCTCAGTGGAAGGCCCAGAGACTAGTGCTCATACCAAAAGGCAGTGCCTCCACGGAAGATCCCTCAAGCTACAGACCAATTTGTCTGCTTGATACATTAGGGAAAATCTTTGAGCGATTTTTGTGCAACCGAATTGAAGACGCAATTCAAATAGCCGGAGGGCTATCCAATCGTCAATTTGGGTTTCGGAAACTGCACTCAACGACAGATGCCATAAAGCTTGTCACCACAACTGCGCAGGAAGCTATCGCAGGCACTTGATGGAGGAATGGTGCAAAACAACATTGCCTTGTAGCAACGCTTGATGTACGCAATGCGTTCAACTCAGCTAACTGGAGCAATATTTTGAAAGCTCTTAGGGAGTTTAGAGTACCAAGCTACCTCACGAAAGTTATTGCGAATTATTTCCATGAGAGAGTGCTGCTATATTCAACCAATAGCGGCGCAAGAACGTACAATGTCACTGGTGGCGTTCCACAGGGGTCAGTTCTAGGGCCCCTTCTGTGGAACGTCATGTATGATGGTGTTCTAAGGCTCGAGGTACCTACAGGTGTCAAGATCGTCGGATTCGCGGATGATTTAGCGGTTGTTGTTACAGCTAAACACCTAGAAGAAGTAGAGGCCCTTAGGAGTGTTGCTATAAGCACTATCTACGACTGGCTAAAGTCAACCGGGCTTAGTTTAGCGGAACATAAGACGGACGCGGTGCTTATAAGTAGCCGTAAAAAGTCCGAAATCGCAGTTATAAACGTGCGCGGGACGGAGGTACGCTCAAAACCATTTATTAAGTACCTCGGTGTGCTAATCGACTCTCGACTCTGTTTCAAACAGCACCTAGATGCCCACAGAAAAGCAGCCACTTCATGCCTGGCGCTAGCAAGAATGTTGCCAAATACACGAGGACCAAAGCAAGCTCGCAGGACACTTCTTCTCGATGTCGTGCGTTCGATTTTGATGTACGCATCAACGGTCTGGGCTGCAGCGATTAAGGTGAAGGCATACCGTCGAGGAGTAGAGTCGGTGTACAGACTAGGCGCTCTTAGAGTGTGCTGCGCTTTCAGAACAGTGTCTGAGGATGCAGCTCTAGTGCTCGCTAGCTCGATCCCCATCGACCTCTTGGTGGAAGAGGCCCAACCAGGAGCTGTTAGCGAGAGCGCATCCTCTCGTAAAAAACTGGCGCGAGAGAGAAGTATATCCCAGTGGCAGGCACGTTGGGATAGATCGGCGAAGGGACGCTGGACCCATCACCTCATCCCTAACCTTTCCGTGTGGTGTGGTAGAAGTCATGGTTCAGTGAATTTCTACCTCACCCAAATTCTGAGCGGGCACGGTTGCTTTAGAGCATACCTGTATAAATTCAAGCATGCAAGTGACCCCTATTGCACTCATTGCCCTGGTAGCATAGTAGAAGACACTGCACACGTCCTCTTCGAGTGCCCTAGGTTTAACGAAGCAAGAACTGATGCTTCGGTCCGCTTGGGCGAAGTGGTGACACCCCAAAACTTGGTGAACCTCATGTTGAGAAGCGAAACCAACTGGTCAGTGGTAAGCTCCTTGTCCAAACGCTTAATCGACGAACTTCGAAGAGTCGAGCGTTTGCAAAATAGTTCAGCTTGAGATAGGGAACTATATTCGATGTTTAGGGTTCTCCCCGACCCAGAGTCGACATCAAGTTAAGGAGAAAATTTAGGCTCTTAACTTGACAGTCATCCGACAGACAAAATTAGTCCATCAGTTTCAGCTTAGTGCTGTTCCCCCATCCCGCGAAGTTATGCCTTACGGCGGTTCCACGGGATTCATACTGGGTCGAAGATTCAATGCGGAGTTTTAGGTTTAGTGCGTAGGAATCGCACACTCCCACCTGCACGGTGGGGCCTTTTGAAGGTTCCCCCTTCGCGAATAAAATAAAAAATAAAAAAAAAAATAAAAAAAAAAAAACTTTTTGGGAATGTACGGCTGACCGAAGGTATTAAATAAGCCAGGAATGACTACGCAATAGCAGATATTGTCATTCTTTGTAAAGTGTATAGCAAACGGTTTTTCACGATTTCTGAAGTATGTCACCTTAACATTGGGTCTCAAAAAGTTGAATTGTTGCATACGAGAAGATTCCACCAACAGATGAAAGCAATTGAGAATCAGTACCAAGGATTTTGGGACGAAGGAATGATGGGCGACTATTGTTGGTTTCTCATCAGAGAAACCGATCCCGAATTAAATAAACGACATAACAAGAATTCTAATCATTTTGAATTTCTGAATGATAAATAAAAATTATTTACAATGTAAATAACAATATAAATGATTTAATGCAACAATAAAAATTATTAATTATAATTATATACAATTTAAATAATGTAAAAATAATGTAAATTATTAAAAAACAATAAAAATGAAGAATATATGATTTTATTACAACAACCTTTAGTTCTCATTTTTTTTTTTTTATGGCAATAACATAAGTCCAAATGCATAAATTGATAATCACACAATTTGGGTTCTTTCGTTCCATTGAACACAATTTTTTCATTTCTCAATAGATTTTCTTCAACAATAGCTTATTTTTTTTGGAAAAATAAAGGCTTTTAGTAAAAAATATCAAAAGTAATAAAATATTTTGATTTCTTTACGAAATTTGTAACTATTTTGTCTTTTTTTGGAAACTTTTCTGAAAAATAAAAAAAATCCCCGAAATTTGAATTTATTCCGACAAAACTAACAACTCGACCAAAAAATGATGTTTGCATTGTTTGTAAGTAATTTTATTAGCTTTTATTTGATATATCATTTGTTTGATTACTGTTGTTGGTTCTGGAGATATATGCAATTAAGTGGAACCAACTTTTTTTTTTCGTTGAAAACCCTACAGTGGGCAATATCTCGAAAACGGAGTGAGAGAAAAAAAAATAATTTTTTTTTCGGAATTAGCGACCGATTTTACATGAGAAAAGGATAGTGGCATTCAAAGTACATATTGGCTGTAAACCAGTGTTATCTGAAGTACCGAGAGTGATTCTGATCATGATCTTCCAATGACACATAATTCTCACCTGGTTATGGATATACATAATACAACACATACATCTGAGTGGACCTGACCTGAACCTGTTTTGGACCTCCTAAATTAATATAATCGAACATGCTTGGTGAATGTAAACGCATTTTTTCGGTTGTGCTGTGCTAGTTGTATCTTTTCGACTTTGTCCTACAACCAGCGAGAACGATTTGTATGACATATAATAATCCGACAGGCCAATGAGACCTAGTTGTCTCAGTGCCAGCGTTCGCAACCATTTCTTTGTTTCTAAGGAAATTGGTGTGGTAAATATGACCTTGTTTGTCGAAATACCACCTTGCTGTGAACGATATATATTACACATATGGTTATACTTATCAGCGTGGCGTACAGACCTTGTTTGTCTTGATAGCTCCCACCGTTCTAGCCCGACACCATGATGCTTTACATACACAACCATGTTTGCCTTGGTTTCCATCAATGTCAACTTTAAAATATTATTATTATTTCTGTTATTGTATTATATTTTAAATTGTTATTTATAATTATAATTAATTGTTTGCGTATGGCTAAATTTTAAAAGCTATAAAGCCTCAAAGGCTTAGCTTATAATAAATAAATAAATAAAAATATGCATATCCCGACAATTTTGATGGCTTCAAATTTTACACGTCGGCATATGCCGACATACAAAAAAGTTCGTGTTTTAACATTTGTGTTCCTATCACAAAACAAAATGTCCCCAAATTGGGCTTGTCGGTGTATGTCGACTTATTATAATTTTTTTTTGTTTTCAGCTAAACCTGAACATTCAATAAACTATAAACACAAAACTAAAATCGGAATTTAAAAAAACTAAAAATATATAGAACTAAAAATATTTTAAGTGACGTTTTACGACCATTTTTGAAAAACCATGTGTCCATTCAAGGGTTAAGAAAGTAAAAATCTTTTTTTGAGTTAAATTTAGGACGCTTCGATCGTGACTCCAGATTTGAAAACATAGTTCCTTCTCGACGTGCCTCCAAAGCAGCCACGGTTGATGATTCTGTTGATGAGTTTGAGATTCTCTATTGATGAGTTTGACGAGTTTGAGTCTTTTCGTGTCTCTAATTTGACAAGGAGTTTCAATTATTTCGATATCCAAGATGGCATCACCAGTCTTTGCAAGTTTTTCGATGCTTTCGTATGACATTCTACGGGTGTATGGTGGTTCGGTATAGAACAAATTCCAATCAATCATGCTGTAGTAGTTTTCGCATTCGAACCTGATGTTTGGAAGACGATAAGTGCGAATTTGTCCGAATTCTTCTTGGGACTTCTCACGTGCGTGCAAAATTTTTGTTTAGCCCACAGGTCGTCATCAGAAATCACAGCCAGCAACAAATTTTCTTGATGCGCAAAGTAGCAATTGTTTTTACAAACATTGTCAAAAATTTTCCGATAATATTATTAAGACTTTTTATTGAGCTTACTGGTCCAGTAATTATAATTATTTTAATTAAGTTTTAATGAAGACAACAACTTTAACAGCAACAACAACTCTGTATAGAGCAAATCACATAGCATTGACTAGACAGACTGTTTCTCGCCTGCTAAACCAACTCATCAGTAGTCTTGCGTGATTTTCGCTGTGGTCCACTCAGTTGCTTAAGTTTTATTGGAACACAAGACAAGCTGAAAAAGTGTCTTTGTTTACTTTTTCATGTTCTTGTCTATGTTGCCAGAAAAGCACTATAAATAGTGTTTATGGTATTTTTCAACGATTGTGGGATGTGGTTATTCCCATGGTATTTTGTGGTAAAAATCTCTCGCGTGGGAAATAAAATACCTCAAAATACCACAATTTCTCTAATTACCACAAATTCCCTCAAACTCCCACAAAATCCCTCAAATTACCACCTCAACGACATTTTTAACACGCGTGGCAGAGTACGAATTAAGTGAACGATGCGTTAATAAAATTGTTGAAATGACTGAATGCACTTAATTGGGTGGTTTATATGTATCTTTTATGTATATTTGCTTGTTCTACAATTTTCATTAAAAATCACACTCTGATCATCTTGCTGAATGCATGCACTTTAGTGCAAAAAAACAATTGTTTCTAGTAGTATGTGTGCATAGTATAATTAACGAAGTAATATCAGGAGTGAACGTACTCTCTCTGTCAGTACCCTAAATGTCAAAATCGGCCATCTTGGCGAATGCAGACAAAGCAAACAAGCCGAAGCAAACAAACAAATCTAAATTCAATGGAACATCGTGTTGTGCTTAGTGCAAATAACATTAAATATTTTCGTTGTGATATTGTTTTATTATAACAATAAACTAAATTAAATAAATATAATACAATAACTGAGAAATAACAGTGACTTCAAGGTGTTTGCAGCGAATTGTTCTAAGAGGTCCGAGTTTAAGTGTTATAGCCAACCCTTTCCTCCCCGCTCAAAAAACTTAAATTCTAAAATTCTTGATAATTGTTTACTCCAAACATAGTAAACAATTACCAATAATTCTGTCCCAACAATTTCCGGCCTAAATGAAAAATTAAAACAAATAAAATTATTGATAATCGTTCACTCCAAATGTCGTAAACAATTATCAATAATTCTGTCTGAACACCTTCCGTTGTTCAGAATGCAAAAGCTTGCACTTATTTTAGCAACTAAATAAAAACTCCCAATAATCGTTTGCCTAAAATGTAACAAACAATTATTGAGAACTCTGAACGACTTCCGCCACACTGTGTGAAAGAACCTAAATGCTTACTTGCATTTAATTCTTCATTTAATTCATTTAATTTAGCAACACTAATACAATCAAGCAATAGATATATAACTAATAAGAAAATATATATGTATGCACTAGCATTAAGGTATTTAAGCCAGAACAATTTGTAATCAAGAGCAGTTGATTGACAACCGACAATTAGGTTCAACACCTAAATTTAAATCAAATATAGATTCTTAACTTTTAAGCAGCAGCAACAGTGACTGCAAGCAGCATCCAATGAATTGCAGTCTATTCAATTTGCACTTTTATTTATTACTTTAACAATAACAATAATAATAATATACAAAGCGACAAATCACAATTTTCTCCAATTATTTAACATAAACACGCGAGAGTTGGTAGCGGATCATTGTTTACATTTTGCCTATTCTTAGCGTTCTACTCGTTCGTAGATTTTGTATGAGCTCTCAACTTCGTTTTGACAATTACGGTTCGCTGCTCTCCTTCCTGATATTACTTCGTTAATTATACTATGTATGTGTGTATGTATGTTTTCTCTTTGTTTTGTACAATTCGTCAATAAACAGACCAAATTTTCATATAAGAGGGAGTTTGAGGGATTTTGTGGTAATTTGAGGTATTGTGGTATTTTGTGGGAATTTGAGGGATTTTGTGGTAATTTGAGCTATTTTTCGAGCGTGGTAATTTATGGTAATTAAGTGAGAGAAAAAGAGAAATTTGGTGGTAATTTCAGCTGACGGCTCTGGTTCTTGTTATGAACAAATCCATCTTATTCTATTTTTAGCAACAAGAGATCATCAGCTAGATTAGCTGAAGCCTGGTTGGTTCTATGAATAGGTAGAACAACAACAAAAAACACAACAACAAAAACTCTGATAGAAAAAAAAGCTATGGTCTACTTTCGAAATAAAGCTTCATTCGAATTCGAAGAAGCGATATGGGAGAAAAAAGATCTTGTTGCTAAAAATAGAATAAGTTGTATTTGTTCATAACAAGAACATGAAAAAGTAAACAAAGACACTTTTTCAACTGTTCTTGTGTTCAAATAAAACTAAAGCAACTGAGTGGACCACAGCGAAAATCACGCAAGACTACTGATGAGTTGGTTTAGCAGCCACGAAACAGACTGTCTAGTCAATGCTATGTGATTTGCTCTATACAGAGTTGTTGTTGCTGTTAAAGTTGTTGTATTCATTAAAACTGGTAATTATAATTTAAATAATTAAATTACTGGATCAGTAAGCTAAATAATAAGTCTAAATAATAAACACTTAGCATGGTCACTAATAATAAAAATCAAATATATTTTCCGATAATTTGAAGGCAAATATCTTGAATTTCTTAAGAAATTAAAAAAGTGGACGTTGCCGTGCGTGACGGAATACTGATGTTTAATGTTGAAATACATTGGATTCCTGTAACTCTTGCGTTGGTTGTGCTTGTGACGCGAAATAGCGCAAAGCTCTACTGGCTTTTGTGAGCTAACGCGCGTGATGGATGCGTCCCGGCTTTTTATTAGCTAAAGTCGTCGAACAAATGCCTGTCGCTACTGCAGGCTGACACTTCTGAACGTAGTGAAATCTCTCTGAAAATCTGCATGAATAAGTTGTTTTTAATAGTTAATCAATATCTGTGGAGGTTTTTGTAAAAATCTATACTGTAAGATGGGCTCCAGTACTGAATTAGTTGAATATATATAGGTTAAATAATGGTTTTTTGTTTCTATGCTGACACTCCTGTAGGTAGTCCGATCTCTGTGAAAATTTGCATCCATAAGTTTTTAAATGGTTAATTGAGATCTAAGGTAGTTTTTGAACCAGGAATTCATTTAAAAAAAATATTTTCTGCATTGTCTTTCCGTCCTATTTCATTATTTAGGGGTGGAATGGGGTGTTATTTTTTCGATACACCCTAATATATATATATATATATTATGTTTTTATATAATATAGTGGTTTTATATAGTATATAAACCATTATTCCTTTCAATGACTCAAAAATGTTTTGTCAAGACAAAAGCATTATTATGCTTCATAGTAGCTCTTACTGACTATGGTAAATTGCATAATAGATGATTGTCATGCAGAACCAACCAGTTTAATATGCGATGTTCTTGGAGAAAATAAGGTATACCTTCGTCTTGGCCGAAGTTAAAATACCCCCACGGCCAATTCGTAAGGGTACAAAATCTCAAATTGTAGCTCTTTTAGTATGAGATTTAAAAAAATTTTACTATTTTGATGACGTCTATAATACATGCATATAAAATTGTTTTCCTGCAGAGTAAAGACAAGGCCGTTTATAAAGTTTTAAATTTTGGGGTTGTATGAGAGGTGGGCGTGTTCTTGGGTGGTTGACGCCAATTTTTCTTACACGCCTTTGATTAGTTTTGATATAATAATAATCAGGGGGCGGATTATGTTGACTTTGCCTTTTTTGTTTGCGTTGCTATACACTCTTTCTGATTAAACAATTATGCATTTCATAATCTATAGATTCCATATATCGGTGATTCCATATCAATTCGACAAATTTTTATCAAAATCTGACCTTAGTGCTTCCGATTTTTTTGAAACTTTGTAGGTTAGAAGTTCACATTAAAAAAACATATTCTGTGTTTTTTATTATTGCGAAATTTTTTTTTTGCTAAAGTATACACTATCAAAAACATTGAAAATCATACAAAAATTTAAAAGATGCATGTATTTAAAGAGCTCTATCTTCTAAACTGTAAGTCACACAGAAAACAAACTCAAGTATAGTTTAAGTACCTTGAATGGATCTTTCTGGTGGTGTCATTTTTTTAAAGTACTTTTATGGCAGTTTTTTTTTCTTATCCCGAAATTTACCATCATATTCTTCACAGTCGGCGCAACAACTTTTTCACCATTTTAATAAAATGTAGTATGTAAGCATTCATTTTGAAGGTTTGTGCAAAATTTTAAGTAGGATCTCCAACGATTACTATTTTTAATGAATTTTTTAAAAAATGCCTGCTAAAGATTTCATATATTTGTATACAGATAATTTAATTTAAATATATAATAAGATATTGTTTCTTATTTTATATATGCAGTAACTCTTTGGTTTGAAGTAAGCCCTTCAAATAGATCATCATGAAAAATTAATATGTTCCACATTTATGGCCATGTGTTTTACGACTCAAAGGATCAATTGAATGCGCTTTTCTTTAATCTTCCATACTTGTATTTTCTTAAATTTTACAACTATTTCTGCCTTTAAGATGCATAGTTTTAATATAGATACCAATCTAATGGCCTTGTAAATAAGTAAGAACTGCTTTTATGAAAACAATTCAGTATTAATTGTTCTTAAGTTTTTTGAAACCCAATTATAAAATTGTTAAGGCGAAGGGCGAAGTTGAAAATAAAATTTTCGATATACAAATATAGGAAAACTTAAGTAGGCATTTTTTTAAAAAATTATTACAAATAGCAATCGTTGGAGATCCAACTTAAAATTTTGCGTAAACCTTAAAAATGAATGCCTTAATGCGATATTATATTAAAAAGGTGAAAAAGTTGTTGCGTCGACTGTAAAAAATATGATGGTAAATTTCGGGATAAGAAAAAGAAACTTTTTTCTATTAAAAACTATAAACAAATGACACCACCAGAAAGATCTATTCAAGGTACCTAAACTATACCTGAGTTTCTTGTCTGTGCGACTTACAGTTCAGAAGATAGATCTGTTTAAATACATGTACCTATTTAGTTTTTTTGTCATTTTTTATGTTTTTGAGAGAAAATTAACTTGCAAAAAAAAAGTACGCAGTTATTATATTTTTCAGCTGAACAATCCACCAAAAAAGTTTCATAAGTTTCAAAAATAGTGATGTCAGAAAAGTGTGCCTTTTGGCATGGAATCACCGATATATGCTTTTTATTTTGCTTTTTTTGCCATTTTGCCTTTTTCTGCGTTTTTTACACATTTTGCCTCTTTTTGTTTATGTTAAGACAATAGAAATTCCAATTTGGGACAAATAAAAATTGCAGTGTGTAAAGAATCACTCACACAAAATCATGCAAAGCATCAAAAACTGATATCGCATGGCATAAGATTGTGTGTTATCAAAAGTAAAAATATGGTAACATTACAATCAGCAAGTTACTTGACGTCTACTGTTGGCACTTGTGAACTATTTTCCATCGTTAAGTCTTCAGTTTTAAGCCATGTTCAAATTTTAAAATGCCCAAGTTTACAAACTCACAGACATGCAAGTTACATCATTTTGTGTAACATTTTGGCAAAGATGTGTTTCCCACCGATGGGAAAATACTTATTTGCAGTTTATGCAGTATTAAAGTAAACCACAATAAAAATATGATGTGGAGCAGCACATACAACAGGAAAAGCACAAGCTGGCACTGGCTCAGAAGAACAAAGGGAAGTCCCAAATTATTACAGCATTTGTTGCTGGCAGTGAAAAAAATTAGTTTTACCACGATCTGACGAAAATGATGTTGTCGTGTGACATTCCTTTAAAAAAATTAAAGCACCCAGAGCTCAAAGCGTTTTTCCACGAATATACCGACAAAATAATTCCGGATAAGTCCACGCTTAGAAAAAATTATGTACGGAACGTCTATGGCGAGTGCTTCAAAAAATCAGACTTGAGCTGAGGAATGACAGCATATTTGTGTCCATTGACGAAACGACGGACAAAGCTGGACGCCATGTAACAAATGTTATTGTTGGTCCTTTGCGAAAGAATGGACGAGGTTATCTTTTAACGGTAGAGGTTTTGGAAAAGGTTAATGCATCGACAATTGCAACGCTTTTTTTTTTTTTGGATTCGCCAAAGGAGTGAGAAAATCTCATAAATACGTATAGCCCGTACTATACGCATGCACGACTTACATTCTAAAATCTATCCGGATCAACCGGAACAGACAGAATGCACCTACGTTCTAAAACACACACCCAGTTGGCGACGTATGAATTTCCACTAAGCACATTAACTGGCTTTTCAGCGGAACTTAAAAATTTTATACAAAAACACGAATTTATTAAGAATATTCTAATTTAAAAAAGTAAACAACATCAAATAAGTAGTAACTTTACATATAACTCTAAAACAAAGAGACCAAAGTAACTATAAATAATATGACTATTAGTAAGTTTGCGGCCACTGTCCAACCCAAGATCCTACGTGGAAAAGAGATTAAACTCTTAAACACCAAACCAATTCCAAATATAACGCAGATATATACGTGTAAATATGTACAAACATATATGTGTATATATATACGGGTCACTATGTAATTTTGGAACACCGTGCTAATGTTATTCATTGGATATGTATTTGGGCCAACGCAGGCATAAACTTGCATGGAAAAGAGATAAACTCTTGCGCACCAAACTAAATAACTAATAAGTCAAATGAATAAGAAAAATTAAAAATTTTTTTTGATTAAAAACAAACAAGTTCAAGCATACATATCATATTCGATGGTGTTTACTTCATCAAACGCAATATTATAAAGGAAAAACAAATGAAACGGTCTCGAATATATGGAATTACTTCAGCCAACATTTTAACAGAATATAACACTATTATTAACCGGGTTAATGTTTGAAACAAAATTCTAAAATGTATCAATTATTTAAATGTAAAATCATTTTCCGTAAGAGGAAAGTCGGAATTGGTTTCATATTGCCGAATTACAAGACTAGAGAGCATATTAAAAATCAAGACTTATGCGCAAAATTTAAAGTTGCAGTATTATTTTTATTTTTCGGTAGATTTTGAAGATATTTACTGTTTTGAAGAGGAGTTACGCGTGGTCTTCAACCGATTTGGGTCATTCTCGAACGAGATTTTTATAGAAACTTATAACGAAAAGCTATAACTAATTTTATTTTTATAGGTAGTTTCAAAATTCGCCTGTAATCATGATAACAGACAGACGAACGAAAAGGCTAAATCGAGTTAGGAGGAGATGCTGATCTAAAATTTCCACAGAGCGTTAGCTTACGCTCTATAGAAAAATGCCGTATATATAAGAAACCACTGTTTATGTTATGGTAGTAAATGATAAAATTATTAAATTTTTATTTTATGTAATCCTTAACCACTACCCTTGCCTCTAAGAAACCTCTGTGCATGTTATGGTAGTTTATAATAAAATAATTAAATTTTTATTTTATTTAATCCTAAACCCCTGCCCTTGCTTGAATTTCCATATGCATGTTTTAGAAATCGGTTTCCATTTCCAAGTGGGTTGCAATATTGAAACACTCATAAATCAAAGCTGATTACTGTGTAACAATTTACAAATTAATCGTGTACATTTAATTTCCATGTCTTCAAGAAGTTCTTTGTATTAATAAAATAAAGCTTATGGCTAAGCTATCATAAACTATCATACATATTACTCGCACTAAACTTGAAAAATTCCTTTGATCACGAATATCGAGCTTCAAACAGATTGTCAAAGTGATAAAATTAAATAAAATTGTTTTGTGAAAAAATGTATGCAATTGGTTAGCAAATTAATAAAAATAGTTAAAATAATCAAAATGAATGCTAACGAAAGTGTTTCAAATACAAAAGAAAAGCAATTAAATATTATTATATTCAGAAAACAGCTGTTGTGCTTGAAACTTACTTGAAACCGTTTCCGTACTTTTTGACAAATTTTCTCATTTTTACAGATAATCAAATTACTCTATATTACTCGAATTTTACTCAAAACACCTTCCAAGTACTTCGCAACAACAAAAAAAAAACCTAATAATGTGTGCAGAATTTTTTCTATATTGAAGTTAACATTGTTAGCTTATAAGAATATTTTACCATCAAAATATATTACATGTATATATATTGAACATATATTTTATTTGTCTATTGGCATATTTATATTTGACACACAGTGCAATGCGTTCAAGGTTAACATAAAAACCACTCTTCAAATGAATAACGTTATTTGTGCTGAGTTATTTTTGAACAGAGTTGCCATGTTTCATTAGAAACATTATTCTTTTACATTGAAATAAATTCAGGATTTCACTCATGCTTCAACTTTTCACGTAATTTTGAAAAACATTGACTTGAGATAACGAACTCATTTCAAACAAAGTTGTGTCAGATAAAGGTTGAAAAAAATCAGTGTTATAAAAGTTTTACAATGGCAGAGTTTGAAAATAACGCTCATAATATAATAATAAAGTGCATATGAAAAAATGCCTTGTATTGTTTCTTTTCCTCTCTACCTCTATCTCATTCTTTTGAGTCAGAATAAAGTCAAATACAATTCTCAGAATAAAAAAAATGTCCTTGGATGCTTCGATCTAAATTCTCTTTACAAATTATAAGTATTTCCAATAGATCGCAACCCTTTTTCATTCTTTGAGTCATTCTGATGATGTCGTTCCGAGAAGATAGGGAAAAAGCCCAGTTGCAAATACGTTAATGAATTCAAATAATAACTTGAAAAAAAAAACAAATTCCAAATTTCCATGCATATTTTTTGTTACAAAAATTAAACGTAAAGACCCGTTTCCAGCTCCCAAGTAAAGCATATTTTCATACAAAAAACTGAGAAGTAATCAAAAAGTATATTTTTTGTCAAAGAGAATTCGCTCGTAGAACATTTTTTTCTATTTTGCTACTTTTTTCATTAAAAATGTGAATTTATAATTTTACACACTTAAGAAATATAACAAAATTTTTCTTGAGTAATTACTTAAGAGCTGGATAGAGACCATAAACCAATAAAAATTATGGGTAATCAAGCTTTTTGTTTTTTCTGTAAAGTTTTTAAAACTGCATTTACAATGTTTTAACGTTTGGCCTTTGATATAGCCCTCGATGTTTTGTTAAGCTTGGTTTCGATCCTCTGATATAATAAAAATATAAATTTGTTGCCTTATTTTCGCTAAACAAAACAGCTTGAAATATGAGTACAATTTCTTGCATAAAAATTAAAGTTTTTGGAGTTTAGGTCGTTAATGAGATTGCGGTTAAGTAATATAAAAGATAAAAAAAATTGTAAACAATTATTTATATAATTTAATGCATTTATTGCAGATTGTACATGTCTTCAATGTTCCATTACTTTTATCTCCTTTTATGCTTATTATGCCCTAATTGCTACTGGGTATGTATTATTAAGAGTGAAGTTGAGAACGTGCCAAAAAAAAATAACTCGAGTAACTCGATAATTCCTCGAGTTCACTCGAGTAACTCGTAATTTCGAGTTATTCGAAAAACCGAGTTACTCGAATCGAAAATCGAGTCGAGTTGCACTACTCGACTCGACTCGAACTCGAAACAACTAGTTTCAATACCACCTATAAAAGTTTTGTCAAAAAGCAGTGATTTTGTTCATAAGCTATGTGAGTAAAAAAAACTAACAAACTATTGTGTTAAAAAACTTTCAATCGGCATAAAAATAATATGTGAAAAATGGAAACATATAATGTTATTTACTCATGATTCCAAGCATGAGCGACCTTTCAAGGTCGTTTTATACGGCCTTGAAGGCAAGTCAGCCGATGAAGTTAAAAACGAACTTGTTGCTCTGACTCTCAAATGCAGAGAAGTGAAGACGGTGCTTAAAGAATATAATGACTTTACCGACACGCTTTACATTATTTATTTTGAAAGCGGTTCTATTAAATTAATTGATCTACGACAAAATGTAAAAACTTTATTTCGCACTGTTGTAAATTGGGATTATCAACGCAAAATTAAAAATAAGCCAGTTCAGTGTCAAAATTGTCAGATGTTTGGACACGGCGAAAGAGGATGGAACATCAAAACAAAATGTGCAAACTGTGCTGGAAAGCATAACACTTCTGATTGTCATTCGGTTGACAAAAATATATGTGCAAACTGCAACAATAACCACAAGTGGACTGACATTTCATGTCCAAACCGCGTGGGTTTTTTGCAAATTAGAGAAAATCTAAATAAAAGAAATTCTCGCTCAAGTAACGTCAACAACTTTTCAACATCCACTAAACAACATTTTGTTAACAATCTACTGCAATTCCCACCTCTTCCTACAACTCATCGTAAACAAACGCTAGCACAAAACATGCGAGCGAAAACAACAATAACAACAACAACAGAATCAGCTGGTAAGAACGTTTGGCGGCAGTCCGTTTCTCCCTCATCTGACTTATTTTCGGAAGCAGAAATAACGCAACTAACCCTTGATATTGTTTAGTCTTTATTTCCCGGGTGGCTTGGTTTCAACAGAAAATCGTAATAAATTCAAAAACGATCTCAGAAAGATTTTGAGTAGGCATGAAAAATATATTTTTTGCGTTGATCATAACAGTAGGAATAGGAATTGGAATTGCCTTCGAGCTAATGCTTGGGGAAATATTCTAGCTGATTGCTCGACCTTGTTTCCTGTTACGATTTCTTACCCTATCGATCCTACCTATATTCCTACATCGACTAGAGGAAATCCTTCTACTTTAGACTTGGTGCTCTCTAACTTGCCGGCATATATAACGCAACCATTAACTTTAAAATGAATTTAGTTCTGACCATCTTCCAGTTGTTTTGAAGCTTTCATGCAATATTCCCTTTTATACGAATTTAGTTTTTGATTCTTTTATGCGAAAAGTTTTTTTCAATAAAAAAATTTTCTGATCGGTCACCACCTCTATGCAGACAATGGCAAACCTCAGAGAGTAAATAATACCATGTAAAGCTTCTTGAGAACATGAACTTTAGCCGTCCGTAGTCGGCATAAAACATGTAGGTCCAGTTCTCGGTCAATTGTGTGCAAACATTTAATAACACTCACAACACAATTGATCATAAGAAGCTCGGTCAAAGTCCTTTCAAGGACTGAAATGGCCAATTTGTTTGTTTTGTGTTTGTGTTTGTAAGGTTATCAGTACCAAAGGTCACACCAAAAAATTACTTTATCAGGATACCATATTATATCTTAAATATGATAAAAATTCGTAATTTTTATAGATCCCAGTGGAACAGGTATCGACAAATATCTGATTTTAATAATATGCAAAACTATACGGTAATCATTAGAAATGAGTTAATTAATGTAAGAAACAAGAGTTGGAATAATAAAATAAGTAGTCTTGAAAAATGCTCAAAGCCTTTCTGGAATATTGCCAAACTTTTAAAAAACAAAAATGTGCATATTCCACCTCTTGTTAAAGATAACAATGCAATCATTTCAAATGAAGAAAAAGCTACTGTTTTTGCTGAAGCCTTCCTGAACAACCACTGTGTGTCTGAAAACTTAGGTAGCCAATCAAATACAGATCTAGTAAATGCCACCATCAGACAATTCAATTCGTACGCTGTAGATTCTGTTTTTGTTGAGTTTGTGTCTATGGAAACAGTTAAAATCTTTATTAAGGATCTTCGGCCACGAAAAGCAGCGGGAATTGATGAAGTAAAAAACTGCATGTTTAAACAGCTTTCCGACCCGGCTCTGAAGTACCTGTGCTTTTTGTTTAATTTATGTTTGAAGCTATGCTATTTTCCCGACACATGGAAAGTTGCTAAGGTAATACCAATTGCAAAACCTGGTAAGCCATTGAACAATCCTGTAAGCTATCGTTCAATTAGCTTGCTGAGTAGTATAAGCAAGATCTTTGAAAAAATTTTAAAAGCAAAGTTATGGGTTTTTTTTGCAACAGAATGCAATCATTCCAGATGAACAGTTTAGTTTCCGAAATTTCCACAGTACTGCTCATCAAGTTTAAAGGATATATAATCATGTTAAACAAAATTTGAACAGTAAAAACTCGACTGCGCTAGTTTTACTAGATGTTGAGAAAGCATTTGACTCAGTGTGGCATAATGGTTTGATCTTTAAACTAATTAACTTAAATTTCCCGCTTTATCTAATTAAAATAGTGCAAAGTTTCTTGACCAACCGTTTTTTTTTGCGTGTATATAGGAAATGAGCCTTCAAACTTTACTGAAGTTCCAGCAGGCGTCCCACAAGGCTCTGTTTTAGGTCCTCTTCTCTACATAACTTTTTGTTCTGATATGCCTAAATACCCCAATTGCGAAATTGCTACACATGCGGATGATACAGGAGTTTTTTACTCGCATGAATTTGGTCAATCCATTGTGAAAAAACTACAATGCGCTTTAAATAACTTGATTTCATATTTTGAAAAATGGAAAATTAAGATTAACGCAAGTAAGACACAAACTTCGAACAAATAATTTTGCTATCCCATGGTCAAATAACGTCAAATATCTTGGAGTCATACTAGACAAGAAATTATTATTTAGGGATCACATAAACAATAATTTAACTAAATTTAATATAGCTAAAAAAATGTTGTACCCCTTAATAAATAGAAACTCAAAACTCAGCAATGAAAATAAAATTATCATTGTTAAAGTAATATTCCAATCTATTTTACTCTACGCCTGCCCTGTTTGGGTTTTTTGTGCCAAATTACATTTAAAAAACTTCAAGTTAGTCAAAATAAACTGCTTAAAATAGCACTCAATTTACCATGGCACTATTCCACAAGAAACCTTCACGCTAAGAACAACGTTAGTCTGATTCAGGATCGTATTGCTAAAACAACTGACAGATTTAAACTATTTTGCTCTATGTCTGAAAATAATTTAATACTGAATCTTTA
Source organism: Tetanocera ferruginea (assembly GCA_958299015.1). Taxonomy (NCBI): domain Eukaryota; kingdom Metazoa; phylum Arthropoda; class Insecta; order Diptera; family Sciomyzidae; genus Tetanocera; species Tetanocera ferruginea. The sequence continues at coordinate 83,482,548 of OY282640.1, read as the reverse complement.
TTAACTTTACAACTTTACCATTATATTGTTATCAGGATATGAAACAAACTTAAAATTTGTTTTACGTGAAATAAATTTAAAATTAATGTATTTTTGCTTTTTGTTTGCATCAATTTATTACTTTGTTCCAAATTACTTCTTTAAATATTGTATTCATTAAATTTTGTGTACAATAAAGTTAAATTTCAGTTAAAATACATAATTAATCCACGGTTCTAGTAATTTTTCCACCTTAATTTATTTATATATATATTTGTTTACTTACTTTCTCATTACTGTATGTATTTAAATTGTTTTTATCTTTAATTATTTATTTATTTGTTTATTAACATAAACCTTTTTTGTTTTTTCAATCGAAGGTTTTTTGTAGTAGTTTTTCCTTCGAAAATATTATAAGTTTATAATGTAACTCTCTTTCAAAATAACTGTGATATTATTTTATAGATGTAAGTACTATATAGCACAAATCTCTGAACACTTTTTCTTTTTTAATTAGAAATATCGACAATCAAATGTTTCACTACTAAAATAAAGATTCATTCATTCATTCTATACTATGTCTAATTGAACCGACCATTTCTTTTGCCGTGAAAAGTGTAAGTTGTCATTTAATTTAAGAAAAAAGTGCAAGTGCAAATTATATATTTTGAACTATTTCTAAAGTTTTGCAATTAATAATTGCAGTTGTTGGAAATTGTAAATATGGATGCACCTTTCCGCGGTGTTGGCGGTCTCAAATCTTCGCAGCAGCAGACTGCTATAAACTAATGACTTGTTCTGCTCTATAACAAAGCACATCGTCCATATGCATTAGGGTGGCCCTTAACTGTATGCGCAATTTTTTTTTTTATAAATTGAATATGTGCGGTGCCCTCGTTTGTTTCTTATCATGTCAAAAGTATATTCTGAAAATTTCAGGAAAATATATTAAGATTTAGACGTGCCGCAAAGCGAAACTTCATTCGAAATACACTTTTATATTGAAAAAATTGTTTTTTTTCAACAACAATTACATTTAAGACAATTTCGTATAATTGCTTTGTCAACGAGACATTATATTACATTAGGTATATAATTTATCTCTCCAACGTGCTATCATTCGTCGAAATCGGTTCACTAATTCGAAAACTACAACATTTTTGCTGAGCGCAATGTTAGAAAAGTTTTTAAGAAATATTTTTTTTTCCAAAAACAAATAAAATTAATGTATTTACTCAATTTCAATCAACTCGATTGATGAGCATAAAACTATTATTATTGCTCGAGGAAATATTCCAAGGAAATGTTGTGTGTCGAAATGGGATAAACAATGCGAAAAATCAATATTTTTTGTGTAGCAAAAAAAACTATTTTTAAAAACAATTTTTTTCGAAAATACATATATAAAATTTATTATTTTGAAAAAAGTTTATGTTTCTAATTACAAATTGTACAAAGTTTGTACGTTTCTAACACAACAAAATCAACAACAAATAAAATATTAACCACGAATCAACAGTTTTACTTGTATTGGAGTTTATTGGAGTTTACTCCTTTAGAATCGATTTGCATGAAAAGAAATTATATTAGGGGGTAAAGTCAAATTTTCAACTATTTTTCGTTACGGTTGAATTTTCAACTATTTTTGCGTTACGCTTGAATTTTCAACTATTTTTGCGTTATGCTTGGGCAATCGAATGCAATGGAATTATCTAAATTCACAGGCAGATCATTGGCACTTTAATGGATGCCATGGAGAATTTGGACCAAAGTGGATGATTCTATGGCCATTCGGATGCAATGGGATTATCTGAGGTCATAGGCGGGTCATTGGAACTTTCAATGGTCCCATGGAACATTTGGACCAAAATGGGTGATTCTATGGCCAATCGGATGCAATGGGATTATCTAAGGTCATAGGCGGGTCATTGGAACTATATGGGTTCCATGGAAAATTTGGACCAAAATGGTTGATTCTATGGCCAATCGGATGCAATGGGATTATCTGAGGTCATAGGCGGGTCATTGGAACTTATATGGGTTCCATTAAAAATTTGGACCAAAATGGTTGATTCTATGGCCAATCGGATGCAATGGGATTATCTGAGGTCACAGGCGGTTCATTGGAACTTTTATGGGTTCCATGGAACATTTGGACCAAAATGGATGATTCTATGGCCAAACGGATGCAATGGGATTATCTGAGGTCATAGGCGGGTCATTGGAACATTTATGGGTTCCATGGAACATTTCTACCAAAATGGATGATTCTATGGCCAATCGGATGCGATGGGATTATCTGAGGTCAGAGGCGGGTCATTGGAACTTTTATGGGTTCCATGGAACATTTGGACCAAAATGGGTGATTCTATGGCCAAACGGATGCAATGGGATTATCTGAGGTCATAGGAAGGTTATTGGAACATTTATGGGTTCCATAGAACATTTGGACCAAAATGGGTGATTCTATGGCCAATCGGATGCAATGGAATTATCTGAGGTCAGAGGCGGGTCATTGGAACTTTTATATAAATATATTTTATTTTCAATTAAATATATTTTATGTCTTAAATCCATTTTGTATAAAAAAGCAATTTCTCTCCAGCCACAAACTTGCAAACCTTATGTTCAAATAAAATCTGTTCACTGTTCACTAGACCGGATCGAAATTTAGATTCCGCCGGTCGGGGTCTCAAAAGTTAGAGGAACTGTCAAAATGTTAGTATGAGTAAGAAATTTAACATTTAAGACGATGTGGGTATGCGTTCTGTGAAAAATAAAAAGTTACAAGCAAAAAACATGTTTTTTTTACCAAAAAGGACCTTCAGGAGAATCAAAATTGCTTCGGCGGTTTTTCTCCGATTTGAAAAAAAAGTATGTAGAAATCATTTTAATGAGTTCCTCTAACTTTTGAGACCCCGACCGGTTGATATTTTTTGTATCCATATAAAAACGATCCGGCCTACTGTTCACGCACGCAAATTGGAAAAAAGTGGTAAATAGTTAGAGAATGCAAATACGTTGCTAACGTTCTTTTAGAGAAAATGCAATTAAAATATTATTTTTCGATAAATATCGATGTCAATCGTTTGTCATTAATTATAATTGATGGCAAAACAAATTGTGAAAAATATAATTGCTATGTTGGCCGCCACTTGTTATGTACGTAAATTTTTTTTATGTTTTTTGATGCATACTGATCATAAAATTTTAAGAAATGTTTTTTTCACTCAACAAAAATATTGTAGTTTTCGCATTAGTCAACCGATTTCTACGAATGATAAAACTTTGGAAAGATAATTTTATGCCTAATGCGATAATGTAATAAGTTGATCGGAAAAACATAATTGTACGTTAGTTATAATTATTTTCGAAAATAATATTTGTTTCTTTTCGCTCGAAAGAAAATGTAGTTTTCTCATTTTGTTACCAATTTCAACGGCTGATAGCTCGTTTGACAGATAATGTTATGTTAAATACGATGTTTTGTTGAGTAGATAAGAAAAGAACTTTCAATTTTAATTATTGTTGGGAAAATACCTATTTTTTTAATACAAATGTGTATTTCGAATGAAGTTTCTCTTTGCGGCACGTCTAAATATTAATATTTTTTCTTGAAATTTTCACAATATACTTTTGATATAATAAGAAACAAACGAGGGCACCGCATATGTTCAATTTTAAAAAAATAAATTTAAGGGCCACTCTAATATGCATACTCGTATAATATTTATTTTGTATTGTTCGAATCACAAATAATACAAATTAAAGAGTTTAATGATTTTCTGCTTTCCCTTAATAAATTCTTCCTGTTTATTTACTTTTTGTTGAAATTTTTAAGCTGAACATCAGCTGTTCGTTCGCAACAAAATATCTGCCAAAATTTTCTCGCAACAAATAAATGGATGTTGACAGCGAAATTCCACGCAAACGAACATAGTGCTAGGCTTAAAAAGTCAACAAAAAAAAAAATGTGTTACATTTTTTACATGGCTGTGTTGGTCTCCAAAAGAAAAGTGTTGTGTTACCCGGTCAAAGTCAAATCTAAACACAAAAGAAACAGAATAGAATTGGAACACCAAAAGGTGTTCATTAATTGCAAAAGATAAATTTAAGTTAAATTGATTTTCTGAAAAAGGTTTTTCAAAGTAATATGTAATAAGTAACTGGCACCCCTACGTGGATAGCCACCTTGATGCGGTGTAGGGGCTTAGGGTGCAATGACTCAATGGACTACGATGACTGGAGTTTCGGTTCCTGGTAAGGTCACCCATGTCATAAAGGTCATTGAGGAGCAATGTATTAAGAGCTATCCACTCCCTAATTCAAAGTGCTATGCGTTTCCGTGCCTATTGGATGGTTTGCAGGCAGCGAGTATAAAATCCGCCTGTATTATAACGGAGCCTCTCTGATACCTGGCCGCCTCAGAGAATTACTGTGGCCTTACCGCGGCATTGGGGTTAGGGCGCGGTGGACAAATTTTCACTCTCATCTTTCAAGCCTCGGGCTGGATCGGGACTCCACGCGAAGTAATTTCGCGTATTAATTAATGTTGCAAAAAAAGTGGTTATTGTGATTAGTGTGCACAGCATACACCTAGTCCAATGCAATATTCTGTGACCATTATTTCGAAAGCTATTATGGGCGGAGCCACATCCCTTGGCCAACAGATATCCACTTTAGTTTACGAGTATTTCCGAGTAGTAGGATATCACTAAATAGTTACTCCAAGCCGAGTTTCTTTGATCTGTGACAATTTTAAATTATTGTATTTGCAAAGCGATTCAATTTAAAAAAATATGTCTTATGGGTGCGGATCCACACCCCTTATACAAACCACGTTCTAGTTTTCCAGTAGCAGGACACTGGATTTATTGCCCGTTTTCCAATGCCTGTGTCAGTTTTATAATTGAAAGACCAATCAGTTACTTCATACTGAAATTGTTATACAAAGTTTAGTTCTAAATCTATTCGATAGCAAACAATTTTATTGTATAGGCGGTGCCATGCTCCCCTTCCAAAGATCGCTTAAATTTGACCTTCGAAGGTCACTTTTCATAATAAGTGGTTTGTACCGAGTTTCATTGATGTGCAATTTGTAGACGAAAGTACACCGAAAATTGAGTTCTTGGAAAAGTGATATGCCCCTTGCTGGTAGGAAGGTGAAAAATCCTTAATTACCTATTCTCAGACCAAGCAAATATACAAAAAAAAATTTCATTTAAATCGGTCCAGCCGTTTCGGAGGAGTTCAAACACTAACAAAGTGACACGAGATTTTGATATATTAGATTTACTTATTTATTTATTATAAGGTTAGTCTTTGAGGCTTTGTAGCTTTTAAAATTAAGCCATACATGAACAATTTATTATAATTATATATAACAATTTAAAATATAATACAATAACAGATATATAATAATATATTAAAATTGAAGTTCATTTAAAATTCGATGTTTCAAAATTAAACAGATAAACATTGTGGAACCAAGGCAAACATGGTTGTGTATGTAAAGCATCATAGTGTCGGGCTAGAAAGGTCGGAGGTATCAGGACAAACAAGTGTGGTCCGTACGCCACACTGATAGGTATAACCATATATATAAGACATATTGTTCACAGCAAGGTGGTATTTCGACAAACAAGTTCATATTTCCCACACCAATTTGCTTAGAAACAAAGAAATGGTTGCGAACGCTGGCACTGAGACAACTAGGTCTCAAGTAGCTCAAAAGATCTTTTAGGACGAAAAGGAATATTAAAGTAGATTTTATTCAATGAATATGACCTGTCTTCATATCCTTGTAAACGCTTAACAATCCAACTAACGTTAAGCATAACTCTCCTATTTTTTAAAAGTAGGAAGATTTAATAGCTGTAGCCGATTTTCATAAGGTGGTAGATTAAAGTTAATATTGCAGTAAAGATAGTCCAGGCAGCACAAAAGACATTGTTTCTGAACAGATTCAATGTCATCGATGTAACAACCGTATCGTGGGCACCATACAATTGAAGCATATTCTAAGATAGGCCGAACTAGCGACAAGGTCATGTGCTACCAATTTTTTCATATTTAGATTCATTTGATTTATTCTGAACTAGCTATGAAGATTATTGATGTCAATTTGCAAGAATAAACCATCATATTCATTCTTAAAAGACAGGAATAGTTTGACGTCGTCAGCATAGATCAAGATGTTTGAATGCTTTATGACAATTGGCAAATCATGTATATAAAGTAGAAACAAAAGAGGCCCAAGGTGACTTCCTTGGGGTACCTCAGAGATAACGGGAAACTCGTATGATTTCACGAGTTTAAATAGAACAGATTGTGTTCTATTACTTAGATCCGATTCGATCCATCACACCATTTTTGTGGGAAATCCAATGAAAGAAAATTTTAGGATCAAGAGTTTGTGATGTACAACATCAAAAGCTTTGCTAAAGTCTGTGTAGATAACATCAGTCTGTTAACCTTTCCCAAAATTTTCTCTTGTTTAAGATGTAAATTCAAGGAGGTTAGTGACCGTAGATTTTCCCGAGAGGAATCCATGTTGACATGGGGACATAAAAGACTTAACACTATGTGATAATTGTGAAGTAATAATGGCCTCAAAAATTTTGGGCAAAGCACTTAATTTCGCAATTCCACGATAGTTATCAATTAAAGATCTATCATGCCCCGGGCGCCACTTCCAGATGGGCGCCAAATCATTCTCAAGACAAGCAAAATTTTACAAAAAAAATTTGTTTTTTACTTAATTAATTCAATAATTAAGTTATCCAATTGTAAAGTACAATGCTATGATAATGCTGCCTTTATGTCAAGTCACATATCTGGAGTTCAACAAAAAATTATAGAAAAAAAATAACATATTCAACATTATCACGATGGGAATTGTTAAAGAATGCTTTAAAAAAAACTGTAAAACGTGAATCTGTAATTAGAATTAGTGTAATCTGTATTAGAAAAATTAGCAGATGAAAATACTGCCGAGAGTGATATCAGAAATGAAGCTGCAATCTCAATGCAAAATTTACCGAATTTAAATATCATAAGTCCATTAGTCCATTTCTGGCATGAATTCTTTAAGAGAATTGATCGTGTGCAGCTCAGATTACAAGGTCCATAAATTAAGTTTAGAGAAGCGTTCCATGATTTCAAATAATTGGTGACTGAACTTGCAGAAATTTGAAACGAGATTTGTGAATAGGTTATCGAAAAGGCTAAGAATCTTTGTAGACAATGGGAAATCGATACAACAATCTGTATAAAATGTCGCCGACAAATGCCCTGACAATTGACTCGAAATGTTGGCTTTTCCGCAGAAAGCGAGAAATCTCGTGTTATGAAAAGCGTTCTTGATCAGCAGCAGGAAATTAGCTCACAATTTACAATTTAAGGTATCTTAATTCTTAATTTGGGTATTTACTGGACGTTTAAAATTTATTAAGTAAGGATAATCCGGATAACGATCGGAAATTTAAATGGAACAGAACTTCATGTCGAAATATGTGCCTGCAATATGCTTCTTCGTAGTAGAAAAGAAATAGAATTTGAAATTCCATACGAGCTTCTTACCTTTATAATCTCGTATGGAGAAGATGTTTTTCCAAACCTGAGAGTAACACTTCAAATACTTATTACTATTTCAGTATCAATGTTTCAATCTATGTACAATTGAATCAAATATGTAAAATACAGTACACTGAGAAAACAAAAATAAGTAAAACGCACATTTTAAAAACGATTATTAATATATATATATATTTTAAAAACATTTTACGCCATGCAACAATGAAAACGCATATTTTTATATACAAAAGTAAAATTAAACGTTTTAAAAACAAAACGAACGTTTTACTATAATAAAATAGGTTAAAATTAATATTTTTAAAAACATTCTACACCACGCAAAAACCAAAAACGCTCATTTTAAAATACAAAAGTAATACAAAATGTTTTAGAAACGGCAATGAACGTTTTAACATATTAACTAGTCATTAAAATGGTTTTACAAGAATTTTATAAGAAATGCAGCATGTCCGATAATATTCTAATTTCAAACTTGTATAGCACAACCTAGCTAGTTTTTTGATGTTCCTTTTTTTCGTTGTTCATTTAAATTATACTTTCTTTGTATATTATCGTATTGTTAATTTAATTAATTTATTTACTTAATTAATGTCATTTCTTATTTATTATTTGTTATACAACATTTGTTGCTAGGTTTCTATTTTATACATATATGAATGTATATTTGCTTTAACTTTAAAATTCCATCTGTGATATTTTAGTCCCATTTTGTTTTTTTTTTTTTTTTTTGTTGCTTTATATGGAAGGTTTTTTCTTGTAGTTTTCCTTCTGATTATATATTTTTCTTCATATCAAAAATATATTTCTTCTGTTTGTAACTTTGTATTATTTTTTAGATGTAAAGTATAATAACTGCTACTCTCTGTAAATTGTGCATTGACGAAAAGTTTATTTAACAAATTTTTCACTACAAATAAAGATCATTAATTCATTCATTATAAGAAATGCATGGTTTTGTAAATATTTACTGGCACTTTTTAAGTGAGCAGTTTTAAAAATGTTTTGCTACAGTTAACTTATCGTTAACTGTCGTTAACTTAATTTAATGATTTAAATTCTAATTCTAATTGTTGCATTAACTCGTTGATCAGAAAAAACCCATCGAAATAAGTAATAAGTGTATTTTAAATAAAAAATTTTCTTGCAGATAAGTCAGGTATTGAACCCAGGACGGTTGAGTTTTAAACTCGATCGCTAACACGCTTACTAAACTTGAGCCTCGTAACATATGAATAAATTTTATTTACTACGTGTAGGCAACTGAGACAATTAAAACCTCTCTTTTAAATGTTCATTTTAAAATATCAAACGAACGTTTTCAAAGCTCATTTTAAAATGTTTATTTTAGAAAATCAAACGTACGTTTAAGCAACTCATTGTAAAATGTTTATTGTAGAAAATAGCTAAAACGTGCGTTTTTAAAATAAAAATAAACATTTGTGGAGCAAAATCTGGGTTCAACGTTTTCAAAAGTAGCATGTTTCTGCTAGTTTTGAAAATATAGTTTTCTCAGTGATAAAATGTCGAATCTTATGTCTTCACTCAGATGCATCTCCTGACCGAATTTTGCACGAATTTCTCTTAGCGATATTCTCTATTAAAAATGAAGTCTTAAGATCAAATGGTAAAATTAAATACTTTTTGAAGTTTTCGATTTTTTATGAATTTTTAAATTATGATAGCGCAAAAATGACATCCAAATGTAAAAATTTGTTGAACAAACATGTAAAAAATTAGAAATTTTATTAGGCTTAGTTTGATAGGCGTGATTATTAATATCGAACAAGTAGTGTAGAAGATATATTTAGATATATGCGACTATATTTGAAAAAAGCGAGAAAAACTTTAAAAAACCTTTAAAAAACACGTAACCATAAAAACTTTTTTGCGATTTTCGTGTTTAGAGACCCCAAATCTGTAAAAAATTGTAATTACCTGTCGTGTACAGACATTTTTTCTGATTTTGGTGCATAGTGTTAATTGTATTAATGTTATTTAAAAGGTGTATTATAATTATTTGTACTAAATATTAATAATTAAATATAATCATTTTTTTCATTATTTTATTGGGGGCGCCAAAAAATTGTTTTGCACCGGGCGTCAGTTATGCTCGCCACGCCACTGGTTGTCGGGACCAATTTTATACGAAATTTTAAGATCTTTTAGATAAGATAAAACTATGTATAAAACTGTCAACAATTGGGAGGCAAATATCAACAGAATGAACATTAAAAGGATAGCTACCATTATCAAAAGATGACGAAGAGTAAGTCGACTTGAAGAAGTCAGCAAAAAGGTTACAAATGCTATGATCATTATCAGATAACACATTTTTGTATTTCATAAAAGAAGGATAGGAATGAATCTTACGTTTTGTATTTATTAAGCTCCAGAATGATTCTGCATCAGGTTTAATACTTAATTTTACTTTTGTTGGGTATATGTTATAGGATTGCTTGCACAACAGCTGGTAACTATATTAAGTCTAAGTATAACGGCCGAAATCAATCAAACTATGTGTTCTTTTATATTTTGTATAATATTTAGATTTTAAGTTTCTCAATTTTATAAATCATTGGTATACCACACAGGGCCTGAAATTATAGAAACTTTTCTTTGCGGAATATAGATATAGCGAAGCAGTCGCTGAGCGTTGTATTAAACGCGAAGACCGCAGCTCTGTGAAGAAAACTTTTGTATTGAGGTGCAGTATAGATAACCACTTTATATTGGACAATTTTTTTTAACATAACATAGTTAGTTTTTTAAAGTTGAATTCTATGAATGGTTGACTAGCACGATTCTGTATAGATGGTTTAGGAAAATTAAGACTAATTTCGACGGTTGGATGGTGAGAATCTTCAGGGGTGACCATAGGATCGGACCTTGACACTGAAGCAATGTTACTTTCATCAAAAAATACCAGATCGAGCAAACGGTTATTCTTATTCAAGTGATAGTTTAGTTGGAAAAGACCTTGACTTGAAAGCCCATTTAGAAAATAATTTTCAGATGAACTTTCAGACAATGATAAATATATTGAAGGGTTTTCAGATGAATAGTTCCAAGAAACATTGGGTAAGTTAAAGTCACCAGTTATTAAGAATTGATCATTAGGATGAAGCAATAGGAAAACTTTACTAATAGAAACCAAATGTTTGGTATACACTTCTAAGAAAGAAAAAGGAGGTATATATGAGCATGTAATATAAAGACTCAAAGAACCGTATTTTGCATGCACACAACAGAATTATAAATCGAAATGAATGTTGTGACTCATAATAAATAAATTAATCAATTCAGTGTTAAAACATCGAACGTTTTGATATAAGATGTAGAACTGTAGGCAGCAATCTAGTTTTTTTTGGTTCATGTTGCGAACAGGTAAAGTAGCAAGTGTAGTTCTTGGGTGCAACCTAGGAACATATTCATGTACTACGGTATATTTAGGCCAAAAACTTTGATCGATAACTCTATTGTAGGCTTCAGTAGGCAAAGATATTTTAAAAGATGAAGTGACGCGTTCATGAGAGAACTTGAATTTATAAACAGAAATATTTTTATTCAAAATATTCACGTTTGTATTTAAAAAGGAAAGGATGTCATCCTCAGACGTATAAGCTGCAAATCGCGAAACGAATAAAGATCTTGCAGGCGGAATTACTACAAGATTTTTGTATTATTAGTAATATTAGTAATATTAGTAATATTAGTATTATTAGTATTATTAGTAATAGGTACCGAACTACCATCACTTGATAAAACGCAAGTTTAAGCATAAGATAAAGCGCCAGAAGTAGAAGGAGAATTAGTGCTTAAGTTAATTGAAGGAATAACAGCAGAAGCAAAAGTAAATTGGGGTCGACAAATGCTGGAGATATTGCAGTAGCCATGTCATTAGATTATGAACTTTGGCTACAACCTCAATTTCAGTTGCTAATGCTTCACCTGAAGTATTTAAGTTGGGTTAAGGCTCAATATTACAATCAGTAGTAGCTTTTGGAGTAACATTTGTAGACGGAGAGGCTGCTTTTGCAGTAGCATTGGCAAGGCTCCGGAGATTTTTTTGCTACGTTTGCGCTTAGAAGATACGAAAGCCTCATCCATGCACTTAAACGATTTAAACAAATTTTCATACTCCGACAATCTATTCTGCGCCGCCTCTAGGTCTTTTGAGACCTCCAAGAAGCGCTTTCTTGATTGCCTTATAAGTTTTAAAATATCAACATCCGTTGCTGTGCATTCTTCGCATGCCCAACGTAAACCTTTGTTTTCGCGAAGTGCATCGAAAACACGAGCATTTAGTGCTGCACACTTAAAGTGAAAAAAGGATTCACATCTTGATGCACATTTGAGTTTTATTATATTATAATATAAATTTAGTTTTAAAATTCTATAAAATTATTAAATTTAAAATATAGTGTTGGCAACCCTATTTGAATTGTATCACAGTAACAGTTTGAAAAGCTGTAGGTTTGTATATTAGCTAAAGAACGTATCGAAGATAAATAGATGTCAAAACAGCTGTTAAAGAAAAAGAAAAAACTTGCACTCTAAAAAAAAAACAAATATATATATTCATATATATATATATATATGAAAAATTATAATTTTATATCAAAAAGGATGATTCCAGCGCATTCACTTAATGTAGTTGCAGAAATCCAACGATAGTATTCAGCAAAATACGCCAAGTTAAATTAAAATTTTTTAAACTTTGAAAGTTGTGCAAAAAATTAAATTTAAAACAAAACTTAAGAAGCTCAAATAAAGAACGTCTTGTTAGAAGTAGTTAAAGTTGACAATATAATTAAACTTTTGAATGGTTTTGTCCATTATAAATATTAGACAGCCTGGCAAAAGCTAAGAAGCGCATGTAAAACGCAAACGCAAATGCATGTTTAACGCGTTTGGCGTTTAAAGGCTGCGTAAGTTAAGCATATCTTAAATAAGCTGTTGACATATTTTATGTACATAAAAATGAATGTGTAGCAAAGTCTTGAGAGTGTTCCTGTGAAGTTTGGTACCGATAGAACATGGGGGCGTGGAAACTCCCATGCAACCATAGTTTTTGATATCGAATTTTTGATTTAGGCCTTTTCCTCACGGAGCAATTTAAAAGCAATGCAATTGCAACACGATTGTTTAGAAAGTTTCAAACCACTCCAAATCAAAACTCAATTGCAACCTATGCTTTATAAGAGCAAGACATGTTACAACGCAACATTGATTATTTATATAGAAAAAGACATAATTCTACCTAAGGGCCCAAAAAAAAAAATAAGCGACGTGGGCTCCAAAAAAGAATTATTCCTTTTTTTTCACTATACGTGAAAAACCATCGGCAAAAAAAGATGTGGGTCATTCCGTACATTCAAAAATAATAAAACTAGCAGATTATTCGTGGCAGTAAAAGAGATGCCGCGAACTAATGCCAAATTTTTAGGATTCTACAGAATGACCAAAGAAAAAACACAAGTTGGTGATATAAATTGCATGCCGTGTAACAGCATGCCGTGTTGCATAAAACTTATAGCAAACGTGGTGCCAACTAGTTTTGAAAAATTTTCTTCATGTGAAGGTTTCGGTATAGTAACATGGGTCAGCAGCATTTGTTGCAATTGCATTACTTTTGAACTGCTCCGTGAGGAAATGGCCTTAGAATTACATGTTGCAATTTCCAAAATTCGGTTTTCGAACTCAATTTCCACGGGCTATTTTAGTGGTAACATTTTATAACTTTCGAAATATTAGTCACACATTAATGAAACTCAGAACGAATATAACATTTAGTCGTGTCTTTCCCCTGGAAAAATTCAGCAAGCATTGGAGAATGGGGCGTGGCACCAACCATACAATTCAAATGTTTAATAACGAGTAGCTTTGGTACTAAATGTCTCATAACATTTAAACTCAGTATAAAGAACATTTTTGGCCACGTCATTCGAACAGAAAAATAGCACGGACATTGGAAAACGGGCTGTGACTCCGCCCATACAAGCCAAATTTTTTATATCAAATAGCTTTGGAAGTAAAAGTCGCTGAGCATTGAAATTCAGAATGGATTAACCATTGGTAATGTTTTTCTACTAGAAAAATGGGCCGAGCTTCGGACATGCGGGTGTGCCTCCCCATACAAGCTACATTTTTGATCGAATAAGTTTTGAAAACACAGATGAAGTAAATGTCTTTGTCTAAGGCGTAGCAACGCGAGCCGGGTATTGCTAGTTTCATATAAAGCTATGAGAAGATCAAGTATATTTTAACACGATTTCGAAAAATTTTAAGATATTGCATCATCAACTTATCATACTATGTACATCGTACCATACCATTAGCTTTTATTTCTTGCACAAACCTTTTATAAAAACATTTAAAATGTACAACTGGCAATTGGTTGTGAAAAGGGAAATAAAATTGAAGAAAACCATGTATTTTTGGCGCTGTGCATTAAGGCCATGTGCATTATTGCCATAATTGGCAAGAATGCACATTAGGTAGAGAATTAACGCCATGTGCATTATTGCCATAAAATTCTTTATGGCAGTAATTCACATTAGGTAGAGAATTAACGCCATGTGAATTATTGCCATAACATTCTTCAAGGCAGTAATTCACATTGGGTAGAGAATTAACGCCATGTGAATTATTGCTATAAAATTCTTTATGATACTAATTTACATTAGGTAGAGAATTAACGCCATGTGAATTATTGCCATAAAATCCTCCATGGCAGTAATTCACATTGGGTAGAGAATTAACGCCATGTGAATTATTGCCATAAAATTCTTTATGGCAATAATTCTCATTAGGTAGAGAATTAACGCCATGTGAATTATTGCCATAAAATTCTTTATGGCAGTAATTCACATCAGGTAGAAAATTAACGCCATGTGAATTATTGCCATAACTTTCTTTATGGCAATAATTCACACGACAGAAGGAATTAACGCCATGTGAATTATTTCCATAAAATTCTTTATGGCAATAATACAAAAAAGTGCATTACTGCCATAAATTGGCAGAAAATATTCTTATGGCATTAATGCACATAACTGTGTGTATTACTGCCATAACACTTGGCAAAAATAATATCATGCAGTATCAGGGCTGTGCAAATACGTCACGGGATTTATTATGACATTTGGCAACTATGCATTAAGGCGCCTTGAAAAAAAAAGTTCCATTTGTACCCATCCTAAAATGAACCTTGATGTATTTTATGATGATTCCCAAAATATGTTGGATACACCGAAATCCGTTTGTGAGCTAAACCATTTTGCAAACACCTCCATGTTGTATTGTATTGTATTCAATGTGGTTGTATACTATGTGGAGTACATTTTGATGATTTAAGGACGATGTGAGAAATATTTGGTACTTTTTCTATTCTATTTGGTAGTTCTCTATGTATGTTGCATACATTATATGTGGTAACTTCGGGTGGATACAGTATATAAGGTATTTCGAGAAAATTATGCTGCAACCAGAGAAAAATGCCTGTTAAAATAACACTTTTTTAACACTTTCTGTGGTTAAAATTTTTCAACACTGCATATCATGTTAAGTTTTAACAATTTACATGATATTTATACAGTGTTAAATTTACACGATGAGGTGTCAAGTCAACATGACTGTAATGTTGAAAAAACACTGTAGGACGCATTTTTTAACAGTTGAACCTGTTAAAGTAACACCTTGTATCCTATTAAAATCACAGGATAGCTTGTTAATTTAACAGGCTTACAGGAATGCTTTTTAATTAAACAAGTTCATAATGTAAAATCCAATTTAAAAATTCACCGTCTTTAATAAAGCTCGTATATGCACAACTTTTTACTTACCGTTTACTTAACAGTCAAAACAATTCTAAGCAAGTTTAGTTGTTAAGTTGTTATTTGTTTATTATATATATAAATGCTTGTATATACCCAGCAGTATTTGGCACTAGTACAGAACTAGCGATTTCACTAGCCCCTAGGTAGCCAGTACTAGTTCTACTTCAATCTACTTTCTTTGCATTCAACTGGCGAATTTAACGTGAAGATGTCATAGGAGGGAGTCAATTGCTACCTTTTACATTCCCATTCCCTAGCCACTTCACTAGTGCTATAGGGCAAGCTTATTCGCTAGTCAGAAATATAAAAAAACAAAAAACCTAGGCATTGAGACATCAATGTTCAGTTAAATTGTTTTTATTTATTACAATTTTGTATTCACGTTGTTCAATGAAATTGAAAAGCCTCATATATCATGTTGTTTTCCGAAAAAGTTGCTTTGAATAATATCAGCCATTTTCATGAGAGAAAGCCGTAAAAAACATAAACAGTACGAGCTTGAAGTAGATTCAACTGACCCGTCTATGCATTACCTAGGGACAGAAAAGTAGCTATCTAGTACGTAAAGAACTAGTAAAGTAGCAAGTGATAAATAGGCAATTGGTTACTCTCAATACTGGCGGGTATTTAAGAGTAACATTCATTTGAATACATATTAATGTATATTGGTTTTATGTTTTTTGGTTCTTGTGAAAAAATTTAAAGCTTTCAATTAGATAAAATAGTTTCAATTAAAACAGAATTTTCTGAATCCCTTTTCAAATTGATTTCAAACGTAAGGCCTTTCGGCCATCAGGTAAAATATGAATATGCAACAGAAGTGAACTGACGTTAGGATTTATTAATTTTACAATATTGGTTTTTTGGCCAAAAATGTACGCCTGTAAATGTACATAAAAATAATGTACAAAATTGTCTTAAGAGACCCCAAATCTATAATAAAAAAATGGGATGCCGTGTACAAAAACAGTGGCGCAAAGTGTAATTTAAATGATTAAATACTAGTACCTAAACAATTTGAAGAGCCAGCTGATTCGTCTGAATCATCAATCGGATCAATCGGAGCATTGCCTGAAGCAACAAGAGCTTGCGGTGATTTGCGTTTTCGTCGCACGTTTGTGGCCCTAACGTACAGCTTAACCGTAGGATTTTTGCCTGCGCCTCTGACGTGATAATAATATCGCTGTTGATGTGCCGGTGAAGCAAAGCTTTTCACCTTAAAAAGAAGGAATTAACATTTAAAACTTGAGTAATAAAACCAAATTTACATTATTATTTACTTGAATATTTCGCCAAACTGCACGCATTTCCCGAAATTTCACCCTTACCCCGAGGTGAGAAATTGAAAAGAGTTCGTTTATGTCCTGGTCCTGAACGCAAACAAATTATTTTTAATATAGCGCATATATAAAATAACGACACAAAAACGTCAAAATTGACTTCTCCTTAGCATGCTGCGATTCAGGTCCCGTTCAAAGTAAAATTTTTGGAGTTTACTCCTTTAGAATCGATTTGCATGAAAAGAAATTATATTAGGGGGTAAAGTCAAATTTTCAACTATTTTTCGTTACGTTTGAATTTTCAACTATTTTTTGCGTTATGCTTGAATTTTCAACTTTTTTTGCGTTATGCTTGAATTTTCAACTTTGATTCTATGACTCTATGGCCAATCGAATGCAATGGAATTATCTAAGGTCACAGGCAGATCATTGGCACTTAAATGGATTCAATGGAGAATTTGGACCAAAGTGGATGATTCTATGGCCATTCGGATGCAATGGGATTATCTGAGGGCACAGGCTGGTCATTGGCACTTTAATGGATTCCATGGATTCCATGGAGGTGACAGGGGAGTCATTGGAACTTTTATGGGTTGAAGCAACATTTGGACCAAAATGGATGATTCTATGGCCAATCGGATGCAATGGGATTATCTGAGGTCACAGGTGGGTCATTGGACCTTTTATGGGTTCCATGGAACATTTGGACCAAAATGGATGATTCTATGGCCAATCGGATGCAATGGGATTATCTGAGGTCACAGGAAGGTCATTGAAACTTTTATGGGTTCCATAGAATATTTGGAACAAAATGGGTGATTCAATGGCCAATCGGATACAATGGGATTATCTGAGGGCACAGGCTGGTCATTGGCACTTTAATGGATTCCATGGATTCCATGGAGGTGACAGGGGAGTCATTGGAACTTTTATGGGTTGAAGCAACATTTGGACCAAAATGGATGATTCTATGGCCAATCGGATGCAATGGGATTATCTGAGGTCACAGGCGGGTCATTGGACCTTTTATGGGTTCCATGGAACATTTAGACCAAAATGGATGATTCTATGGCCAATCGGATGCAATGGGATTATCTGAGGTCACAGGAAGGTCATTGGAACTTTTATGGGATCCATGGAACATTTGGACCAAAATAGATGATTCTATGGCCAATCGGATGCAATGGGATTACCTGAGGTCACAGGCGGGTCATTGGAACTTTAATGGGTTCCATGGAACATTTGGACCAAAATGGATGATTATATGGCCAATCGGATGCAATGGGATTACCTGAGGTCACAGGAAGGTCATTGGAACTTTTATGGGTTCCATGGAACATTTGGACCAAAATGGGTGATTCTATGGCCAATCGGATGCAATGGGATTACCTGAGGTCACAGGCGGGTCATTGGAACTTTTATGGGTTCCATGGAACCTTTGGACCAAAATGGGTGATTCTATGGCCAATCGGATGCAATGGGATTATCTGAGGTCACAGGCGGGTCATTGGAACTTTTATGGGTTCAATGGCACATTTGGACCAAAAAAGATGATTCTATGGCCAATCGGATGCAATGGGATTATCTGAGGTCACAGGAAGGTCATTGGAACTTTTATGGGATCCATGGAACATTTGGACCAAAATGGATGATTCTATGGCCAATCGGATGCAATGGGATTACCTGAGGTCACAGGCGGGTCATTGGAACTTTTATGGGTTCCATGGAACATTTGGACCAAAATGGGTGATTCTATGGCCAATCGGATGCAATGAGATTAGCTGAGGTCACAGGCGGGTCATTGGAACTTTTATGGGTTCCATGGAACATTTGGACCAAAATGGGTGATTCTATGACCAATCGGATGCAATGGGATTATCTGAGGTCACAGGCGGGTTATGGAACTTTTATGGGTTCCATGGAACATTTGGACCAAAAGGGGTGATTCTATGGCCAATCGGATGCAATGGGATTATCTGAGGTCACAGGCGGGTCATTGGAACTTTTATTGGTTCCAAAGAATATTTGGAACAAAATGGGTGATTCAATGGCCAATCGGATGCAATGGGATTATCTGAGGTCACAGGCGGGTTATGGAACTTTTATGGGTTCCATGGAACATTTGGACCAAAAGGGGTGATTCTATGGCCAATCGGATGCAATGGGATTATCTGAGGTCACAGGCGGGTCATTGGAACTTTTATGGGTTCCATGGAACATTTGGACCAAAAGGGGTGATTCTATGGCCAATCGGATGCAATGGGATTATCTGAGGTCACAGGCGGGTCATTGGAACTTTTACGGATTCCATGGAACATTTGGACCAAAAGAGATGATTCTATGGCCAATCGGATGCAATGGGATTATCTGAGGTCACAGGCGGGTCATTGGAACTTTTATTGGTTCCAAAGAATATTTGGAACAAAATGGGTGATTCAATGGCCAATCGGATGCAATGGGATTATCTGAGGTCACAGGCGGTCATTGGAACTTTTACGGGTTCCATGGAACATTTGGACCAAAAAAGATGATTCTATGGCCAATCGGATGCAATGGGATTATTTAAGGTCACAGGCGGGTTATGGAACTTTTATGGGTTCCATGGAACATTTGGACCAAAAGGGGTGATTCTATGGCCAATCGGATGCAATGGGATTATCTGAGGTCACAGGCGGGTCATTGGAACTTTGATGGGTTCCATGGAACATTTGGACCAAATGGGGGGATTCTATGGCCAATCGGATGCAGTGGGATTACCTGAGGTCACAGGCGGGTCATTGGAACTTTTATGGGTTCCATGGAACATTTGGACCAAAATGGGTGATTCTATGGCCAATCGGATGCAATGGGATTATCTGAGGTCACAGACGGGTCATTGGAACTTTTATGGGTTCCATGGAACATTTGGACCAAAATGGGTGATTCTATGGCCAATCGGATGCAATGGGATTATCTGAGGTCACAGGCGGGTCATTGGAACTTTTATGGGTTCCATGGAACATTTGGACCAAAATGGATGATTCTATGGCCAATCGGATGCAATGGGATTATCTGAGGTCACAGGCGGGTCATGTGAACTTTTATGGGTTCCATGGAACATTTAGACCAAAATGGATGATTCCATGGCCAATCGGGTGCAATGGGATTACCTGAGGTCTCAGGCGGGTCATTGGAACTTTTATGGGTTCCATGGAACATTTGGACCAAAAGGGGTGATTCTATGGCCAATCGGATGCAATGGGATTATCTGAGGTCACAGGCGGGTCATTGGAACTTTTATGGGTTCCATGGATCATTTGGACCAAAATGGGTGATTCTATGGCCAATCGGATGCAATGGGATTATCTGAGGTCACAGGCGGGTCATTGGAACTTTTATGGGTTCCATGGAACATTTGGACCAAAATGGGTGATTCTATGGCCAATCGGATGCAATGGGATTACCTGAGGTCACAGGCGGGTCATTGGAACTTTTATGGGTTCCATGGAACATTTGGACCAAAATGGGTGATTCTATGGCCAATCGGATGCAATGGGATTATCTGAGGAGATAGGAAGGTTATTGGAACTTTTATAGGTCACAGGCGGTTCATTGGAACTTTTATGGGTTCCATGGAACATTTCGAACAAAATTGATGATTCTATAGCTAATCGTATGCAATGGGATTGTCTGAGGTCATTGTCACTTTTATGAGTTATACGAAGTATTTAGACATAAATGGATGATTCTGTGGTCAAGCGGATGTAACTTAACTACGTGAGGTCTTAAAATTTTTGAGTCATAAGCATAATATAGATTTAGTTTTGGAAGAACACTGGGACTTCTAGATTTGGTTCAATCCTCACGATTTGTAAAAAATTTTACTTCAGACTTTCACGTTTCGAGTTTAAGTTATTTCAATTTTATTTCCTCAGTTTTTGGTAACGACATTTCATATTGGTAATGAAATTTATTATTTTAACTGTTTATACATGATGAGCTTATATATTTCCCCACTTTGCCTATTGTACATGGTTCTATTTAATTCCAAGACAATCGATGAGAAGTAAACTCCAATCGCGCGTCGGAGCTGACACGCACTCTTTTTTTTCTTTTGTTTCTGTTGTCGGCTTTTTGTCGAATGTTTTTGAATTTATGTGCGGACACAGGCACACACACTAAGCTAAAGCACGGTTACCTTCCCGCAAGCAGCCACATCACTCTTCCAATGTTAACAAACCAATATTTTCCATCAAGTGTTATTTTAACACTATCCAATGTTATGTAAAATTTTCGAAATTGTTGTTGCAAACCATATTAATATTAAAATATTAAGTTAACAGGAGCCGTGTAAGCATATTGTTCGCCACTTTTCCCTGGGTGTGGTGTCGATTACTTGGGCAACATTTTTGCTTAATTTTTTTCACGCAAAAATAATTTTATTTTGAAGCAATAAATACTTTTTAAGAGTACATTTCGTTTTCGAACTCAATTTCCACGGGCTATTTTAGTGGTAACATTTTATAACTTTCGAAATATTAGTCACACATTAATGAAACTCAGAACGAATATAACATTTAGTCGTGTCTTTCCCCTGGAAAAATTCAGCAAGCATTGGAGAATGGGGCGTGGCACCAACCATACAATTCAAATGTTTAATAACGAGTAGCTTTGGTACTAAATGTCTCATAACATTTAAACTCAGTATAAAGAACATTTTTGGCCACGTCATTCGAACAGAAAAATAGCACGGACATTGGAAAACGGGCTGTGACTCCGCCCATACAAGCCAAATTTTTTATATCAAATAGCTTTGGAAGTAAAAGTCGCTGAGCATTGAAATTCAGAATGGATTAACCATTGGTAATGTTTTTCTACTAGAAAAATGGGCCGAGCTTCGGACATGCGGGTGTGCCTCCCCATACAAGCTACATTTTTGATCGAATAAGTTTTGAAAACACAGATGAAGTAAATGTCTTTGTCTAAGGCGTAGCAACGCGAGCCGGGTATTGCTAGTTTCATATAAAGCTATGAGAAGATCAAGTATATTTTAACACGATTTCGAAAAATTTTAAGATATTGCATCATCAACTTATCATACTATGTACATCGTACCATACCATTAGCTTTTATTTCTTGCACAAACCTTTTATAAAAACATTTAAAATGTACAACTGGCAATTGGTTGTGAAAAGGGAAATAAAATTGAAGAAAACCATGTATTTTTGGCGCTGTGCATTAAGGCCATGTGCATTATTGCCATAATTGGCAAGAATGCACATTAGGTAGAGAATTAACGCCATGTGCATTATTGCCATAAAATTCTTTATGGCAGTAATTCACATTAGGTAGAGAATTAACGCCATGTGAATTATTGCCATAACATTCTTCAAGGCAGTAATTCACATTGGGTAGAGAATTAACGCCATGTGAATTATTGCTATAAAATTCTTTATGATACTAATTTACATTAGGTAGAGAATTAACGCCATGTGAATTATTGCCATAAAATCCTCCATGGCAGTAATTCACATTGGGTAGAGAATTAACGCCATGTGAATTATTGCCATAAAATTCTTTATGGCAATAATTCTCATTAGGTAGAGAATTAACGCCATGTGAATTATTGCCATAAAATTCTTTATGGCAGTAATTCACATCAGGTAGAAAATTAACGCCATGTGAATTATTGCCATAACTTTCTTTATGGCAATAATTCACACGACAGAAGGAATTAACGCCATGTGAATTATTTCCATAAAATTCTTTATGGCAATAATACAAAAAAGTGCATTACTGCCATAAATTGGCAGAAAATATTCTTATGGCATTAATGCACATAACTGTGTGTATTACTGCCATAACACTTGGCAAAAATAATATCATGCAGTATCAGGGCTGTGCAAATACGTCACGGGATTTATTATGACATTTGGCAACTATGCATTAAGGCGCCTTGAAAAAAAAAGTTCCATTTGTACCCATCCTAAAATGAACCTTGATGTATTTTATGATGATTCCCAAAATATGTTGGATACACCGAAATCCGTTTGTGAGCTAAACCATTTTGCAAACACCTCCATGTTGTATTGTATTGTATTCAATGTGGTTGTATACTATGTGGAGTACATTTTGATGATTTAAGGACGATGTGAGAAATATTTGGTACTTTTTCTATTCTATTTGGTAGTTCTCTATGTATGTTGCATACATTATATGTGGTAACTTCGGGTGGATACAGTATATAAGGTATTTCGAGAAAATTATGCTGCAACCAGAGAAAAATGCCTGTTAAAATAACACTTTTTTAACACTTTCTGTGGTTAAAATTTTTCAACACTGCATATCATGTTAAGTTTTAACAATTTACATGATATTTATACAGTGTTAAATTTACACGATGAGGTGTCAAGTCAACATGACTGTAATGTTGAAAAAACACTGTAGGACGCATTTTTTAACAGTTGAACCTGTTAAAGTAACACCTTGTATCCTATTAAAATCACAGGATAGCTTGTTAATTTAACAGGCTTACAGGAATGCTTTTTAATTAAACAAGTTCATAATGTAAAATCCAATTTAAAAATTCACCGTCTTTAATAAAGCTCGTATATGCACAACTTTTTACTTACCGTTTACTTAACAGTCAAAACAATTCTAAGCAAGTTTAGTTGTTAAGTTGTTATTTGTTTATTATATATATAAATGCTTGTATATACCCAGCAGTATTTGGCACTAGTACAGAACTAGCGATTTCACTAGCCCCTAGGTAGCCAGTACTAGTTCTACTTCAATCTACTTTCTTTGCATTCAACTGGCGAATTTAACGTGAAGATGTCATAGGAGGGAGTCAATTGCTACCTTTTACATTCCCATTCCCTAGCCACTTCACTAGTGCTATAGGGCAAGCTTATTCGCTAGTCAGAAATATAAAAAAACAAAAAACCTAGGCATTGAGACATCAATGTTCAGTTAAATTGTTTTTATTTATTACAATTTTGTATTCACGTTGTTCAATGAAATTGAAAAGCCTCATATATCATGTTGTTTTCCGAAAAAGTTGCTTTGAATAATATCAGCCATTTTCATGAGAGAAAGCCGTAAAAAACATAAACAGTACGAGCTTGAAGTAGATTCAACTGACCCGTCTATGCATTACCTAGGGACAGAAAAGTAGCTATCTAGTACGTAAAGAACTAGTAAAGTAGCAAGTGATAAATAGGCAATTGGTTACTCTCAATACTGGCGGGTATTTAAGAGTAACATTCATTTGAATACATATTAATGTATATTGGTTTTATGTTTTTTGGTTCTTGTGAAAAAATTTAAAGCTTTCAATTAGATAAAATAGTTTCAATTAAAACAGAATTTTCTGAATCCCTTTTCAAATTGATTTCAAACGTAAGGCCTTTCGGCCATCAGGTAAAATATGAATATGCAACAGAAGTGAACTGACGTTAGGATTTATTAATTTTACAATATTGGTTTTTTGACCAAAAATGTACGCCTGTAAATGTACATAAAAATAATGTACAAAATTGTCTTAAGAGACCCCAAATCTATAATAAAAAAATGGGATGCCGTGTACAAAAACAGTGGCGCAAAGTGTAATTTAAATGATTAAATACTAGTACCTAAACAATTTGAAGAGCCAGCTGATTCGTCTGAATCATCAATCGGATCAATCGGAGCATTGCCTGAAGCAACAAGAGCTTGCGGTGATTTGCGTTTTCGTCGCACGTTTGTGGCCCTAACGTACAGCTTAACCGTAGGATTTTTGCCTGCGCCTCTGACGTGATAATAATATCGCTGTTGATGTGCCGGTGAAGCAAAGCTTTTCACCTTAAAAAGAAGGAATTAACATTTAAAACTTGAGTAATAAAACCAAATTTACATTATTATTTACTTGAATATTTCGCCAAACTGCACGCATTTCCCGAAATTTCACCCTTACCCCGAGGTGAGAAATTGAAAAGAGTTCGTTTATGTCCTGGTCCTGAACGCAAACAAATTATTTTTAATATAGCGCATATATAAAATAACGACACAAAAACGTCAAAATTGACTTCTCCTTAGCATGCTGCGATTCAGGTCCCGTTCAAAGTAAAATTTTTTTCTTTTGTTTCTGTTGTCGGCTTTTTGTCGAATGTTTTTGAATTTATGTGCGGACACAGGCACACACACTAAGCTAAAGCACGGTTACCTTCCCGCAAGCAGCCACATCACTCTTCCAATGTTAACAAACCAATATTTTCCATCAAGTGTTATTTTAACACTATCCAATGTTATGTAAAATTTTCGAAATTGTTGTTGCAAACCATATTAATATTAAAATATTAAGTTAACAGGAGCCGTGTAAGCATATTGTTCGTCACTTTTCCCTGGGTGTGGTGTCGATTACTTGGGCAACATTTTTGCTTAATTTTTTTCACGCAAAAATAATTTTATTTTGAAGCAATAAATACTTTTTAAGAGTACATTTCTATTGTTCTCAAATATAACCCTGTGTGTGCCAAACTGATTCTGGTATTTGAACGCTCGCTGTCTCGAACACATACAAGCCGCCATATTGTTTGCCACACGAGTTCACAGATGTGAAAGCCACATTAGGCTCTTTACGAGCTGGTTCGTCGAGCCGCGGCCATTTTCGAGCCAGTTCGCTTTTTAAGAAGCTAGTTCGACGAACTTGTTGTCTTGTTAGCAAAAATTTTTGATTTTCTCCGTGGAACCAGAGCTGTTCGTAGGACATTTTCTATAATTTGAACGTAAGCATCATCCCAGTAGGCAAAAGCAGGGCTTTGAAGCGCTACTAGCTGGCCTTTATATCGATTTTGTAGACCTTCCACACTCATATCCAAGCCCATAAACTTTTTTATATGAAACGATCAAATTTTCTAGGCCTTCCTCTGTCGCGACTCTAAAGAGGCCTGATAGAAGCACTTCTTAAGAATAGCTTAAAGAAGGGGTAAACAAAAAGTATTGAAAAAATATTTTTTTCTTTTAAATCTTTTTCTGTTTATTATATATTCTTTGATTTTATCTTCTCTCCTATGTTTTTTTTAAGTCAGATTAATTTCAATCCATAATCATTGATAAAGCAGTAAGAACGGCCATTATTGTGTCATATTTTTACACTGATATATATTCTAACTTTAATCGAAAAAGTTGCCCTGAAGTATATGAAAAGTCAGTTTTTGAAGGTAAAAAAGGTTTGTTGTACTGCCTTTTGTGCAGAAAAAGAAGGCCTTCAAGAAGAACTCATAAGAGCAGCGAGGAAAGCAAGTGTTTTGACTTCAAAAGCAGCAGTATTTGCAGGCCTTCGTATGAAGAGCGCTGGTTTAATTGCCTATTGGGATACCTAGTGATATTTTGTTGTAACAACATGACAACTACAAAAAAAAACAATAAAAAGCAAATGAACTAATAGCACTAACAAAATAATGATGAAAAACTCAAAATGACATTGCATGTTCTACGAACATGCAAGGTTCAATTTGAACGTTAGCTCTGTCGAACTGGTTCGCTCCGCCATGTTGTTCGACAAATCACTTCGCTGATGTGTAAGCCCTTTTAAAGCCACGTCAAATTGTTGGTCAAACAGTTTGAGCTATGTCATGATGCAATAATGAAGGTTGTAGGTCTGTTCGCGTTTTTTTCTAGTAAAATAATGAAAAACGTCAAAGTAATCAAACTGAGAGAGAATAAACTCCAACACAAAAGAGTAAAGGAACGAATTTCTGGTAAAAAAATGAAAATGTCAAATCTGCCTAGTTCACAACTGCTGTGCTGTGCCTTACATCTACCTTTTGACAGTTTTCATCTTTTTACCTCACAAAATTCTACTAGTAAAAACTTTAAAAAACTTGAACGTAGAGAAAATCGAATTTCCCCTGATTTCTCTACCTGATTCATAAAATTCTTTTACCTGATTCATAAAATTCTTTATGGCAGTAATTCACATGGCATTAATTCTCTACCTTATGTGAACTATTGCCATAAAGAATTATATACAAATTTAAAAAAAAAAAATGGGCGTTATTCGAGAAGGGGTGTGGCAATATAAAAAAAACACTATGTCTCGAATAATATTAACACTACGACATTAAAATTAAGTACAGAGGTAGACAGAAATATAATAAATTACTGCCAATAATGTGGGCGGTAGTCGATAAAGGGGCGTGTCACTATAAGAAAAACACTGTGTTAAAAATTGTGTTTTATTAAAAAAGAAATTCTTGCGAAAATAGTTCTCGAAGCTGTGTTTTGAAAAAAAGTGCACAATAATTTAAAACTTTGTACAGATCAAAAACAAAATCTTGAAGCAAGAACTATTCTAATATAATCAGAAATAAAATTAATAAGTAAGTGTTTAATAAAAAGAAAAAGTTTGTTGTGTAAAAGTGCCAAAATAAATAAAATAAATAAACAAGCAACGAACAGCTAAAGCCGTCAGCGCTCAGTGCAAGCAAAAAGGTGGTGGTTTTTCGTTGTCTTTGTTGTTGTTGTTGTGAGCACAGATCTAGTGTTGCCTCTCATTGCACTCTTTTGTAGGGTGCGCGTACTACAACTTTAGTACTTTTTTATAAAAAGGGTTTGCGTTCAACCACTTTCGTACTTTTTCAACACTACTTTTTTACTACTATTTTTTATAGTTAGCCATTTTATAAAACACACTTTTTAACACATTTTTTACTAATACTGAATTTATTTAAAGAACATTTACAAAAAATTTTTTAGTTATTTGGAAAAATTATATATTTATTTTGGAAAAAAATTCCTATTTTTGAAAAAATTGGTTGTATTTGGTTTTCGCTAAGGTAAATCCGCTGGTTAGTTTTAACAAACTAACCTGATCGTTTATAGTATATTTTCTCGTTTTTTTGGGATTAAATAGATTTTTCACAACTCAACATTATGGCTCTAAACGCTTTTACCCGCGCAGCTGATGAGTTGCTAGAGTTCGAAGAACAATTCCATGAAATCGTTGATTCTGAGCACTCAAAATTTACTTTGAAAGTTCGCAAGGAGGAGCTAAAATCACGGAGGGCAGTTGTCAAAGGAAGTTATAGTACCTGCATGCAAAAGTTAGGTAGTTCAAGCACTGAGGCGAACGATGCCGATGTTTCTAGTGTCAAAGTGAAGTACCGCTTTTGCTATGACGCTTATGTCAGATGTGCAGGAAAAATAGGCGAATTAACTGAAAATATAATGCAAGTTAATTCAGCAGAAAAACTATTCAATACTGACAACTTCACAAATATGCCCGCAAGTGGTCATAATATCAATCTGCCTCCTTGCGACACAGAAATATTCTATGGTGATTATCTATATTGGCCTTCATTTAGCGATATATTTTCCGCAATATATATATCTAATACACGCTTAACTCCTGTGGAGAAATTGTACCATCTTAATCAAAAGACTAGAGGAGAAGCAAAAGAGATTGTTAAGAAATCTCCTCTCACTCATGATGGGTTCACCCAAGCGTGGAAAAATTTGAGCGATCGCTATGAAAACAAGCGAATTTTAGTCAATAGCCAGTTGAAAGTTTTATTCAACCTACCCTCCATATCATCAGAGTCCGGGAGCGCTATTAAAAAATTACAGCGGGATATAAATAACTGTATTTCAGCTTTAGAGCTGCATAGCATCGATATAAGCAACTGGGATGCTATATTTACTTATTTATGCTCTACTCGTTTACCAGAAACTACATTATCGCTATGGGAACAAGACATAGTCAACAAATCTGAAATTCCAAAAAAGAAAGATTTGGACAATTTTTTAACCAGCCGGTTCCAAACCTTGGAAACAGTTTCTGATATTCGAAATGCTGGTAATTCAAAGCCTTCCAATAATAGAAATAGTTCACAAACTCACCAAAGTAGTTTCGTGAGAAAAGTGAACTCTAATCATGCAAATGTGAGCAACAATCCTCAATGCAAGCTTTGCCCCAATCAACCTCATGTACTCAAAGGTTGTCCCAAATTTTTAGCCATGAATGTTAGCGATAGATCAGCTACCGTAAGAAGGCTTCACCTATGCATAAACTGTTTGGCTTATTCTCATGAAGTAAAAGATTGTAAAAGTCACTTTAATTGTGCGACTTGTAAGAAACGCCATAATTCCCTGCTTCATCGTGAAGCATCACAATCAATAGTTCATGCTGGGCCCTCTAGTAGCTCCACAGCTACCACCACCAATGCACACTCAACTCAAATACAGTCCACCCCCGTAGAAGAGAATGTTCTTTCCTATTTTGCAAGTAGCAGAAAAAGTGTATCACTCGGTACGGCTATGGTGACCATATATCACCTGGGTACCGTTTACACTGCTAGAGCCCTGATTGACTCGGGTTCAGAAGGAACATTTGTGTCAGAACGCCTGCAAAGGATTCTGAAATTACCCACACATCCAGTGAATGCACAAGTAGCTGGCTTAAATAAAGTAGTTTTAGCAAGAGTTTCCCGAATATGTAGATTTGTCATAGGTTCCCCTATGAACCCTAGTCTGAGGATTTAAGCGAATGGCCTTATTCTTCCCCAACTCACAGGAAATCTTCCCACAAGCTCTGTAGACATTTCTTTACTTCAATGCCTCCCTGATTTAGATCTTGCTGACACTAATTTTTATAAAAGTAACCAAGTAGATGTCGTTATAGGAGGCGATATATATCCCAGTATTCTTCTGGACGGCATCCGCCGCAATATAATGGGGTCTTTAATTGCACAAGAAACCGTCTTTGGTTGGATTATTACGGGTCCAGTACCAACTGGCAAGCTGTCTTCTTTCACGACATGCCTTAACTTTTTTGCTGATGTTTCACTGGATCAGCAGATCGCACGGTTTTGGGAGTTGGAAGAAATTCCAAAGAAAAAGTTGTCGACACGTGAAGATCAGCTTTGTGAAGAAAATTTTCGAAAGACCACCCGCCGTAGCAATGACGGTCGATATATTGTCACTTTGCCCTTTAAGAAAGATTTTCATCATAACCTCCACCTAGGCCATTCTCGTTCGAACGCGCTAAAACAGTTCGTACGAACAGAAGCTTCTCTTAGCAAGAAGCCCAATTTCAAAATTCAATATGACAAAGTGATCAAAGAATACTTAGATTTAAGTCATATGCATTTAGTTGAACCCCCTAAATTTGAATATGCTCCTTCTCATTACTATTTGCCCCATCATTCGGTCATAAAACCCGATAGTACATCTACTAAAATAAGAGTGGTTTTCAATGCATCGTCTTCAAGCTCCAATGGAACGAGTTTAAATGACGTTCTGTACACTGGACCTGTTCTTCAAACGGACCTTACTCTCTTACTTTTGAAATGGAAGTTTTTTAAGTATGTTCTCAACGGTGACATTGAGAAAATGTACCGTCAAATTTGGGTTGACCCCCAGCATACCCCTTATCAACGTATTTTGCATAGAGATGCGTCAAACAGTGAAGTCAAGGATTACGAGTTAGACACTGTTACGTTTGGACTGAACTGTGCTCCATTTCTGGCAATTCGAACTCTTCTGCAACTCGCAGAAGATGTTAAGCAGACATACCCCTTAGCCACATCAGTATTGAGAGAGTATATGTACGTAGATGATGCGTTGACTGGAGCCCATAATGTAGAAACTGCGAGAAAAACTCGAGATGTGCTTATTTCAGCACTTAAATCCGCTGGATTTTTAATGCGAAAATGGACCTCAAATTGTAAAGAACTACTTGAGGATTTACCAAAGGATTACCTGCTTAATGAAGATTTTTTGAAGTTTGAAGATTCAAGTGTTGCAAAAACGTTAGGAGTTCGTTGGAATGTTAGAGTTGATCACTTTTATTTTGTCACAAAACCAGTGGAAATAAAAGCTAGCTATACCAAACGAGAAGTTTTGTCTACAATTGCACAGCTTTTTGACCCGGCAGGATGGCTTGGTCCCATTGTAATTGTAGCAAAAATTATTATGCAAAAAATCTGGTAAGATAAAATTGATTGGGATGATTATCTAACAGGGCAGAGTTTGCATTCGTGGAAACAGTTTCAAAAAAATTACCATCATATCGATTCGATTAGAATTCCAAGATGGATACATTTTTGCCCTTGGAGCAAAGTGGAATTTCACGGCTTTTGTGATGCATCCGGAAAAGCTTACGCAGCAGCAATCTATATTCAGCAATCTATAGACCTCGAAAACCAAGGTTGCTCCCATAAAAACTGTTTCTTTGCCTAGATTGGAATTGTGTGGAGCAACTCTTCTTGCTGAAATGGTTGATTCTGTGCTGCCGCAGCTAAATATTGCTGAATTCAGCGTGCACTTGTGGACCGATTCAACTATTGTTCTTGCTTGGCTAAAAAAGCCACCCTGCACCTGGACAACTTTTGTCGCCAACCAAATCGCGAAAATCACTGAAAAAGTTGATGATCGCAATTGGCTCCATGTTGAATCGCACGACAATCCAGCTGACATAGGAAGCCGTGAAGTCATGCCGCAAGATCTGATCGATAATGGTCTGTGGTGGGAAGGTCCCTCGTGGCTAAAAAAAAATCGAGCTGAATGGCCCCCTCAACTTAAGAACTCAGATCTGGACACTTCTCTCGAAAGCAAACCAGTAAATTCCTTTTTCTCTTACTTCAACAATTATGAGGACATCCTCAATAGGTTCTCATCATTCTCACGAGCCTTGCGCGTTCTGTCGTTTGTATTTCAGTTTTATCAACGAACGCACCCAACGTTAAAAAAAGATTTTAGTTACGAATCAATGCACGTGACGAGAGATGAAATTAATTTCGTTAAAACACGATTAATTGTTCTCTGTCAAAAAGTTCACTTTTCTAATGATTATCGTGACATTGAAAATAAGCACCTTGTAAGCTCCAAGAGCCGCATATTGACTCTTAACCCCTTTTTGGACTCCTCTGGTATCTTGAGAGTAGGTGGGCGTTTAGCCTCCTCAACTTCACTCTCATACAACGAAAAATATCCCATTATATTGCCATATAATTGTCAAATCTCAAAACTATTAATTCTATTTACTCATTTAATTTCCTTACATGGGGGAAATCAATTAGTACTACGATTGATTTTAAAGGTAAAAACCCTTATCAAAACTTCTATTCACAATTGCGAAGTGTGTGTGATTCATAGAAAGAAGGAATGCACGCAAATTATGGCAGCATTACCCTCCTCTCGAACGACACTTTCACGACCATTTGCTACTACTGGGTAGACTTTGCCGGTCCGTATGAAATAAAAAATTATACGGGTCGAGCATGCCTGATAACCAAAGGCTATGTGTGTGTTTTTGTGTGTTTTTCCACAAAAGCCATACACCTTGAAGTGACAAGTGATTTGTCAACCTCTACATTCCTAGCAGCTATTCCACGGTTTGTGGCCCGTCGAGGATGTCCCGGAGACATTTACTCTGACAATGGTTCAAATTTTGTTGGAGCATCTAAAGTGTTTAAACGAGAGTTTAGAGATTTTGTTGAGACAGCCCGAGGTGCTGTCACTACAACGCACGCACATCAAGGCGTTTTGTGGCATTTTATTCCTGCTGGAGCTCCTCATATGGGAGGTTTATGGGAAGCCGGGGTAAAGAGTTTCAAGACCCATTTGAGAAAAATTGCAGGCACGCTTAGATTCACTTTTGAAGAGTTCTTGACTTTATTATCTCGGATTGAAGCCTGTTTAAATTCAAGACCTATAAGTCCAAAGTCCGATAATCCAGATGTTCTAACTGCATTAACCCCTGGTCACTTTCTACTTGGTGGGCCACTGTTATGCAGACCTGAGCCAGACATATCGGAAAACCCCATATCTATCATCAACAGATGGCAAAAACTCAAAGCTCTCCATCAGCTGTTCTGCTCGCGATGGAAAACAGAATATTTAAAGGAATTGCATAAGAGATTTAAATGGAAAAATCCCCAAAAAGACCTAGAAATAGATGATCTTGTTGTGGTGCGTGAAGAAGGTTTACCCCCCAATGAGTGGCGATTAGGAAGAATCATAAAAACGTATTGTGGAAAGGATAGCAAAGTTCGAGTGGCTGATATTAAGACAGCTCGAGGCGTGATCACTCGTCCTATAGTTAAACTTGTTGTCCTTCCCACGTGCTAACCTAAAGTCGAAACATTTTACCTACTTAGCTTTTTCCAGATAACTCGTCAGAATGCCCCGTTTTTATCGCAACCGTAGCCAAACTCAGAAGGTTGTTAAGTCCGGTGCATGTCGTCTGTGTGAAGGAGCGCACCCTCTCCGATTTTGTAACCAGTTCCGCCCGAAAAGCCTAGAAGAAAAATTGCGTTTGGTGTTGCTCTTGCGATATTGCTCTAACTGTCTGTCTTCTCAGCATACCCTGAACAGATGTGTGAGTGAGATGCGTTGCAAAAATTGCCAAGAGAAGCACCATAGTCTGCTCCACGGCAACTCCCGTGATCAAGCTCTACAAAGCCCGACTACGCCGCTTACCGAGAGTGATGGTCAAAATCGATCTGAGCCCAGACCCCGCCCGTCTTATCCACGTCGTGTAGCAGATCATCCCACTTCCGAAGAAGAGAGCGATGAGCCCAGACCTCGTCCGTCTACGCCATCGATCCCTTTAGAGGTTATGGAGACAGACACGGCGGTTGAGCTCAGACCTCGTCCGTCTACGCCAACCGTGAGAGTAGAGCGTTCGCTGGAGCATCCATTCCGTCCAGCGTTAAATTCTGAGCCCAGACCACGCCCGTCTAGGCCAGAACGACGTCGACGCCACCGAAGTCAGAAGAGAAAGGAGCGATATGCGCAGTCGACGAATGCGAGACCAGAGGACGCACGCATGCAAATAGCCAGAAGGGCCCCTCCAATGTTAACGCAGCACTTGGTGCCGCTTAACCCCACTGCGATGGTGAAAATTTTGGCGAACGGAGGAATGCGTTTGGTACGAGCACTGATTGACCCATGCTGCGACATGTCAGTCGCAGGAAACCTGTATCCTAACCATCCGTGGCCGGTTTGAGCGTAGTGAACGCATCTCCGTTAATGCCCGAGTGCAGAAGAGCTTTTCGCGCGTCACTCCCAGCCGAACCTTGGATGCCAGAATCCAAGAGGCATACTCGAACATTATGCTGGCAGATGAAAAGTTTTACCAGGCGCGGCCAGTCCACATTATTTTAGGTGTAGACGTGTATGCGCGCATTATGAAAGCGGGACTCCTTCCAAGTGCAGTCGGACAGCCAATCGCACAAAATACCATGTTTGATTGGGTGTTGTCGGGATCGTGCCCCATTTAAATCATATTTATTTACCACATTTTGTCTGTCGTACTTATTATGAACTCAATTGAATTATAACGACATGATTTTTATATTAAAAGCACACTGGATCACCAAAAGCATATGTAACGTGTTTTTATTTATTAATTATTCGTAGCTCTAAGTTTTTAATTTGTATGGTCTTTACCAGTTTTAGATTTCTTGCAGTGATGCTGCAAGGCGGGCGGCAATGTTTACGCCGAACCCGGTTAGGCACCCTGTTTTTAGTTTGTAACTTAATTAGAATTAATATGGCGCTCGGGTTCTCATTATTCCAGGAGAACCCGAAGTTTTTTTTTGTTGTTAAAGCGAACATCAATGCTGTTGATGGAATACCTCAAACTGGTAAGATCGCCCCCGAAAGTTATTTAATATTAAATAAACCTATTTATGCAATTTTAACTTATTTTCTTCTTTTTTTCTGCTTACGAGTCCCACGCTTAATTG
The DNA here is from genome assembly GCA_958299015.1 of Tetanocera ferruginea. NCBI lineage: Eukaryota > Metazoa > Arthropoda > Insecta > Diptera > Sciomyzidae > Tetanocera > Tetanocera ferruginea. Next base: position 83,448,144 of record OY282640.1, on the reverse strand, counting down.
GAATTTGCTTTTTTCTATTTTTGAGAAGAAAAGTCCTCAACCCGCTCAGCAAATATTTACAATGAACTACCTCTGTTCACTACAGAGGTAGGCATAATTATAAAACAATTCATTTCAATAAAGTGGGTGTTGTTTGATAAAGGGGTGTGGCAATATATGAAACACACTGTATCTCGAATAATATTGATACTAGAGTACTGATATTTAGTATAGAGGTAGGCACACTTATAACAAATTACTGTGAATAAAGTGGGCGTCATTCGAACACTACATCGAATGCTCACACTAGGGTACTGAAATGCAGTACAGACGTAGGCACAATTATTACAAACGACTACTGAGGAATTGGGCGTTATTCGACTAAGGGGTGTGGCAGTGTGCAAAAAACTGTATAATATTGACTTAAGGGTGATAAAATTCATTGTTAGAATGGATAGAAGTATAGAAAACACTATGACAAAGTGGGCGAAATTCGACAAAGAGGCGTGTCACTATTAGAAAAACACTATATATCAGTCAATATTCACATTGGATCACTGATAAAGATACAAGAGTAGGTACTGATAAAGATGCTGACAAAGAACAGAATAAGAAACGATAGAAAAGCATTTTTTATATTATTAGCATAAATAGTTGGTGTTTAATTAACATATTCACTTTTTTTAAAATTTATCATTTTCTCTAAAAAGAAAGAAATAAAAACTTTTTAACAAAAAAAAAACCTACTTCAAAATCACTACAAAGTAAAAAATAATTTTATATATTACTTTTACTATTTATTTCTTGGCCAACTTTGATAATTTATTTATATTCATTATTATATTGGAAATCTTATGACATCATTTATTCTGAATTTTTTTTATTTTTATCATAAATATATTAATTTCTTATGATAATAAAAGTTTCAAAGTCGGCGCTAATGTAATCAGATTTTTTGTGCAGCTGCAACACACATATAGCATATTCAATATCAGTTTTATAAGCTTTTAAAGCTTTTAAAACTTACTTTTAAATTAAGATTACAAATTAATACAGCGTCACCTAAGCAGGATATTCACAAATAAAAAAGTCTTAAATAAAGTAGGGATGGCAAAAATATCATGATTTTATGTCAATGATTAACGCTGACTACAAGCTTTTATTATTATAAAAAGTTAATATATTTATGATAAAAATAATAATGAATATAAATAAATTATCAAATTTGACCAAGAAATAAATAGTAAAAGTAATATATAAAATTATTTTTTACTTTGTAGTGATTTTGAAGTAGGTTTTTTTTTTTGTTAAAAAGTTTTTATTTACAGACAACTTCTGATGCAAAAAGCCGATATTTTTCAGAGTTTGGCGAAAAGAGCATATTAAAGAACAAAAACAGTCTTGTGCTATCAATTATTTGCTGGAACAAATTAGAATGCAAACATTCATGATGCATTTTCACAGTATTTGACAAAAAAAGTGCGCAAACTTTTTGCCACCATATTGGATCCGCCATTTTTAATTTTTCATTTTTGATATCAAATTCGAAATCAGCGACACCGAAAACCCCCTTCAAGAGATTTTCAGAATTTTGGCCAGAAAAAGTGTTAAGCGAGCTCATTGTGCATCATACGGATTTTGTAGCATACGTCGTATGGAATCATTACGGATGAATACAAATTTACAGCTTTCTAATGTTTGTGGTATATACTGTTGAGCGGAAGTATTATGATGAGAAATATTTGATTGAGTATTTTGAACAATTTCTTTAAGTGAAGATATAATACCTGAAAGATTGAAAATTGTATTATTTCTAACGATTAACTGTTGTGGAAATTTTAAATTTTTACCGAAAATCATCTCCTTAAATCATCTCCTTAAATGTGGATCTTAAACCTAACAGAATTAGAGGAATTTCCGAGTACCAGTTAGTCTGTTTGTTACTAAACATTAATGAAGCTTTTAATTGTATGTAAAATCTTTCTAATATGCCGTTGGCTTGAGGGTGGTAAGGAGAAGTCATGATATGACGATAACCAATGTTTTTAAGGAACTGCTTGAAAGTTTTAGAAGTTAATTGTGGTCCTCGGTCGGTAGTGATTTCTATAGGAACGCCAAAACGTGAAATATATTCTCTATAGAATGTATCAACTATTGTGGAAGTCTCGATGTTTTTAAGTGGGTAAATTTCAGGCCAAGGGAGACAAGGGGGCGATCTTCACATGGCAACGTGTCTGATTGCCTCAACTTGGCGAGGCCAGCATTATCCATGTCGAAATCGTCTCAAGTCGACTCAAAATCTCCGCGTGGTGTCTCCTGGAAACGTCAAAAACTATCACCCGATAAACTTTGGCGGCTAATTTGAGCGGCGAGGTCTCCTCTAGACTATAAACTTGAGGGGTCCCTTCAAGACCTTAAAAATGGAATGTGCGTAGGGTTTGGGTCCCAACCACATTATAACCGCCCAATGAAAACAAAATCAGCCTCGGATATGAACCCCCACTACGTTGACGTCCACCGCAAACGAAAAACGGATAATGATTTACGGATATGCACCTGGAATGTCCGGACCCTTTATAGGGAAGGTGCCACTGTCCAACTGGCGGAAGCCCTCGCAAAAATAAAGGCTGACATCACCGCCATCCAGGAGATGCGACGGAAAGGACAAGGCTGCTCTAAGAGAGCAGACTGCGATATCTACTACAGCTGCCATGCGGAGAAGCGCGAATTTGGATGCGGATTCGTCGTAAGTCGGAAACTACGCCAACTTGTTTCCCGGTTCACACCTGTGAACGAAAGGCTAGCGACAATCCGCGTCAAGGCGAAATTCTTCTACATCAGCTTTATTTGCGCACATGCCCCGACGGAGGAAAAGGACGATGCTGTCAAGGACACCTTCTACGCGAGCCTAGAGGACGTGTATGATCGCTGTCCGGCCCACGACGTAAAAATAGTTCTCGGCGATTTTAACGCGAAGGTCGGAAAAGAAGGCATCTTTGGCTCCACAGTCGGTCAGTTCAGTCTCCACGAGACCACTTCGAATAACGGTCTTAGACTGATCGACTTCGCCGCGGCGCGAAACATGGTAGTAAGTAGCACCAGATTCCAACACCCCGATATCCAAAAGGCAACCTGGCTGTCCCCGGATCAAAAAACGCGAAACCAAATTGATCATGTTGTGATCGACGCAAGGCACGCTTCAAGTGTACTGGATGTGCGCACATTTCGGGAGGTCAATATTGACTCCGACCATTATCTTGTTGCAGCCAAGATACGCATGCGATTGTGCAATGCGAAGAATGTACGCACAGGTGTGCAACGAAAGCTTGATGTCAATAAGCTGCTATCACAACGGACCGCTGCGGCCTACTCCGCTCAACTCTCAGTTAAGCTCAACCAACCTTACTCTTGCCTCGATGACGCTGGCGGACTTTGGGCGCATATATCCCACTCCATGCGCACTGCTGCTGAAGAAGTCATTGGTTTTCGGCGCCCGCAACCTCGCAACCAATGGTATGACCAGGAGTGTCGCGACAGCAGCAAAATACGCCGCATATAAAAAGACGCTGCAGTCAGCTGCAACGCGAGCCATACATGAGAACTATCGCGATAAGAGGAAGGAAGAGAGATGCCTTTTCAGACGTAAAAAAAGAGAGCAGGAAAAGCGTGAGCGAGAAAAAATTGAGGTGTACCAGGGCAAGAAGGATGCTCGAAAATTCTACCAGCAGGTTGAGCGTCTAACCCAAGGTTTCAAACCCGGAGCATCCACTTGTAGAGATGAGAATGGTGATCTGGTTACAGATACGCAGTGCGCATTGAGATTATGGAGACAGCATTTTTCCAATCTGCTTGCAGGCGACGATACCAACAATTCCGCCCTTGGAGAATGCAGTCTGACACCACCAATCGACGATGATGGAGTGGAAATTCCACCACCTAGCCATGACGAGGTTAAAGTTGCTATCCAGCGACTCAAAAACAACAAAGCCGCAGGTGCTGACGGCCTGGCTGCTGAATTGTTTAAAACCGGCGGCGGTGAATTGATAAGGTGCATGCATCAACTCATCAGCAAAATATGGCTAGCGGAAAGCATGCCCGACGATTGGAATCTCAGTGTGCTTTGTCCTATACTTAAGAAAGGAGACCCGACAATCTGCGCCAACTACCGAGGTATCAGTCTTATTTCCATCGCATATAAGGTTCTTTCTAGCGTATTGTGTGAAAGATTGAAGCCGCATACCAAAACACTGATTGGACCTTATCAGTGTGGCTTTCGTCCTGGCAAGTCCACCATAGACCAGATTTTTACACTACGCCAAATCCTGGAGAAAGCCCACGAAAACCAAATCGACACACATCATCTCTTTGTTGATTACAAAGCTGCGTTCGATAGCCCGATTCGGGATTGCCTGTACGCAACAATGTCTGAGTTTGGTATACCTGCAAAGTTGATAAGGCTCTGCAAGATGACGTTGAGCAATACATGCAGCTCCGTCAAGGTAGGAAATTACCTCTCCGAAACCTTTAATACCGAACGAGGTTTCAGACAAGGCGACCCGCTATCATGCGATCTCCAGCTCCTTGCGTATGCTGATGATATCGATATCATCGGCAGAACCAAGAGAGATGTAACCGCTGCTTTCGCCGCTATCGAAAAGGAATCAGCCAAAGTGGGTTCGACGGTGAACGAGGGCAAAACAAAGTATATGCTGTCTGCAAATAGGGAAGTGCGGCGTCTAGGCTCCCATGTTACAGCAGGCAAATATAACTTTGAAGTTGTCAAGGAGTTTTCTTACCTTGGCACCGCCGTAAACAGCAACAACAATGTCAGCCTGGAGATAAAGCGAAGAACAACAATTGCTAATAGGTGCTACTACGGGCTAAGTAAGCAATTAGGTTCCAGAGCCCTCTCTCGATCGACAAAACTAACACTCTACAAGACGCTCATCATACCTGTGCTTCTCTATAGCGCTGAGGCATGGGTGGTATCGCAAACAGATGCAGCCGCTCTTGGAGTGTTCGAGAGGAAAGTTCTTCGCAAAATCTTTGGTCCTGTTCGAGTTGGCGACGACTATCGCATTCGAATGAACCACGAACTGTACGAGCTCTACGACGACATTGACATAGTCCAGCGTATAACAGTTCAGCAACTTCGTTGGCTGGGTCATGTCTTTCGTATGGATGAAGAAGCTCCAGCGAAAAAGGTGTTTGAGGCGAAAGCCGAGGGTCGACGACGAAGAGGAAGGCCATGCCTCCGATGGATTGACCAGGCCGAGGAAGCCCTTACCGCGCGCGAAGCAGAGACGCCTGGCGAGACCTGATGAAGTAGGCCGTAACCCGTCAACGGGTTGTCATGGCCACCTAAGTAAGTAAGTTATTATATGGCTTTTGGTCAACACATGATCACCAATGCGTCTGCATATGCACTCTTAAGAAAATTGAATATGCTAGATGATAGAACAGTAAAGTTTGATAAAAATGATTCGCTGGAAATAATAAGAAAGAAAGCTTGTAATCAAATGCAATTACAACAAAAGCGAAACGAGCGAGCGTACAACCTCAGAGCCAAGATCGTATCATATGATGTTGGTCAAGAAGTGTTTCGGCGTAATTTTAAACAAAGTAACTTTGAAAAAGGGTTTAATGCAAAGTTATCCCCAACATTCATTAAGGCACGATTAAGACGAAAGATAGGTACGTGTTCGTATGAACTTGAAGATTTACAAGGAAGACTTGTTGGTGTTTATCATGCCAAAGATATTCGGCAGTGAATTGATTGAGCTACAAGCGGTATCAGCTTTTGCGTTGTTTTCAACCACCAAAATCTGATTTTGGCGGGGGGGAAATGTACTGGCGCTTGTAGCAAAACAAGCTATTTTCTTTTTTTAAATTTATACACCTTCTTTTTCAAACCCAACTGAATCAAAACTAGCACCATCGAGGTGTGAAAACAGAAATTCACCTCACTTAAATAAAGATTTATCATTTTCCTTTGTCTACCAATTCTCATAATTTTTATTGGAAATCTAACGCTATTGCGGATTATTTCTTTCTGATATGCTGTTAGCAAAAGAATCGTGGCTTGATCGAAAGATTTAAGCTTTCTTTTCTTTATCAGCGTCGTCCAAAGAAGATCAATTTAACTTGAGCCTAAAGAAATTAATAATTACATTCAATTAGCTGACTGTCTCTCGATCGACAAAACTAACACTCTACAAGACGCTCATCATACCTGTGCTTCTCTATGGCGCTGAGGCATGGGTGGTATCGCAAACAGATGCAGCCGCTCTTGGGGTGTTCGAGAGGAAAGTTCTTCGCAAAATCTTTGGTCCTGTTCGAGTTGGCGACGACTATCGCATTTGAATGAACCACGAACTGTACGAGCTCTACGACGACATTGACATAGTCCGGCGTATAACAATTCAGCGACTACGTTGGCTGGGTCATGTCTTTCGTATGAATGAAGAAGCTCCAGCGAAAAAGGTGTTTGAGGCGAAAGCCGAGGGTCGACGACGAAGAGGAAGACCATGCCTCCGATGGATTGAACAGGCCGAGGAAGCCCTTACCGCGCTTGGTGAAAGAGATTGGAGACGGCGCGCGCGATGCAGAGACGCCTGGCGAGAACTGATGGAGTCGGCCGTAACCCGTCAACGGGTTGTCATGGCCACCTAAGTAAGTAAGTAAGTAAATTTCAGGCCAACCTGTATTTCTGTATATTACGGTTAATAGATATCTGTGTCCGTTCGATATAGGCAATGGACCAACCATGTCCATATGTATTTGTATGTTCAAAACGACCGTGTGGTATTAGTATTTTGTGTGGAAGTGTTTTGGTATGTCTATATACTTTCGCTTTTTGACAATTGATGCATTCTTGGGACCATTTATTAATTTGTGTATTCATGTTGGGCCAAAAGTAACGATGTGTAATAAGTCGTCTAGTAGCTCTCGTTCCTGGATGTGAAATGTTGTGAAGCTGGTCGAAAATTTTTTTACGCATGGATTGAGGAATGTATGGACGTGTATCGTCTGTAGTGTTCGCACCACATCTTAATTTTTAAAAATGGAATTTCAATTTTTTAAATTTATTTGTAGTTTTGTCAGCAATGTCTTTAAGTTCTGAGTCAATCAATTGTTCATTGTATAATTGTTTCAGGTCAAGGTCGGGTGTTTTAAGTTCTTCTACTTCGCACCTTGACAGTGCATCAGCTACTGCATTATCTGTACCTTTGATGTGTCTGATGTCATTTGTAAATTGTGAAATGTATTCAATGTGTCTTGTTTGGCTTGGTCTGCGTTCTGTTTTTGAGTAAAATGCATTGGTTAACGGTTTGTGGTCCGAAAATATTGTAAAATTGTTACCTTCGAGGTGATGTCTGAAGTGTTTAATTGTCAAATATATGGCAAGCAAATCGCGATCGAATGTGCTATATTTGGTTTCTGTTTCTGAAAGTTTTTTAGAGAAAAATGCTAAAGGTTCAAGGGTATCATTACGTTGTTGTTGTAACACGCCACTGACTGCGGTGTTTGATGCGTCGACAGCAATCGATAGTTTTGTATTGCTATTAACATGATTAAGTAGCGTTTGCTTTGCAAAACTATCTTTGATTGTTGCGAAGGCATTTAGTGTATTGTCAGTCCAGAGTAATTGTTTATGTTTTGTTGTTGATGCTACGGTGACCATGTCATAAATTGGACCTAGCATGTGTGCAAGTTTCGGAATTCATCTATGGTAGTAATTCGTCATACCTATGAATGTTTGCACGTGTTTAACTGTAATTAGTTGTGGATAGTCTTGTATGCACTGTATTCGTTCTTGAAATGGTTGTATACCGTATTTTGAAATGTTGTAGCTGAGGAAATCAATGTTATCGCTTCCAAAAATACCCTTGTTAGGTTTTATGTTTAAACCGTAATTTTCGAGTCTTTTGAAAACTTGTCTTTAATGTTCGAAATGTTGTTCTTCTGTCTAACTAGCCATCAATATGTCGTCTAAATATACGAAGGTCAAATCTAGTCATTCCAAAAGGTGAAGTGATTGCTGTTTTGTGTATATCTTCAGGAGCCATGGGAATTTGGTGATAGGCCCTGACTTAATCGAGTTTTGAGTAAATGCAAGTGTAATGAAGGTTTGTAGAGAAATCGTGTATGTGTGGTAATGGGTAGCGGTCAGGTAATGTTATTGTGTTGAGTCTCCTGTAGTCGAAACATGCTCTCCAGTCGTTTGGTTCTCGTTTCGGTACCAAATGAAGTGGAGAGGAAGTTTTAGAATTTGAAGGTCAACATATTCCAGATTTGACTAAAAAGTCGAATTCATGTTTAGCTACTTTCAATTTTGATTAGTGAAAGGTAGCTGGGGCGGTGTAGTCTGGTTCTGTGAGTAGTGCAGGAAACTTTTTGAGTAATTGTGTATATTTGTTGTCAAGTGTAAATAGTTTTGGTAATGATGTTTCGGTGTATGCTGCTATTGTGTTCATTGTTAAATTTGTTAAAGGGTCTATAAGACGTTTATGTTTTAAATCAATTAAAAGTCCATATTTTGTTTAAAAGTCTGCACCAATTATTGGTCTAGCAATGTCGGCAATGAAAAATGTAAAAGGTAATACTCGTCGTAAGATTAGGTCAAGTGTTAATAATTTTTATCCAAAAGTAGCTATTGCTGTGCCATTAGCAGCTTGAAGTGTCAAATCGGATTTTTGTTTGGAAATTTTGAATTTTGAGGAAGGAAGTACTGATACTTCTGATCCACTGTCGACAAGAAAATTCAATTTATTTGAAGGTTTCAAAAACGAAAAGACGACGTGTGAGAGTGACAGGTCCATTATCAGTCGTCGCGATAATAGATTCATCTAGTTTGTTGTGTTGTATCGTGTTGTATTGTGATGTGTTGAGGTTGCGTTCTGAACAAATGAACAGGGTTGTTCACACTTTCTTGCATTAGAACCAAACTTGTAGTTGTATCTGCATACCCAGTTAGCGTTGCGTCGACGAGGTGAATGTCTCGAATTTGATCTCTGTCTAGTGCTGTGGACGGAATCTGTGTTAAGATTTTATGGTTTGTAATCCAAAGATAATTTATTGAACGAGTTTAGAATTTTTGAAGTAGAGATTGTCAATGCGTTAACCATTTGAGCAAGCTTGTTGGTATCGGAAGAATTGTTTGTCTTTCTTATGGTGTTAATCTCATTGTCGGACATAACTACCCAGAGACTATCTGCTAACGTTAGTAATTTCTCTAATTCTGTATGGCCAGATCCAGTCAAAGCTATGTTAAGTGTTTTTGGGAGTTTTCTCAACCATAATTTTAAATAATTTTGAAGTAAAAGTAATAATTTTAAAGTCTGAATCTACTGTCGAACCAGCCAAAACAATAAGCGATCTGTAAAATTGAGATGGTTTTCTATCTCCTATCTCAGAATCAGAAAAAATTTTGTCGATCCTCTTATTCTCACTTAGAGAATGACGGTCGATCAATACCTTCTTGAGGTTCTCATAGAGATTTATTGGAGGATGTCTTTGTATAATGTCCAATACTGCCATCACCACTTCTTGAGGTAAAGCCGTAATTAAGTACTCATACTTAGTTTTGTCTGTTGTAATTGCTTTTGCCTGAAATTGTATTTCCGCACTGCCATCACCACTTCTTGAGGTAAAGCCGTAATTACGTACTCATACTCAGTTTTGTCTGTTGTAATTGCTTTTGCCTGAAATTGTATTTCCGCATGGATGAACCATGCTTCAGGACAAGATGTCCAAAACTGAAGCATGGTTGATGTCGCGTGAATTTCCGTATGGAATGATGTTTCAAAAGGATTTGGAAGTGGAGGGTCATTATCAAAAATGATGAAGGATTCATCTCCACCTCCGGTGTGGTAAGAAGTATTATGTGGTGTAGGTTGCATTTAATTTTTTTTTAAAAGTTTAAGTTAAGTGTACCTATTCAATTTAATTAATTTCCTAGTGCAGTGTACTGCCTGGGAGTGTATAACAGCGATTGGCACACACATACTATCACATTCTTTGATTGTGTGTAAAGCAGTGAAAAACGGAGATAAATTTTACGTATTTTCTCGCTATATTTTAACTGCTCTCGCTTACACTGCTCATGTGTCGACGTCGCGCAAGCAGCATTTTGCTTCTAATCCCATGGGATAGGAAATTTAATTTGTGCCCTTCTCTGGTGTATAACGATTGACACTTCACGTCCCACTCGTTATAACTTTCCGAAAAGCTACGTTGTGTAATGTAATTAAGTGTTATACAATATTTTATATAAATTTCAATCATTTTATTTATTTTAATTTGATTTTATTATCAGATTTTATTTCTGTTGCTGTCGCTGCCGCTGTTGACGTCGCTGCCACTGTTGGCGATGCTGCCGATGTTGACGTCGCTGTCGATGTTGACTCACGATTGTTGTTTGTGTCGCTGTTTCTGCTCGTACTGTGAATTAGAATCCAACGATGTGATCTCTTTACGGCTGTCATGTGTTGTGGTTGTGATAAGAGCGCTGTATTATGTAGCAGTTTTTGTTGGGATGGTAGCTACTGGCATGTGTTCGATGCTGCACACTTACATATGTTGTTGATGTATTTTCTTTTTAGTTTGCTTACCAAATTGCTGTTACGGGTCCAACAGTTGCAACGGGTGGATGGGCTTGTGTGTTAAGCCGGATCGATTTTGTATGGAGAAAAAAAGTCATCCGGACACCGACTCAAAAGTTAGAGGGACTCTTAAAATCTATTTCTGCATCATTTTTTTTTGGATCGGAGAAATCCTCATGGAGCGATTTTGGTTCTCCTGAACCCTTTTTTTGGCCAAAAACTCAAGTTTTTTGCCTATAACTTCTTTTTTTCTTCAGAATGCATACCCAAGATAAGCAAAAAAGTAAAGATGTAGATAGTACACAAATATTGGTTAAAAAAAATTTTGAAAGAAAAACTTTCAAAGAAAAACAAAGAAAATTTTGGATTTTTTGGGGTCTCAAAAGAGTTTGTAAGGACAACAAATTTCAAAATTTTTTTTAACCAATATTTGTGTACTATTACAATCTTAACTTTTTTGCTTATCTTGGGTATGCATTCTGAAGAAAAAATAAGTTATAGGTAAAAAACTTGATTTTTTGGCCAAAAAAAGGGTTTAGGAGAACCAAAACCGCTCTATGGGGATTTCTCCGATCCAAAAAAAAATGATGCAGAAATAGTTTTTAAGAGTCCCTCTAACTTTTGAGTTGGTGTCCGGCGATATCTAAATTTCGATCCGGCTTATTGTGTGTATTGTAAGTGGTTCCGGATGTTTAAGATCGTCGTTGTATATAAGTAAGATTTCTTGAGGCGAAGGTGTAGCCGTATCGATGAGTGTTGACTCAGGAGACTTGGCGGATATGGCGTCGTTGTTTGCGTTGACTTGTTTGATATGCTGATAACGAAGGCGTTAGTGTGTGGTCGTCTTTGATTTGTGCACAGACTAGGTTCGGTTGTTTGAATTTATTCTTTTCTTTGTGCTTGATAAGCAGGATCGCCAGTATGGTTTATATTTATTTTAGATTATAAAAACTAATTTCATTTTTTTACACAATTTTTATTTAACTTATTTTTTGTGACTATATTTTATAGAATATTTTAAGCAACAAATATTTTTGAAGCATAAAAAATTTTATTTTTGAAAACTAAATTTTATGCCCTATTATGATTTACAACTGAAGCTAAAGTTGAGTTGTAATTAAACTATTAAGCAGCGTTGGCAGAATGTGAAAAATTTACCAAAACTGGTAAATTTTTTTTTCAATGTGAAAACGTGAAATTAAGTTTCATTTTGGTAAACTTTTGCAGGGAAAACCAAAAACTTTTTTAACAAAAAGCGCAACAACAAAATCTTTGCAGAAGCAATGCAGTCAACTTTTTGAAATTTTCCGACGAAACCATGGTCAAGTCTGCTCGGTTCTTCTGAGAGATTTTTGTTGTTGTAGCAATCTGTTACTTCATGAAATATTTGGCATAAAGCTCAAAATATAATTCTTAAAGAAGACTTTTTTAAGAATTATAAAAATAAATTAAAACTTTTCTATACAAATTTTCCAAAAACTTAAATGATGGACTGTTTTATATTACTTTAAAAATAAATTAAAAATATAGGCATTTTCCAATGTATTGAACTTGTTTTCTGCGGGATAACTTATCTAAATAATATAGGGCTCAACCTAACCTTTTGAGTTTAAGCAGTTGAAGCTACTGCATCATTTTCCTGCAATAAAAAACCATGCGCATCATTATTAAGCGATGCCAATTCAATTATTTTTAGTTAGAAGTTTTTTATTTTACCAACATATCATATTTAAATTTTGTATGTTATCGAGAAAAGCTATATGCTTCGATTCTAATTGCAACCATCAACGTTGTTTAATCATAATTAAGCTTTAATCATAATGCAGCACTATCATTAGCGCATAAAATGTAATCGAAAATTCAACTCAATATTTCTTTTTCAAATTCGTCAGCAAGTTACAACAATTTAATCTAATGGAAATGAAAATGGTTGAAGTTTGTTCCATTGTAACACTTAATAATTTAATAAAATTTGTAATTTATAAGGAAGCTTCAGAGTTAAAAGGTCACGGTTACAAGTCCTGCAGGAAAACAAGATTCAAATTCATTAGACAGTGGAACTGATAACAGGTATTTAACAGGTAATATCCCAACTAACACATGAACTTCGATAAGGCTAGGAAATTTGAATATTCGACAGTAGAAGCTTGGATTGCGCTTGCATTGAGCTTGCAACTAGAAGTTTACTTGTTGTCGAAGATATAGTTGACATAATAGCTGTTGGAAGTATTTCAGAAGTTTTATAAAGGCTTAATTCAAAGTTTCTAATAAGCTCAAAAATGGTCGTTAACGGAAGCTTGGGAACTTTTAATTAAAAAGAGCTTCGGTTAAAAGACCAAACGAAATTGCTGCCTCTATTTAAAACCTCTCGGACCGAGAAAACATCGTAATCAAAGTTCAAATAATTTATAGAGTTTAAAGTACAGAAAAATATTGAAAAAATGCACAATACTTGGGTAAGACCACAGGCGTTATGCGATAGCAAAATAAAAATGCAAGCGACCAATCCATTCATTACTGAATCAGAACAAAACAAACAAACAAGAAAATTGGACAGTTGGTTTTCGAAGCTTCTATTTTCAATAAGTTTAGATAAGGTATGTTATTGAAACCAAAGCATCTCGTGTGTATCATATAGAAGTAATTTCAGTAAAATCAAATAATTTGTTGATTTGAAACTTGAGATTTGCTTTTTGAAGCTACTATTTTCAATAAGTTTAGATAATATTTGTAGTAGAAACTGAAGCTTTTCTGATGTACAGAGTTTCCTTTAACATAAAGTCATTCAGATTCAGCTCTTCGTATATAAAATAGAAATAGATCGATGGATAACCCTTCGGTCAAAAATAATTAAAAGTTCGCCTTTTTGCCGTTATTTAAGTCAATAAGCGTGCGTTCAGAAACAACGTAATTTTCAAAATGAGTTGCTGTAAAGCTTGCTGCAATCTTTATAGAAGTTTGTGTGCTAGTTGGTATTGCTTGTTTTCATCAATGTTGTCACAACAAAAATAAAAAGCTTTTCAGAAGAATGCTAAAAAACTAAAAATATTAGAATTTTTGCTTTGGATGTGAAAGTTGTTTCTTAAATGTGAAATTTTTTTGGGAATTTTGGTAAAATAAAATTTTTGGATGTGGCAACCCTGCTAGTAAGGTATATCTTCGACTTGGCCGAAGTTAAAATACCCCCACGGCCGATTCGTAAGGATAAAAAAATGAAATTGTAACGCTGTAAATATTAGCCCATTAAAAGAGTTTTCGCTATAGTGGGGTGTATGGGAAGTGGGTGTGTTCGTAAAGGGATGACCCCTATTTTTCTTCCACGATTTAGTTTTGGTATTATTTACAAACGTATCAAATTTTTTGCTTGTAGCTTAAATAGATGTCTATTTATAGAGTTTTCAATTTTGAGGGTGTATGGGAGGTGGGCGTGTTCATGGGTGGATGACGCCCATTTTTATATCACGTCTTAGTTTTGACATGCAATGAATAAATACCTACTTTTATTTTTGTAGCTTCGTCAAAAGCCTCTTTATATTATTTTCAATTTTTGGGTTGTATGGGAAGTGGGCGTGTTAGTGGATGGATGACGTCCATTTTTCTAACATGTCTTAATTTTAATATAAAATTACTAAATATCTTATATTATTTTTGTAGCTTTGATAGAAGCCTATTTATATAGTTTCCAATGTTGGGGTTGTATGGGAGGTGGGCGTGGTCTTTGATGGATGACGTCCATTTTTCTTACACGCCTTAGTTTTAATATAAAGAAAATAAATATCTAATTTTATTTATTTAGCTTCCACAGAAGCCATTTTATATAGTTTTCAATTTTGGGGTTGTATGGGAGTTGGGCGTGTTGATGCTGATCAAGAATATATATACTTTTCTATACCTACCATGCCTCCTTTCGGGCGTTACACACGTCGTGACAAAATGAATATACCCCTTACGCAGTTCGCGTGGGGGTATAAAAATCGGTATTATGATTTACAACTTTGTCGGTCAGTTGTCTGTTGGTTGTCTGTCAAGTTTTCTCTCCAGTTGTGTATGTAACTTTCCAGTGTTAAACTGGTATTATGAGTGACAACTCAACTTTTTTGCAGCTGTATGAGGTGTCAAAATTAGACAACTGCATTTTTGAGGTTGTTTTCAGGTTGTGTTGAACACGAAAATGGCGAATATCTTGTAAGTTGCAACAATTATTAAAAAACCACTATTTTTATTGTAACAAATAACTTTTAGAAAAAAAACTAACCAGAAGCAATTCGAAAGAATGATTTCGTTGCTTGAGAAGCACCCAGATGTGGATAGGGGAAAAGGCCATTTTGGATCAAGCAAGCAGCTGACCAACGAGCTCTGGGAACAATTTACAGTTGAGCTCAATAGCATTGGTCCTTCAACACGCTCATCGCAAGTATGGCAAAGGGTTTGTTTATAAAGAGCAACAAATTAAATCATATTATGTTAAAATATTTTTGTTCTCGCAATTAGGCGTGGATACTCTATAAGGCCAACTTAAAAGGAAGTTGGTAAATAACAACAAAAAATATTTCCGCAACAGGAGGAGGACCATCAGAAGAAATAAGTTTGAGTCCACTTGAACAAATTGTTGCAGACTTAATGAAACTTCAAAACTCAGTTCAAACGGCAGATCGTGCACCAATCCTTCAAGTTTTGACGTGGAAATTGATGGCAACCAGTTGAACTGCCAACTGCATAATGCCCAACCTCCAAGCCGATCTCATACACATCCTTGTCGGTCTCTACAGGCTAGCCGATCTCCTACACATCCAGGCCCATCTACTCAACATCCAACACGATCTCTTCTAAATCTTAGCCGCAGACAAACTAAGAAAAAGAGCATTGAAGAGGAACGCCTCAATGCTATAAAAACGAAAACAAAAAATCACTGCGAAATTTTGCAGACACTGAAAGTGTTGTAAAAAACCAACTATAAAAACTTTTTGCTAAACAAAAAGACACACGAACTGAAAAAGAAAAATACTGCGTTACTAGAAAAGCAAATGGCCCTTACAAGTGAGCTCCATGAATTGGAAATAGCATACAAAACAAAAAAACTTGAAATGCTGGATACCCAGCATGAGCTGCATATTTTTTCTTTTTCAGTTCGAAGACCTTTTTGTTTAGCAAATAGGCTTTTAGTTTGTGGCTTGTGATTTTTATTTTTTTTTTCATTATAAGTTCTTTTTTACCAATTTTTGTTTTCTTAATTTTTTTATTTCTATAGAATATAAGGTTTAGTTTTAATACGCATGGACTGATATCAATATTTTTTTGTTCTTTGAAGTTTAAAGCACGCGAAGTGATATACATCTATGTTCTTATAATTTAAGGCACATGAAGTGATATTTTATTTTAGTTTATTATATAAAATAAAGGCATTTTTATAAAATCGCATTTTGTGCGATTATTGTTTTATTTCCTTTATTTTTATTTCAATTTCAAAAATTAATATTATTAATTCCACAAAAAGTTATGGGTTGCGTGTTACAAAGATAGCACGATTTCATTTCTTATAGCTCTGGCGTGCTCAATGCTATGGAAGTAGAATGTACTTCATCTACGGGTTCGACGTTAAAACGTTGGCAAATGTTGTGTAAAGCACAACACACATTTACAATTTGCGTTGCCTTTTCTGGTGTGTAATGCAACGCTCGACTTGAAAGCAGACATCTAAATTTGCTTTTGAGGACACCAATCGTTCTTTCTACTACGTTCCTGGCTTTCGCATGAATATGATTGTAGCGAGACTCTGACGAATCAGTGTTAGTGGCTCGAAAAGGAGTCATCAGATAAGGCTCTAAAGGTTATCCAGCATCGCCTTTAAAAATATATTTAATTTTGAAAATTGTTGTTATGACTCAACGTACCTAAGATCCATGAGTTTCCTTGAATGTTATTTTGCAAGAATTGCTTGTAGTCGCTCATGTTCCAAATCAAGCAATCGTGATTGGAGCCTGGATATCGAGCATCAACACGGCGTATCCTCATTTTATAGTCACATGCCTTGAAAAAGAAATGTTTTATAATATATTTTTTTTAAGACCAACATTTAATTATGCATACTTACAATCATCACATTCAAGCTGTAATATCCTTTCCTATTAAGCAAAAGATGCTGAACTTCTTTTTTTGGAGTAATTATTCGAACATGGGTTCCATCTTTGCATCCTACAACCCCTGGAAAACCTGTCCGTGAATAAAATGATATTTTGGACTCATTTTACATGCAATAACAATAGAGTTCAGCTACTACAGCTTTTTCGCACATTCCCAGCATTAATCTATTTGAAGCCACAATCCAGATATCATTGAAATGTTCCAATGCATTGAATTCAAGTGGCTCAAAATAGGTAAATGCGGGAAAAATTTACCCACCACAGAATGGATTGGGCTCAGGGACAACACAGGACATAACAACTAACCATGCATACATAAATACAGATCTGATTAAACAATATTTTTCAATCTACTTTTGAGTTGACCTTTCGACAGACTAACATCAAAAAATGTACAGTTGTTAACAGAGGCACTCATGCGGTTTAAAGGAGCAGTAGCCATGTAATTTGTTCTACTAAATGGTAGATAAATTAAGTTGTTAGCATTTCTACTACTTCTACGGTTAGAGTTAAAGTTAATAAGAGAAAGAAATTCCGGACAATCGAATACACCGGTTATGAGTTGGTGTAAATATACGATATCCGCAGACCTCCTTCGCTCATTTAAAGATTGCATTTTTAATAGTTTTAAACGATCCTCGTAAGGAGGAAGGTTCAAAAATTCAATCCCACCTAAGCCCATAAGAGCAAACCGAACAAAACGTTTTTGGATCCTCTCTATTCGTTCAACATGCACACTATAGCTAGGTGACCAAACTTGACTTGCGTACTCCAAGTGAGGGCGCACTATTGTATAATACAACGTTGTGGTAGTTATCATGCTATTGAATTCTTTGGCCCAACGCTTTATAAATCCAAGCATTGAAGATGCTTTTTTACAAATGTAATCAATATGATTGTTGAACGATAGCTTAGAATCCATGCATATACCAAGGTCTTTGACGGCACTTACACGACTTAAAGCGGTATTTTTGATCTTATAATCAAAAGTTAAATTATTCCTTTTTCGCGAAAAGGTCATAGTTTGGCATTTATCTGGATTAAGAAACATGTTATTTTTAGAACACCAAACTTCAAAGGATTTCAGATCAGACTGGAGTAGGGCAGAATTGTTATCGGAATCTATAGTTCTGTATATTTTCATATCATCTGCGTAAATGAGCAGATGAGAGTGTTTAATGATGTGAGTTACATCATTAATTGCTAAAATAAACAGAAGTGGACCAAGGTGACTACCCTGCGGAACACCTGATTCAGCAACAAATTCAGAAGACAAAACGCCTCGGAATCGTATTTGATAAGATCGCTCCATCAAATACGATTTAATCCAGCTCACAAAATATTGTGGGAAACCCATTGTTTTGAGTTTAAACAAAATAAGATTGTGTGGTAATTTATCAAAAGCTTTACTGAAGTCAGTGTAAATACAGTCGACCTGTTTACCAGAACCGATTGAATTTAAGCTTACTTACTTACTTACTTACTTAGGTGGCCATGAAAACCCGTTGACGGGTTACGGCCGACTTCATCAGGTCTCGCCAGGCGTCTCTGCTTCGCGCGCGCCGTCTCCAATCTCTTTCACCAAGCGCGGTAAGGGCTTCCTCGGCCTGGTCAATCCATCGGAGGCATGGCCTTCCTCTTCGTCGTCGACCCTCGGCTTTCGCCTCAAACACCTTTTTCGCTGGAGCTTCTTCATCCATACGAAAGACATGACCCAGCCAACGTAGTCGCTGAATTGTTATACGCTGGACTATGTCAATGTCGTCGTAGAGCTCGTACAGTTCGTGGTTCATTCGAATGCGATAGTCGTCGCCAACTCGAACAGGACCAAAGATTTTGCGAAGAACTTTCCTCTCGAACACCCCAAGAGCGGCTGCATCTGCTTGCGATACCACCCATGCTTCAGCGCCATAGAGAAGCACAGGTATGATGAGCGTCTTGTAGAGTGTTAGTTTTGTCGATCGAGAGAGGGCTCTGGAACCTAATTGCTTACTTAGCCCGTAGTAGCACCTATTAGCAATTGTTGTTCTTCGCTTTATCTCCAGGCTGACATTGTTGTTGCTGTTTACGGCGGTGCCAAGGTAAGTAAACTCCTTGACAACTTCAAAGTTATATTTGCCTGCTGTAACATGGGAGCCTAGACGCCGCACTTCCCTATTTGCAGACAGCATATACTTTGTTTATGAATTTAAGCAAAATGTTGTAAAATCGAGAAGATTAGACACCGTGGATCTGCCACTAACAAAACCATGCTGACGAGATGTTATGGCTTCCCCACATTGAATTTTTACCCGATCGTACACAATTCGCTCAAACAGTTTTGGAATCGATGAGAGTTTAGCGATAGGCCTATAGTTGTTGACATCATTCCTGCAACCTTTTTTATAAATTGGACTGATGAAAAGTTTTTTTCCAGAAAATTGGAAAATAACTTTCATTAATTGATTTATTGAATAATAAAGAAAGTGGTTGACACAAAATAGAACCGCATTGTTTTAACACTGCGGCAGGAACTCCATCAGGTCCAGCACCAAAATCCTCATCGAGCGATCCAATATACTTTAAAATATCCCCTGAAGTTAAGGATATAGGGTCCAAAGAAACCTTGGGAGTACAGTTCATATATTCGAAATACTCTTCATCAGGATTAAAAGAATCTGAGCAAAAGGACTCTTTGAAAAGATTGGCAAATAAGCCACATATTATGACGGGATCGTCAGTAAATCCATCAAAAGTTCTAAACGAATTAGGGAATCCATCGGATTTCTTCTTTGTATTTATGAATCCCCAAAATTTCTTTGGATCAGATAATATTCTCAGCTTAATATTATCTAAATATTCGCGATATAATGTAGCTGAGCGATTTTCAAATACCAGAAACAAACTTTTGTAAGTTTCTAGGTCATTTGAGTCTAAACTACAAACGTATTTCTTCCATGCCCTGTTTCTGTTGTTACGAAGAGTCTTTAAATCCTTTGTGTACCAGGGGTACGCAGAATTCTTCGAAATTTTGAGGCTATATGGTACGGACTGAGAAAACACAGCAAAGAGTTCCATATAAAAAAAATTAATGGAATTATCCAAATTATTTTCATTTATATATTCTAACATTACATTGAGTTTACAGCGGAGTAAATGATTCAACCTCAAAAAGTCAGCTTTTTTAAAATTGAATTCATAAACTTTGTCGATGGAATTTGAATTAACTATATTTTCTCTATCAGACTTGTACCAAATGCTCAATGGAGGATGGTATTCATCAACAGTTGTCAGAGTATGGAAGGCCCTCTTAACAATGACATTGTTACTGTCCGTAGTTAAGACCAGGTCAAGAAGTCGATTAAGACTATTATAAATACAACTCACTTGTTGTAAGTCAGAGCATATATTATCAACAAATATATGTTCTTGCCGAGTCTTCGAATTAGATGCACAAAAATATGTTTCATCGTCAGAAGAATACCATTTTAAGTCGGGCAAATTAAAATCACCCAATAATAAAATGTCGTCATTTACGTCAAGTAAATTAATAATATAATCTATGCAATTAGCAAGGCTTGCATAGACCTCTGCACTACTCTTTGGAGGAACATACGCATTAATTACATATACATTGGAATTACAATGTATTACTTTAACGCATATCAGTTCTATATTAATTGAGCAGGGAATATCAACAAGCGAACTGACAAAGCAGTTCCTCACTGCTAAAAGGACACCACCACCAACAGAGGAACTGCTGTCAGTGTATCTATCCTTTCTAAAAACTTGAAAACTATTGTCAAACAATTCTAAATCATTGATGCTTCCATTTAGCCACGTTTCTGTTAAAGCGATAATATCCTCAGAGCTATTCTGAGTCGACAGAAATATGTCCTGTGTCTTAGAACGCAATCCCCTTACATTTTGGTAGTAAAGGGATAGCCTATTTAGTTTTTTTGAGTCTGACGGGTAGAGTGATTCGTCTTTCTAGACTTATTTTTGGGCTTAAACTCAGTAACGAGAATATTATCGGCCCACATGGGAGAGTTAAGAACTGTTGCAAAATCTTCAGCAGCAACTGTAAGAATAAAAGAGGCGTGGGTTGGCTTATTACCTATTTTTTTGCATGAACAGGAAGAATTTGAGGTCAACAATTTATTTTGTTGGACAAACGTCAATATATTTTCTAATGATGTGTCGGGCTGTAGACGTGATATGAATACGTTTTTGGTCCTCGACACTGCCCTTAAAGTCAAATGACTATTGGGTGTAGTTGAAATCGTATTTAAACTACTACACACTGGAGAAACAGAATCAGGTGTAGCAGAAATTGTCGAATTAATATTATCTGGTGGCATTGCTGAGGGCTGCATAGCCTTGGAGGGTCTAGAAGAAGCCTTTCGACGCTTCTTATTTTTATTTTTATTTCTGTTTTTGTTGTTACTCTGTGCCTTTGAGTTTAACGGATCTTTTTCTAATGAAACTGTCGAGGTACCAGAAGAAGTAGCGTCCATAAAAGGGGGCACAATATTATCTGGTAACGATATTTCACTAGAAACATTAGCACTGGGTGCGGCACTAACTTCGTTAAAAAAGTTTAGAATTTCTCTAAAGTTAGTATTCAACAAGTTAAGACTTTCCCCAAAAGTTTTAATTTTTGAAAAAATCGCATCTGGGGAAAGGGCTCTGCACGAAGCACAGTACCAACGAAGACCTGATCGTGGGGACAATAGGCTGTCAATACACGACTTGGAAATTCCAACACAGGAAGCATGGAACATTTGCTCACATGGGCCAGAACAACTGAACATAGGGTACAAAATATTCTGGCTTTAGCATTGCTCGTTCAAAGAACAAGCAGCAATATTATCAATGGAAAAATAATCCATTGGAAATAACAAAAAAAAAAAAAAAAAAAAAAAAAAACAAAAATTACAAAAATGTGAGCAAGGTTAAATGTAAAAGTGCTTCTAGGGTTAGTGCAGTAGAATGCAGCGAACGTAACACTTATTACAACAACAACAATAAACACGTTCACAGCGACAAAGTAAACAAACACCGCACAAAGAGGAATAGGAAAAAATAAACAGACGAGCAAGCACTGGCTACAATAACAACAAAATACGTATATAAATATTATAACGTTACACAAATATGTATATTATAAAAATTAAACAAAATACCACTAAAAAGCATGCAGACACAATTAAAAAAATTAAATTAACTATTATTATTAAACTAACACACTTTAGATATACATACTTGACGCTAAAATCACAAACAAATCAAAAGTATTCAATTATTTAAAATCACAAAGCACAAGAACAGCACAACTAACACCGAGTAGAAGACGAGATCAACTGTTCCTCGTCAGTGAGTTTGGCGCTTATCTATGTTCCACAAATAATACTAAGCTCCATAATACTAAAAACTTCAATCAACACCAAAGACACAGTTGGTTGCGCGAGCCCTAAATTGTAGTCGTTGCCACTGCATTTCTGGTAGCTTCCTTCTCCGAAAAAGTAGTGCTGTACATTAGACTGGGTCAAATGCTTAAGTATTTGGGATTCTGCGTGCCCCCCGGAATTATATACTATGGTTGCGAGTAAAATAATTTGAGCCATTAAAATATCAAGAACTGTTGAAACCGGCCCGGTTCTTCTAAAAAAACCGGTTTTAAGGCGATTTTTTATAAGATATTTTTGAAAAAAAGATTATACATTTTAAATTTGCACAAAATTAACATCATCCATCTACTTTGATGTAAAATTTAGTGACAAATCTGATTCTGTACTTGAAATTACCGATTAATTTAGTCTGGTGCAGCCAAACTCACTCAAAGCCGAAATTTTAAATTTTTTTCACACAATTTTTTATTCATTCTTACCTCTTGGGTGATCCTGATGATTTTTTTTCAAAACTTTTTATGATCTATTGAAGGCCATTTTGTGAAGACAGTTACTTAGAAAAAACATGAAATTTTGACCATTTTTGGATCAGTTATATTTATTTTTATAAAGTGATTTTTGAAAGTATCACATTAAAAAAGGTTGTTTCACACTTACTTAAAATTAGATCGCTGTCGAAATGCCAGTTCAATTAAAATATACTAGTGAAGTGATAACTTTGGTTGAAAATACGTACAAAACATCCGGTTAAAATGTTTATTTTCCGCGGATCTCACTTTTTAATCGATGAAAGTCGGATGTAATTTTCGAAGAATAAATTTCTTTCCTACGAGCAATTAGGTTAAGTTAGAAGGGTCGTCCAACGTTGGGGTCCTTCCGTGGTGTCTTTTGGTATATTACGAATACCTTATTTGATTCTGTTTAACCCGATAGTAGTGGTTCCCAATAAACCTAATTCCTTCTTATTTATGATCGTTCACCGAACCACCCTTTACTCTTAGTGAACTTCCATATATCTAACAATAGTGTGTTAACTTGCTCCTCCAAATCTTTGAAAAATCTATTTCCTGTACATAGGAACCGACGATTCTGTAGATTTGGGTATTCACACAGAAGGTGGGTGATTGTTCGATAAAAGCCTGGTGCTTTAAAGCCATTTAAATTAGCCATTACACGAATAGGGAAACAGGACTCCCACTAGTATCCCGATTTATCGTTTTGCCAAGAGCAGAAGGCACTTAGTGCTGACCTCGTTAAGTCCTGGCTAGAGCCTTCTAGATAAATTGCATGCATATCTGGAAGCACAGTTTATGTTGGCATTATCTCTGGCTTTGAGCCTGATGCTTCTTTTGACGATAACCATTGGAAGAACACTTCTGTAATGGTTCTGTTTGTGTCTATCGTTCCTTCAATTCTTGCCAGCTTTGTTATTCTCTTTTACGATGCAGTTCCAGGGACAATTTTAAATCCATCAATTACAGACACTGTTCAGGACTTGATTACAATTTAGTACCGAAGAACAGCCCGAAGTTGTTATGCTGCTTTCCAGCCCCTTGGCAATCTACCAAAATTATTACCTGTGCTGCTTTTTCAATCGCATAGATTTCTGCAAAAACATTGAAGTTTGTAAGATTTTTTGACCTGATCCTGTTCCGTTCTATATTTTGGAGCCAGAAGTATAGAATTGGAGATTACCGTAGGGTTCTATGGTGGTGTCTTTTCATTTTTGTCTGCGGGGAATAGATGTAGTGTATTTTTAATTGAATTTCACACTAGGTATGATGTAGTCGGTTGTTATTTTTGATTCCTCAGTTCCATAGAGATTCCGAAGGATGAATGTCCGAAAGCGTTGTTGTGATGATGGGTCTCACGGTCCAGTGAATGTTTTGTACGTATTTTCAACCATACTGATCATAACACTTGGTGATTTTGATTGAACTGGCAATTCGAAAGCGATCTGGTCTCTAGCAAGGGTGAAACAACATTTTTTTATGTGTTACTTTCAAAATCACTTAATATAAAGTATATGAACTTTTCCACAAATGGTCAAGATTTCATGTTTTTTCTAAGTTACTGTCTTCACAAAATGTGCCTGAAAAGTTTTCAACAAATCGTCAGGATCACCCAAAGGGGTAAGCATGAAAAAAAATAGTAAGAACAAAATTTTAAATTTCAGCTTTGAATGAGTTTGGCGGCACCCGACTAAATTATTCGGTAGTTTCAAGTGCAGAATCAGATTTGTCACTAAATTTTACATCACAGTAGATAGATGATGTTAGTTTTACGCAAATTTAAAATGCATAATTTTTTTTTTCAAAAATTTCTTATAAAAAATCACCAAAAAACCAGTTTTTTCAGCAGAACCGGGCCGGTTTCAACAGTTCTTGAAATTTTAATGGCTCAAATTATTTTATTCGCAACCATAGTATATAATTCCGGGGGCACGCAGAATCCCAAATACTTCAGTATTTTTCATACAAATCTGACCCAGTCTACTGTACATAGATTCAAAATTGGTGGCATTGCTGAAGCATTCATTGCAGGCTTGAAA
The DNA here is from genome assembly GCA_958299015.1 of Tetanocera ferruginea. Lineage (NCBI taxonomy): Eukaryota > Metazoa > Arthropoda > Insecta > Diptera > Sciomyzidae > Tetanocera > Tetanocera ferruginea. Next base: position 83,423,480 of record OY282640.1, on the reverse strand, counting down.
TAAACCTCAATTTTCTCCAAAAGATAACGAAATACTTCTTTGTTGTCTAAAATAACTCACAAACCTACAAAGTAAAATTTTGTTCAACAAAAATTAAAAATATTGCACTTTACTTGGTGTTCAGCAATTCTAAAGGATTGGTTCGATCCCGCAACGATTTCCGGATGCGCGCAATATTTACGCTGCTTTCCTCTACGTCGTCGTCAAAATACAAATCAAAACTACTTTCCATTTATTATTATTTAATAACTTAATTTTTTCAGCGATCAACAAAAATTTAACCACGGAAAAATTACAAATTAAAAACAGCTGTTATTTAAGTCTGGAAAAATTCCTTACAACTCAACTTAACACGGTTGTTAATCATAATACCGAAAAAAATTCCAGTTGTCTTTGAGTTGAGTTGTCTCCGAGTCAACTCAACCAAGTTTGGTTGTAAATCATAATAGGAGCATTAAATAATATGATACAATAACAAACATTTAAACAAAGTATTTTTTAGCAAAGTGTTTGTGTTATGTATGCAGGTGAGCACAACGGGATAATTCACTATCGTAATAAAAAGGCCGAATTACGCAATTCAGAGTGCAGTGAGAACATGGTCTAAGGCTCTCATGAATGTAAACATTGCTGTCTGAGTCAAGTCCTACATCTCTCAAGTTGACTTCCTATTTTGCTCGCCTTCTAAAATCAACAAACGCCTTCAAGACTTGGTTCCGATCAAATGGAGTGTAGAATTTTACTATTACCACAGAGATGGAGTTGAAAATCTATGTATCTGCAGATGAGATTGAAAGATGCCTTACAATTTTCTCCACTAAAGTGTGATAACCCAAATAGAACAGTATCCGACGTGTAATGGGCTATTTTTTTACGTGCTAAAGAGACATAAAAATATAGTAACAAAAACACGAACCGGAGGGGGCAGCTCAGAACAAAGAGACCTGATAGCGGTGATTGTCGAGATGCAGCAAACAGTGTCACTCTCGCAATACGATGGAGCAGATATTATTTGAGAGTATTAAATACTATTAGTTTTTAATACAATATTAGTATTTAATACTATTATAAGCCCCTACATTTTTTTCCGGTTTTTTCATTATCTTTTTTCTTTGTTTTCTTTTTCCGATAGCCGAAAATTTTTTTAATGAATAACAAATCAAAAGTTCAAGTTCATTTTTTTATTGCACCATAAACTTATATGAAAAGGTATGTTATAAAAATACTGCAGAAGTTAGCAAACAATAAAGTCAATCACAGCTGAACAAAATAAATTAAAAACTTGAAGAAAACTCTGCTTTTTTATATTAACTCTGGAGCGCGAGAAAATTGCGACCGCTTTCAACGTTTCTTTTTTTTTTTGTTTTTTGTGGCATTCAAATTAGTTTTTATTTAGCGTTTTTATGTTAAATAACACGGTGTGACGACTAAAAAAAGCACAAGCAAACCTCATAGAAATTCTTACAGAAGGACATGTTGCGAATCTATCGCACCTTGACAGACCTCTCAATGTCGTCAGTTTTTTGTAATTAATTTTTGGTATTAATAATCGATCTCGTCCCTTCGTCGTTGTCGGTTGTTTAGTTATATTAACGTTTGGTTTTGTGGTGTTGTTATTGTTATTGTTATTGTTATTGTTATTGTTATTGTGATTAAATTAAATTGTTAAACGTTAATTTTGTATTGAAGTGGTTTTGTTTTTGTTTTAATATAGTGTTTATTTTAATTTTAATTTTATTTAAATTACTAATAAACATAGTTGGCGTGCTATTTTTGTGTATAAATTGTGCTTGATGTGTTATTTTTTCAATTCTTCTTTGTGCGGTGTCCGTACCTGTTAGTCAGTGTCAGTGTTATTTGTTGCTAGTACATAACTGTGCGCTCTGTGTATTTAATTTTGTGTACTTAACCCTTTGAGACACTATTGAAACAAATCTGCTCCTTTAATTTAAATTTTTAAACATGACTTATTTTCAAGTCGAAAATTTCGCTGCTTGCTCATTAAATGGGCAATGCAGAAGTCAGAATATTTTAAACACAATAATTCACGCTTCGTGTGCTAATATTTCTAACTCATGTGTACATGATTTACTTTCGGTATACTCAGGACGTCGTTGGTACTGTCCTACGTGCAGGGTCGTCTCCCCAGCAGAGTTATATTCAAAAATAAAGCTCTTTGGGGATAGCCTTAATTTGCTTAATAATAATTTTAAATTTATTCTGACGTCATTAAGCGAAATAAGTGCTGACAATTGAAATAGTACCACGGATGAAATTTTTTCGCCAATTAGGGCTAACCTTCTTTTGACTGAGACTGAAACTCTGGTCTCTCCCAACGTATCCTCAAATGAAGTCCTAACTACGGAATTAGTACACAAGCAGAGTAATAATTAAAAAAATAACTCTAAAAATAAGAGGAAAAACAATAAGCGCAAACGTGCCAATCATAGTGAATCGTCTAGTCACCAGACTAAGCGAGTTTTAGTTCCCACCTCCTCGTCACATGGATCTAATATAATCTCGACTAATAGTTATAATAACAAAAATGATTACAATAAAAAGAATAATATTAATAAAATTAACATTGTTCACAATACTAATGATAATAATAATAACAATAATAATGATAATAATAATAATATTAATGATGATAAAGATAAAGAAAATGATAATGAAAATAATAATGTTAATAATAATATTATTAATGCAGTACCTCAGTTGACTGCCCCATTACCTAAAGTGTTAGTTATTTCTGCACCTAGTGATAGTGTTGTGTCTGAAATTTCAGAACATTCTATCGCTAATACCTTAGTTTGTACGCCATATGTTCAATCTTCAACTGAGCTAACCACTCTAAGAGCAGTTTCGAGGACAAAGAACATTTTTTTTCAAGGTTACAACCCGACACATCAACTAATAATATTCTGACGTTTGTCGAACAATGTAGTTTGATATCCCAAAATGCTTTCCGCTCATGTAAGAAAATTGGCAATAAGCCCACCCACGCCTCATTTATTCTCAGAGTTGCAGCCGAAGATTTTTCAACTGTTCTCAATTCTAATATGTGGGCCGATAATATCCTCGTTTCAGAATTTATACCTAAAAACAAGTCAAGGAGCTCAAATAATAAAGCTCGTCGCAACCAAAAAAACTAAATAGGCTATCCCTTTACTATCAAAATGTAAGGGGATTGCGCTCCAAAACGCGAGACTTATTTCTTTCTACTCAGAATTGTTCTGAGGACATTATCGCGTTTACTGAAACGTGGTTGAATGAAAACATTACTGACTTGGAATTGTTTGACAATAGTTTCCAAGTATTTAGAAAGGACAGATACTCCAGCAATATTTCTTCTGTTGGTGGTGGTGTTCTTATTGCTGTAAGGAACTGCTTTGTCAGTTCCTTTGTTGATATACCCTGCGCTTCTAATATTGAACTAATATGCGTTAAGGTTATACATTGTAGCTCAAATGTATACATAATTAATGCATATGTTCCTCCAAACAGTAGTGCAGAGTTATATACAAGTCTGGCAGATTGTTTAGACTATATTCTTAATATTCTTGACGTTAATGACGACATTTTATTGTTGGGCGATTTTAATCTGCCCAACTTAAGCTGGAAGTTCATTCACTGCATATGCATATGCGTCCGTCGAGTCGCTGGTTTAATTTACGCACGTAAATTTTGGCAGAGTTCAATGGTTGCGTTTTACGATCAGAGTAAGCAGGGCTGCAAAATTATAAAAAATTTTTATGCTTTTTTATGTGGAATTTTAAGGGAATAAACACAAAAAAACTTAAAATGTCTTCTTTTATAATAACAAAAATCTTAATACCTGAGCTTAAAAAAGTCCTTTATAGAAATTGACCCTAAAAAATTTAAAAAATTTTTTCATTTTAAGATTTATGTACAACAGTTATCCCTCAAAGCAATGAGCTTCAAACAATCTGTCAGTTATATTAAATGTAAACATTTCCGTTTATTGTCAATCTGCGAATATAAAATTTTTAAAAATAACCATTATTTCGTGAAATTAAAAAAGAAAAATATAGAAAATGAATGAAAGCAATTTAATTCTTGATGCTGCGTATACTGTTCATACAGTATTTAAGTGCTTTTTATATTTAGAAGCGTTAAAAAATGAAAGAAGATTTTGGGTCCGTGACTATTTTTTGGAAAGGAATTCTTCAGGATTCTATGCAGCATCCTTTGAAAAAATCAGAAACGATCCAGAGCAGTTCCATATAGCGACGAGAATGTCTGTTCCTGTGTTCGACGCATTTTTTAATTTAATTAAGGAACGTTTGCAGAAATTCTCTAATAGAGAACCTATTCCTGCAAAATGCCGTCTGCTTTTAACTCTTATGTACGTAAATAAAATGTTCTTATCAAATGGGAGACGAATAATAAGTTTCAATATTTTTTCAGATATCTTGCTCATGGATCCACAATGCAGCATCTTTCCTTATCCTTTAAAATGTCTGTCACGGCCGTAAGGGTAATAACAATCGAGACATGCCAAGACATTTGGGATGTTTTGAGTCCCATTTATCTGTCCACGCCAAATAGTTACGAATGGAAGCGCATAGCAGAGGATTTCAAAAATGTATGGAATTTGCCGAATTGTTTAGGTGCCATTGATGGTAAACATGTGGTTATTACCTGTCCACCGAAATCCGGTTCTAACTTCTATAATTATAAAGGTACATAAAATTAACTTTTATACCACAGAATTAATAGCATTTCTTTCTAGGTCAGTACAGTATTGTTTTGCTTGCAGTTTGCGATGCAAACTATAGGTTTACCGCAGTTGATGTAGGGGCTTACGGAAGTCAAAGCAACGGGGGTATTCTCTCTCATTCTGAGTTCGGGAAAAGACTCTTTGATAATGATTTGGACTTCCCGCCTAATAAGCTTTCCCCATTACATTGTTGGTGACGCTGCCTTTCCTCTTCGCAAAAATTTAATGAGACCATATCCAGGAATCTTATTAGATGAGGAACGCTAAAACTATAACAAACGTCTATCCAGAGCTAGACGTGTTATAGAAAATGCTTTCGGTATCCTTGCAGCAAGATGGAGAATTTTCCACCGAACCATTAATATACATCCGGACTCTGCAGTCTCGCAGAGTCGCATTTATAACGGATGCACAACTATTTGAAAATGTCTTTGAATAATTGTCCTGCACAACTATTTGAAAATGACGGACGGTTCATATTGTCCTCCAGAATACATTGACAGAATCAATTCAAATGGAAATGTGGTAAGAGAAGGGCTATGGAGGCAGGAAACAAGGCCACTGTCAAGAGTCCGCGCTGTTTCATCAAATAATTCCAACAGGACAGCATTTCAACTTCGGGACACGTTGAAACAGTACTTGTTTGAAAACAAAATTTAATATATATTTTAAAAATTTTTTTAATAAAACGCTGAGCAAAGTGTTGTTCTATGAACGTTTAAAAATTGTTTTTTATTTTGAGATTTTAAAAATTTTCAATAGCATCCTAACATCCTAGGTTTGTATAAAATTGTGACAAAGTTGCATGCAATAATCTTAACTCTTCGTTTGTTGTTTACAAACAACAACAAACAGGTAGAACTGAGCCAATGACGCTGATCATTAATATATGTACTTTTCTACACCGACCTCGCCTCTTTCTTCGCGTTGGACACGTTCTTATAAATATATGCACCTCAGCCTTTCAGTTTTATTTTAGAAAAAAAAACACAGCAAAACCAATATATAACACACTTACTTGAAATTGTCCAATTAAAATCATAATTTCTTCTTTTATAAATTCGCAATTTTATTGCTTTTTTTAAAAAAAAAAGTTTAAAAAAAATTCAATCACAAAGTAAACATATCACACACACTCTTCAAAAGTGACACAACTCAAAAATTTAAAATTTTCAGGAGAGGCAAGAAACTATTTCGTTTTCAAAGCAACTTCATACAAAAGAAGGGCACAAAATGATTTTTTTTTTTAAATTAAAGAGCAATCAGATTAAAACAAAATTTTAACAGTCGATGGAGATGTGCATTACGAATTGGTTTACATTAAAAAGTCCAAATTGAAAAATGTTGAGTTGTGTCACTTTTGAAGAGTGTGCGAGTGTGTGAGTGTGATATTTTTCAAATACTTTTTAAGTCCATTACATTGCAAAGTATGTTGGTTTCTATTTTTCAAAGCATTCAAAATGACGTTGATCTTTAATTTTTTGATGTAAATAGTTCAAGTAAAACATTTTAGCATCTTCCTGCTCTTCAATAGGCAGCACATCCAGTTTGCTTTTTACCAATTCTAAAAAAGCATCGTGCTTTCCTGCCACCACTGATTGTGCACGTTGTTCATGGATATCAGCCATTTTCTTCATGAAGTTCTTGAAGCTGTCTTCCAAAGCACTTCCTTTTTTTGTTCGACGCCCAAAATTGCTGCCATCCAATGTGGATGGAGTAGATGTTGATGGGCGTTCAACATTTTCACCTTCGAATGACAGTCTGGGTTGTGCTTCCTCAGCAATGATGTCATAAAGTAAAAATACATTTTCCATGCTGCCAGAACTTTCATTCTGGCCAATATGACTCAACCCATCAATAAATTCTTCATCCACATTGGATGCAGAACTCGCAGACACACTGGTGGTTGTTCTATTAAATACAGGAGGAATTGTAGTTTTATGTATATGTGTTAGTCGATTTGCAACTCACTTTCTAGGCAGAACATGCTCCTTTAAAAAACTAAGCTGCTCCATATGCTGATATCTACTCTGGATTTCAGCTGCGCTCCCAGACCTCAAAACCTTCGAGACTTCCCGAGCATACCGGTCACAATTGAGCGCCATTTGCTCATGCATTCAGCTCCTACAGAAGTTAGCAACAATTTGTTAAACAAAATCATATATAGGCATAACAAACCTTCAATGTTCAATGCTTTTCCAATTGATTCCCACGCTTTGGCACGTTTTAATTTGTTGCGGTATTCCGTTGTTGACTTGGCATAGATGCGAGGATACTTTTCAACTTCATGTATGAGTTTCTCATTGCAAAAAGATTCCATTTTCTAGCAATATTAAAAAAACTGTTTGTTTAACAAAAAACACCCGCAATAAAATGATAGTTTGTTTTCGAACTCGTTAGTTTTCTTTGTTCTCGGTGTTCGCTATAAGTAACGAGCTGTCAAAAAACGCAATTTACGCAAGCTTAGTTGAAATATTTTCAACTTTTCTTGCGTAAATTGCGCCAGCGAGTAAACGGACGCATATGCATATGCAGTTAATGAACTTTCATCTATAAGCTTTCACACATTCTGTTGCATAACGTTCAACGAGTAGACGGACGCATATGCATATGCAGTGAATGAACTTCTACCTTAAAAATGGCATTCTTCTGACGATGATACATTTTTTTGTGCATCTAATGCGAAGACTCTTGGAGAGCATATATTCGTTGACAGTATATGTTCTGACTTACAACAAGTGAGTTGTATTTATAATAGTCTGGAAAGACTTCTTGACCTGGTCTTAACTACGGACAGTAACAATGTCATTCTTAAGAGGGCCTTCCATGCTCTAACTACTATTGATGTATATCATTCACCATTGAGTATTTGGTATAAATCGGATAGAGAGAATATAGTTAATTCTAGTTCAATGGATAAAGTGTATGAATTCAATTTCAAAAAAGCTGACTTTTTGAGGTTGAATCATTTACTTAACAATAAACTTAACGTAATTTTAGAATATATTAATGGACATAATCTTGATGATTCCATTAATTTTTTTTATTTAGAACTCTTTGCTGTAATTTCTCAGTCTGTACCTTATAGCCTCAAATTTGCGAAAAAATCTGCATACCCTTGGTACACAAAGGAGTTGAAAACACTTCGCAATAACAGGAATAGGGCTTGGAAGAGATACGTCTGTAGTTTGGACTCAAATGACCTAGAAATCTACAAAAGTTTGTTTCTGGAATTTCAAAACCTTTCAGATTCGTTCAGGTTCGTTTTATCCTGATGAAGGTTACTTTGACTACATGAACTCTTTGGAGTCTATATCCTTTACCTCCGAGGATATTTTAAAGTATATTGGGACAATTGATGAGGACTTTGGAGCTGGACCCGATGGAATTCCTGCCTCAGTGTTAACTCAATGCGGTTCCGTTTTGTGTCAACCACTTGCTTTATTATTTAATAAATCAATTACAGAAAGTTATTTTCCAGTTTTTTGGAAAAAATCATTTATAAGTCCTATATATAACAAAGGTTGCAGGAATGATGTTAATAATTATAGGCCCATCGCTAAGCATTCGTCGATTCCCAAACTTTTTGAGCAAATTGTGTACGATCGTGTTAAAATTCATTGTGGAGAAGTCATAACAACTCGTCAGCATGGTTTTGTTAATGGAAGATCCACAGTGTCTAATCTTCTTGATTTTACAACATTCTGCTTAAATTCAATGGAATCTGGTAACCAGGTCGACTGTATTTATACTGACTTTAGTAAAGCATTTGATAAATTACCTCATGACTTAATTTTATTCAAACTTAAATTAATGGGATTTCCACAATATTTTGTATGCTGGATAAAATCGTATTTGACTTTGAAATCGTATTTCCGAGGGGTGTTGTCTGCAGAATTTATTGCTGAATCAGGTGTACCTCAGGGTAGCCACCTTGGTCCAATTCTGTTTATTTTAGCAATTTATGACGTCACACACGTCATTGAACACTCTCGTCTGCTGATTTATGCAGACGATATGAAAATATACAGAAAAATAAATACTAAAGATGATTCTAACCTACTCCAGGCTGATCTAAAATCCTTTGAAGTTTGGTGTTCTAAAAATAATATGTTTCTCAATCCCAGTAAATGCCAAACTATGACCTTTTCGCGAAAAAGGAATAATTTATTATTTAATTACAATATAAAAGATACTGCTTTAAGTCGTGTAGATGCAGTCAAAGATTTTGGTATATGCATGAATCCTAAGTTATCGTTCAACATTCATATTGATAATATTTGTAAAAAAGCGTCTTCAATGCTTGGATTTATAAAACGCTGGGCCAAAGAATTCAATAGCATGATCACAACTACAACGTTGTATTATGCAAAAGTGCGTCCTCACTTGGAGTACGCAAGTCAAGTCTGGTCCCCAAGTTATAATATGCATGTTGAACGAATAGAGAGGATCCAAAAACGTTTTGTTCGGTTTGCTCTGGGGGGCTTAAGTGGAACTGACATTTCAAACCTTCCTCCTTATCACAATCGTTTAAAACTATTAAGATTGCAGTCACTAAGTGAGCGAAGGAGGTCTGCAGATATCGTTTATTTACACCAACTTATAACCGGTGTATTTGATTCTCCAGAACTCCTTTCTCTTATTAATTTTAACACTAACCGTAGAAGCAGCAGAAACGCAAACAACTTAATTTATGTACCTTTTAATAGAACGAACTATATTTTAACTGCTCCTTTAAACCGCATGAGTACCTTTGTTAACAACTGTAGCGTTTTTGATGTTAACTTGTCAAAAGGTCAACTCAAAAGTAGACTAAAAGAGATTATGTAATTATAGATCTTTGTATGCATGGTTAGTAGTTATGTCCTGTGTTGTCCCTGAGCCCAATCCAAACTTTGGATGGTAAATTTTTTCCACATTAACTTGTTTTCAGCCACTGGAATCCTTAACATAAAATTTCTTTCATGCTATGGGTCGTGGTTTTAAATGGGTTAATGCTGAGAAAGTGCGAAAAAGCTGTAGTAGCTGAACATTGTTATCGCATGTAAAAAAAAGTTGAAGTGTTCAAATATTGTTGTGCCAACCTTCATTGAATTATTAGTCATTTGCCTTGTCGGACATAAAAACTAAATTGCACTTCCTTCAGTAGAATTTCACGTAGAATTTCACGTAGAATTTCACGTAGAACAAGAAATTTGATTAAATACAAAATGAAGTGTATAGCGAAGCAAATTCTTTTGTTTTTCGTTAATTTCAGAAAAAAATTCACGTTTCTATGACATAATGTAGCATTAAAAACATTATTATATATTCAAAAAATCTCATTGCACTTTAACGTACCTTTACATTGAACTCAAAAATATCACACTCGGTTTAGAATTGGCTGAATGGTAGCAATTTTAACTATTTTTTTTTTTCGTCGTCAAATTCCGATTCCCATGTGTAATTCAGTGTAATTCATGAACAGGTTGCTGCAAGAACAAAGTTCTTAGCAGAACAAACCAAGCAGACGGACGGTACACCGACTCATCAGTAGTGCTTTCTGCAGTCTTCTACATCTTAGCATCTTAGCATGAAGAACGTTTTAGGTTTGAAGAAGGTATATGCGCAAACATATCAAATTAAGTGGACTGCAGAAACCAAAAAGACTGCTGATGAGTCGCAGTAGCGTCCGATTAAACCATGGTCTAGTATGCTCTGTTTGTTCTGCGCAAAGAACTTTGTTGTTGCAGCAAACTTTTGCTTCATGGATTATTTGCATAAAAGCTCAAATTCTTAAAAAGTATGTTTTTTAAAAATTATAAACTAAACTAACTAATTTAAATGCTAATTGCGCTTCTTTATGACGTAGGTAGGGGGGGAATCTTTTGAGCCTCCACGATTTCTTTGAAATCGCTACTACAGAGGGGCCTGTAAGACTCCACGTTAACAGTTAAAGTTTAATAATTATTAAATGAATTTAATATATAACTATAAATAATATAAAGCCTGAGTCAATGTATTTGTCTCTCTTACAAAGCTGTCTTTAACAATTCTTAATGTCCCGTTATGATTTTTTTTCGCTGCTAAAACTTTAAACAGTTTTGCTTGTAAATACATGAGTTTTTATGAAGCTGCAGTTTACAATAAAACAGGAGATCGTAAAAAAGAGGGAAAAATTCAATATTAACCGCCGATTTGTTCAGCGTTAAGTTGCGATACATAAAAAGACTGGAAATATTAAAATATAAAAGAAACCGGGCAGAAAACGATGGGTCCTTACAACGGCGGTGATAAAAAAAGTGCGTGCAAGAGTTTGTAGAAATTGAGGAGTATCAGCCAGAAAACTCGCCAGAGACCTGAACACAAGTCAACACTCGGCCCGTTTAATTTTAAAAAAGATTTGATATTGAAAGCCTTAAAAAACACGGATTAACGGTCTCCCAAAAACAACGCAAAATGAGAAAGAAAAGATGTAGGGAGCTCGTTCGTCGTCACGCCAACTACGAAATAATTTTTACTGATGAAAAATTGTTTCTATTGCAAAAATCGTATAATCTGAAGAACAATAGGCTATATGCAGGAAGTATGAATGATATTCCCAGGCCATAAAGAATAGAAATATAAAAGAAGGGGGCATTGGAGTCTCAAGCCCAGGCCCCGCATCTGAAGGGGGCCCCCAAATTCAAAATATCCTACAAGAAAAAAATTAAACAAAATATTCAGATGAAGCCATTCCTTCTTTCTCCGCGTATGCATAACTAATTCATTGATCTTTGCGGCTAATTCAAAAAAAAAACTGTCATTGAGGAGATTCTTGATTCCGAATATTTTTCAATTATTGTAGATGCAATTATGTAGATAATGTACGATAGGATAGATTCCAAATGTTACCATTGCGTTGCGGTTTTGTTTTAGCTTACCACACGGTAAAAAACTTGAAATAATTTTAAATCCAATCGTCGGACCAATACATTTTTAATCCTTTTTTATTAGAATTGATACTTTCAAAATATTAGAAAAGTTTTAAGTCCAAGCTGTTCTTAAATTTAATAGATTTGGAATAGCATTTGCTTTTCAGTACGGCAGGTTTGAAATTTAATACACGATAACTAAATGGTAAAAAATTTTGGAGTTTTTAAACCAATCGTTGGAATAATGCTGGTTTAAATCCTTTTTTATTAGAATTGATATTTTTCAAATACTATTAATTTTTTTCGTCAAAACTGTACTTACATTTAATAAATTGGGAATAAAATATGAATTTGAGTACCTAAGGTGTAAAATTTAATACAAAATAACTAAAAGCTGTATTTTGTATTGGCTGAGGTTAGAACTCTCGATTCTAATGCGATGGTTGCCGCAGTCAAATGTTACACAATTCAATTTTGACGTTAAATGATTAATTACACTGGTTTATAGCCAATATGTACAATAAATGCCACTATCCTTTTCTTATCTATCGCTAATTCCGAAAAAAATTGTTTTTTTTTTCTGTCACTCAGTTCCATTTAATTGCATATATCTCTAGAACCAATAACAGTAACCAAATGATATATTTAATAATGAAATTTCCTACAAACAATGCTTACATCATTTTTTGGTCGAGCTGTTAATTCAGGGAGAATAAATTCAATTTTCGGGGATTTTGCTTGTTTTTCAGAAAAATTTACAAAAAAAAAAAATAGTTTCAAATTTTGTTAGAAAATCAAAATATTTAGTTACATTTGATATTGTTTACTAAAAGCCTGCATTTTACCGAAAAAATAAGCTATTGTTCAAGAAAATCTATTGAGAAATGAAAAAGTTGTGTTTAATGGAACGAAACCACCCAAATTATGTTATTGTCATACATTTTATTGTCATGTAAATAAATTGGGTTATTGTAATATAATTTTTTATTTTCCATTTTTTTTTTTGTTCAAATCAAGTCTTTTTCGAAAGAAAAGATAATAACGAACAGGCTACAATAAAAACAGGTAGTCTCACGACTGAGAGTGCAACCGTGGAAACTGTCACAGCAAAACACCTGATTTCGACACTTATGGCTATAAGAAAGAGAGCAGAGTCAGTCGTGAGCCTACCTGTTTTTATTATACCATGTAAACATAAGTATTTCGTTTTTTTTACAGTTTCGGCGGTCGCGCTCTCTGTCGTGGACCTACCTACCTTTTATTGTACCATATCTGCAGCGAATGCAGAGAATTCCAGTGTTAAAACGGCCCAAATATTTTCTGCTACGTGTGCGGTGAATTTACTTTCGAAAAGAATCGACTCAATTTTACGAATTTACTGCAAATGTCATATCTTCAGTATTTTGGTATTGCGGCTAAGAACATTGGTGAATCATGGACACCAAGTATTTTGTGTCAATCGTGAAAATTAATATTGTCTGAATGGAGCTCGGGTAAAAAACGATACATGAAATTTGATGTTCCGATGATCTGGAGACAACCGTTTGCCACCTAAGCGATTGCTTTTTTTGTCTGGCCAAAGTGACTGGCGTTGGAAGACACAAACGAGTGAAATACGCAACTGTCCCGACTATTTCATTGTCAGTATCTCTTTCTGATGATGTTCCATGTCCTACTTGTCCCGATTCAACACGTGAAAACGATCGAACATCCGTAGATTCAGTGGAATCTGAAGGAACCACAGGTGGTAGTACTATTACAACTGAAAGCAAAGCTCACGTTTTATTGCAAGCGCAACTGAATGATTGGATAAGAGATTTGGAACTGTCAAAGAAAAAATCGGAATTGCATATTTCTCGTATGCAACAATTCAACTTTTTGAGTCCCGACGTTAAGGTGACAAACTACAGAAATCGTGAAAAACCGTTTGCTATAACACTTTACTAAGAAAGACAATATCTGCCATTGCGAAGACATTCCAGGCTTATTTAATACCTTCGGTCAGCCGTACGTTCCCAAAGAGCGGCGTTTGATTATTAATGGCAGCAAACTGAGCTTAAGGCGGTATTACTGCATATAGGAAACAAAAAGCCATCGATTCCGATCGCACTTGCAGTCAACACAAAGGAAACGTACGAAACAATGGCGTAGCTATTGACACGTATTAAATATGAACAACACGACTGGAAAATATGTTCCGAGGCCGGATTCTGAAAATCGCCTAGCTAAAGCTAAATCTCTATCGCTAGAATGCTAAAAAACTTCTTCATTCAATTCTTTAGCGATATCGCTAAAATGCGATTCTGAAATTTAAATCGCCTAGCTAAAAATGTTGTTTCTTCACTCTAAGAACTGATTTTAATATCGTGTAATATTACAACAACAATTGCTGTGAAATTTCACGCATTTATTGACGGTTTTTCGAAAATAACTCTCAAAGCAGCGAGCTTTTTCAATTTAGCCAAAATGAAGCGTTTTTTATCGCTAGTTTAGCGTGTTTTCGCTCAGAAAATCTTTGAACGCTCCTTAAGCGAGATTTTACGCTATAACAGCGGGTTTTCGCTCATTTTGCTCTCACAATTAATTCATATTTTTATCAGATACATTATTTTACTTCAGTTAGTAATGATCCTCACATGGATGCTATTCCATGTAATGATAAAAACAAGCTAATGAATGTGTTTGAATGTTGATTATTTACTAATAACTCCATTGTTAATTAATAAGTAATCAATAAAAGAACAAGCAGGATAAATAACACGCATTTTCCGCGTATTATTTATCAATGCACTCTATTCAAAAGAGTGCCTAAGAAAAATTGTAGGAGAGATTTGAGAGTGAGAGAAAGAGGAGTGAGAGAGAATATTCCTTATTTTGTGCTGCGGGATTTTACTACAATAACACAGTGTGACGAAAAATTAAAAAATTTTGATTACAAGAACCATTTGTAGAAATTCTCAAAGTTGATCCTTTTATGAATGCAACGCACCTAGTGTGACCTCTCAATGTCGTCACAATTTTTTTTAATTGATTTTTAAAAATTATGTCTTCGAATTTTGCTGCACCGACATTCAATGATGTTTTGCAGTCATTTGCTTTAGAGGAAAAGAAAAACAAAATCCACTTATATTCAGTAGAATTAATGGTAGAATAAGAATGTGCAAAAATAAATCCGAAAAAAATCCAAACGGAGCGTGGAGCGAAGCCACTTCTTGTAGTTTTTGTAAATTTCTCAAAAAAATATGTGTTTCTTTTAATTTTATTTCAATAATATGCCAAGAAGGACATTTGTTTTTTGCACTATAAAAGACCTTTCGATTGAATCCAATAACATAGACATTGGTTGAGAATTCGCTAAATGCCAGCAATTTTAACGTTTTTTTTTACCATAAAATACTGATTCCCATATAAATCTGCTACCAAACAAAGTGGTCCCATTTACTCAAAAATTAACCGATTTTGGTCATCTTTATCTCGGTGGAAAGACAATATGTAGCAGAAATGAATTTTGAAAAATAAAATAGTTGCTTTGTTACGATTTGTAGTATTTTATTTTTGAGCACAGTGCACCCTGGAACAGTATGAATTTTTCAAAATATTAATATTGGAATGCATTTAAAATTACAGAAAGTTGTAAGATTAAGGTATCAATGGAGTGGAAAAATAACATGTACAAGTAAATAAAGTAAAAGCTGTAAAATGTCGGCGCAGTATCACGAAAATGCTCACACGATTTCTGCACGCCCACGCTCGTAGTTATACTTTTAGGTATAACTACGAGACCTAGAGACCTGCGCCTAAAAACCATTTTCGTACAACTTTCTGCATTGGTAAATGCATTCCAATATTCTTAATTTGAAATAGTCATACTGTTCCAGTGTGCATTGTGCGCAAAAATAATATACTACAAATCGTACCAAAGTAACTATTTTATTTTTCAAAATTCTATTCTGCTTCATATTGTCTTTCCAACAAGATAAAGATGACCAAAATTGGTTAATTTTTGAGTAAATGGGACCACTTTGTTTGGTAGCAGATTTATATGGGAATCAGTATTTTATGGTGAAAAAAAAGTTAAAATTACTGCCATTTAGCGAATTCTCAACCGATGTCTATGTTATTGGATTCAATGGAAAGGTCTTTTAGAGTGCACGTCAGTTCCATGAAAAAACAAATGTCCTCCATGGCACATTTTTTACATAAAATTAAAAGAAAGACATATATTTTTGAGAAATTTACAAAAATTACAAGAAGTGGCTTCGCTCCACGCTCCGTTTGGCTTTTTTCGCAGTTTTTTGTTGCTCAGTCTTGTTCTACGACAAATTCAACTGAATAAAAGTGGATTTTGTTTTCCATTTCCGATAAGGCAAATAACTGGAAAACGTCACTGAACGTCAGTGCAGCAAAATTCGAAGACATAATTTTTAAAAATTAATTAAAAAAAATTGTGACGACATTGAGAAGTCACACTAGGTGCGTTGAACTCGCAAAAGGTTCATCTTTGAGAATTTTTACAAATGGTTCTTGTAATAATTTAGCGGTCACACTGTGTAATTGCTGTTAAAGTGTTGCCAACAATAATTGCAGTGAAATCTCGCCATTTGTTCTTAGAGTGTACTACTCGTCACAGGAAGCGTTGCTTTTAATTTCTTATGTCAAAAATTAATAGTTGAATTTTTATTTTGAAAAAATTCTTTAAGAATAAATGGAAAAATAACACAACATCCTACGGTATCATAGTGTACAGGATCTTCGTGTGCCCTGGAACTGAAAGAATGATTGTTATGGTCGTCACAATCTGCCTGCTCATATTTCTTTGTGAAGGTCTGCTGCCTTTCACTCCCACTGAAACACCATTGCTTGCCTCTGCTTGATAATATTGCCATCACAACGCAGTTCCACCAGCTGCTGCATATTGGCTATAAAATTCTGCATTGCATTGGGTGCTGGCTGTGTGGCTAAGCGGTGAACATTGTTAATATATCCGTTTGATGCTGGTGTCGACTGCTGGATCAAAGGCATTTATTGTCAAGCTGTGTCAAGCTGTTCGCCATTGAAGTACAGCTGAGGTCAGTGCCAGTAGCTGAATGCTGAAATAATTGTGTTTTTCACATGATGTGAAAGTCATGCTCGTAGATTGCAAATGCGTCTTGCAATGAATGACGCTTTCTCGAGTGTCTTGGAAGATGAGAGACCAAGCTTTCTCCGGGTTTCCATTCACTGGCACTTTTTGTCTTACAGACACTTGTGCGTCGTGATGTTGAAGTCCTCGTCGGATTGAATGATCAACTAGGAACACGAGCGCGTTAATATAAAACAGATGGTAAATGTAAGCTGACCAAGACGTACCCACGAAAAACAGCTTTTAGAGCAGAATTATAACAAATTTTATATTTTCCTAACATAAATAAAATATGTTAGTTTTTGTTATTTATGTAATTAATAGGGACACTGAAGTCAATTAAAAAAAATTTGCTGTCCCATGGTGGACCCTCCATCTCAGGATTAGCAAGTCTGACAAAAACGAAGGTTCTTTGACTTGACAATTTAACACATTAAATAAAAAAACTATAAAAAAAACTCGCGTGTAGCAACGTACATGTGGCAGAAGTGAAATTTCTTAAACAGTAAAAAATATGATAGATTTTAGTGTGAAATAGAGAGAAAGTATCTGAAAAGAAAATCAATCAACACAAAATGGAATAATATTCTGTTTATTCAATATTTATATCCAGGGACCGTACCGTTTATAGTTTTTATCGAAAAAGTCGCATAATCACTGTTATCATTTTATTTTTTTATTTTATTTTTTCCGACATAAATAAAAGTTATTTTGTGCCTTATATTTTTTTGGGCAAAAATAACAGTTACTTTTGAATTTTATTTTATCGGTCAAAAATAACAGTTTTTTCTGCCGTTTATTTTTTCCGTCAAAAATATCAGGCAATTTGTATTTTTTCAAAGGTCATTTTACCGACTAAAAAAGTATTGATATATTATTTTCATCTTATCGGTGAGACATTTTACTGATGGTGTCAACATCTGTCAAGCGGCCTTTTAAAAACACAAATTGCATAATTTTTTTGACCGAAAAACTAAAAGTCACAAAATAATTGTTACTTTTGACCGATCAAATAAAAGTAAAAAGTAACCTTTATTTTTCCCCGAAAAAAATACAAGGTAAAAAAAACAGTTGGCTTTTAATTTCTAAAGAATCAGTCGAAAATGTAAAAGCACTTTCGTGAGCTGAGTTGTGGACTAGCTGCAGTTGCATTTTTAAAGTACTTTTCTTAGCTTCGGGACATTTTTTGGCAAGACAAAAACGATTCGGCAGTCTTAATTATTTCACTTTCTACACTTCTTGTTTTTAATTTTATATCGTTTTAACTGTTTTGCATGTTGTCAATAACCTTTCAAGTTTTTGATAACAATCAACGTTATGATATGCTCTTTCAAATTAAGCTTTAAGCTAGGATTCGATATTCAACAAAAAAATATGCACAATTGTTATATATTGTTACGTAATGTACAGCATTCCAAGCATAAAGAAATGAAATTTCCGTGCATACTTGTAGGATTAAAATCAAATGGTACAGTACGATCAAATGGAACAGTACGTTCTTCAGACATGGTGTGTGTCTGTGGAATGCAAGATACGGACTAAAACTCGTTGAATATTAATTGCATTTAATTTGATAATTTGTCATATGCCTATGTGGCGTAGTGATAGGGCTTCTGACTCTTATAAGATGCTTAATAGAGAACCTGGGTTCTATTCCCGCTGGCGACGATAATTTTTTTTAAAATTTTCATATGAATTCAAAACGTTAGCCTAGCGTCACGAATAAGAGACCTTGAAATTTCACTCGCCGCCAAAGAAGTTTCACTTCAAAAACAAAAAATGTATAGTTTTTAGTTTGAAACGATGTTTAAAAATAAAATTACAAAATGGACCCATTTTTACTTTTTACCCTTGGAAATTTTTAAAGAAATTGTTTAATTACCAAATTGTACTGAAGGACACGTCAAGAAAATTTTAAAATTTTGTAGGAGGCAAATTAAGCAAAACTAGCTATGGAGAAATGGGTTGCAATCTTGATTTTTAATCATTTTACAAAAAATTTCAACTAAGTTTGGAAAATTTTAGTTTACTATTTCATTTAATTTATTTTTGTGTAGTTAAACTTTGCTATTTATATAAATATTTAAGAATACAAATAGCAAGTTTTCGAAGAAAACTATCTAAAATTGGTATATATTTACATGAAAACAAATTCAAAACAAACAAAGCATTAAGGCGGTCTTCTCATTCAAAACCCGTTTTTTGGACCCTTTTTAAAAAAATTCTTATTTGAAAACGCAAAGAATAATTGAAAACTTTTTTTATTTATTGTATTACAAGTTTCAAAGTAAATAAAAAAATTTTTTATGCCTCGATACGTGGGCTGTTCAAAAAGTAATGAGACTTCAAAGTTGGTGGTGAAAAAAAAGGTGTCGTCACGGCGGCCACGATTCCGGGTCTCCGGAGCGTCTGAAATGAAAAAAAAAGGGGTTATAATCAGTATAGATGTAATTCTCGGGTGAACCTCAAGCTTAATTTTGAGCTTTTTATGAGCTTTTATTTTTAAAAAAAAAAAATTCAATTTCGGGCTTTTTTTTGTAGTTTAGTGTAAAAAAAAATAGTAAAAAATTTTTTAAAATTATCGTCGAGGTTCACCCGAGAATGGTGACAATTCTGCGCCGATTCCACTTTGTTTCATGAAAATCGGTTCAGTTGAACTGGAGATATCATGGCCGCCATTTCGAAAAACGTGGTTTCGAGATAAACGCGTTTAAAGTTTGAAGTAGCTCAATGAAATAGCTCATTTTGACGAAGACCTTGCTTCACAAAAAAGGCTGTATCTTCTAAAGTAGGGACGGGCAGCAGAGCTGCACTTCTGCAGCTGCGTGGGCAACGCTATTTTAAGAACCCCTTGCCTACAAACCTACAGGAAAGGCGGGTTTTTTTTCTATCACTCTCCGGCATTCAAGAGAGGAACCCCACTAGGAAAAAAGCTCTAACTAATAGCGAAATTGGATGCTAGTAATGATTATATTGTTTATTTTGAGGACTAATTGTAGTAAATTAATATAAAAATACATTTTTTTACTTAATTATTCTAAAATATGCTTTTATTATGCCAATTAATATAAATATAACGCGCCATTATTCTGCTTTTCTCCAATAACTCGCACATTTCCATCAGGGAATGTGAACGACTTGCTTCTATTGCTCTCTCTTTTTCTCTATCTTCGCTCAATTTTTCTCTCCTTTACCCGTGCTATGACAACCCCCCTCACCAAACACGCTTAGCACGCAGTCAGCACGCTCTGTCGCAAGGTGCAAATGTGCGACTTTTGCCCATCTCTATTCTAAAGTATTTCGAATTTCTAAAAATCCTTTTAGGGGCATATTCACAACTACCCAAGCTATAAATAAAAAAGTCGAAAAAAAAGTTGCTCAATGAGAAGACCCCCTTAATTTTTCTTAAGAAATATCAAAAATGTTGATATAAATTAAAAAAAAATATGTTCATTTTAAATTTAGCGGTTTCAAAATATTCAACTCTTAAATTTTAGCTAAAAATAAAATTAGCGTTTCTGAAAATCGCCAAAAAGAAGTCCATAATCGCATCAATCTCTAAAATTTTAGCGATGACAGTTTAAATTTCATTCTTCGTTACAAGTTCCTTCAGTCTCTAATCTTTTAGCTTGAAAATAAGCGATGGAGTTTTTCATAATCGCAGCTATCGCTAAAAAATACAAATTTAGCTTTAGCGTGTTTCAGAATCCGGCCTCTGATCTCAAAGTCGTTGGTATGCTCTGTGGCTTACAGAGTGGCTACACAAAATACTGCTGTTTTCTCTGCAAGGGGAATAGTTGGGCACGATTTATTCATTTTCAGCAATTAAAAAGAGAACGAACTTGAAGAAGACTAACGAAAGAAATATGCTGACGAAACACAAGCTAAAAGGCATTTTGGAAATGTGCTGAAATTACTCAAAAAACTCTTTTACCTGGAATCAAGTATGTTATTTTTCATTATCAACTGATTTAACCATTTCATAAACAAATACTTTTTTAATTTCCATTGTTCGTAATCATGACACGAACCGACAAAATCAAACTTTTTGTTGCACCCATGAGCAATTCAAATACAGTATACCTATACCTTATACCTGTACTAATACCTCACTCAACGCAACCATCGATGAGCGCAACTCCTCGATTATTGCAACTGTTAGCAGGAGTTATAAAAACGCAGAGATACACACAGTTCAAATTTATTATAAAGACTAAAAATAACAGTTTGTTCAAAGCAATAAAGAAGTATATCCGCGGTCATTTCTTCCGTTGATACTTATTCAATTTCATGTAATTTATTTGCATATACTTCTCGCATGAAATTAACGCATATATCAATATACTTTGTTCTTGCATGAAAAATAGGATTTTTAACTGATTGTTGTGCGCTAAGATTATCGCCAAACGAGAATGTTGTTTTTTTAACAAATTTTTCTAAACCTATTTCTGCAATAAAATTTCTTAGATAAATTATTTCTTTAGATGCTGAGTACAGTGCCATATATTCAGCTTCGGTGCTGCTGAGTGCAACTGTTGTCTGCTTCTTTGACTCCCAGAATATTGCGCTGTCAGCTAAAAAGAAAACGTAGCCTGTGTACGATCTTCGATCATCGCCTTGTTTTATGTATAATCTGGTATCGCTACTACAAAGTGTGAAGCCTATGCTCAGTAATACGTTGTGTAATGTAGCATTTCATTGCCTGTCCGTTTGCTTTAGACCGCGCTTTTTGCAGTTTACAAAATTTATTTTTATTTTGGCTTTCGGCAAAATTTTCGGGCTGGCACATATACACGTTTTCTTCTATACTGCCGTTGAGATAAGCTGCTGTGACGTCAAGCTGATGAACTAAAAGTTCATATTCAGCAGCTATGGCAATCAATAAATGAAAAGAGTATAAGGCTACCGGAGAGAAAGTTTCGGTGTAGTCTAGGCCCAGCCGCTGGCTAGACATTTTTGTTATGTCTAGCCATTGTTATCTTGCCATTTTTGTTATGTTTTATATTAAACACCCATTTACATTTTATAGCTCAGGATTCACACTCAGGATTTATTTTTGTCAAAAAAAATTAAAAACAGACACATTATAAATAAACAAAAATTATATATTTTAGCCTAAATGTATGAGCTAGAGGTGCCAAACTATCGATGGTCTTACCATCGATTTCACTGATAAAAAAGTACGAATTTAACTTCATCCGGATACAAAATATCGGTTTGTGTCTTTGTACTGTAGTGTTCGTGATTTATTTTGTTTGATTTGTTTAAAATTATTTGTGCGCGAAACTTTTTATCGCTTGTTTAAAATGCTTTCTCGGTTTTAAAACGCGGTGTGAATTAGTGTGTTATAAGGCCCTGCCTATTAATTTGCCGGCGCTTAAAAACGCCACTGGCTCTAATTATTTATATTATTAGCCTGAGCAGTTGAATGCTCAAAAGGCTTTGAATTAAAAGTTAGCAGATGAATGCTTAATACTGAATGTTTATTTTTGAGGATTGCACCTCCTTAAAAAGTAAATTAACAGTATTTTGATAATAGTCAAATTGAGTCAAAATGTTAAATATATAATAACTTAAAATAAATAAATAGAGCCTTAAATTTTACATAAACAAAAGTGTTATACTTTTTGAGTTTAATCATAACATAGTGATGTGCTTAAAATTAGTGTGATAGTGCAGGCGGTTATAGGGTATTCTACACCCCCATCCTCAAGATAAAAATTATTTGATTTTATGATAATAATTTTTTTTAAAATTTTTCTTATATTATACAATTCAAAAGATAAATGTGAGTTTAAAACTTACTTACAACTAGTTATACAATTCAATAATAGTATTATGCACTATATATGTGATACTTTTACTTTGATTATTAAATTCATTAAATCCATTTTTTTAATAAATTATTATGATATTCTTTTATTTTTCCATTTACATCTATAATTGAATTTATTCCATTTTTATCGACTATTCTATATGGACCATGATAAGGTGGTTGATTTTTCTTTCTATTCATCTTTTTTATTATTACATTATCTCCGATCTTTAAATTTAACGGGTTAAAATTTTCATTATTTTTTATTCGATTTTCTTTTGATATTTTTATTAATTCTTCAGTCTTTTTTAAAGAATATGCTAATCTTGCTTTTAGTTCTTGCGCATAGTTATCTGTATTATAATATTTTGAATTTACTGAATTATCATTTGGAAGGTTCGCTAACCTGCCAAAAATGAGTTCAAATGGCGTGTAATTTTTATCAACATGAGGTGTAGTATTGTAAGCAAATGTGAAGTATGGTATCCATTGATCCCATTCGTCACCTTTACAAAAATTTAATAAGTATTCATTTAATACTCTATGATTACGTTCTATAGAACCAAGTGTTTCATGATGGTATGGAGTACTAAAAATTTGTTTTATCTCTAATAAGTTGCATATCTCTGATAGTAATTCGTTGGTAAACTCTGTACCTCTATCTGACTTTAAAATTTTAAAATGACCATATATCAGAATTAAGTTTTCGATAATAGTTTTTGCGACTGTTTTCGCGTCTTTTGTCTCCATTGGACAAGCAATTATATACTTTGTTAATTCACTTTGCATTGTGAGTATGTATCTGTAATTATTTGTTAAACGTAAAGGGCCTACTGTATCTATCGATACGACTTCGTATCTAGTTTGTTCCTAGTTGTCGTTGTATCTAGTTTGAACTAGTTTGTTCCTGGCGTGTTTGTTATTGTAAGTTTTTCTTGTGTATGTTTTGTTTGCATTTTCGCAATTATTTATGAACTTCTTTATCATTTTACACATATTTTTCCATATGTATCTTTGCTTTATTTTTAAAATTGTTTTTCTTATCCTCATATGACCTCCGTGGGTCGAATTATGATATTCCTCAATTATACTTTTCTGTTTTTCTATATCTATTACTTTTTCCGGTTCTCTAAAAATCAATATCTTTAAATTTTCTTTATCTCTTTTCAAACTATTATAAATCTTTTTGAATTTTTCTTTCTCTACCGTTTTAAATATTATATCATTCGCATTTAATGCTAATGCTTCTATTCCTAACTTATGCATTTTTGACGACAGTTTCTCCAGAGTCAGCTGTGTGAACAAAGGATTATCGCTGCATCTTGCAATTACTTCATTATCTTTTATATATATTTGGGTTCCCTTAAAATCTTTTTCTGTTATAAATTTAAGCTTTCCATGGTTGTATGTTGAAAATTATTCGGCCTTGTACGTTTATTAGTTGTAGTATTTGGGCTTTGGCCGTAAAAAATAAAACAATATTTAGGTTTTCTTTTGTTTTAATTTTATTTACTCCGATATTTCGGCTTAATTTTTAAGCCTTCTTCCGGGACTAGAAAAATAACACATTACAAATTTTACATTTAACACAAAACAACAATGTTACCATTTAAAAATTAAACAATTACAATTAATTAAACTCTACTAAAATTGAAGCTGCCTCTAGCTGTTCGGCGGTTTCATCGTCAACTGTGTTTTTGTTTTATTATGTGTCCGTTTTGTAGTTTAGGCTAATGTTTGTTGGAGTGTTGATTATGTGCAGCATTTCTATTGTGTACCTTCTTTGGTAATTCGTCTCTTGTTGTAAGATTTTTGTGTGTTCAAAGTCCGGAGAGTGATTATGTTGGAGACAGTGTGCCGCAAGCGCTATTTTGTGGTCATATTTAGATTTAAGATCTGATTTATGCGCTGAAAGCCTAGTTTTCAGCTTTGATTTTGTTGTACCGACGTATACTTTGTTGCATACGTCGGACCCGTCACCTTTGCAGTTTATTTTATAAATCAGATTGTATTTGTTCATGTCATCCACTTTGCATTTTGTTTTGCTGTGAAACTGTTTAAGTTGAT
This sequence comes from Tetanocera ferruginea, assembly GCA_958299015.1. Taxonomy (NCBI): domain Eukaryota; kingdom Metazoa; phylum Arthropoda; class Insecta; order Diptera; family Sciomyzidae; genus Tetanocera; species Tetanocera ferruginea. The sequence goes on along the minus strand of OY282640.1, from coordinate 83,398,839 downwards.
TGTTTGTTTTTGGAGCCAATAAAAAATTCTTTTTGTTGTAAATGTCCGATTTTTGAAGTTTTTCCATCAGGCCCGGGATGTAGGTGATTCCCTTGTATATTTTTGGTTCTGTTGCCTCTATGTTTTTTTGAATGTTGTTGTTTTTGTATTCTTTAATTAAACGTGCAATAGTGTAGTGTGGAAAATCGTTGTTTCTGAGTAATTGTGTGATTCGCCTTGTGTTGTTTTTATGAAAAATGCCATCGCTGATGTTGTAGACTCTGCTTATAAAATTTCTTGCCGTGTTGAAAATTGTTTTTTTGGATGTTTGGAGAAAAAATTTATTAGCCTTCCTGATGATGTTGGTTTTTGGTACCAGTCCGTTCTCATTTTGTTATTGTTTCGTACAACAACCGCATCAAGGTACGGCAATCTCCCTTCTTTTTCTAAGTCAACTGTGAATTTTATGTGGCCGTTGCATTTGTTTAGTGTTTTAAGTGTATCATCTAATTTGTCTGTTTTTACTATTACAAAAATATCGTCTACGTATTTGGTTAATGAACGTGGTTCATCGTTCGAGTTTTCTATAACGTAGAAACTAATGAGACCTAAGGGGTCATAAATGCCCATAATAATACTAAGAACCTCTCGTTTTGTTGGCCTATCACGTCCGTGGATAACGTTTAGATGTTCGCAGCGCTTAGATATTTTAAAAGAAAATTTGTCCTCAGAGGTTATCCACCACATGCCTAGCACCTTCTCACTCGTGTTGCCCATGTTGTGCTCAACATTCATGTTCCCGGTTTCAGTAGCATCAGAATTTAAGGCCTTCAACGTCGCCATCGAGTTTGAATGCCAGTTCCTTATATGAAAGCCTCCTTTGGAATGAATAAAGGCAACATCACGTGCTAACTTCAGGACTTCTTCTTCCGTATTCATGCTGTCGAGCATATCATCAACATAGTGATTATTGATGATGCTTTGTGCGGCTCTGGGGAATCGTTCACGGTATTGTTCAGCGTTTAAATTTTTTATGTACTGCGCACAACTGGGCGAGCAAGTTGCCCCAAAAGTCAACACCGTCATTGCGAAGTGTTGACACTGCTTGCTTGCAGGATCAATCCATAAAAAGCGTTGGTAGTTTTGGTCTTCAGCGCGCACTTTTATTTGATGATACATCTCTTCGATGTCTCCATTTATTGCCACTAAACCCTCTCGAAACTTCCGCAGTACTGAAACCAGAGCCATGAGCTGATCTGGTCCTTTAAGAAGCATACTATTGAGGGAGATGCCTTCAGTTTTCGCAGCTGCGTCCCAAACTAGACGAATTTTTCCTGGTTTGTTTGCGTTTAATACGGGAAAAATGGGCAGGTACCAACACTTTTTTATACCAATCTCTTCAGGTTGAAGCTTTCGCGCGTAACCCTTCAATACGTAACTTTCTATTTTTGAGTTCAGAGTTCAGAGTTGATGATAACGGTATTGTCTTTCTGAATTTTTGAGAGAAGGCATTGAGCTCTTTTCTTAGCGACTGGTAGGCTATCTGGATGCGACATGTTTGGACATCTCCAAAGCAGACCAGTTTCAAATCTACCCGAAATTCTTTTAGTGTATATCTGTAGTTGCGCAAGGGCGGCTTCATCATCTACGGATTGTTGTGTTTTTGCAATCGATGTTACACCTAGATTGTCACCACAGATGTAGTCTTTGACTGTTTGTAAAAGTTCTGCATTAGCAGTGATTTCACAGTCACACATATGAAATGCTTGATAGCCGATAGCGTCTGGGTATGGGTGCTTGGTTAGTTTGCCCTTGATTGTCCATCCTAAACGTGTTTTTTCAGCCACTGGTTCATTGGTGCCACCTTCCCGTGATTTTAAACATAAACCAATAGAGCTATTATTAAGACCTATGAGCAATTGCGACTTAGCATTGGTATACGTTGCAAAGGGTATTCCTTTCAAATGTTTAAATTGGGATTTAAGCATCTCGGCGTCTAAACTTTGAGGGGGGAGGTCGAGCCTTTTAACCGTGTGTACGTCATTCAATAGAAAACGCTTTGATTTTCCAGCAGCTGATATTTCCATATCGAGTACAGTAGATTCGTCTTCATAGCGATGAGTGTTTGCCGTCCAACGGAGGCACAGTGGCTGTGGGGTTCCTTTTAGGTTTAAACTATCACGTAGCTCTTCGTCTATTAACGTGAGCGAAGAGCCATCATCAAGGAAAGCGTTGGTTGAAAGCTGTACACCATTTCCGTATAAAATCACTGGAATCAAACGGAACAGGATGGCGTCGTTGTCTCGCGTGTGACTGTTGCAGTTAACACCTAATGGTTTCATAGGAGTAGACAGATGATTTATTATGTAGCAACGGGTGGTGAATGCGGCTACAACCATCTATTTTACATGTCGAAGTCGATGAACAGGACTTTGCGCTGTGCTTATGTAAGCAACGACGACACAAGTTCTTCTTTTTCACTAAAGACCACTTAGCGGACCTATCTAAATACTTGAAGACTTCGCATTCACTGACGTTAGTGCAATCGCCACTACAAGCGGCGCACCTGGCTACAGAAACTTCTTCAACATGAGTATTTAGCAAACCCTTTTTGGTGGCCTTAGACAAAATGGTGGGAACTATTACGCTGTTGGCACCTTGCGCAAGCTGGAATATCCAGTTACTAAAATTTTCAATAGTCCAACTAGGCAATGACAACTTATGCATTTCCCAAAATGTGCTAAGTAGACCCGGAAGTTTTCCAACTAGCTCTTGTTCTAAACCAGGATGTTTAAGTGGTTTGATAATTCAGATGCCTTCATGGTGGCGCATATGTTCTGCACCTCGATCGCGAAATCAACAAGTGTTTCTAATTTATTTTCCTTCACAGATGGTAACTCTCGTATGCGACAAGTGAGAACGTTTATTATTAATTCAGGACGACCGAACTTCATACGTAAAGTGTTTATTATCTGTGGTACACAAGATGCGTGCAGGAGAAGATTTTTACAGCATGGTGAGCGTCACCTACAAGAGCACTTCGCAATCGAATGAGATTTTCGCATTCTGAAAAGCCACAGATTGATGTTGTTTGTTCATAGGCCGCCATAAATGATGGCCATTCATCTGGCTTGCCATCAAATTTTGGAAGTTCTTTGCCTATGTGACGCGCGGCTATTTGATTACGCGTAAGGCGACAAACATCAAACTGACCGGTCTGCATATTAGTAGAGTTCTGTGGTGGATTCTGATGTCCAGATGTTATGTCAGCAATTCCATTTGGCATCCATTGTGAAGAGGTTGTATTGTCTGCCTTTGCTTGAACCTGACGCTCTAAAATAGTTAATTTGTTTAAAACCGTATTCATAAAGGGTTGCATTTGATCCATATGAGACCCTGGAGTGTTTGCTGGAATGTTTTTTGTTGTTGTAGCATTTGTGCTTTCTGCTCTTGGAGCACAGCTGTTCTTTTTTCCACTTGCAGATTTGCGTGGCTTAGGCGGCATGGTGTCGAAGAATTTTTAAAGATGTTGAAATAAAAACAACCGATTTTTGCCAACTCATTTACATTCAATTTATTGAGTTTAAAAATTCCTAATATGATGAGTATATAATAAGGATATGTAATTAATAAACAAAATACATACTTCGGTTTCTTCTTTACTTCAAAGCCAATTCTTATATAATCAAATTATGAACACGTTTTCTAGTTAGCCAGCAAAACGTCAAATTTCTGCACTTACAGTGTTGCTGAGTTACTTCAGGGATGTGAAAATAAATAGTATTATTTATGGTGCTGCCGTATTTTTCGCAACAATGATGATAAAGTCAGGTGCTTCTGAAGTTAACATAGATGAAGTGGTCGCTAGTGAAACTGTTAATTATTCATAATATAATCTGAGGGTGAAAATACTAGAAAAAGATAGCTACCTCTCTCTAAGAATCTATTGAATTTCTACAAAATAAAACAAAACTAAACACCTTTTACTTTTATGTTTGCTTATTTATTTTTTAATTTCTTCCAAAAATTGCGACACACAATTTGTAATAGCTTGCAGTGCTACCGCAGTATCACGCTGTTGCTGCTCACGTAGTATGTTTTGTTGCTGTTCACGTGCCTCTCGCTTCTTTTCACGTTCCTCTCGGTGCTTTTCACGCTCGTCTCTCTTCTTCATATTGGCAATGATTAAGTAATAAGTTTTTTTCGTTCCAAACGGGTTGGACGCACTGTTGTCATTGATACATTCTGAATCACTCTAAGACATAAATATAATGATAATTTTATTAAAAAATTACCTAAAAACTAAACTTTTTTAAAATTTCTTACTTGGTTTTCCGAAATCAATTCTTCTGAAAGAACTGCACCCGGTTCTGTAAGAACTGCACTTGGCGATGAAACAGCTGGGCTTGGAACCGAACTGTTGCCTTCCATTGAAGTACCAGGACTTGCCATTGCATCACCAAGACTTGGCAATGAAACTTCCACAGAGCATTCGAGCGGAAGAGCTTGTTGTGGAAGCGTTAGACCAAAGCTTCCGAAACTTGTTGCCCCTTCAACCGCTGTCATTCCAAAGGTGCTTAAGGCCAGCTCTTCAAACTCTGACATTGGCTTGGCAAGAGGGTTACCACCAGTCAGTCGCTCGCTCATTTTGACGCGACGTGCCCGAGTACTCAGCTGGCTTTTCCATACGCCCAACGTCTGCAAATAAATGTAATTTTTACATCCACAAGTTTTATACAAACACAATTTTACCTTCCATTTTATTGCTGTATGAGTTGGCCCTCGTAAGGCATTTAAGCCATCCGCCAGCTCGTTCCAAAGTTCCTGCATTTGCCGCGGCGACTTTGGGCTATTTTTTCCAATAAGAAAATGTGGTCGCCCGAGGCAAAAATGAACATAAAACTACAGCTGCTCTATGGTGGCTCGATCATATTTTGGTTTTCTATATAATTTAGTATGAATTATTAGTAAATTAGTGAATTATAGAAAAACTTATAAAAAATTTTTACTGACGATATGGGCGTATCCATTTTTTAATATTTTAAATATTAAATTTGAATAAAAGTCAGCTGTGAAAGTAAATTCACCACTGCAGTGAAATTGAAAAGCTTTCAATTTATAAGACAGTCACTGAATACCAAGTAAGCTTTGACTTGATAAAAATCCTTTAAAATGTGTATTGATAAACCAGTTATAAAGAAAACACAGAATAGGGCGTTATATATTTTATAGGTTGGTTGAAAATTAAAAATGAATGAATGTGAATTTTGAAATGATATTTTTTTTAATTTAATATAATCACTCTCGACTTCAATGCACTTATTCCAATGATCCTCCAATAATTTTATACCATCTCTGTAATGGTTTCCCGGAAGCTCTGCATAATATTCTTCCACGGCTGCAATAGCTTCTTCATTTGCCGAAAAACGCTTACCACGAAGGAGTAGTTTCAAGTTTCGGAAGAGTACTGTAGAATACCCTATAACGGCCTGCACTATCACACTAATTTTAAGCTATTTTTTAATAATTAATCACTATGTTATGATTAAACTCAAAAAGTATAACACTTTTGTTTATGTAAAATTTAAGTCTCTATTTATTTATTTTAAGTTATTATATATTTAACATTTTGACTCAATTTGACTATTATCAAAATACTGTTAATTTACTTTTTAAGGAGGTACAATCCTCAAAAATAAACATTCAGTATTAAGCATTCATCTGCTAACTTTTAATTCAAAGCCTTTTGAGCATTCAACTGCTCAGGCTAATAATATAAATAATTAGAGCCAGTGGCGTTTTTAAGCGCCGGCAAATTAATAGGAAGGGCCTTATAACACACTAATTCACACCGCGTTTTAAAACCGAGAAATCATTTTAAACAAGCGATAAAAAGTTTCGCGCACAAATAATTTTAAACAAATCAAACAAAATAAATCACGAACACTACATGGCGATCCTGCACGATTCGGACCGATTTTTTGATACGCTGGCAGATGATCCTGCACCATTGAGCGTTTTGCCGTCGGTAATTATTATTACGGCTCTAATTATTTATATTATTAGCCTGAGCAGTTGAATGCTCAAAAGGCTTTGAATTAAAAGTTAGCAGATGAATGCTTAATACTGAATGTTTATTTTTGAGGATTGCACCTCCTTAAAAAGTAAATGAACAGTATTTTGATAATAGTCAAATTGAGTCAAAATGTTAAATATATAATAACTTAAAATAAATAAATAGAGCTTTAAATTTTACATAAACAAAAATGTTATACTTTTTGAGTTTAATCATAACATAGTGATTAATTATTAAAAAATAGCTTAAAATTAGTTTGTTAGTGCAGGCCGTTATAGGGTATTCTACAGTACTCTTCCGAAACTTGAAACTACTCCTTCGTGGTAAGCGTTTTTCGGCAAATGAAGAAGCTATTGCAGCCGTGGAAGAATATTATGCAGAGCTTCCGGGAAACCATTAAAGAGATGGTATAAAATTATTGGAGGATCATTGGAATAAGTGCATTGAAGTCAAGAGTGATTATATTAAATTAAAAAAAAATATCATTTCAAAATTCACATTCATTCATTTTTAATTTTCAACCAACCTATAAAATATATAACGCCCTATTCTGTGTTTTCTTTATAACTGGTTTATCAATACACATTTTAAAGGATTTTTATCAAGTCAAAGCTTACTTGGTATTCAGTGACTGTCTTTATAAATTGAAAGCTTTTCAAATTCACTGCATTGGTGAATTTACTTTCACAGCTGACTTTTATTCAAATTTAATATTTAAAATATTAAAAAATGGATACGCCCATATCGTCAGTAAAAATTTTTTATAAGTTTTTCTATAATTCACTAATTTACTAATAATTCATACTAAATTATATAGAAAACCAAAATATGATCGAGCCACCATAGAGCAGCTGTAGTTTTATGTTCATTTTTGCCTCGGGCGACCACATTTTCTTATTGGAAAAAATAGCCCAAAGTCGCCGCGGCAAATGCAGGAACTTTGGAACGAGCTGGCGGATGGCTTAAATGCCTTACGAGGGCCAACTCATACAGCAATAAAATGGAAGGTAAAATTGTGTTTGTATAAAACTTGTGGATGTAAAAATTACATTTATTTGCAGACGTTGGGCGTATGGAAAAGCCAGCTGAGTACTCGGGCACGTCGCGTCAAAATGAGCGAGCGACTGACTGGTGGTAACCCTCTTGCCAAGCCAATGTCAGAGTTTGAAGAGCTGGCCTTAAGCACCTTTGGAATGACAGCGGTTGAAGGGGCAACAAGTTTCGGAAGCTTTGGTCTAACGCTTCCACAACAAGCTCTTCCGCTCGAATGCTCTGTGGAAGTTTCATTGCCAAGTCTTGGTGATGCAATGGCAAGTCCTGGTACTTCAATGGAAGGCAACAGTTCGGTTCCAAGCCCAGCTGTTTCATCGCCAAGTGCAGTTCTTACAGAACCGGGTGCAGTTCTTTCAGAAGAATTGATTTCGGAAAACCAAGTAAGAAATTTAAAAAAAGTTTAGTTTTTGGGTAATTTTTTTAATAAAATTATCATTATATTTATGTCTTAGAGTGATTCAGAAGGGGATGTATCAATGAAAACAGTGCGTCCAACCCGTTTGGAACGAAGAAAACTTATTACTTAATCATTGCCAATATGAAGAAGAGAGACGAGCGTGAAAAGCAGCGAGAAGAACGTGAAAAGCAGCGAGAGGAACGTGAAAAGCACCGAGAGGAACGTGAAAAGAAGCGAGAGGCACGTGAACAGCAACAAAACATACTACGTGAGCAGCAACAGCGTGATACTGCGGTAGCACTGCAAGCTATTACAAATTGTGTGTCGCAATTTTTGGAAGAAATTAAAAAATAAATAAGCAAACATAAAAGTAAAAGGTGTTTAGTTTTGTTTTATTTTGTAGAAATTCAATAGATTCTTAGAGAGAGGTAGCTATCTTTTTCTAGTATTTTCACCCTCAGATTATATTATGAATAATTAACAGTTTCACTAGCGACCACTTCATCTATGTTAACTTCAGAAGCACCTGACTTTATCATCATTGTTGCGAAAAATACGGCAGCACCATAAATAATACTATTTATTTTCACATCCCTGAAGTAACTCAGCAACACTGTAAGTGCAGAAATTTGACGTTTTGCTGGCTAACTAGAAAACGTGTTCATAATTTGATTATATAAGAATTGGCTTTGAAGTAAAGAAGAAACCGAAGTATGTATTTTGTTTATAAATAACATATCCTTATTATATACTCATCATATTAGGAATTTTTAAACTCAATAAATTGAATGTAAATGAGTTGGCAAAAATCGGTTGTTTTTATTTCAACATCTTTAAAAATTCTTCGACACCATGCCGCCTAAGCCACGAAAATCTGCAAGTGGAAAAAAGAACAGGTGTGCTCCAAGAGCAGAAAGCACAAATGCTACAACAACAAAAAACATTCCAGCAAACACTCCAGGGTCTCATATGGATCAAATGCAACCCTTTATGAATACGGTTTCAAACAAATTAACTATTTTAGAGCGTCAGGTTCAAGCAAAGGCAGACAATACAACCTCTTCACAATGGATGCCAAATGGAATTGCTGACATAACATCTGGACATCAGAATCCACCACAGAACTCTACTAATATGCAGACCGGTCAGTTTGATGTTTGTCGCCTTACGCGTAATCAAATAGCCGCGCGTCACATAGGCAAAGAACTTCCAAAATTTGATGGCAAGCCAGATGAATGGCCATCATTTATGGCGGCCTATGAACAAACAACATCAATCTGTGGCTTTTCAGAATGCGAAAATCTCATTCGATTGCGAAGTGCTCTTGTAGGTGACGCTCACCATGCTGTAAAAAATCTTCTCCTGCACGCATCTTGTGTACCACAGATAATAAACACTTTACGTATGAAGTTCGGTCGTCCTGAATTAATAATAAACGTTCTCACTTGTCGCATACGAGAGTTACCATCTGTGAAGGAAAATAAATTAGAAACACTTGTTGATTTCGCGATCGAGGTGCAGAACATATGCGCCACCATGAAGGCATCTGAATTATCAAACCACTTAAACATCCTGGTTTAGAACAAGAGCTAGTTGGAAAACTTCCGGGTCTACTTAGCACATTTTGGGAAATGCATAAGTTGTCATTGCCTAGTTGGACTATTGAAAATTTTAGTAACTGGATATTCCAGCTTGCGCAAGGTGCCAACAGCGTAATAGTTCCCACCATTTTGTCTAAGGCCACCAAAAAGGGTTTGCTAAATACTCATGTTGAAGAAGTTTCTGTAGCCAGGTGCGCCGCTTGTAGTGGCGATTGCACTAACGTCAGTGAATGCGAAGTCTTCAAGTATTTAGATAGGTCCGCTAAGTGGTCTTTAGTGAAAAAGAAGAACTTGTGTCGTCGTTGCTTACATAAGCACAGCGCAAAGTCCTGTTCATCGACTTCGACATGTAAAATAGATGGTTGTAGCCGCATTCACCACCCGTTGCTACATAATAAATCATCTGTCTACTCCTATGAAACCATTAGGTGTTAACTGCAACAGTCACACGCGAGACAACGACGCCATCCTGTTCCGTTTGATTCCAGTGATTTTATACGGAAATGGTGTACAGCTTTCAACCAACGCTTTCCTTGATGATGGCTCTTCGATCACGTTAATAGACGAAGAGCTACGTGATAGTTTAAACCTAAAAGGAACCCCACAGCCACTGTGCCTCCGTTGGACGGCAAACACTCATCGCTATGAAGACGAATCTACTGTACTCGATATGGAAATATCAGCTGCTGGAAAATCAAAGCGTTTTCTATTGAATGACGTACACACGGTTAAAAGGCTCGACCTCCCCCCTCAAAGTTTAGACGCCGAGATGCTTAAATCCCAATTTAAACATTTGAAAGGAATACCCTTTGCAACGTATACCAATGCTAAGTCGCAATTGCTCATAGGTCTTAATAATAGCTCTATTGGTTTATGTTTAAAATCACGGGAAGGTGGCACCAATGAACCAGTGGCTGAAAAAACACGTTTAGGATGGACAATCAAGGGCAAACTAACCAAGCACCCATACCCAGACGCTATCGGCTATCAAGCATTTCATATGTGTGACTGTGAAATCACTGCTAATGCAGAACTTTTACAAACAGTCAAAGACTACATCTGTGGTGACAATCTAGGTGTAACATCGATTGCAAAAACACAACAATCCGTAGATGATGAAGCCGCCCTTGCGCAACTACAGATATACACTAAAAGAATTTCGGGTAGATTTGAAACTGGTCTGCTTTGGAGATGTCCAAACATGTCGCATCCAGATAGCCTACCAGTCGCTAAGAAAAGAGCTCAATGCCTTCTCTCAAAAATTCAGAAAGACAATACCGTTATCATCAACTCTGAACTCTGAACTCAAAAATAGAAAGTTACGTATTGAAGGGTTACGCGCGAAAGCTTCAACCTGAAGAGATTGGTATAAAAAAGTGTTGGTACCTGCCCATTTTTCCCGTATTAAACGCAAACAAACCAGGAAAAATTCGTCTAGTTTGGGACGCAGCTGCGAAAACTGAAGGCATCTCCCTCAATAGTATGCTTCTTAAAGGACCAGATCAGCTCATGGCTCTGGTTTCAGTACTGCGGAAGTTTCGAGAGGGTTTAGTGGCAATAAATGGAGACATCGAAGAGATGTATCATCAAATAAAAGTGCGCGCTGAAGACCAAAACTACCAACGCTTTTTATGGATTGATCCTGCAAGCAAGCAGTGTCAACACTTCGCAATGACGGTGTTGACTTTTGGGGCAACTTGCTCGCCCAGTTGTGCGCAGTACATAAAAAATTTAAACGCTGAACAATACCGTGAACGATTCCCCAGAGCCGCACAAAGCATCATCAATAATCACTATGTTGATGATATGCTCGACAGCATGAATACGGAAGAAGAAGTCCTGAAGTTAGCACGTGATGTTGCCTTTATTCATTCCAAAGGAGGCTTTCATATAAGGAACTGGCATTCAAACTCGATGGCGACGTTGAAGGCCTTAAATTCTGATGCTACTGAAACCGGGAACATGAATGTTGAGCACAACATGGGCAACGCGAGTGAGAAGGTGCTAGGCATGTGGTGGATAACCTCTGAGGACAAATTTTCTTTTAAAATATCTAAGCGCTGCGAACATCTAAACGTTATCCACGGACGTGATAGGCCAACAAAACGAGAGGTTCTTAGTATTATTATGGGCATTTATGACCCCTTAGGTCTCATTAGTTTCTACGTTATATATGCAAAAATTCTTTTTCTAGACATCTGGCGCAGCGGAATTGGATGGGATGATAAAATTCATGACAACGAATTTATAAAATGGTCCAACTGGGTTCAACATTTTCCTGAATTTGAACAAATCAGAATTCCACGATGCTATTTTACTTCAGTCAAACGCTCTCTCTTTCTGGAATTACATACATTTGTCGATGCGAGTGAAAATGGGTTCGCTGCTGTGTGCTATCTGGTCTGTACGGACGAAGGTGTGGTGGATTGTGCGCTCCTGGGTTCTAAAACCCGGGTAGCGCCGCTAAAATTGCTATCAATTCCCCGCCTAGAACTTCAGGCTGCTGTGATTGGAGCCAGATTTTGTAACTCGCTCCTATCTTCACACACACTACAGATCACTAAGCTCACGTTCTGGTCGGACTCACGCACTGTTCTTGCTTGGCTACGTTCTGATCACCGACGGTATTCACAATTTGTTGCTTTCAGAGTAAGCGAAACTTTGGAGCTAACGAATGTCAACAGCTGGAGATGGATACCCTCAGCAGAAAACGTTGCAGATGAAGCGACTAAATGGACTAAAGCACCTGATTTTACCAGTGAAAGTCGTTGGCTAAATGGACCCTCCTTTCTTAGACTATTGCCAGATAAATGGCCACCAGCAGATATGGCTGACTTTCAAACCGATGAAGAACTCCGACCACGTTACATTGGATACCACTCTGGTGAAACTAAACTCAGTTCTCCACTATCAGTGGAACCTGAACGTTTTTCTAAATGGAATCGTATGCTGAGAACTATGTCCACGGTAATATGTTGTGCTCGCTGGTGGAAAAATTGGAAGAAGGTTCAAGGTATAACTCATAGCAAAGAAATTGTGCTATCGCAAGATGATTTGATTGCTGGTGAGATGTTGCTGTGGAGGAAAGCCCAATTTGACTGTTACGGCGACGAAATCTTAACACTTCAAAAAGGCAAGTCTATCACCAAGACCAGTGATTTATATTCTGTCTCCGTTTCTCGACAAGGACTCTGTATTGCGACACGAAGGACGGGTTATACAAGATGGCCGCAAACATCCGGTTATACTACCAAAAAGCCATCATATCACAAAACTAATTATTGCCAATGTTCATGCTAAATATTATCACGGCAATATTGAAGCTGTTGTGAATGAAATTCGTCAAGTTTTCTGCATACCAAAACTGCGCTCAGTGGTTTACAAAGTGCGCCGTGAGTGTCAAGAGTGTAAAAACAGAGATGCTCGGCCTTAGCCCCCAAGGATGGCGCCTTATCCGTACGTTCGACTTGCTGCGTGTTGTCGCCCCTTTACATACGCTGGAGTTGATTACTTTGGGCCAATTTCGGTATCTGTATGCAGGAGTACCGAAAAACGCTATGGGGTATGGCTGACTTGCCTTACAACGAGAGCCACTCATATCGAGCTCGCTTATTCTCTCTCAACAGACTCCTGTGTACTTGCCATACGCAATTTTATGGCCCGCCGTGGTTCCCCCATTGAGCTATGGAGTGATAATGGTACAAACTTTAAGGGTGCCCAACGCGAACTGCAAGATGCCTTCAAAGAAATGGACCAAAATGGTATGGTAAAAGCTTTAACAAGTCCTTCAATGCGCTGGCGTTTTATACCACCAGCCTCCCCCCCACATGGGAGGAGCCTGGGAGCGGTTAGTACGTTCTGTGAAAGACGTTCTGTACCGCATAATGCCTTCTCGTTATCCATCTGAGGAGCTTCTCCGAGGTGCACTTATGGAAGTCGAAGCTGTCGTCAATTCCCGACCACTAACATATATTCCGATCACGAACGAAGACGAAGAGGCACTCACTCCCAACCATTTTTTACTTGGGAGCTCTAATGGATTGAAACCTTTGACAGAGCCGAATGGTGAAGGAATAGTGCTTCGAAAGGGATGGAGAATGTCTCAGCAGCTTGCGGATGCATTCTGGCGCCGCTGGATCCGGGAGTATTTGCCGGTGATTACGCGACGCACAAAGTGGTTTCATGATACGAAAGCAATCGAAATTGGGGACATTGTCTACATCGTCGACTCAAGTAATCCTAGAAATTCTTGGCCAAAGGGCAGAATTGTCGCAGTAAAGAAAGGCGCCGATGATCGAGTCAGAAGTGCAATGGTAAAAACTGCAACCGGGCTATACGAGCGACCTGCTGCCAAGATAGCCGTACTTTCCGTAGATACATTGGTGGTAGACCCTTCGTTGGGCATACCAGGGGGGAGTGTTGCGAAAAATACGGCAGCACCATAAATAATACTATTTATTTTCACATCCCTGAAGTAACTCAGCAACACTGTAAGTGCAGAAATTTGACGTTTTGCTGGCTAACTAGAAAACGTGTTCATAATTTGATTATATAAGAATTGGCTTTGAAGTAAAGAAGAAACCGAAGTATGTATTTTGTTTATTAATTACATATCCTTATTATATACTAATCATATTAGGAATTTTTAAACTCAATAAATTGAATGTAAATGAGTTGGCAAAAATCGGTTGTTTTTATTTAAACAATCATGTTGTGTAAAATAACGCAACTGCGATTATATCGCCGACTGTCTCGTGAGAATAATGAAGTACTCGATGTTTCATCTAACATCTTAATCGCGATATTAAGACGCCAAAAGCTCTCTATATACAATTCCTGGAGCTAGCGTTAAATTTGTTGGATCGTGTTTTTGTCAATTGCGTGCATTTGGAAATGGGGTCAGAAGTCAGGGCTCCAGAGGTTAGCCTTGATCGCATATGAGCCAAGATTCACATCGAAAAGAAGACGACCTCGAATGGGATGCTCGCGGAGGTCAGATGTGGCCAGATTGTTTGAGGATGGTGCAATTATTGTAATGTGAGTGCAATGAAATAGTGATTTTTTTTCCACACCGCCTAAAGAAATAGTAAAAGGAAAATTTTGCTTGAAGCAAAACACAAGCTGTTTAAATTTTTTTTTTAGACTGAACCAACGCTCAGGGGATGCCCCCTATAAATGCGAATTAAGTGGGAGGGTGAGTAAGTAGAGTAGTGTCGGTGAAGATTTGTTTTAAATTTGCACAGCTCGAAATTGCCAGGGAAAACGCTAGCAGGAAGATTATTCCACAATTTTACTGAGCGACCGAAGAACGAATTGTCCCGGTAATGCGATGTTCTATTGGGCACCGAAGCAATGGTATAAGGATGGGCTTGAAGAGCTGCCCGAGTGGACCTAGAAAACACACGAGCTGGTGGCGTCAGGTCATGAATTTCCCTTGAACACTTTCCATGGTAGTACCTATACAGAAGGCTCAGGCAACCAACATTGCGTCGATGTCCAAGAGAGTTGAGAGAGGAAGAAATGGTTTCATCTCTTATCAGATAAATCGCACGACGTTGAATTCGGTCTCGGAGTTCCAAATATGATCTTGAATATTTGGGTAGAAGCACACGCTTTTAGCACAAGTGGTGGTATGCCATCAGGACCAGAGGTTTTTTTTATATTGAGATTTGCAAGGACCCGTTTTACTGCACTCGTTCGAAAATAAATTTCCTGCATTGAAGAAGATTCTCTTTCATTAAAGGGCAGTGGCTGACTGCTAGCCGGGACAGTGGAGTTCTGTGCAAACAAACCAGCCAACAGGTTCGCCTTAACAGCCGAGTCAGTGAAGATTTGGTCATCTTTTAAAAGAGTTGGAATCGACGAAGATGTCTGATTTTTACCCTTTTAACAAGAGACCAAAAGTTTTTACCCCCTTTTGGGCAGAGAAGAACCTGTTCTCTTATGCGGGTTTCGTGAAGAAACTTTTCCCGTTCTAAAACTTCATTACGGCGATTCCTAGCCTCAATGCGAAGGCTTTTAGAATCAAAATTTTTGTAAGAACGCCAATTCTGAAAGGCTTGCTCTTTGGACCTGACTGCAATCCTGCAAGTCTCATTAAACCAGGCATGGTCTTTTGGTTTAATGCTTCTAATCTTATTGGGTATGAAAGACCGCATACCCAATAAAATAATCTCTTGTACCATTATAGTCGCGGCATTCACATTTCTGTCGGCGAAACACAATTTCCAATTGAATTTGCGGTAAAGGTTATTTAGCGCAATCCAATTTGCTCTTTCATAAAACCAAGCGATTCTCTTCGGGGCTTTAGGTGAAGAGGTGCGTAGATTAGAATATGGAAAAGCAGCGGATATGGTACAGTGGTCCGAATTACCAAGAGGTGCATGGACACTCACATCATATTTTTCATGATGCGTGTCAGAAAAAGGTCTAAGACTTTTTGGCTCTGCATACCAACTCTAGGAATGAAAGTTGGTTCCTTCACTAATTGAATCAATAGGTTCGATTCAGCAAAGAGCTCAACGTATTAGCCTTCAGGTGTTAATTGGCCTGAGTGACGTAGCCAAGCCGGATTGTGGACATTGAAATCGCCAGCAACAACGATTTCGCTGTCAGGGAACAACCCCAAAATGTGCGTTATTGAATCAGAGAGAGAGTCCAGCTTATTAAAAGTGGGCTCCCTCCCCAGATTCGGACTTTTATATACATAACTTCACCCGCATGGAACAAAACTCCAGGTCGGTTACACTCTGACTCCGCTCGCACTGATATGCTACATCTGTTCTTATAAAAAGAGCGATGCTCCTATGTAAAGAGAAAAATGGCAGTAAGTGATACCCAGGTATATGAAAATCCAGTGGATCTGCATCCTCGGCCACCTGGGTCTCACTTAGTGCCATTATTTGAGGCCTATTAAGAGCACAATATGCATAAACCGAGAAAAAAATTCGTTCTCAGTCCACGAATATTGCAGAAATCCATGCGAAAATGGCCCGACATTATCGCACAGTGCAAATTTAAATCAAATAGGGTATATAGGTAATTAGTTACAACTGCGAACAAGATTAAACACTGTGAACACAACAAAATGTGCAGAGGCAAGTGTTACGCCTTTACCTCCGCACAATTCTGCCCACAGTGCAACCTTACTCGCTGTCGCAACCAATTGGATAGGATGGGGGAGGTAGACGGACACGAAAAAAACAACAATTACTTACGCTGCGTGGAGCATAGAGAAGCCCCTCGCGTGGTTAGCACAAAAAAAACATAGAAAAGCCAAGAGTCTAGCGGTGTTGTTGTTGTTGCTGCTGGCTGCACTCTTAACCTATTTGATATTGCTGCCGATGTTGTATACTGCTTTTGTTTCGCTTATATATTTATTTTAATTTTTCTTCTATTTAAGCAATGTTTGTTTTTTTTTTGTTATTTATATTCCCGCGCGAGTTTTGTTTTTATATGTTTTATTTTTTATTTAATAGCTTATAAATCACAGCTCTATTTTGACACAAAATCACACAAAACTCTGAATACGGAACACAACTAATGGACAATAATTGGACAAATCTTAAATTTACTTTATTAAAGTTGAACATAAACTTCTGCACAAGACAATATATAAAATGTAAACACATACAAAGACACGACACGATCGCTGCACGACTCAGCAGCGCATATTTTATTTAAATATTATTTGATTGTTTTAGTTTGAATTTATTTATTTTTTAATTGAAAGTTATTGTTTTAACAAAACACAAAACACTTAACACACGATTTTATTAATATTATAGGACAACATACACTTTGATTAAACGACGTTAAAAAAAAGCAAAGAGGGCGGTTCCGCGACGCGTTTACACACTTCGAACGCTCGACACAAGCTCCAAATCTTATTTCTGCACCTTTTTCTGTAATTATTTTTTTAATTATTTTAATTACTTTTTCTGTGTCAGATAGCGCAGAGCCTGTGAGATAGAAGATTGGCTCATCAGTAAATTGCAGTTGTTTTCAACACATTTCTGATAGGAACCGCGTGGCCAAGAAAGCAAAGTGTTGCTAAAACACGAATTGTGACAGGTACGGCCGCATTGGCTGTAGATTTGCGATAAACTGAAGGCAAAGATTTCTAGGAAGGCGAACATTATTTGTGACTTCTCTTCCGACAGCGTTATTAGATCACTATCATCCCGCAATCGGCGCAATTAACAGCTTCGCAATTTTTTCTCCTCATAACCCTCGTCTTGAAAAAGTAACATCAATGAAAGGAGTTCTTCTTCCATTTGAATTAATTTTTATATGATTTAAAGAAATTCTGCGAACACAAGGTTTCTATGTAAAATGAGCTTGGTCGGAAAACAATTGAAAGTTAAAAATTTGTCAATAGCAAATGAGAAATTGACAAATTTGACAAACAAAAAGCTTTTTTTTTTGAGACAGAATGCCAAATCGTGATAAATTATCACTTATTGATAATTACTCAATATGGTGAATTTATCAAGTGTACTGAATCGGGCTGATAGAGTTTATTCAAATACAAGGTAAAGGGTTTTTCATTGATAGACTAAATTTTCATAAGTTCTAATACTTGTTTTTCAATGAGGTTCTCACATTTTGTAATACAAATTCAATTGTAAATATAGACTTTAATTTTACACTGTTAATGTACTTACCTTGCCAAGTAGACATTATTACGCCATTCTTGGTTCATTTTTTTATATTGTGAGCTCTTTGAATGCACGAATTGTTTGCTATATGGACATGCAACCTCTCCAACAATCATCGAATTTGACAGTCTTTGATTTACTGATGTAGCAGTTCGCTGTGTATGCGGTTTTTTCGGAGCCATAACTTGCCTTTGTTGGGGTTCAGTTCGAGCAGCTCCAGATACATGTAGAGGCACTTTTGATAACGGGTTCCGATCAAATTTAAATCGATAATCATTAAATGTTTCAACACCAGGTAAGTTTTCAAGAATTCGAATAATAGATGGTTCATTAAGTCCAAAGAAGTCATCACCAGATATAAATTTTGGGAAAACTTGCAGCAAGTTTTGTTGCTTTTTTAAAGCCACAATTGGTTCAAGAATGCGTTTCCAAACTGCATTTGGAGATGAATCTCTTAACTCAAGGCTACTTTCATTTTGATCTTCAACTAGCACTGTAAATTCTGGACGATTTCCAACTTCTGTTATTGTGCACAAATAACGGCATCTTTTATTTGGAGTTTTCATTGACCAATAGAAACGAATCTTTAAATATAAAAACAAACAAGTTACACAATCACCAATTAACACAAGCAGGGGCGCAACCAGACTTTTTTTGGGGAGGTTTTATCAAATGTTTATAAAAGGTTTAATATAGAAACGATTTTACGTACGCTGAGGGAAATAGGTGTTAAAATAGGTCTGGGCGCAACCAGACATTTTTTTGGGGAGGTTTGTCAAATGTTTATAAAAGGTTTTATAAAGAAACGATTTTACGTACGCTGAGGGAAATAGATGTTAAAATTAAATAAAATTGTGTTCATATTAAAGAATTTGTTTTTGAAATAGAGCATGACACAAATTTATTTAAATTAAACACAACTGTTTTTAAATTTAAATTTAAAACAAACGTTTTTGTTTTTAAAACAATGATTTTAAATATGATAACAGATTTAAAACAAAAATTTTAAACAAATGTTTTAAAGCATAATTTTTTCGATGCCAGAAATTCATAATCAGCTACCCCTGGGACCCTCCGAATACCAAATATTAACTCCATTCGATGACGTTTACATTTTCAATATCATTGCAATAACAATAGAGTTCAGCTACTACAGCTTTTTCGCACATTCTCAGCATTAATCTATTTGAAGCCACAATGCAGATCTCATTGAAATATTTCAATGTTATGAATTCCAGTGGCTCCAAACAAATTAATGTGGGAAAAATTTACCCACCACAGAATCGATTGGGCTCAGGGACAACACATGACATAACAACTAACCATGCATACACAAACACAGATCTAATTACACAATAGCTTTCAATCTACTTTTGAGTTGACCTTTTGACAAACTAACATCAAAAAATGTACAGTTGTTAACAGAGGCACTCATGCGGTTCAAGGGAGCAGTAGCCAAGTAATTTGTTCTACTAAATGGTAGAACAAATAACATGGCTACTTCTACGGTTAGAGTTAAAGTTTATAAGAGAAAGTAATTCCGGATAATCGAATACACTGGTTATGAGTTGGTGTAAATAGACGATATCCGCAGACTTCCTTCGTTCACTTAAAGATTGCATTTTTAAAAGTTTTAAGCGATCTTCGTAACGAGGAAGGTTAAAAAAATCAATCCCACCTAAGGCCCTAAGAGCAAACCGAACAAAACGTTTTTGGATTCTCTGTATACGTTCAACATGCACACTATAACTTGGGGACCAAACTTGACTTGCGAACTATTGCATAAAACAACGTTGTAGTTGTAATCATGCTATTGATATTTTAAATATTGAAATAATAAATTCGTTTTTTTTATCTTATGTTCGATATTCGTCAAACCAATTCAAAAAATTCAAATTGTTTGTTATTTCAAAGAAAATTAAAAAAAGAACGGAGTTCAAGTTGAAAATATAACACACTTGTTTTAAATTTCTTTTTGAAAAACGCAGAGGGGTTAAATTTATATTTTAAAATTTTTTGTTTAATTTTAAAGTATGTTTTTTCTAAGTGTAATTATAGCGGCTGTGATGTAGCTGTCAGTCCGATCGATTTTTGCACTTATGGTTCCTTGTTCAAACTTCTGACATGGCTACCAACATATTTTTTTCAAAGGCTTCATATCTTAGCAATGAGTTTCAACTTTTGCGAGTAATATTTTCCAATAAAATTTTAGTGTAGATTATGGAAATTTTAACAAGATTGGTATTAACTTTTCGACAACCAATTAACAAAAATAAGTTTCGACTCAAGCTTTAGGGCAAATATTCTGGACATATTGTACAATGTCATAACACAAAAACAAAATCAATTTTGTCTTATAAATTAAATTTTTATAAATATTGTTTTATTAGAATTCAAAAATATTTCAAATTCAATTGTTTACTTTTGCCACCAAAACATGAAAGTCTTGCAATCAAGATTGAATATCAGAATCCTTATATGTTATTATTATTTGGATACGGATACTTTTCCAAATAATGCATATTTTAATTACTGTGAACGGATACAGTTTCACAGTCCTTGAAGTTTCACAGCCACGCGCAGTCAGTTCATTGCTCCAACGACATCAGCATTTTTGAAATACGTGCGTCAGCTGGCGTCGATCAAGCGAGAGGAGTCGGATATCATAAGTCGCTGCTGAGATGAGTGCGGGACCAAGGTTTTTTGTGAAAAAGGTTTGTGTATATGTGTGTGAGTTGCATTGGTTTAATTTTACAATAAGTAGGTTTGATTCAAGGCTTGGAAGAGACATTAATAAATAAATTAACAAAGTCAAAGTGTGGCAAAATTTAATATATAAAGTATTGATGAAAATTTGGTAAAATAAAGAAAGAAAATTGAGTGCTTATTAAACACTGGAGGCCATAAAAGCCTTACCACGCATAATGTTCGTAAAGTTTAGTTAAAATTTCAAAAACACCAATCTTTGGTAAAATGAGTTTTTAATTTGTATTTTATTATTTAAAATAAATAAATTTTCAATTGGCGCAGCCGGTCGTCGGACCAAAGAAAAAAAATTTTATAACAAATTTAAAGTCGCAACCGAACAAAGTGAAAATCAGTGCAATTTTGACAATTCTGACGAAAGTCAAAAGCTAAAAAAATTTGCATACAACTAGAGGTAACAAAAATAGTGCAAAACAAAACAATTATAAAAAAAAAACAAAACATAAATTTTGTCAATACAAATGAGACAAATTGTGCTTAAAGCACATAGCATCGCAAATAATAGATTGTCGTTAGTTATTATGAAAAACTGTATCGAACATAAAAAAAAAATCTAAAAAAAAAAATCTCAAACAATCATAAAGTAGTCAACAACAACCAAGCAACAAATAGTACAAGACAAAATAAAGAAATCAACGTCTAAGCCAAAAACACCAACAACAAATAATTACACCACACACCAATCAAATAACAACAGCAACCAGGCGCGCACCCAGGAAAAAAGCATTGGGGGTCTTTTGTTTTTATTTTCAGACTTATTAAAATTTGTAATTCATTAAATAATGTTATGAGAACAATGTTTATTTTTCTTTTATTTTTGGCCATCGCACATGAAGTGTTCTCAATATTATTACATAGACCTGTAGATCTGTTCTCAATTTTATTATGAACACTTAACAGAGATAGACCATTTATAAACCCAGCCTGCCTAGTTTTATTAACCCATTTCTGCCTGGTACCAGATCCGCTCATACGATTTTGATAAAATTTCATAAACGATTGTATGATCAATTGATCCAAAATGATCAAAACAAACATTCAGCTCTATACCGCAATGCGTTGCTGAGATATACGTTGGGTATTTTTTTAACCCAAGGCCATCGTGATAACTTTTCTCCGAATTTTTTTTAAATAGTTGCAAAGCGTATTTAACGACAAAACTGCTAATTGAAATCTGCACCGATTAATTTTGGCTGTGTAAAATTAATAGCTGATTTGGTAGAAAAAAGCTCAAATCAGTTAATTACCTATTACATTATTATTAATAATGCGATCGAGCCAAAGTTGCTGTCGATGAAAAGGCAAGATAAGAAACTAAATATTTCTATTGTGCTTTGATTGATTTTTTATATTTTATGCTTTCCACAGCCGCTATTTCCACCACAGGAAAATTCATGATTTTCGTAGTCTGGTAACTCTAGTCAAATGTCAGAATTTGAAGGATACATCTAGTAGTCTAAGCAATTTTGATCTTTTACCTAACCATCCCCATCAAAAGAATTGCGATATTTCTTACCCAAACTTTTAAGTGATTTTTTTAAAAAAATATTTTCATGGGTATTTTTCTACCAAAATGGGGTTTCCAATATCAAATGGGTTAATTGCGTATGTTTTGAGTCTTTGTTACCTCAAGTTTTGTTCATTAGGCCGGGTCAATTCTTTTTTCAAAAAATTGAAGGTGTGGAAAATTTTCTATGGAAAATTCTGACCATTTTTTCCCAAAATATACTAATCACTAAATCGATTTCGCGCCTCCGGTTTTTCAAAAGAAGGTTTGAATATGTGTTGGCCTCTGCCAAACAATATTGCGTTCGCAGATCCACATTTCAACTTCCCTGCAAAGATTGACGTCCTCATTGGAGCAGAATTCTATCACGATTTGCTGGTAGAAGGGCGCATCTCTCTTACAAAAGGACTCCCCACCTTACAAAACACAGTATTCGGATGGATTCTGGCCGGGAAGGTAAGCAACAGGAAATCGTTATGGGCAACCCGAGACGTGGATTTAACCCGAGAGGTGGAAACATTTTGGCAATTGAAAGAAACTCCTAGCACAAGGTGCTTACAACAGCTGAAAAACTCTATGAATCACATTTTGCGCTAAACACAATACGAAACAGACAAGGAAGGTTCGTAGTAAAACTCCCCTTTGCAGATAGCCCGTCTTTGCTAGGTGAATCGTAGCAAATTGCAGTCAATCGGTTTTACTCACTAGAACGACGTCTTGCAAAGAACCCCAACCTTAAAATACAATATACTGAGTTTATGGATGAATATCAATCATTGGGTCATATGACAAGAATCGACAAGGCAAGCATATTACAATCATGTTACTTTATTGCGTGACAAGACCGGAGAGTTCCACCACAAAATTAAGAGTAGTGTTCGATGCCTCATCAAAAACATCTACATTGTCTATAACTTTTTTTCTTCAGAATGCATACCCAAGATAGAAAAATGCTTTCTTGCACAAATAGTGTTTAAAAAAATTTTGAAATTTATTGCCTTTACAAACTCTTTTTAAACCCCAAAAAATCAATATTTCGTCATTTCGAATATATGTTTTTTTAAACACCTATAAAATATGAATTTTTCATGGTATTTACATGCATTTAAGCTTATTTGATAAGTATTGAACTCTTCTTTCCATTCGTATATCGATTTTCGACTTGACAAATCTTGATAGAAATGAGTTTTTAAGTCGCAACATCGAATTCTGGCAACAGATTTTTAGTAAAGTATACGCTAGAGAGCGTTCCAGTGCAAAATTAGTTTGCAAACATAGTTTTTAAACGCCTATAAAATACATATTTTTCATGGTACTCATGGATTTCTCCGATCCAAAAAAAAATTATGCAGAAATAATATCATAAAATAAACAAAAGATTGTGAAGTATCATAACCATTCTTGCTTACAGAAACACGAAATGACGAGGAAGTTGCAGAAGTGGAAACCAACCTCGAAGACGAATCCAGTGATGATGAAGATTAATTTATTTTTCTTTAATAATTCTTTTTATCTTCTATTATATTAATGATATATGTAGTTGTCAAATTATCATTTACTCAGGCATCGAAATGAACCCACAGTAGAAAAATCTAACGCGCTCGAGTATTTCAAAATAACAGTTTTTTTTTTTCAACATTTCAAAAAGCAGTCATGAGTGTAGGCCACGTCCAAATCGTCAGTAATTTAAATCGAACACTGTTCTGAGTTCACTAAACGTTCCCTTTCAATATCTGACACGCTCGAATATTTTTGTTTTTAATCGCTTTTCTCAGCCACCCGCCCCTATTACATCGATTAATATCTATCGGTTATCAGAAAGACAAAGCATGTATACACTATTAATATCTGACGCACTCGAGTATTTGATTACCATTTGACTGTTTTTTAACATTTTTAAAAATTTCCCCACTAAAATGGAAAACTTAACATTAGTTTTTTTCGTTATATACCTAATCTTCACAATCCAATAGATCCCCATGACGCTCTAGTATTTGCAATTTTAGCATCCCGAGCTCCCCAACTATTATCTTTATTTATTCTGGATGATAGCTTCATCGGGGTCGAATCTGAATTCGCCGATTTATCGCTACATCGCACGTGCACAATATCATTTATAATTTGGATTCAAGTATTATTACTATTCATATTATTTTTATCGCTTATTTCAAATTTTAATTTAGATACGTTTTTGATATCAATAATGGATGTGCAATCGCATATAAAGGGTTCATGACGCTCTCGTTGAGATGTGCATTCATCCTTTGCAAGTTCTTGTTTCCTTTTATTTCCCAGTGTTATTCCCATGGCTTTTTTTAAGATTGCTCGTTTCTTCTGTCGGTATCATAGTTTTTAGTATATCAGAGTTAATTTTTATTCGCAATAGTGCGTCAGCATTCGTGTTTCTTTTACCTTGTTTGAATACTATTGTAAAGTCATAATCAGATAGATCTAGTCTGATTCTTGTCATTTTTGATGATGGGTTTTTTTCAGAAAATAGTGATGGTCTATGGTCCGTTACTACAATGAATTTGTGTCGGTACAGGTAAGGTTTGGAAAAAATGTATGCACCAATTAACGCAAGTAGGTATTTTCTATTAAAGGCTTATTGATAACATGTTTCTGTAAAGTTTTGCTTGCGTACGATATGGGAAGGTCTTGTCCTATTTCTCCTTGTGATAGTATTGCTCCTAACGCAAAATTTTTGATAAGTCGGGATTTTGTAATATGGGTGGTTCTTTTAATTTTTGTTTCAAAATTTCAAAAGCTGTCTGGCATTGTTCAGTCCAGATAAAAGTTTGATTTTTCTTAAGTAATGTGTTTAAACTTTGAGCAATTTTAGCAAAATTTTGAATACATCTTCTATAGAAATTGCAAAAGGCGACGAATTGACGTACTTCGTCCGCATTTTTGGGAATTGAGTAATTTTTAACAGTATCATATTTTGCTGGATCCGTTTTTATGCCATTATGTGTAATTAAATGTCCTAAATAAACTACTTCTGGTCTTAAAAATGTGCATTTCTTCGCATTAAATTTAAGGTTATATTTTGATAATCGGTCGAAAACTTTTATCAAATTATTATTAAGGTGTTGGAGGCTACATCTAAAAGCTATTATATCATCCACATATAAAAATTCTTCTGAGCTTAAGCCTGTAAGTGCTAACGTTAACTTGAAAACTATTTGAGGTATTTTCAATCGAAATGGTATTCTTTTGAATTGGTAATGACCGTCATTTGTTGAAGAAGCTGTTAATGGTCCACAATTTTGTCTAAAGGAATTTGGTGAAAGGAACTTGTAATATTTAGTGTAGAAAAATGTTTCGCTCTACCGAGTTTATCTTATACATCTTCTATTCTTGTTAATGGAAATTTGTCACTTACAAGTTTATCATTTAATTTTCTGAAGTCAACTACTAGGCGCCATTCTTTAGTATAGTCACTGCATTTTTTTGGTACTTGTCGTAGTGGTGAATTGTATTGACTGATTGATGGTTCAATTCTGTAATTTTTTAATAGTTTTTCGACTTGTTCATGAATTTCTTTGCCTTGTGTATAAGGTAATCTGTAGTTTTTAATGTATGTGTGTGTGTCATCTACTGTCATCCATAGAAGTTGTTTATTGTTCACTTTTCGTCCTCTAAATGTAATATGTTTGATATTCTTTGAATATGTTCATAAGTGGATGTTCCGTTCCTATGTTCAGTTCTTTCAACACCTTTTTGAGTCTGTCTATTTTTTTATCACATCGAAAGTAAAAGTAATTTGATAATGGTCTTAACTTTGATATTATCTTAGTGATTTTTACTTCGGATTCAGTTGGATTTAATATTTTAATATGACATTTTCTATTTGCTGGAACTATAGAATTTGCTAAGAATACACCACTTTGAAGTTCCTGATTAAGTATAACACAATCCTGTTCTAACTCTAAGTTAGTCTTGGAGGTATTCGTATGGTTTGTGTTTTTTTGGAGGTGTCACTAGGTCTGTGTTTTCTAATACTATAGTGTTTGTGTATCGTAGTCAATTTTACACATATATCTCGATAAAAATTCTCTTCCTATAATTCCGTCCGTGTCAATTGGGAAGTCATCATCTACTGCATGAAAGAAATGTTTTATGATATCATGTTCGAAATCTCATCTCAATTTCACAGATCCAAGTGTTAAAGTTTCTTTAGTTTTACAACTAAAAAATATTCAAGTATTTAAAAACATTAAGGCCTAGTTCCACCAACTATTAGTTTTTTAATTTTTGAAAAATTCTTAAACGTTGAACCTGGCTCGGCTCGTGGTTTCAGGTGTCCTTAGAGACAGTTGTGAATTTTTTTTTTGCATAAATTTTTTTAAACAATCAGGTCCAGCCATTTTATTTTAGTGACATGAGGCTGGTATATTTGGTGAACAAGTTACAACTTCCCCACAGTTGTTTCATGTTGCATGTTACAACTTACCACACAAAATTGTTACAACTTGCCCCGCAGTATAATTTTTGACAAACATTTTAATATATGAAAATCAACTTAATTTGAAGAAAAAAAAATAAATATCAGTAAACTGTAATAAAATATGCTCCGATTAAAATTCAATTAGTTTTAAAAATCTTTAAGACGTTTTCAAAAAACAAAAAATAAAAAATATATATTTTATAATAACTGCTAGAAATAAAGCTTATATTTACGCCCACTCGATGTAAAATCCGATGAGACACTAATGGGTCTCGTTTGAAAGAGCACGTAATATAGGATGAAAAATAGAGACTTGTTAAAAAAAACTTTCGTATTCTAGGCAAAAATAGAGTGTTACAACTTACCCCTGTTACAACTAACCCCCCGCTGCCCTAGTACATTTTTAATTGTGCTGTCCCGGATGATCTTCTGTTTAGATCTCCGAGCATTCTCCGTTTCCCTATAAGTTGTGGTTTACAACATACATTCGACTGGTGTTAAAACTATAACGTCTTTGCATGTTTTGATTAGAATGAGTATTCTTTGATTAGTGTTTTTATAATCGCTTTTTTATAATTGTTAAATAAAAAATATAATTGTTGTAACTAATATAATTATCCTGGTTTCTGAATCTGTTGTTGTTGTTTGCTTGAGTGTATTGTTGTTTTTGTTATTGTAGTTCTTATTATTTTGTTGGCGTGTACGTTTTGTTGTTAATTTTCTTTAGTTTTCTGGTGTAATGCAAGTGCTGTCTATTAGTTCAAATAAAGCCTAGTACTATGCTCGATTGCGTGAAATTTCACTGGCAACCACAATTTATTAGAGGAAAAGCAGAAAATCATTTAAGTTCTTTAATTTTCATATTTGTGATTATATAAATACAAAATAAATATTTATACAAGTATGCATGTCCTTTGTTTTGGAGCAGAACAAGTCATTAGTTTATGGCAGTCTGCAAGCTGCGAAGTTTTGCGACCACCAACACCGCGGAAAGGTGCATCCGTATTTACAATTTCAAACAACTGCAATTATTAATTGCAAAACTTTAGAAATAGTACAAAAATATCATTTCAATTATAAACATTGTTCTTTTGCTTGCACTTATTTCTTAAATGAAATGGCAATTGTCACTTTTCACGGCAAAATAAATGGTTGGTTCAATTAAATTGCCGTGAAAACAATGTTGCTAGATGCATGTTGCAGCATATAGTACTAGATTTTCACCAGTGAAGTATAGTACAGCTTTGACGAAAAAGTTGTGAAATGTTCACAGTTGTTTCACAGCTGTCATTTTTTGTATGGAGATTTGAGTGGAATTTCACGTGAAACCGAACATAGTACTATGCTTAAAGTTAAAAAGGCGTTCAATTCCTTGTAATTACCATTGAAAATCAGAATGGTTTTCAAACTTAGTTCTATATTTAGTTCCGTCATTGTTAATTTGTTCGTGTTATCTACTTTGTGATTTAACAAAAGATTTTTTGTTTCGTTTAGTCATTTTTGGAATCATTCAATTCATATGCCTCTAGTTTATTTACGGATTCTGCAGTTTTATTGAAATGTAATTTATAGCGGTCTAAATTACTGAGTTTTAAATCGATTAATTCTGTTCTGTATTTTCTATTTTATGATTTCTTGATATTTTGCTTAATTTTTAATAAATCATTAAACAATTTTTTTAAGTTCTTCCAT
The DNA here is from genome assembly GCA_958299015.1 of Tetanocera ferruginea. Taxonomy (NCBI): domain Eukaryota; kingdom Metazoa; phylum Arthropoda; class Insecta; order Diptera; family Sciomyzidae; genus Tetanocera; species Tetanocera ferruginea. The sequence continues at coordinate 83,370,658 of OY282640.1, read as the reverse complement.
TGGGACAAATTAATAAAAAGAGTGGAGTGGAGTATACTCAGCTTCACTCGAGTTTACTCTGATCAGTATGAATAAAGCATATTAATAAAAATAACTCAACTCCACTCCACTCATGTTTTTTTTGACGTTGAGTGTTCCCTCAGAATAAACATCGCACACTCCAGTACACTCAGTTTTTGTTTATTTCATATTAATTTGAAACTATTTGGCACTATTTAGCTGCCTCAGTTTTGTTCAATTTATACAAATTTCATATTTGCCATTTATTTTGCAATAAAAACTTTTTAAATACTTGTTTTTTGGTTTAATTTCAAATAAATAGCCTCTTTGCTATATTTTTTATTTGATTCCGATGAAAAAAAACGAAGATGGAATGCACAAAATTTTATAAAAATTGGCAGGTGACAATTCTTCAAACTCGTTGCAGTTGACTTATTATTCACTTGAGCTTTCCATTTTATTGTCATTGAAGTGTAGCATGACACATTCCTATGTTCCTTGTCAAGCAGTTACAATGAAATCTTGACATATCTGTAAACTTGACAAATTTTTCTGATTTATAAAAAAACATTTATTTAAAATGCTTAACAATTGAAAGGGGAATCGTCGGTCACAACATTAGATGAGAGCAGATGAGAGCACACGAAATACATTAAAAAAAATCTCTACTCTGTGTTCTATCAGAGCACTCTGAATTATCAAAAAAAATTAACCGTGCATCAAATGTCTCAGCTAATATTTAGGAATATTTTATGTAATATTATTATTTACAATAAAATATTTTTTGCACAATTTTATATATTGCATGTTATTTATATTCTTTTCCTTTATTTTTGTTGACGATTATTTGTTTCCATTCCTTTCAAAAGTCCGGCAGATAGAACTCTGGCTTTACGTGCTCTAACGTTTAATAAAAAACACGAAGAGTCGTATTGAGATCGCTAAGAAATTTTTTGACAGTCTTTGTTCTGCTCTCATCAAATAAACGAAAACGCCTTATACTGTTTCACACATTAAACAAAGCTTCTGTCATGAGTGAACCCTCAAGCGATGTTTTTTGCCCTCCGAGTGAAGTGGAGTTTATTTAATACGGATTTCACACTCTACTCAACTAACATCGCAACCTCAAAACGTACACTCAAGCACTCCACTCCACTCGTTCACTCAGTTTTGATTAATTCCTCCCATTAAATTCTTATGTTTTTATTCTTATAAGCTAATTATTGTTTATTTATAACAATACCTACAAAATAATTGCAAGTTGTGTTCAAAGAAATCAAATCTGCTTAATCTAATTTTACATTTATTGCAAAGAAAACATTTTTGATGCCAACTTTTTCCTTTATATTCTAAATATGTAAAACTTTTCCTATTTCTACAATTTTTTTTTCATGCAATGCAATGTTTCTACCATTGCATCCTTGGTATTTGCGACGTGTTGCGTTTTTCATGGTTCTTTTCTGTTTTTAAATTTTTTTATTATTTAAACACAAGCTCTAATGGCGTGTTTCCTAAAATATTTTTTATAGTAGTCGTCCTCATGAAAGCTCTTAATCTCGCATATTCATATGCGCAAATTTGTATACGCCATTTAATGAACATACCCTACAAGTTGCGAGTACGTAAATCAGCTGTTTCAGTACAAAATGCCAATACGAGGTTTACATACGAAGCTTGCGAGCTGAAAATGCTTTGAAATTTTGCGAGTACCTCGTAAACTTTTTTGTATGGAAAAAGAGAACAGCTGATATACGCAGTGAAACCTTGCGAGGTTTACGTGGTATTCGAGGCATTTGCGAGCTTTCTTGAGGACCACTAGTTTAAATTAATTTTGTATAATATATAAGCAATTATTGTTATAATTCCTAAAGTGATAATTACGGTTCAACTAATTTGATTTATTTGGTTTTTTGTATCAATCGACCCTATTGGGTCGATGTTTTTATTAATGATAATCTTTTCTCTGTTGAACATGGATACATAATGATAAATACTAGTTGCATTTGGTTAAGTTCTTGTAATAACACATTTTTTGTTTTTGAGTCTGTTGTTAGCCTGATGATGCGGTGTAATTCTGCTACTTGTTGTTTGGCTTTGACAACTGTAACGAACCTCTGGACGCTACTGTTATTTTGTTTTCCAGCCGGGGTATGCTCAGCGGCTGTCCAGGGTTTTGTACAAGAATTTATTTTCAGAGGTTGAAAAATACGGAGTCCCTTGATGTGGGTGTCCGTTAGTGTGGGTGTCTCGTTGGCTGGAGTGTCCCTTGACGTAGGTGTCTCGTTAGCGTGAGTGTCCCTTAAGTGTGGATGTCCCTGAAGAGGGTGTTCCTTGGTAGACGTAGGCTGGTGTGAGGGTGTCTCTTTGACGTGAGTGTCCCTGTAGTATGGATGTCCCTGAAGAGGGTGTTCCTTCTCGTTGATGGTGCCGTGTCTTGTTGCAGCTGCTAGTAACCCTTTGACGTGGGTGTACTTTTCGTCATCGCCCTCCTTCTTGAAAGCGCACGATTTTGCCGTTGATCGTGCGGTATATTTTATATACAATCGAGTGACTTTTTACCGGTCGTGCCGCTAAGTTCGTCGCGAGTCTTTCTTGCCAGTGGGGTCTCGTAGAGAGCGAGAGTGAGTGTACCACAGAGCAGAAGTAAAACTCGCTGCACCTCTGTGTTGACTCAAAGAAGGAGAGGGATCGAAATAGAGAGCAGTCGTGAGAGTGATTTTCACTCAAGTCGTGATAGGACTGGTTGGAGGTGAGTATCACTTTATGAGAGTGGGCAGAGAGTACAAACACCAAGCAGAAGTAAAACTCGCTGCGCCTTAGTGTTTGACTCAAAATTTGCTGGGGAAAATGCAGAAGTATATTCTGTTGAGTGGCTTTGTGGTATAACGCTAAACAGAAGTAAAACTCGCTGCGCTTTAACGTTAAACCCAAAGGCTACTGCTTAAGCGAATGCTTAAAGTATAACACTGGGCAGAAGTAAAACTCGCTGCCGCTCAATGTTATCCTCAAATCAATAGGATTGTAGAGGAATAAGGATTCCGCCAGCAAAAGGATAAGGAATGTCGAGGTGATGTTCGTTCTGTCCGATGTTCACGGCACGACTTACCTTATATTCCGATGTGATGATCGTACTGCCCGCTATAAAATAAGACACGTCTGCTTTCTTTCGTGGTCTCTACTCGACTCATTTATTTTATCATATTCAACTTTGTCTTAGCCTACGTTGCTGTACAGAGTTGCTCTAACGGCCAGTGCTGTCACTTTACCACAATTGTGGTAGATCTACCACTTTTTTCGTCGTTTTTGACTTCTACCACTTTTACCACCCACTATTTACCTTTTCCCAAAATCTACCACTATTTCGTTTCCGTCATAATTTTTCTGATATAGCCATTTAAACATAACAATTTCAAGTTTTTGTTTTTATAATTTAAATATTTTTGGAACATTTTGCCGAGACAGGGTAATTTTTTAAATGTGTGATTTAATATAAAAAATTGTATTTAGATTGAATAAATGTTAAAAACATCTTTTAATCCATGAAAAATACAAAAGTATTAAATTTTTTTTCAGTTCTTTTCAATTATTCCAAATATTTTTTAGAATTTGGCAGATCACGAAAACGCTAGCTAAGTCACAGCTCCAATTCCTGGGGGAATCCAGCCATTTCAATAATATCTGTATCCCCCATTCAGAATCCGAGGTCAGAAAAGTTATAAAACGCTTCTTTTTGCCACCTGAGCTAAAATAAAATTTCATCCTCTCGCGCTTGCAAATTATCGAATTTTTCCCATATGCAGGAGACAAATAATTTTTCAGTATTTTAAAGGATTCGTTTTGTTGAAATATATGTTTAAAAATATTTCAACGATTATTTCTTATAATTTATTAGACTGTTTAAAATAAAAGTTTTTTAAATTTAATATAAAATTGCTTGAAAATTGCTTAATTTTCTGGTTGCTCACGAGCAGATATCAGTGTGCTCTTGACTTGTTTGCGGTTTGGTTCGTTCTTTGAAGCTCATAATTGGCAGCGGGATTTGCGGGAATATACAAAAGTGTATATATTTCAAAAGTATTTGAGCTTCCCAGTCGGAAGATAGGCAAGCACCTCTTCTGAGGGATTCATCTTTTCCTACTGCTTAAAGAATTTAAAAAGGTGCTATTACTTTAGGTGACGTGCAGGAAGCCGAAAAGCGATGTGTACAAAACAATAAAGAAAGGGAAATAATTGAAATACGACACAAAACATGACAAAAATCTCTATTTAATGTGAAAAATTTATATCTCTCGTTAATTGTCAAAAGAAGCTACGTAGATTCTTGTCTTTTGGATCATAATCACTGCATTTTCATATAAAACAAATATATGACGTTTGGAAACGAAGAGTCAAGATATCCTAATCTAAGAGTATGTGACAGGAAGCTATGAGATGATCAATTTTCCTGGTGGGTTGAGCTCGTGAGATAGCCCATGTTTCTTGAAAAAAATGGCGGGAGACCATTTATATTACCTTGAATTTTACATTTAAATTGTTTTTATGATCGGGTTTTCACTATTAATAATGGATGTTTATGCTTATTTGGAAAATTATTTGAGAATTATTTGTTATTTTTGCAATAATATTTAATAAACGTCAAAATAAAGATATATCACAATTTTTATGAGACTATAGCAAATAAATCAAATTGTTTGTAGAGGAAAAAATCTACCACTATTTGTCTTAATCTACCACTCTTTTTGAGCAAATTCTACCACTATTTAAAATTTTCAAGTGACAGCACTGCTAACGGCACTTAACTACTTCGTTTTAGTGCTAATACATACTACTGAATTTAATGTGTGTTACATTAGTATTGGTATATGTACTACGATAACTTAGTGTATAGAAGTGTCGTTCGATGATCAAAATAAATAATATAATATATTTTAAATATTCTTATATGAAATATAAATATATTATAAAGATTATTATACATATTAAATGCGTAATATGTAACTAATAATTGTTGTTGGTATGTTGTCTAGCTGGTGTGTTGTTGTCTTGCTGGGTTTTTGATGTTATAGCTGGTGTGTTGTAGTCTGGCTGATATGTTAAGGCAGTTGGTCACTCATAAGACTATATTTTGTGCAAAATATGCCGTATGATGTGCCAAGTTGCTGGTGACACCAGTGATGTGTATGAGGAGAGTGGCTTATTGTGAGGTCATATTTACTGGTCCGAAAATATGTTCCTCACACCCCCCCTTTAGTTCCGGGAAAGAACTCGTACATCTCCGGTGCGTGAGATATTGACCTGGTACGTAATGCCATTCGCTACTGCGTTGAATTTCATTCGCGTGCCTGCTTTGCGTTTTGCATCGGCTTTGGCAATGAGGTCCTTCAATGCTGGTGACCAGTTTGTATTCATAGCAGTTGTTCAGTTCCGAACAATACAAATAAATTAAGTTATTAATAAGTAGTTGTAGTCATACAAATATACAAGCATAACAGCAAAACACAAAACAACAAAGCATTCCAGTAACTACCAAAAAAGCTGAGCCTGCAAAAAAACGGCACATGAGTCTCAGTGCAATGTTCTGGACAAAGTCAAGGCCAGTTTGGCTATGTTTTAATATGAATAGAATTTTGTAGTGCAATGTGCTGAACAATTATTTCAAGGGCAGCTTGGCCGTTTTTGTTGTGTGTGCATTTTGTTGTTATGCTTAATCATATGCTAAATCAATATATATACATATATACATATTACATATTAGTTTTATATGTTCTTTTTCTATGTAAAATTGGAACAAATTTTGTATAAAAGGAATCTAAATAGTAACAATAAATGAATATTTAAAGTCAACACCATTGAAGCGGTTCCTTTTTATTCCTCTGGGTTGAACAGGTTCAAGTGCCTGGTTAGCCAAAGCAAATAAAACAAACTATCGTTAGTTGAACAGGTTCAAGTGCCTGGGTAACCAAAGCAAAAAAAAAACAAAAATAATTATCCTTAGTTGAACAGGTTAAAGTGCCTGGTTAACTTTTGAATAATTATTTAAACAACTATTCCTTAGTCAAGTTAAGACTAAGGATTTGCAGTTGCGCCCATTAAGACGCAACAGCAGTGTTGCTGACTGCGATGGATGAAGAGTCATCTTCCCGTACGGACTGGTCAGCTGTTGACGTCTGGTCCGTCACTTTACCAGCAAGTGTAGGGTGGTTGATGAGTGGCTTGGGGCTAGTCAGCCAGCCTAGGCAGATATCCTCCTGGTCGTCGAGATCCTCGAGACTAGGTGGATGTGATATGGTAGATGGTACGACTGTGGTTGCGTCGATGGTACCGGCTTCAATGTTCTCACCATGTTGGAGCAACTTGTCTGTAGCCAGCTGATCCGGTGCTGTCGGATCGATGAGCCAACCGAGGCAGATCGTCGATGACGCCTCGCTGTGTGGGCTGTCGCTACTGACGTTGCTGTATTTGTCGCTAGCGCGACACTGGTCAGCGCTAAATGCCGCCTGTTGGGCATGAGGCGCTTCATTGACGCGACTGTTAGCGTCGCTGAGGGTTGCTGTCGCCTGGTGGGCAGGCGGTGCTGCTGCTTTGGCCTGCGAGTGGTTGCTGAGGTCGTCGTTGACCCAGCCGCTGGATTCGGTGTGGTATGATGCCGCGTGTGGGGCATGTGTACGTCTACGCTCGTATCGTAGACGCGGCTGTCGTCGTCTGTGACGTGCGATGCGGCTTGCTGAGCATACGAGTGGTCGTAGTTCTGACTACAGTCGATGATGTGTAGGGGCCACTAGGAGGGCCTGGTTGTCGTCGCTGGCATCGTTGATTTGCGGTGCTGCTGATAGAAGTAGAGCCAGTGAGTCCATAAGAAGTATGAGCGGCTGTGCGATTGGGTGTAGCTGGCCTGGTGGCAGTTTTTGCCCTGTAAATCTGAAGCGTGGTCCCATGTGCCGTGGAAAACAAATAACGGCGATGAACCAATGTTTTTGTTCGTTGATTGGTACTACGATGAAGTCTTTGTCGACGATGCCTTCTCGGCGCGTCCATGTGCTGACTTCCGCGTGACGTTGCTATGCTAGTGTTTGAGCCGTGTCGCCCGCTTGTGGCTTGGCGTGCGTGAGGCGCTCATAGAAAAATGGGCTGAATATGGTAATTTTTCCAGACTGCTCTTGCGGTACCATATTAAGTTTTATCCAACGCAGATAAAAATCTATAATGCGGTCGTTGAGGAACCGGCCGGCACTTAAGCACTCATAGTCGAGAGTGGTTACGGTGACGCCTCCTGGTCCAGGTGGGTACACAAATAGTGTTGTTGTGGACGGGTTGTCGTCGTCGGTGCCGGAGAGTTCGATGCAAGTCTCTTGCGTGACTGTTGTGACCTGAGTCGATTTGATATCGGCTCTGTGGGCGGCTACAGAACATACGGATCCTCCTGGTTGCTGACCATTGCCATCATTGGCGTCTGTAGAGACACTCTGTCGCGATGGTTGGTAGCCTACGTCGATCTTGGTTGGCAGCGTGTTCTGCCTGTATTCGCCTGACTGTGCGAAACTGACGCTCTGCGGTGGTTTCGGCTTGATCGGTGGGTGTTCACGTGTACCTCGTCGCCGTTTGGTAGCTGGCGGATCTGGAAGGTAATCTGGAAGAAAAATGGTTCGTCTACCCTGCGAGGTCAATTCACCCAAACGTTTGCTGTAACGTTCCTTGGAAAGCGTGAACTTATCCATGTTTACCACTGGTATAGAAAATCACTTTGTTTTGATTGGAGTTTGAGAAAACTATCAAGTTGGATCACTGAGTTGAACATATTTTCACTTTGAATTGCGTCGTTGCTGGCTGTTGAAACTGCAATGATCGTTGCTAATTTGAATTTCATATTTGCAGTTGCCACTTGTTGCATGAACTATTGCCATCCTTATCGCTCTCGTTACTGTGTTCGATGTGTTGCATTTTCTACAAATGCGTATGGCGTTGCCACCTTGTTTGCATATTAAGTTCGTAGAGCACTCAATGAATCAAACATGAGTGATAATGTTTTCTTGCTTAAAAGGTTGAGATTTGGTCATGGTTGTGTACGTGAAGACCAGGGTGTGGGTGTCAGGTTGACGTGTTGACATAGATTACGTAGATTCTCTTAGATTTTGATGAACTTTGTTTGACCATGTTGATATCGACGTGTGTTTTCTCGTGATTGTGGAGATGGCTGCGTTGACTTTGATGAACCCTAGATGTGCGTGCAGTTTATGTTGCAGTTGCGGCTGCAAATGATTGTGTCGAGGTTGACGTAGGTGTTGTACAACTGAGATTTGGACGTTTCAGATGCGACTGCAGAGATCGTGAAGACGATGTGTTGGTGCAGGTTTACCAACGTGGTGTTACTACCGTGAGGACGACGTGTGGTAGTTGGCGACAAGAATGAAATCCATATTCGACGTTGAGATTTCTATCATAGTGTAGAATAATGAAAATATTTGCCGGAGGTGTAGTTGTTGACGCAGGTACGGCTGCAGATTCTAATTGTTGACGCAGGTGGTTCTGCGGTTCCCAGGTGTTGACGCAATTGGTGCTGCGCGGCAAAGTTGTAGTTTTTGATGCAGGTGCGGCTGCAGGTCCTTGTTGTTGTCGCAATTGGTGCTGCGGGTCCCAGTTGTTGTCGCAGTTGGTGCTGCGCGATCCCATGGCGATTCGACTGATGTGTGATTTGTGTTGTAGATGCTGCTGAAGTTAATTTTCTCGATGTAAAACGTTGACTGTGTTGTTGTAAGCTTGTAGTTTTTGGTGCAGGTGCGGCTGCAGGTCCTAGTTGGTGACGCAGTTAGTGCTGCTGATCCCAGTTGTTGACGCAGGTTGGTGTTGCGGGTCCCAGTTGTTGACGCAGGTTGGTGCTGCGGGTCCCAGTTGTTGACGCAGGTTGGTGCTGCGGGTCCCAGTTGTTGACGCAGGTTGGTGCTGGGGGTCCCAGTTGTTGACGTAGGTTGGTGCTGCGGGTCCCAGTTGTTGACGCAGTTGGTGCTGCGGATCCCAGTTGTTAACGCAGGTTGGTGCTGCGGATCCCAGTTGTTGACGCAGTTGGTGCTGCGGATCCCAGTTGTTGACGCAGGTTGGTGCTGCGGGTTCCAGTTGTTGACTACGTGTCCGAGATATTTTATTTCCTTTTCGAAGAATTTGCATTTGTCCTTGTTCATTTTTAGATTCGCCGCCCTGAGTCTCCTAAATACTTCGCGCAAGTTTGCCATGTGTTCTTCCAATGACGTTCCGGTGACCACAATATCATCCAGATACGCAAAGGCGTGGGGCTCCATTTCAGGTCCGATTACTTGGTCCAGCGCGCGTTGAGAGGTAGCCGGCGCTGAATACAGGCCGAATGGCATGACCTTCCATTGGAAGAGGCCTTAGCCTGGAACTGTAAAGGCAGTGTAGGGCCGACTGCTCTCCTCCACCGAGATCTGCCAGTAGCCGTTTTTGAGGTCAAGACTACTGATGAACTTTGCATTTCTCAGGCGGTCGAAGATGTGTTGAATCCTTGGCAGTGGATAGGCATCGGGTACGGACTTGGCGTTGAGCTGGCGATAGTCGACGCACAGTCGCCAGGCTCCGGTCTTTTTCTTGACTAAGACGATGGGTGCGCTGTGCGGACTGCGGGAGGGCTCGATGCATCCTTGCTTTAAAAGTTCGTCTATTTCGTCGTTGATAATATTCTGCATGGCGGGGTTCTTCGGGAAGTACCGCTGCTTTATAGGCTGTTCATCACGCATAGTAATTTTGTGCGTGGTAATGTTGGATACGCCCGTCATGCCCTCGAACTTTCTTAGCTCCTCCTCTAGAAACTTGTCAATAGTTTCTTGTTGTGTCTTGTGGCGTGATGACTTCGTTGAATTTGCTGGGTTGGTTGATTTGATTTCTGCATTCCAGTGTTGTAGCAGATTCGCTGTGTTTGTCGTAGTTGACTTGCTCGTGGTGGCGCGGCTTCGAAAATGACTTGTAGTTTGTGGTAAATGTGTTGATTTCTTGGGGCTCGTTGATTTTGAATTCGTGTGACTCGATATTTTTGCCTGTGATGTCTTCGTTGCCTGTTTCGGTTCTAGGCTCCTTGTAGATTGTTGAATTTTTGTCGTATCTGGTGTAACGTTTGATGATTTTGCTGCATCGCCTCTTCGAAATGGAATTGTAATTCTAGTAGAGTTGGTTGTTTGCGTTGTATCTGGTGACTTTGTAGATCTTGTTGTATTTGTAGTATTTCCTTTTACTTGTGGTTTTCTAGCTGTATCGTTTCTTCGAAATGGATTTGTGGACCTTGCTGAATTTGTTACTCGAGACGATTGTTTGGTCTCTGATGTTCTGGTTGGTATTTTCACGTTGGTTGTATTTGTTGAAGTGTTCTTTGTTTTCGTTGAGTTGTAATTTCGGAATGGGTTCGTGGTTCTCGGTAAATTGGTAGATTCTAATTTCGGCGTTGGTTTTGGCGTGCCTGCTGAATTGCTTGGAAGTGGCTGTGTTGGCTTCCGTGACTTGGTTGACGTTGCTCTTGATGAATTTGTATGTTCTGATGCGTTGACTGAATTATTTTGCCGTAGTTGTGAAGTTTTCGATGAATTCCTGGTAGTTATGGTGCCTGCTGTTTGGTTTGGCAGGTGATGCGTTGACTTCGCTGATTTTGGAACCTTTGCTTTGCTTGATGACTGCTGTGGTCGAGAATTTGTTGATTTCGTTGCATTCGTAGTTTTCTTGCTTGTGTTGTATTGTCGCTGTGATCTTGTTGATTTTGGTGAATTGATGACTGATGAAGTGACGGCGGGAACCCGTCTGTTGCTGCCAGTCGTGATGATTTCGAGATGATTGCAGTGTGCAGTTGTTGCTGCTGTCTGCGCTTGTGACTTGAAGCGCGTTGTGGTTCTCACTTGTTGCTTTTGTTCTTTACGTTTTGCTGCTCGTTTGCGTTTGTAGCGTGTTGTTGTTATTTTCTTTGGTTGGGGTTGTCTACGATGTGTGGCGGATGCACTTGATGTTTGTGATGCTATGTTGTCTAGGACAAGTGTGTGTCCGGCTAGGCTGAGTGTGGCTCCCATATCACGGAGGAAGTCGATACCCAGTATAAGATGGTCTGCAGTATCTGGTAAAACAAAGAATGGGACGCTGCAGGTCTTCTTTCCAAGTCGAACTCTGATTGTCAGCTCCTCGTTAATGTTTCTGATGGTACCATCGGCCAGGCGGATTGTGTTCTTCGTAGTTTTGAGGTTATCTGGTGTGCCTAGTTCGTTAGCAACAAGCTCGCTGATGAAGCTTCGTGTGGCTCCAGTATCAATCGTTGCATTGAGTAGCTCGTCTCCCAAAGCAACGGTAGCTGTGATGCGGTTTGCATCTAGTGATAATGGCTTGGCTGGGTAGGGGTGAGAAAAGGGTTGACCGCGCTATGCCCTCTTGTCGGCGTGGTCTCCTGGCGTTTCCCGTGTACTGACGACAGCATTCGATAGTCTTGCGGTTGCGACGACCGCATTCCCAACAGAAATATACTCTCGGGTTTGTGCATTGGTCGGACCAGTGACCATTTTGTGCACAACGTCGACATGCTTGTGAATTGACGCTGGATTCGTAGTCTTCTATGGCCAGTTGGTGGCGTTCCTCGTGTGGTTGTGATGCATGATATCTTGGACTTTGTGTGTTATCGTGGCGATGCATGTCTGGTAGTCGGTGCGTATGAATAGATGCGTTTTAGTTGCTCTTCTTTGGTATAACCAACATAACGCATCATGTTTTGGATTTCTAGCATGAAATCTTTGAAGCGTTCTCGTGGTCGCTGCTTACGTTGTCTGATGTCATCTCCTAGTTGCTCTTTGTAGCGTGATGGAAGGAAAAACTGTAGGAAGTCTTCATTGAATGATGCCCAGTCGTTCCAGTGCTGGTTATTGTTGCTGAACCATACTGCTGCTGTGCCTCGCAAGAGTTCCGGCATGGTTCGTGGCAAATGATTTATTTGAAGGCCATAAACTTCGGCTAACTTTTCGATGCGTTCGATGAAACTGATAGGGTCCTGGTCTCCCTCGTATTTTAGAGACCACTTGCAGACTTGTTCAGCGATGGCAGGATACGTGGCTTGGTATGGCGGAAGTGTCTTAAATTGTGGCACCCCATGTGGAAATGTGGCGAAGCTTGCTTGTGTTTCGGGTACGCCCAAAGTCGTTGTTTTTGTGTGTTGTGATGCAGTATTATGATTTTCACTGGCTGTTGGTACTCCAGGTGAAGTTGCTCGCGTGTGCCGAATTTCCAATTCTAGAAGTCGTTTAATTGTTGCTTCTTTGTGGTCGCCTTCGTTGATGAAAACTGTGAAGCGTTTGCGCAGATCTTCGGCGGTGCCTGTGTCTTCAAGACTGAACTCTTTCAGATAGGTTAAAAGTTCATCTTTACGAAGACTGTATACCCAAGATGTCTTCATCCTGATGTAGTGTCGATATCGTGAAGTGAGTTTGAAGAAAATCCGGTGTATTACTCTGATGCTTTATTTTAAAGCGGTTGGTCCAATGGGTACTTATTTTTTTTTTCTGGTACTCTGCTAGCGTGCAGAGTCCCTGCTCGGGCGCCACTTGTTACGAACCTCTGGACGCTACTGTTATTTTGTTTTCCAGCCGGGGTATGCTCAGCGGCTGTCCAGGGTTTTGTACAAGAATTTCTTTTCATGATTATTATACATATTATCGTTCGATGATCAAAATAAATAATATAATATATTTTAAATATTCTTACATGAAATATAAATATATTATAAAGATTATTATACATATTAATGCGTAATATGTAACTAATAATCGTTGTTGGTATGTTGTCTAGCTGGTGTGTTGTTGTCTTGCTGGGTTTTTGATGTTATAGCTGGTGTGTTGTAGTCTGGCTGGTATGTTAAGGCAGTTGGTCACTCATAAGACTATATTTTGTGCAAAATATGCCGTATGATGTGCCAAGTTGCTGGTGACACCAGTGATGTGTATGAGGAGAGTGGCTTATTGTGAGGTCATATTTACTGGTCCGAAAATATGTTCCTCACACAACTTTTCCGGCTCGTGGGCTTCTTATTTGTTTGCTTTGTTCCTCTGGCTCTATGTCAAACATGCCCACGTAGAAGCGCCCGATTGGCCCGCGTGGTCCTTCATACAAATTTTTTCTATCTTGATTTTGTATTTGCGCTAAGATAAATACAAAGAACACCTGCATAAAACCAAAACACAAACAGCACTCGTTCCCTGCAGCACATACTACAACACGCTTAACCATAACAAATGAATGCAAAGACATAATTAAAAAAGCCCACTTTGTGAAAATTTCATATATTTCATCTATTGTTATCAGCAGGATTGTTTGTGGATTTCGGGAACCAGTTTAAAATTTTGAATACTTGTATTTTGAATTCTTTTATTAGAATAAAGTTGTAAAATATTTAGTACTCAAATAAAATTCTCAGCCTGTTGTCCGCAGGATCGCCATGTAATATGTTTAATATTTCCTTTGATAAAATAAAAAGAAATATAAAAAATATTTTCGATAACCTGTCGGAAATATCTTCCGGTGTTATTAGAGCGCACCAACATTCTAGATAATATGGCTGAAGAGCCGCGCTTATTTGAGAATATTAAGAGTATTAAGCTTAACTAGCTTAGTGTAATTCAGTTAATACCTTATTTTTATTTTCTATAACTTTCCTTTATATTCACAAAAAAACAGCATTTTCTTAAAACTAATTTGTCAATATTTTTGACACTATTTACAATTCTCCTCCCATCATAATAATCTAAAAGCCGATTCAGAATTATCTGATAAATCATACAACTTTTCATATGATCTGTCAAACAATTAAGCTCAGATAATGTGAACACATTTTTATCAGTTGTTAGAGTTCTCAAACAACAAAGCATACGATTTTTTTGACATTAGGATTGTTTCTATTTCCATCAGAGAAATCAAACCAAAATTGTTATTTTTTAATTGCGAACACTTTAAAAAGATGGAAAATTACATGAAATAGACAATGAAATTGGTTTAGTAAATAATTTGCATATATTATGCAATTATTTAGTTATGTTTTCCAAAATTAATTTTTCTCTTATAGAAAGTCTCTGATAGTGCGAACATAATTATAAGAAAATGCTATGACCTGTCATATGTTTTGAGAATTCTGACAAAAAAAACATACAAAAAGTTGTTTGATTTATCAGATAGTCTGAAGCGGCTTTAAGCATGAGATTGGTTATTAATTACTACTAATTGGTAGTCTAAGTAGGCATTTTCAATAATTTTATTATTATTATTATTATTACTAGTTCTTTCCAGTCAAAAATGACGGGCCCGGTTTTAATAAAGAACAAAAACATGAAATATTGATTTTCTTCAAACTGAATTAGGAATCAGCGATGATCACATATTTTTAAATTGTGCAAAGAACAATATTAAGTGATAAATATTTATGAAATTTTTGTAAAACTGAAAATTTCAAAATGAAAAAAAAATATAAAAAGTTTTGAAGTTTCAATAAATCACAAAACAAAATATGCCCTAAATTATGCTATGTTTCACAATAAAATCAAGCGTTCCGCACTCACATTTTACGGAAATATGTTAAAGTAATAATTATAATTATTATTATTAAAGTTAATTGGTGTACAATAAGACAAAGTCTTTTAGAGTACTACAAAGTGGTTAACATTGTTGAATAAATAAATTTAAATAAATTATTAAAATTAAAAGTTACATTGATTCAAAACTTTGAATAATTTTAGACAAATGATATGAAGAATTCACAAGCGAAATGAAATAGATAAAACATATTTTGAAATAAGCTTACAATAATTTTAAATGACTTAATATATTTATAATGACTTAATACATATATGTAAATATGACTGAAAACTGAGTAGAGAAATTGGAAGTTGAGAAGATATAAAAATAAAGTAAAGAAGAATAATACATTTATTGATTTAAGGAGCTAAAGTATTCAAAGATAGCACGTTTGAAGCCAGTTCGTGAGGCAGTTTGATTTAAGGAGTTAAGCAATGCATTCCACGTTCTAATGGTGCCGACAAAAAAGAATCGACTGCTGTTCAGATAGTTAACCCTAAGGACAACAAATTTAGATGACCTCTGTGATTGGAAAAATTGCAGTTTTACAAAAAGGTATTCAGGGCTTTGTGTGTGCATAAGCTTATGTAAATACAAAATGTTTCGAATATTTAAATACTGAGATAAACAACAGCCAAGAATACCTTTACTAAGTAGAGAATTATGGTCAAAGCGGTCAACTCCATACACATACCTTGCCGCACTATTGAATGCTACCAAGAATTTATGCTGTGACTGTGAGTAAAGCTGACTATAAACTATATCAAAAAATGTTATATGCGGCATGATTAATTGTATAACAATTCTGTGACGTGTTTCAAGAGGCGTGTAGGGCAAAGAAGTGCATAGGAAGCGTAATGTCCCGTATATTCTACCTATGGTCATGTTAATATGGTCAGTACAAGTCAGTTTAGAATGAATTATAAATTCCAAGTTTTTCGCTTTTTCCACGAATTCAATTTGCTCCGTTCACTCAAAATGTGAGCGCGCTCACTTTTTCAGAAAAATGAGCGCGCTCAAAAAGTGAGCCGCTCAGAATGTGAGCGCGCTCAAAATTTGAGCCGCTCACTTTTTGAAGCGCGCTTAAAAAAAGTGAGCTTTTAAGAGCCTTGGTTTTTTGTTAACGATAAAGCTTCCGTAAATCGTCATTTCTGCAATCTTTTCGAACATTATAAAATTTTTGCATACGAGTATTAAGAAACTGTGCCATTTTCACTTGTGAATGCAGCGAATGACAAATAAAAATTACTTACTTACTTAGATGGCGCTTACAACCGTTGGTCGGTTTTGGCCTGGTCTAAGAATTTGCGCCAGCCTCTTTTGTCGTGCGCTTGCCAGTTGGAAACTCCAAGCGTCGTCAGGTTATCCAATGCCTGGTCTTTCCAACGGAGATGCGGTCTTCCTCGTCTGCGTTGGCCACCGCTGGGTACCGAATCTAATATTTTTTTCGCTGGAGCTTCGTCGTTCATTCTCTCGACATGACCTAGCCAGCGAAGCCGCTCTATTTTAATACGCTTAACTATATCGATGTCGGCATATAGCTCATACAACACGTGGTTCCATCGTATTCGGTACTCGCCATTGACGCAGATTGGACCATAGATCTTACGAAGGATTTTTCTCTCGAACGCTCCCAAAGTCCTTTCATCGGAGCTGCTCAACGTCCAGGTTTGTGATGCGTAAGACGTATTAGCTTCGCAGGAATACCAAATTCAGACATGATGGAGTATAGGTGACTCCTTATTGGACTGTCGAAGGCGGCTTTGAAATCGACAAAGAGATGGTGTGTGTCGATTTGTTTTTCGAGGCTCTTTTCCAAGATTTGTCGGAGCGTGAAGATCTGGTCAATGGTGGACTTTCCAGGTCTGAAGCCACACTGATAAGGTCCAATCAGTTGGTTGACGATGCAATTCAGTCTTTCACACAATACGATCGACAGGACCTTATATGCGATATTTAGAAGGCTAATCCCGCGGTAGTTGGCGCAAATGGTGGGATCGCCTTTCTTGTGGATTGGGCAGAGCACACTGAGGTTCCAATCATCTGGAATGCATTCTTCCGACCATATTCTGCATAGAAGTCTGTGAATGCATTTAAACAGAGCTTCGCCACCGGTCTTAAACAGCTCAGCCGGTAGACCATCGGCTCCTGCGGCTTTGTTGTTTTTAAGCCGAGCTATAGCTGTTAAGACCTCGTTATAGTCGGGCAGCGGAACTTCAACGCTGTCATCCATAATTGGGGTTTCCGGGATATCATCTCCACTGGCGGGATTGTTGTCAGCGTCGCCATTTAAAAGACTAGAGAAGTGTTCCCTCCATAGCATCAGTGTACTCTGGATATCTGTCACTAGATTCCCATCCTCATCCTTGCAGGAAGAGGCTCCGGTCTTAAAACCATCGGCCGGGCGTCTTATTTTTTCGAAAAATTTTCGAGTCTCATTCCTGTCGCCATGCATCTCAATTTTCTCGCACTCACGCATTTCCGCCTCTCGTTTCTTTCGCCTGAAAATGCGTCCCTCTTCCCTCCTCTTCTCTCAGTATCGCTCCATAAAAGCACGCGTTACAACCGACTGCAGGGTGGCTTTGTAGGCGATGTCCTTCTCTGCAGTGGCGTCGCGACACTCCTGGTCGTGCCACTGGTTACGGCGAGGGCGGTGGTAGCCTATCACCTCTTCGGCAGCCGTACGTATAGAGTGGGATATATGCGTCCACTGTCCGCATATATCGTCGATCAGAGGAGTGCTTTCTTGAAGCAGGAGTGAGAGTCGAGTAGCGAAGGCTTCGGCCGTCCGTTTTGAATGCAGCTTATCGACGTCTAGCTTTCTTTGTGTAGGATTGCGAGCATTCTTAGCTGCGCACAGACGTGTGCGGATCTTGGCTGCGACAAGATAATGATCCGAGTCTATGTTAGCACCACGGATCGTGCGTACGTCTAGTACACTGGAAGAGTGCCTTCCGTCAATCAAAACGTGATCAATTTGGTTGCATGTTTTTTGATCAGGGGACAGCCAATTGGCCTTATGAATATTGAGATGCTTGAATCTAGTGCTATTACCATGTTTCGTGCTGCGGCGAAGTCAATCAACCTCATTCCGTTATCGGATGTGTTGTCGTGGAGGCTGAACTTTCCGACTGTTGGACCAAATAAAAATTAACTTCAGCAAATTCAAGCTACGGGTAGAGCCAGCTTGAAAAATCCTAAGCAATTTCTTAACTAGTAAATGCAATTCCTTGGTTTATTCATTCGCTTTTAAACAATGTCTTAATAAAGTAAGGAAAAGATCATTTAATTTCCCTTTGCTAAGAAAATTACGAATTAAGTAATTCCTTAGAAATTCCAATGAAAAGCAATTGCTTATGTATTATTCATTAGACTCATTGCTTGGTTCAAGTACCCTACACGAATCGATTTCGTGAAATATTAACCCTTAGGCTTTCAGGAATTTTTTGAAAAAAGTGACTGTTTTGAGTAGAGGACCACAAATAAAATTCCCAAACGTGCAGATTTCACAAAAGTTTTTAACCGGACAGTAATTATTTTTTGTTTTGTTACATGACGAGAAAAAGTAATCAGCCAATGTTCTTTTGCTGTAATTTTTTTTATGAAAAACTTTGGTTCTGCTTGTGAAATTTGTTTATTTAATTCATAAGAAATTATTCCATCAAGTTAGGAACACGACATGGGTCAAGTGGCCGCTGCCATAGTTGATGACCATACGGACTCGTTTTATGGCATTTCATGGCGATTTATAGCATATCATTTTTTATTGCGATTCATGGCTTGTCGATTTGTATTCTGTGTTTGTTTACTTCACAAATGTCTAAATCGAATTGACATTTGACGTCATTTGCAAAAGTTATAGGGTGTTTCAATAGTGTGATTCCTTTTGCCCCACCGCACGAGTTGACGATCCTACGGGCTCGTTTTATGGCCTTTCAGGGCGTTTTATGGCATTTCTTTTATTATGGCGGTTCATGGCTTGTCAATTTATATTCTGAGTTTGTTAACTTCAAAAATGTCAAAACCGAATTCACATTTGGCGACATTTGCAAAAGTTATAGGGTGTTCCAATAGGGTGAGTCCCTGTATAAGAAAAAATAACAACACACAAGAAGTACGTTTGGATGGTTCTCTGCAGACCTTAATTCAAAAGTTTTAATTTTAATTAAGTTTCTTAAAGTTTCATTATAATTTTTGATATCGAGATGCATAGCAAATTAGATATATGAATTTCTCTACCTCAACAACAAATCAGCTTTTTGTTACATTATTGTATGTTTACACCGAACCTTCAAAACGTGTTTTAAGCATCTATCGCGTTTAAGAGCCAAAACACGATGTATTTGAAGTGTTTTAACATACAAAAAATAAAACACCTTATAGCGTGTTTTGTTATTAAACAAAATTAAAACAATGTAAAGGTCAAAACACACCATGCAAAATGAAGGGTAGCAACGCCAAGTGCATCAATTTTAAGACATGAGCAAAAGAAAACTAAGATTGGAAGTAAAAATGAAAGAAGTTAAATCTGAAACGTCAATCTAAAACGTGATAAAGGCGGTGCAAACAGTCATGTTTTGTAATAAAACACAATAGCAATAAAACGTGTTTAAGCTTCGGTGTAAACATAGAATTACTTAACCGTTACTCCGAGCGCCCTTAAACTCGGTGCCTGGTAGAACACACCACCCCCTCTCGGGGACTTAGATATGTGTACAAATTTCACAATTGATTGATCAGTAAATTTTAGACAATCGTGCTTATAATTTATAGTAATCTTTCAATAATTTATAAGTAATCTATACATTGGTATTTGGATTGTAAATAAAACTAACTAATAAAAAAACTTACAGCTTTGTAACCAACTGGATATATATAATTTGCAGTATGAAATTCTTTCAGTTGATGAGGCAGTAACTGTCCGACATTAAGATATATAACGCTTCCAACACGCAGCAAATAACGAAGATCCTGAATTTGCATAAAAATGTCAACTTGTTGGTTTTCATCTCGTTCAATAAAAACTCGACGTTTGGCGTTTAATGATTTTAGTTCATTATCCTTTGGGAATTTAGAATAATGAGTTTGGCAATGAATAAATTTATTCTTGTAAAACACGCACTGTTCGTTTTTTGCGCACAAAAGATGGTAGAAACTGTCACAACGACTTTTGATACATTTAATTGTAGCGCCTAACTGGTGACAAGAAGAACAAGATTGATTTTGTCCAAAGTCCAAAGCCGATTCGACATTTACAAGCCCACCGCTTATTGTTTCGTAAACTCCATTGGACCACAAAGCGCAATTTAAATGAACCTGTAAATTAAAAATTAATTTTAAAAAAGGCTTGTTATTTTGTTTTTTATATGTGTTATACGATGTAACTTAATGGAACTAAAAATTATCCAGATCCTGATATGGTTTTTCTGGAGGTTTATCTCAAATCTAGTTTTAGTTCTATCAGACCACACTTGACTTCCGAGTTATATTTAATCTAATAAAATCCAGTGTTCTGCTAAGTTGTCTTTAATTTCAGTGAATTAAGTAGGCGTCTAAAACGTTGGTCTATAATTTCAGTGAATTAAGTAGGTGTCTAGAACAAAAAAAATATATATATTCGTTGTTATGAAAATGACTGTGGTTTAGATAGTTTTGTTTAAATGCTATTTACCACAAATAGGCGCAAAGTAAATATGGAATTTCCGTCGAAAGGTCCGCCGTGACAAAAAAATTAAAAGTTATAGACATTATGGGTCAAATGAAAATTGACTATAATTTTTTCAAGTCATTTTTATTTATTGATTAAAATAAGTATACATTTCCATACATAAAATGGAAAATAATTTTTCAACCGCATTTTAAACGATAATTATAATTTTACCTCCGTGCAAAATGACAATTGCTTAAGCACCGTTTAGAATTGCTTTGTTAAATAGCATTTAATATAATTTTGCCCCAAACTTTTATTTCTACTAATTATTCTTTTTTTTCGTTTCAGGGTCTTACTATCGAATCGCCTTTCAATATTTTTCTGACTTTTTTCAGCCTCAGCGATTCGTTAGCAATTCACTTATCGCATTCGAGCAATTCGCAATTAATCACAGTCTTTACTTTTTTTTAGCGATTCGTTACCGAATGGTTTCATTTATCTCTAACGAATCGTAGCGAAGTGTTTTGTCCCCAATTATTTCCTATATTTAATTTATCTTCCTTATTTTATCAATTTAGAATAATTTTGGATTTTATGAGTTTTGAAAAATAATCAATGCATTTATTTGCAGATGCAAATAAAGAATACAACTTTTTATAAAATTTTATTTAAGAACATTTAACAAATATGCAAATTATGCAACTCAGTATTTTGAAGTTGTAATATACGTTGTTGACTCTTAACAAGAACCTGATCGTTGTTTCTGACAATAAACTTAATCATTGAATACCATTTTTACATATAAATGTTGTGTGGATGTTTTAATGATAAATAACTGTATTTAGTTTTTATTTAAGTATAAGTTTTTCTTTAAAATCTCCTAAGGTTAGAAATTATTAATTTGATTTTCTTGATGTGCAGGCACTTCTTTCTACAGTGTTTTTTTTTTAAATTTGGGAGCAAAATTTATTGCTTCTTTCTTAGTTGACGTTTAATTTGTTGAAAGAAATTTTCATATTTAAATGCCCTGAGTTTTTCTAACGAACCAAACTTTTCGCAATCAGTACTAAGATACGTAAGGCAAGGCATATTGTTAATTAAAAATTATTTGACGTTAGTCGAAAAGCACAACAAATTTATTTAGTAAGAAACTAGCTTCCTTCAAGTTGTCTTCCTTTAATTCAATCAAAAGTCTGTAACGAAGCTGCCGGTCTTCCGGCTCTATAGCTGAGGCGAGCTCGCCGGGTTCCAGGATTCGCAACAAAAATTTTATAGAAATAAAGAGACGCGCAATAATTTAGTTTTAGGTTTTTATTTTGGTTCTTTAAGCCAAATTTCTTAAGCTAACTTAAGATGGTGAGATGACAGCGGTGTGGTTGAAGTCTTTGGAGTAGTGTGTTTTTCAGTATGTCCTTTTCGGAAACTTTCAGGTTGGTGTGCCCAAGGAAAGGAGTCAGTTAGGGTTTGTCCGGTCGCTAGGATATAACTTCTGAACGTCTACGTAAAGTGGCGGATCTAACGACCACAATTTATTCACTTATAAATTTATCTATTCCCTACGTAAAGTGGCGGATCTGGCGACCATAATTTATCCACTGATAAAGTAATCTGCTCCCTACGTAAAGTGGCGGGTCTGGCGACCACAATTTATCCACTGATAAAGTAATTTATTACCTGCGTAAAGTGGCGGATCTGACGACCACAATTTATCCACTGATAATATAATCTATTCCCTGCGTAAAGTGGCGGATCTGACGACCACAATTTATCCAGGTGCTTTTCTTACAATATGTTTATAAAGAACATCAGTTTCATATAATTAATTTTATGTGTTTTTAATAATAAAACTAATGATAATAAAAATAATAGTAACAAAACAAAGTAAATTCATCAATATAACAAGTTGTAAAATAAAAATAAAAATAAATGAAATTCAAAAACGATTGTGGGAGGTAAAACTGCTTATGATGGTTTTGCCTCATCACACCCCCCCTCTACTTCGCCGGGGTTTCGACGGTGATGCTTACTTGTTCCGCCCGGTTAACTATAATTCGGTACCATATACCTTGTACTTCTCGTATTCGAGAGATTCGGCCTCGGCGTGGTTCGTAGTCCTCCTCCTCCTCGCTCGCAAACATAGCCTAGTCGTGGGACTCGTCCTCTTCGCTCGTAAACATGGCGTCTTCGTTGAACTCATCCTCCTCGCTGTCACTGCTTATCGATATGACACCAGCGATTATATCTCGTCTTGACGCATCATCGTCCGGCCTTTCTAAATTATTTTCTTTGGGCTCCAGTAGCTCGCCTGTATCGCTGTCTTCATCACTTTCAGGCTCCTCATTTGGTAGCTTATCATCCTGGCTGTCATCTTCTTTGGCGTTACTGTGGTGGGTCTCTGGCATTGGGTTTCGATTTCCAGTGGCGAATCGTACACGACGATAACTAGTTGGTCTCCACGTCAGCGGCTCTTCGTCCTCGTCTACATCTTTCGCAGCTGGCTTTTGTGCGAACCGGACCTTGCGGTATGATGATGGCGTGGACTGAGGTGGTTCTTTACCTTCAGAACTGCTAGGCATAGAGCTACTGTCATCGTCAAGCGATACCCGATGGAGTATTATGCGCGAGTTCTTCTGAGCTGGATGCTCTACCCTCCCCTCCCAGGAGGGGCTAAGCCGCCGCGTGCGGGGTTGGTTGCGCTGTTCTTCAAGCAGATTTCTACGGAATTTATCCCTTGATGCGTTGAACTTCTGCTCCATCTTGCAATCGTATGATATATGCAATATATTATATATATAATATATATGCAGATATATGCAAAATATATGCAATCGAGATGATATTTTCTTTTCTGATGCTGCCTTGTCGGTGGTCTGCGTTCTACTGTCGCATGCTGATATTATTCTGACTGCTGCTGGCAATTATTTGCTGTGTTCTGGTATTCATCCTAATGTTGTTCGTAATTTTATTGTAAGCACTGCTCTCCTAGAAATTTGCACTCTTAAAGGTTCTGCCTTCTTTTCGCTTTAAGCTACTCATTGGCATCATTTGCTGCATGCCCTAAGCGTGATTGTTGAAAAACTTGACTGCTCGCTCTTTTGGAGAATTCAGTTGCCTGAGAGGTGTTGTTGGTTGGTGTGAATTTTTAGTTGCAGTCGTTTCGACCGAATGGTACGTTTTTAGCTCGCCAAGGTGAGCCGTTCTGGAGCGTTTACCGCCAGGTTTCTTGACTCGGACTATTACTGGAGACACAAATGATTCTATTTTGTAGGGGCCATCAAAACGTGGTACCAGTTTAGCCGCGAACTAATCAGCAGCCTTGGATAACGGGTGCTGTTTCACCCAGACGAGTTGCCCTACTTCTGGCTTCCATTGTCGTCGTCGTAAATTGTAGTGTCGGGCTTGTGATTGCGCTGCCTGTTCCATATACCTTCTGACAATATTAAAATACAAAATCGGCGCAGACGGTGGACCAAGGTTCATCAGCTAGGTGTGTCAGCATTTTGCCAGCTGGTCTTTGTTGGCTAACTTTGTAGTGTTGACAGGTTTTGCCTCCTCGCATGTTTTGACTTATGTGGCGGAACATCCCTGGCCAATAGTATTTGTTGGTTACTCTGGCGATGGTCTTTCGTATACTCAAATGGCCGGCGGTGGGTGCGTCATGATTTTCGGTCATGACTCGATCTTGCAGATAGTTTGGTACGCACAACTTCCAAGGAATACTATACTCGTCACCGACAGTTCTAGGGAAATGGCGATACAATTTCCCACTCTCGATGATGTACTCGGGAAATTTCTCTGGGTTCGATTTCACTTCTATTAGGCGCTTTTCATGCCAAGCACCTGATTTCTCCTCGTGCTGTTCTATGGCACAGCCACGCACTACCTCCGCACTACCTCCGTGGTCTAGACAAAGCATCGGCGACAATATTTTGCTTTCCTTTACGATATTGAACGTCGAACGTGTACTGTTGTAGTTCGAGGGTCCGTTCATTGAAATCTGGGCACGCCAGAATAGGAGCTTCTGTGAGTCGTCTTTTCAGTTCTTCGAACGCGTGTTGTTGTTCTTCTCCCCATTTAAAATGTCTGCCCTACTTCAGCAAGGCAATCAAAGGATGAACGATTTTCTAGAACTCTGGTACAAACCTTCGGTACCAGGACGCTATTCCAAGGCCTTAGTTCTCGTACGTTTTCTGGGGCTCTCAATTCTCTAATCGCCGCTATTTTATCGGGATCAGTCCGAATACCCTCTTCACTGACCACGTGTCCTAGGTATTTTACTTCCTTTTTAAAGAATTCGAAATCGGAAATCGACAGTTGAAATCGACAGTCAAACCGTTCGGACGTGTTTTTAATAAGCTCCGCCAAATTAAAATTTTTCCCTGACCTTCCTCAACAACCTAAATTAACAAGCAAAAATATAAGCGTGCGTTAAGAAAAAATAAAAAGAAATATAAATTGCTAACACTGCTCATTACCCACGGAAGCAAGCACAGTGAACTCCAAAGACTGCAAAAACAATAAAAACAATAAAATAGTGCAACTGAATAAAATAAAATAAAAATAATAAATTTACCCAATTTTCACCGCAAATAAAAAGTGCCAAAAGAACAATAACTTAATAAAGTGCTTACGCTGCGGATTTCCTGACCCACTGAAGCAAGTGCAGTGAACTATAAAAACTAATTAAATAATAAAATTTAAAAGTGCTACCAAATCAAATAACAATTAAATAAAAAGCCACCTACTTTCTGCGTCACAGTGAAAAAAAAATAAAAATTTTAACAATGGAATCAACATGTGATAAACAAACCTGCGTCATTGTAGACAAAACAATTCCTATTCTCACCTGCAAGGGTATTTGTGGGAAAGCATTTCATGACTGCTGTGTTGGGCTATCGAGGAGATGCCTCACGTATACACGTGAAATGAGTAAGAATTTTGTATTCTACTGTGACGAGTGCCAGAAGATATCTCTTTCTGATGTGATGCTTGCCATTAAATGCATTAGTGACTCTTTGAATGCGGCATCATTAGAAAATAAATCTTTTTTTAAGAAAACCACAAAGCAGCTCACACGACCCGATGGCGGGATCCAGATAGGCGATGACATCATCGAGGCCATAGATTCATCCAAAAAATCCATTGAATTGAAACTTAAATCGATGTCAGAAAGCATCAAGTCAATGAGAGATACGGTGAACAAAGATTGCAAATGTTCCGGAATCGAATCAGACACTAAAAAAATGTACATGGAGATACTAGAAAATGTCAAAAAAATAAAAACCTATGAACCGGATCGTCAACTCCATGACAATATGATCGCAATCCGGAATGACCTTGATATGTTATTCGCTAGAATGAGTGAAATCAGCGACGAACTCAGTGCTTTCCGCTCTACACTAGAGGAGATAGTAAATGTCGTGATGCAACAACAAGAGTCAACAAGAGTCAACGAAAACATAGATTTACAGCGATCCCATCTCGATACCTCTTCTATCTTTGAAGAATTGTTGGTAGCTTCGAAAATTACAAAGGAAGTTCCCGTCACATCACCTCCCATAATACCTACGTCTACCTCACCTATCGCAGCCTCTCCACCAGCAATCGAACGTTTTGGAACATTATGGACCAATGCGGAGTGGGAAAAAAGGATGCAACGTATAAAAGAGTGCAATGATGAAAGCAGCACTGTTCTTTTCATCAAAGGATTTCCACTCAAGGCGAACGAAAGTTGGGTATATAATTACTTTAAAAAGCACCACATAAACATTCTTAACTGCCAGAGGACCTCTTCTGCAAAAGCAAAAAAAGTGAGCAGCTTTAAAGTGAGTATACCCACAAAATACAGTTGGATGTTCCTGTCCCGAGCACATAGAGTTTATAAAGATGGAAACATACGAATATCCGAGTGGACGAATAGGAAATCTCAAAGCAGTCATCCCAAGTCTAGGAGTAATAGATTTAAGACCGCTAGAAATAAGCAGGGTAAAAGTAAGACAAAATCCCACGATCCTAATTGGTCCCTTAAAACAAATATATTTCCCCCATTTTCCCTCTCAAAATATAATCCCTCACATCCATCAAAGATTTATAAACCATCAGAGCCACTCTCACTAAACTCTCATAAATCTCCATTTTCCTTCTCAAAACATAATTCATCACATTCATCACATCCATCCAAGACTAATATGCCTTCAAAACAATTCTCACTAAAATCTCAACCTAAAAATAAACGCGTCTCATTCAATTTATCACCTTCAAATACATCATATAACAATCACTCATCAAATAAGGGTTTTGGAAGTTACCCAAACTTTATACGATCACATGTACTAAATCCTTCTGTACCTAAAATCGTTCTGAATAAGGATGCTGCCACCTTCACTCCACGCAATGCATCTGTTCCCCCTGCTCATACTTCTATTATTTCTTCCATACATACACCCACCACACCAGTAAATACCGCTGATCGTCTTACAACCACACAACCCCCTGTTTCAACCACGCTTTCCGCAGTTAAGCCTACCACAGCACCATCTTTTCTCGATCCTCTGCTTCCGCCAATAGCCAAATTAACTAAAAATCTCGCTGAAACTAGCACTGAAGGTCGCTTTGTCTGGTCCCGCCTTAGAGACCGGAGGCTATATGAAAACGTGCGTCTCTACTTGGCTTACCTACATAACAAAGCTGACTCCACTTGTATCGACGGTTCAACTAGAACAAGCGTCATGGTAATGATACAACAGGAAGGACTTCCAACCGAACCGGCTGAACTTATGAAAATTTACATTCAGTACCACGAGAGTTTTAATATCTCACCAGCCGAAGTAGAAAAGGACTTATCAGCTTATGCGTCACACACCACTTCAAAGCGCCTATGGCATTTAAACAAAACTCGTTCAAACTTCAAAAATTATTATTGCTCCTAATGACACTCCCCTAGATTTTTGTCTACCCTCTTCAAAAAACAATAGCCTAAAAATGTTTTATCACAATTGCGGTGGTATGCGTGGCAAACTAAATAAACTTTTCGTAGACGCAAAGTCGTGTCACTATAATGTTTTGATATTCGCAGAAACATGGTTAAATGACTCCTTCAAAAACGAAGAAATCCTCGATAGCAATTGGACACTCTACCGAAATGATCGAGATTACACATACACCTGTCAGTCCCGTGGTGGTGGTGTTCTAATTGCCATACATAACTCCCTAACTAGTCAATTAATAGAAACTACCTCTCACAAACTTTATGACCACCAAATAGTTCGGATTAGTTCTCAAGATCATCAATATATCTATATTGGTGTCATTTATATTCCTCCTAATTCCGCGGAAACCACATATAGGGATCTATGCGAAAATATCTCATCACTTACCACGACATTGAAGGAGGAAGATAGAATCGTTCTCTTCGGTGACTTTAATCGTCCAAATATTTCATTTGTTATTGATGAGAATGACAACTACCTTCTTCCTGTTGACCTCTCCAACTCAATTGATTATACTTTACTCAGTACCTTCTATGTTAACGACTTTCAGCAAGTTAACAGGTTTCCGAACCAAAATGGTAAATGGCTGGACCTTGTCTTTACTAATACCTATGATGAAATAAACGTTGTTCCAACCCCTGCCGCCGAACACTTATTTTCTAACAACTCTCACCACTCAGCCCTATCCACAGAGCTTTTTTCCACCAATATAAATTTCGTACACTCATATAATAACGCTATAGTATACGATTTTCTAAATGCTGACTATGATAGCAAAAAGATCTGTCTCGATTCTATTGATTGGAACGATTTATTAGCACTTGATCTCGATATTGCAGTCTCACTCTTTTATCAGCGCGTCCTCACAATTGTAGATAAATATGTCCCAAAAATTAAGAAAAAGAATAAACTTTCTGAACCATGGCTAGATAAAAATCTCAGACATCTTAGAAATCAGAGAAACAAATTATATAAAGTCATTAAATCCACCATCAATGTCACCGATGAATTGAGAACGAAGTATGAAGATATATCACAAGTATTTTCTGTAAAATCCAAGGAAGCATTTAATCTTTATATTAATCTCATTGGAGAAAGAATTGCTGTAGAGCCAAAGAAATTCTTTGAGTATGTGAATGTCAAACGCAAGTCAAACGGATACCCTTCCTCCATGTTCAAAGGCAATGTTACATCTTCTAACACTCAAGAGATTTGCAATCTTTACGCAGATCATTTCAAGGAAGTTTTCTGTGTTTCTATGCATAGCCGCCATTTTCCAGTTTTTTCCTCACTAATACTATGGGTGCGCTATGAGGACTCCGGGACGGTTCGATGCAACCCTTTGCAAGGAGTTCATCGATTTCATCGTCAATTATTTTCTGCATGGCTAGGTTCTTCGGAAAATACCTCTGCTTTATGGGGCGATCATCACGCATCACTATACGGTGTGCCGTTATGTTTGATATTCCTAGTAAGTCTTCGAAACTCTTGAGTTCTTTCTGCAGAAAAGTATCGACTTTCCAATTTTCACTTCCGTTTACTTCTTCAATTCGACGGACTTTAAACAAGTCTTGGCCTCGTGGTAGTATCCTGGTTCTCGACTTGGGTGTCTCCATCCTTGATGACTTCTTCCTAATATTAGACACTTTTGTTGC
Source organism: Tetanocera ferruginea (assembly GCA_958299015.1). NCBI lineage: Eukaryota > Metazoa > Arthropoda > Insecta > Diptera > Sciomyzidae > Tetanocera > Tetanocera ferruginea. The sequence continues at coordinate 83,341,778 of OY282640.1, read as the reverse complement.
TACCTTTGATGATTTACTCTTGAACTTCGACACTGGTGTCGCAAGTTTTGATAGTTGTGGAACAGATGCGGCTGCACTTGCAGTTGATGATGCAGATACGGCTGCGCTGGCAGTTGGTGATGCAGGTGCTGCTGCGATGGCAGTTGATGATGCAGATGCGGCTGCACTCGCAGTTGATGATGCAGGTGCTGCTGCGATGGCAGTTGATGATGCAGATGCGGCTGCGCTGGCAGTTAGTGACGCAGGTCCTGCTGCGATGGCTTGATGATGCAGATGCGGCTGCGCTGGCAGTTGGTGACGCAGGTGCTGCTGCGATGGCAGTTGATGATGCAGATACGGCTGCGCTGTCAGTTGGTGACGCTGGTGCTGCTGCGATGCGGTGAATTGTTTCACTTTGTTCATTTTCTGTTGATGTAGCTTGCAATTCCACAGAAAAATCTCCGCAACGTATTGATGTTGCATGATAGCTATGATTTCCTAGCGAAACTTTTGTTTTCAAAGCTTCGGTGACCTTCTGGGTCCTACCATCAGCTAAACAGACTTTGGTTCTTGTGGTGATTATGTTGTTGAGATTTCGCAGCTAACGACCACAATTTATTCACTAATAAATTTATCTGGCGGATCTGGCGACCACAATTTATCCACTGATAAAGTAATCTGCTCCCTACGTAAAGTGGCGGGTCTGGCGACCACAATTTATCCACTGATAAAGTAATTTATTCCCTGCGTAAAGTGGCGGATCTGACGACCACAATTTATCCACTGATAAAGTAATTTATTCCCTGCGTAAAGTGGCGGATCTGACGACCACAATTTATCCACTGATAATATAATCTATTCCCTGCGTTAAGTGGCGGATCTGACGACCACAATTTATCCACTGATAATATAATCTGCTCCCTACGTAAAGTGGCGGATCTGACGACCACAATTTATTCACTGATAATATAATCTGCTCCCTACGTAAAGTGGCGGGTCTGGCGACCACAATTAATCCACTGATAAAGTAACTTATGGGGGTCTTCTCATTAAGCAACTTTTTTTTTACATTTATTTATAGCTTGGGTAGTTGTGAATATGCCCCTAAAAGGATTTTTAGAAATTCGAAATACTTTAGAAGATACAGCCTTTTTTGTGAAGCAAGGCCTTCGTCAAAATGAGCTATTTTTTTTCGCCTCATTTTCGAACGAAGCGGCATAAAGTAACCACCGAATTCTGTTGAATATGTTTATTGTTAGGTAAAAACGTGTTTGCACACATATTCATACAAACATACGAATACACATTTCTGCTTATTTTAGGGGTTGAAGCATTTTTTGAGTCCAGGTGTTCAACTGAAAGCATCTATTACTTCAAACTTTAAACGCGTTTATCTCGAAATCACGTTTTTCGAACTGGCGGCCATGATATCTCCAGTTCAACTGAACCGATTTACATGAAACAAAATGGAATCGACGCAGAATTGTCACCATTCTCGGGTGAACCTCGACCATAATTTTAAAAAATTTTTTACTATTTTTTTTTTACACTAAACTACAAAAAAAAAGCCCGAAATTGAATTTTTTTTTTTGAATGGCCGCCATTTTGTCAAAAAAAATCACAAAATTAAGCTTGAGGTTCACCCGAGAATTACATCTATACTGATTATAACCCCGTTTGTTTTTTTCATTTCAGACGCTCCGGAGACCCGGAATCGTGGCCGCCGTGACGACACCTTTTTTTTTTCACCACCAACTTTGAAGTCTCATTACTTTTTGAACCGCCCACGTATCGAGGCAAAAAAAATTTTTTTATTTACTTTGAAACTTTTGTAATACAATAAATAAAAAAAGTTTTCAATTATTCTTTGCGTTTTCAGATAAGAATTTTTTTAAAAAGGGTCCAAAAAACGGGTTTTGAATGAGAAGACCGCCTTATTCTAATCATTATCCTATCGTCCCTGTCTAGCCACACCTTTCCTGTTTGTAGTTTCCTCGCTTCTTAACGTTGTGGTTTGACTCCTGCGCGCCTTATACGGTCACCTTGCTTCTTGTACCTTATGACTTCCCTTAATGCGACAACACGTCCGTTCTGCTTGAGGCTCCGTCAGCAACTGACTACCATCGTTGCCTGCTACTCGTGCCTTGCCTACGCTGGCTAGCCACGCTCTCGTTGTCGTCAATCTCTTTACGTTATCTCCTTATTATCTTTCCTCTTTTTCGATCGTCGACGCTTCCATCGAGTTGTATGTTAAGCCTTGCTTGTGCGGCTGAGTCTCTGCTTTATGGCAGCTTATGTTGGCTCGTGACTGTGGTTGTGTGCTTTTCTAGGCTCTCTTCGTTATGTACTGCGTATTGCTCTTCTATTTTCCCGTATTTTCCCGCATTGTCCACTGCTCTCACCATCATATAAATATTTACTCATAAATATATCTTGCTATAATATTTTATGTTGGCACAGGGTGCTTTTCTTACAATATGTTTATACTGAACTTCAGTTTCATATAATTCATTTTATGTGTTTTTAATAATAAAAGTAATGATAATAAAAATAATAGTAACAAAACATAGTAAATTCATCAATATAACAAGTTGTAAAATAAAAATAAAATTAAATAAAATTCAAAAACGATTGTGGGAGGTAAAACTGCTTATGATGGTTTTGCCTCATCACAAGTCTTATTGTCTTAGATAATATTAGAAAATGAGTATATCTTCCTGTATTAAAAAATTTTTGTATTAAAACTGGTCCAGTGTATAATAAGAACATCCTTAAATCAGTAGCCTTCCAACGGTCTCCATCGTTCAAATTTTTAGGTTTTCTTATGAAGTCATTGGGTATGTCATACTTAATTTTTGATATGTAAGCATTAAGATGCCTGGTCTTTGATGACAATATTTTTCTTTTTTTTTAAGGTTATTTTATTTCATTAATTGAAGGCTACAAAATTATATTAAAGTGCTTCAGGGCCTAACAGACTTTATAGAGGCCTTTTGACAACTAATTTTATATCATATTTTTATTCAAGTAATTTGTACAAAACTTTTTACATTAGAAGCAGTTCTATATGTTGTAATAAAAGTGTTTTTAAATGTTCCTTTAAAGTAGAAATTTTTTCTAAATTAACTGTATCATTTGATAGTTCGTTGTATTCGTTTGGTCCCGCATATTGAATTCTTTGCTTGGTAATTTCTAATCTGCACCTTGAAGTGTTTGAATTCATTGCATTACATGTGTTAAGGTTAACTTGGTTTCGACAAAAAGTAATAACATGGCACCCGATACATTTCAAATTTTTATACATATTAACTAAACATCTGCATGAATGCAAAAAAAGCTACCCATGAGACGCTCACCAATATTAACAACATAAGCTCATTCAATTCTGTCGCAGTGAGAAGCAGAGAACAAATGAAAAAGAGACATGAATTCCGCAGAACATGAGAGTAGCAAGTTCGTTACTCTCGCACAATTTGGACAATTCACGAACAACATTAAGCACAGTTCGGTAAACGTTGTTCATTCTTGTGTGGGATGAATCACTGTTGTACTGAAAAACGATGGTATGAATTAGACATGTTCGTTTCCAGCATTCGAATAACTCGAGTTGTTTGATACAAATTTATAAAGGAAAAACCGTATATTTTGTGAGATCTTTTTTAATTTATTTCTATGCTTTTTTTCGTCGCACAAATGAAAGATAAAAAAATTTATTATCACTTTTTATAATTCAATTGAAATTAATAATTATAATAATTATTTATATATTATTTGTTTCAGTATTTATAAAATAAAAATAATATTAGTTAATAACATAACCAAAAAAATACATAAATTCCCCTGTTACAAATGTTAAGGGAATAAATAGACATTGTAAATATGTATATCTGTGCCCATAAGTAATTATCATTGTGTGTAGAGATATCTTGCTTTAAAGTGTTTTATCGCCATATAAGTTATACGGAAAGTTTTTTGGCTTTTTTATCATAACTAGAATAACAATAGAAGCAGGGGCGGATCTGGAAAAAATCCTGGGGGGGTAAATTATAAAAGACACACATTTTCGATTTGAGAAAATGTTGTCTTTTTACAATAAGAACAATTGTACTTTTTTGAATTGAAATTATTGAATTGCTTAAGAAGCATTTTTCCCAGTCACATACACGCACATTTCCGTAATTATTTATTTTTCCCTTTTTCTGGAATAATATCTTAGCGAAAATTAAATAAAAACTCTAAATATAACTTATTTATTTTAGCATTAAGGTTGATTTATTCCATTATAAAAAAATTGCACAATTTTATTTTCAAGTATGTGCAATGAAAAAACATAGTTCTTTTCAATAAAAAAAAATTAAAGGAGTTTGAAACTTATTGTTCTGACATCACGACTATGATATGGTACACTTTGAAAAATAAATGAACAATACAAAATTAATACTGATTACACTGCGCGACGGACGTTTTGGTGCCGGAGATTTTTCAGCTGATTATAGACAAATTGGGTTTATTGATTTCAAATATGGGCTCCGTTTTTCTCCATCAGCTCGAGTTTTTGCCTATAAATCAAAAACTCGAGCTGATGGAGAAAAACGGAGTCCATATTTGAAATCAGGAGCCTATTTGAAATCTCTGCACCTTTTATTAAGCTTAATTTTGTTACTCTGTGTTATTAGATAGTCAATAGATAGAAAAAATTATGTGACAAAATCATCGCAAAATTATCAATAACTTCGTTAATATTTATTTTAATGTCTCTCAGTAAATGCAATTATCGCAGTGTAGAAAAACTTCGCTAAGCTATTGCTACACTGATAGGACTGATAGGACGCGTGATAAAGATAGCAAACGTTTTAGAAATTAGTGGAAAAATGACATTATTACAAAGAGTAAAAACGAAGTTGATATTATTAACCTTAGTTTCGCTCGCCTATTTGCACTGCCAAATTTGAAGTTCATGAAATAATTGAATTTGAATTAGTTCTTTACTAAAAGTGGACTAAAAGTGGCAGTTTTATTTAATGAAAGTCGGTTGTGGTAATTTTGTTGGTTTGTTGCAATTATAAGTACTAAAGGGTCCGCCATCTAACTTTTTTTTTTTCAACTAGTGCTTATTTCGTGAATGGTAACACTTAGCACATGTCTGATTTGACAGATAATTAGTTTTAGCCTTCCGCTGAACGAATATGGTTGTGTATACGCTTGGACAACGCTGGGAAATATTGCGACATTACTTTGAAAATCATGATAATGTTTCAGAATGTGTTCGCAAATTGCGTACGGATTTTGGAAGAACAGAAGAACAGTCAGCTCCGTATGTTCGTTATCTTATGATAAAAGTGAAAGAAACTGGCATCCTCATCGATAAACCAAAGCGTGAAAAGCCAAAAACAGTGCGTACACCCGAGAATATTGCTGCTGTGGCAGAAAGTGTGCGTGAAGCGGCATCAACATAAATTCACCGTCGTTCTCAACAATTGAACATTTCGGAGACATCATTGAGGCGAATTTTGCATAAAGACCTTGGTATGACGCCATACAAAGTCCAATTGGTTCAGGAAATGAAGCCAACTGACCATCCAATGCATTTTCACTTCAGTGGGCCTGCGATCGACTTACAGAAGATGGCGATTTTGCCAAAAAATCATCTTTTCAGGTGAAGCTCATTTTGATCTTGGCGGGTATGTAAACAAGCAAAATTGTCGCATTTGTGGCACAGAAAACCCGCACGCATACATTGAAAAGCCGATGCACCCAAAACGAGTGACTGTTTTGTGCGGATTTTCGTCCAGAGGCATAATTGGGCCATTTTTCTTCGAAAATGAGCAAGGAGTGGCCGTTACAGTCAATGGCCGTCGTTTTCGGGCCATGTTGAACGAATTTTTGCTCACAAAAATTAAAGAGGAGGATACTGGCAAAAATTGGTTTCAACAGGACGGCGCTACGTGCCACACAGCCAAAGCTACACTCGATGTTTTGCGCCCTGTTTTTGAAGATTGCATTACCAGCCGCAGAGCTGATGTCGGTTGGCCACCTCGCAGCTGCGATTTGACACCGTTGGACTATTATTTGTGGGGTGCCCTCAAAGACAAGTGTTACGCCGACAAGCCAGAGACAATTGACGCTTTAAAGGACAATATTCGTGAAGCCATTGGTGAAATACAGCTGCACACAATCGATAATGTGCTTAACAATTGGACCGATCGTGTAGGCTACTGCATGGCCAGCCGAGGCAGCCATTTGAATGAAATACCGGAATCCATTATTAACCGTTTCCATTATTAACCGGAAGGATTGTACATTCAAATAAAAAAAGAAATTTGAGAAAATATTCAGTAGTTTTTTTTTATAGCATTTTCACAAAAAAAAAGTTATAAGTTATAATAAAAAGTTATAATAAAAGTTAAGTTTTATTAATAGTTGTATAAAATAGTCGGTGCACTTCTTCTTCGCACTCTAATGCATTTAAAAAAAATTATCAAAATCGGTTGAAAAACACGGGAGAAAATGTTCATAACTGTTTTCCCTACGCCTATTTATATAAAGATGAAGTAAAGGTAAGCTTGAAAATTTTCAGAATTCCAAACAATAAAGAATTAACTCAAACAAAAATAATTGTATGCAACAAATTATTTACGCAGTTGATACAATTTTAGCAACTTTAACCTAACATTAATTCACTTCAAAACAACCCTGTTATATATCATATATGACAAAAAGTATTACAGATGTATATTTCATAAGGGCTATAGCGCAAATATTTCTATTAATTTAATATTAATTTAACTGCCGATGAAATCATTGAAGTAAAACAAACTATTGGATCTTACATTGTTTGAACTTTTTTTTTTAAATTTGTGAATAAAGTGAAAACTGAAAGTAACAATGCACTGTGTATTACTATTTGCTGTGGTAGTCTGAGTGTTTGACCAAAAACCATTTCAGCTGGTGAAGCTTTAATATCTTCTTTGACCGTGGACCTGAGTCCTAGAAGAACTAGTGGTAGCTCTGTGTACCAATTTGTCTGGTTGTTACTCGCTATTAGAGAAGTCTTTAGTTGGCGGTGAAATCGTTCTACAATCCCATTAGCTTGTGGATGATAAGCAGAAGTGGTAATGTGTTTGCTTCCTAGATTCTAAACAAAGTTTCTAAATGTTGTGGACGTAAATTGAGGTCCTCGATCGGAAGTATTTTCCAGAGGAACTCCAAAACGTGAGATGTATTCCTTTTGAAGTGTATCTACGATAGTACTGGCGTTGGTATCTTTAATTGGATACGCTTCGGGCCAACTTGTGTTTCGGTCAACTAGGGTAAGCAGATATCTGTAACCATTTGATATTGGTAAAGGGCCAACTAAATCGACATGAACATGCTCAAAACGACCGTTTGGAATGTTTTTTTTGTGTGGAATTGTCTTCGTGTGTCTATGTATTTAGCTCGTTGGCATCTAACGCATTCTTGTGACCATTTGTTGATTTGTGTGTTCATTTTGGGCCAAAAATATCTTTGTGTTATGAGACGTCGAGAAGCTCGTGTACCTGGATGTGAAATGTTATGTAGTTGTTCAAAAACTTGTTTGCGTAATGTTTGTGGAATGTATGGACGTGTTCTTGAACTTGTTTGTTCGCACCAAATTTTTATGTTAAGTATTGGAATGTGTATTTGTTCGAATTTGTAAGTGTGTTTATTTAGTATCTCTTGTAGTTCTGAATCTGTAGTCTGCTCTTTGTGTAGAGTTCTGAGGTTTATCTCAGAGGTTGTGAAAGCCTCTATCTCAGCTCTTGAAAGTGCGTCTGCTACGGTGTTATCGGTACCTTTAATGTGTCTGATGTCGTTGGTAAACTGTGCAATGAATTCTAAGTGCCGTGTTTGCCTTGGGCTTCTCTCTGTTTTTGAATGTAATGCTGAAGTAAGTGGTTTGTGATCTGTGTATATTGTAAATGTTCGTCCCTCTAAATAGTGTCTAAAGCAGAGGTGCACACAAGAGCTTCGGGGAGCCACTCGGCTTTCACAGACAAGTCGTGTGTACGAAGCTACCGAACTACTGCGACGCTAGCATTGAATCAGTCTGCGTTTGATCTTCACGCAGTAAGCATCTTATACGCAAATAATATCGTTGAATTTTTGTTTTGTACACACATACAATATCAAAAATGTTGCGCTTGTGTTGGAAGCTCTGCCAACGCTGTGCATCACTGGTCTAAAGTGTTTAATTGTAAGGTAAATTGCTAAAAGTTCGCGATCGAACGTACTGTATTTCGTCTCTGATGGTGATAATTTCTTTGAAAAGAAAGCTAGTTGTTCTGTTTCCTGATTGTGTTCTTGTTGTAAAACTGCACCTATAGCAGTGTTAGATGCATCTACAGCGATAGAAAGTTTTGCTTTGCTATTAAAATGATTAAGTAGCACTTCCTTAGTAAAACTTTCTTTTATGGTTGCGAATGCTTCTGTTATGTTTTCTGTCCATGTTAAGTATTTGTTCTTTGTTTTTGTTGCTGAAGTTTTCATATCATAAATGTGTGTTAGTGTGTGTGCTAATTTAAGAATACAACTGTGGTAGTAGTTAATCATCCCGATGAATTTCTGCATTTGTTTAACTGTTTCTGGTTTTGGATAGTTAACAATACACTGAATTCTATCGGGAGATGGTTGTATGCCTTTGTTTTTGTTTTTTTTTTGGATTCGCCAAGGGAGTGTGAAATCTCATGAATACGTATAGCCCGTACTATACGCATGCACGACTTACATTCTAAAACAGTCCGGATTAACCGGAAAAGATAGAATGCACCTACGTACTAAAACACACAACCAGTTGGCGAAGTATGAATTTCCACTAAGCACATTAATTGGCTTTTCAGCGGAACTTAAAAATTTTATACAGAAACACGAATTTATTAAGAATTTATGAATTTGAAAAAGTAAACAACATCAAATAAGTAGTAAACTTTACATAAAACTCTAAAACAAAGAGACCAAAGTAACTATAAATAATATGAATATTAGTAAGTTTACGGCAACTATCCAACCCAAGATCCTACGTGGAAAAGAGAGTAAACTCTTTAACACCAAACCAGTTAAAAAAAAAAAAATAAAAAGTTAAAATTTAGAAATAAACTGTGGATTTAGTGTTTTTTACATAAAACAGTCACTTTAACTTTGGACGATTATAGCTTCGCTAAAACAAAAGATACAAAATTTGGCGATATTTCGTTTGATTATCTCTTAATTATAGCTCCGCTACAACACATAAGACAATCAAAGTTGATATACCGTTGGAACGTTTCATATTTTCTCTAAAATACAAAATTTAATTTTTTATCTTATGGTGTGTTGTTTAAACAAGTGTAAAAAGTGTAAAACACCCTGTATCTTGAAAATCCTACCACAACAGTAAAAATTGAGTACAGATTTGGAATCAGCGTTAAAGATCATATAGAAATTATTTTGGGTTTTCCGGATCCTCCGGATTCATAGTCTCCCGTATATACGGGTCACTATGTAATTTTGGAACACCGTGCTAATGTTATTAATTGGATATGTATTTGGGCCAACGCAGGCATAAACTCGCATGGAAAAGAGATAAACTCTTGCGCACCAAACTAAGTAACTAATAAGTCAACTGAATAAGAAAAATTTTCAAATTGTTTGATTAAAAACAAACAAGTTAAAACATACATATCGTATTCGATGGTGTTTACTTCATCAAACGCAATATTATAAAGGAAAAACAACTGAAACGGTCTCGAATATATGGAATAACTTCAGCCAACATTTTAACAGAATATAACAATATTATTAACCGAGTTAATGTTTAAACAAAATTCTAAAATGTATCAATTATTTAAATGTAAAATCATTTTCCGTTTCAAGGCATACACCGAATCACAAAAATTAATTAAGCTGTAGCTATTGTTGAAATCACTACACATACATCGTAAAGGGTCATCATGAAGGGCAAAATTTGAAGTGCACTGGCTCAACTTAAATATTGTTTTTTTATGGTAAAATTTGTTGGCACATAGGTTGCAAAAAAGTTTAGTAGGATTTTAGTAAACATTTAGAAGAATAATATATTTTAAGTGAAAACTCTGGTCTGCATTGCCAAAATCTTTATTGTGCTCATTACAAATCAAAATCAATGTTGCTTGCTCAATGATTTCATATAAAGGGCATTTTTGAACTAATCGTTAATATTTTGCAAAAATATAATTATTATAAAGCAAATACTTACGCAGAGGCAGTGACTTAAAGTTTTTTTTTAATTTTTATTTGTAAGAATATAACGCGTCTTTAAAGTTGATTGTTTAAAAAATGGCTGTAAATTTGAGAACATAACGAGCTGTAACTTTATTTTCAGGCTCATTTTAAAAAAGAAGCGAAGTTACTACCTCGACGTAAGTGTTTGCTTTACATATAATTATATTTTGCTTTTGCAGATACCTACAGATCATGTTATTCTACAAGCAAAGTGTTCCTACTCTTCTCGCATCGCTTCATAAAAACGTCACCTACACGCAAATGACGTCACAAAACAAAAATTTTTTTTTATATACTTTAATAACTGTTGAAATCAATAAAAAAACTAGAGTTTAACAATGTCTCTGACCATTTTTTTGTCAGAGATACCCTTTACCCTTAAGCTGTGGGCACAATTATTTTCTCCAAATAAAGTATTAAAAAGTAAAGTATTTAAAAGTTCTTATGGGATGGGGGGTAATTACCCCCCTTAACCCACCCCCTTGTATCCGGGTCTGACTAGAAGATCCAGATTTTGTGTGTTTGACGCGTGGAACACATGGAACAAATAACTATATTCTTTCTTACGTAAACTTAGGTGATTATCGCTTATGGGCACTTGATCACAATTTAAGTTCACTGTAAGGTCTAAAAGGTTTAAAGATCGTACTTAAGGGCCTATTAAATTTTTAAAAGTTTTATTGTAAAGCGACTGATTATGTTAGGAATTGTTTTGTTTTTGGATTATGATTGGATAATATTTTAAGAGAATTTTTTTAATTTTTAATAATTTTTAATAAAGGAGTTCAATCCTTTAGAATCTTGTTGTTTGAAACGAAATTATATTAGCGGGTTAATTCAGTTTTCTAGTTCCTGTTATGGTTGAATTTTCAACCATTTTTTCGATACGCTTGAATTTTCAACTTTGATTCTATGATTCTCACAAGCGGGTCATTGGAGCTTCTATGGGTTCCATGGAACATTTGGACAAAAATGGATGATTCTATGGCCAATCGGATGTAATGGGACTATCTAAGGTCACAGGCAGATCATTGGCACTTTAATGGATTCCATGGAGCATTTGTACCGAAATTAATAATTCTAATAATTCTATTGCTATCGCACACTTTTTTTTATAAAAAATATAAATACATATACCCGGAAACAGTAATTTAGTTAAGCACCTGAAATATGAGATGGTCACGATGTTTTGGGGCTTGTTCATCCAAAAATCAAAAATAATATTGAAATTGCTCCTCTGAAACTTTTTGAACTTTAAATCGAAAACTTTAAAAAATACTGATAATAGCAAAAACTGCTCAGCTAAATGTTAAAATTTATTTATTGGGCTTAATTTGATAGGCATGATTATTAAAATCGAATAAGTAGTATACAAGATATACAGTTGCGGTCAAAATAATAGTAGTGCCAAATATGAAAATTGATCAAGCACATTATTTTTTTAACAAGCCTTTTTTTTCTCACCACGGCTGTTTTATACCGTTATGTGGTGAGTATACAATCTAGTGACCTGATCTTGTTAACAACAACTTTTTGTTGTTTTTGTCAATTCACAATTATTGAGAATTGATGCAAATTTGTGCGGTGTTACATAAAAACAAAATTTAGTTGTGCCGTATTTTTCCAGAAATGGGACAAGGAAAACATTGTTCTGTTGAAAAGCGGGAATTGATAATAAAATTAATTTATGATAGCAAAACATACAAAGAGGTTGAAAATCTGCTAAAATGTTCACCAACCACGATTTGCAATGCCATAAACTATAATAAAAAAAAACACGTGGACGCAAGAAAGTTATGACTGTGAAATTGATTAAACGAGTTGTACGGTACTATAAGGCCAATCGATTTGCCTCTGCAGTACAAATATAAGAAGAACTTAATGTAGCGCAAGTATTCGTACTTTACGTAGACCACTTTAGGAACAATATTTGAGTACGCATGGTCCTCGTAAAGTGCCATTTTTAACCAAGAAGTATATTTTAAAAAGGATTCAGTTAGCAACAGATCATTCTTCGTAGCCAAATGAAAAATGAAGGAACATTTGATGGTCGGACGAGTACAAAATTGTAATGAACGGTGATAAAGGGGTCTCGTCAATATGTTCGACGTCCCAAAAAAATTCAGTTCAACCCGAAGAATACCACAAAAACCATTAAGCATTAAGTGGGCATGGTTTTCTTTTTATGGTGTTAGTCCAATTTATTGTATAAAAGTATTAGTAGATCAACATCTTTACCTCAAAATGTTACAGGAAACTATGCTCTCGTATCCCCAAGAGCAGTAACCGCTAATATGGGTTTATAAATAAGATAACGACACGAAACAAACGAGAAAACTTGCGAAGAAGTACTTCTAGGATAATCGGATCGATCTCTTGATGTGGCTTGCTCTGTCGCCGGATTTGAGTCCGATTGAAAATTTGTGGTGTGATGTTAAAAAGGGCATTGCTGGCTCTAAACCTTCAAACAAAAATCAGCTTTGGGAAAAGGTTGAGCGAATTAGTACTCCATACCTATCAAGACATGTCAGGAGCTTTTGAACTCAATGCTTCGTCGTTGTAGAGTAGTATTTGCTTACAAAGGTGATACAACTAAGTATTAATTACAAGAAAGAATTATAATTTATCTGAACTGTGAATTAAATAACCAAATTTTTTGTTATTTTATATTTTTGTTGAACTTTTTATAGTAACTACTATTTATTTGACAGCTGCAATATGACGCAAGTGGCAGATATTTAAAGTTATTTTGAGCTACTAGCTTGTTTTAGTTCAAAGTTTTTGTTAAATAAATTATAAGATGTGGAGAATACTAATTCTAAAAAAAAAAATATTTAATCCAAGAACGTGCTAGTTTTATTTTAAATTTTTGTAGAAACGTTGTGGGCACTACTATTATTTTGACCGCAGCTGTATTTCAATATATGAGACTATCTTTGAAACAAGTGAGGAAAGATCTAAAAAATTAAAAAAAAATAGTGAGTTGTCGTGTCCAGAAATTTTTTCTGATTTTGTCGCAGTGTTATTTAAAAACATATTAGATTATTCGGTTAATTCAAATAAATTTTATAAATAAATAATAAAAATATATACTTGTTATTGTTAAGAGAATAACAGTGAGTCAATAGTGGCCTGTAAATAATGAAAACCTTCAGAACGATATAAGCAATCAAAATCAATCATATCGAATCAAAAAAATGTCACAGAAATTCTCACTTTGTTACGCTCTTTTGTGATCGTTTCCAATAAAACAAGTAAAGAAATTCGAAAGTTACTTTTATGGATTACAGCGAAAATAATATTTGGGTATTCTATATGTGGGCGTGGTTTTCTCGATGGCTTAGGTAAGCTCAGCCGGTAATCGGCTTGTAACCAGATAGTAAGCAGTAAAGTAATCGGTTGGTAACTGGACTTAGAATTAGATTGTTCATTATTATAAGAATTCAATGTTTAGTATGATCACTTGATGTTGGAGCGGCCTGCACAAGCTGGCTAGGCCACTCCATGGCAACGAGCTACTTAGCCGTGCAGAGCAGAGGGCGGCAGTGCAAGATAGCAATTATATATAACGATGAATTTGCCATGCAGAGCAGAGGGCGGCAGAATGTCAGAGTGCCGAGAACAATCCGCCTAGGCTACTTCATACCAATGATATATTTAGCCATGCAGAGCAGAGGGCGGCAGAATGTCAGAGTGCCGAGCACAATCCGGCTAGGCTACTCCATACCAACTATATATAAAGCCATGTAGAGCAGAGGGCGGCAGAATGTATAACTAGAGTAATCAGCAAAAACTGGCTGTATTACGTTATGAACAACGTAATCAGCACAATCTGGCCGTATTACGCTATGAACAATGTTCTACTTACCTAGAAGTAGATTGTTGTTCTATCGGGCCTGTTGCGCACTCTTATATTCTTTGCAATTGAAACCAATTGTGAATTTTATGACTGAATGTAATTCTGGCTGCCGTTGTCATACTTGCTACTCTGTTGTTGTTGTTATTCTAGCTCTGGTTATTATGTGTGGTTTTTGTTGTTGTTATTATTGTTGGCTGGTGTCTGTAATTTTATATTCCGTTCGTTGTTGTTGTCTTAGCTTCGGTTATTGTGTGTGGGTTTTGTTGTTGCTGTTATTGTTAGCTGGCGTCTGCGAGTAAGTACTTTGTTCGTGTTGTTGTTTTAGCTTTCGTTATTATATGTGGTTTTGTTGGTGCTGTTATTGTTGGCTGGTGTCTAAAAATAAATATTTTGTCGTTGTTGTTGTTATCGTTGTCTATTGCTTGCATGGTGGTCTATCTTATATTAATATGCCTGCGGGTAAGTTTGTTTACATAAGTAGCTTATATTATTTAAATGAATATGGATATGAACCTTAACTTAAATGAATTAAATATTATATTATATTAAAATAAATTAAGTATATTTTGTAACGTTACGTTACTTATATAATAAAAACAGCGAATAAAACAGTTTTTCGAGTGGCAAAGATAACACTGTACAACAAAGCTGTAGTTTTTAAAAATCCACGACGGTTTCCTAAGGTTTGGGGTTCGCTGAATCCGAATCTGATGTCAGAATTTTCGGGACACCCTAGGTTTTCGAGCTACAGGGGATGCTGAACCCTAACCCCCTACTGTTAATGCAATCAGTATGACCGACCCCCATTACTTTTTCAAGAGGAACATTTTTTGCCTTGGAACCCAACCCCTCCGACCTCTCCATATGGGGCTTGCATACAAATTTTATGATTTTCATTTATTTTTTATATAAACTATTTTATTTAAACAAAAAACTCGACAAGTTTTCTGTTTGCAAATTATAAATTGCTCGACAAATTATGTAGAATTCTAAACATTAAATTAAAGTTATACCAAAAATAAATAGTAATAATAAAATATAATAAAAAAAAATTAATTTCAATAAATTAATATTAACCCTCGAACTGGCACATGGTTCTGGCCAGACATATTTCATTTTCATGCTTCAATTTATTTCTATTTTAGGTACATGGCTGCAATTTCAGGTAATCTCCCAAAATATTGTTGGCTTTCGATGTATAAATTAATAATTGAAAAAAGTCCTTGGAACAGGACGAAAAAGCCAAATAAAAAATCTACACCTTACTTTTGGTACATGGTGCCTGGCCAGACCCCTATGCATTTTGTATGAACGTATAGGCAAAGCGCATGGCACGAGTTGGAAATTTGTATTTACTTTATTATTTTATGCTTCTTTCTTTCTTCTGCTTTTGTTTGTGAGTTAGTTATTCATTGAACGTTGAACAGTGAAGAGGTAAACTAGTTTTTGTGCGGTAATTTTGAGCTTGGGAATAATTTTACGCAGGGAGATTTGTTGCGTTTTTAGTATATTATGGCTGATGAACTGGAATTTATTTATAATACACGCTTGCGTAGCGCGAATTTGCAACCCCAATTGTCAGAGGCATTTGTGCGTGATTTTCAAAGTCAGGTATAAGCTGATGAAAATTATTATTTTTTTTAAAACGATGGTGACGACACTGCTGATTAACGAGCTTTATGATAGTGATGAAGAAGAAGAAAGTGGAAATGATGCTTAAGCAGCAAATGAACTCGACTCAGGTTGTTTTTATGGCAAAGACGGTACTAAATGGAACAAAACTGAACTCCCTGCATCTCGTTTGCGCCAGCATAATATCATGCATTTTCAATCTGGAACAAAAACAAGGCTCACCAATCCAGTTGAGGTATTCAAGCTATTTTTCTCAACCAATATTACGTTCGTCATCATAAGTGAAACAAATCGGCATGGGCGAGAATCAATTAGAAAATGGAATGAAGAACATCCAGAGTCTACCCAAAGAAAATGGATTGATTTGACAAGCTCTGAGCTAGATGCATTTATTGGGATTTTGTTGGCTTCTGGTCTCAGCCATAATAATATGCAAGACTCCAGTATATTGTGGCGTTCTGATTCGCTGCCCATATTTCGTGCGGCTATGTCGCACAAACGATTCATTACTCTGTCCAAATATATTCGTTTCGATAATAGTCGTACGCGGGCATTTCGACAGCAAACAGATAAAGCAGCTCCTATTCGGGACCTTTGGAATTTTCTCAATGAAAATCTGCAAAATTATTATGATCCTTATGAAAATATCACCATCGATGAGCAGTTATTTCCGTACCGTGGGCGCACAAAGTTCACCCAATATATCCCATCAAAACCTGCAAGGTATGGTATCAAAGTTTTTTGGGCATGCGATGCTAAGACGAAATTTCCATTGAAAGGAAAACTATACACTGGAAAAGAAGGAGACGATCGGGAGATAAATCAAGGTGAAAACGTTCTAATGTATTTGGCAAATCGTTACGCAAACAGCGGCAGAACAATTATTTCTGATAATTTTTTCACCTCATTGAACGGCGCTAAACGACTGGCTTCTATGGGACTGGCATTTGTTGGCACCATTCGAGCAAACAAAAGATGTCTTCCTAAGGAAGTTATGAAGAGCACCAGACGACCAATTCTTTCAAGTGTGTTTGGTTTTCATGAAAATCTTGTTGCACTTTGCAGCTACGTGCCCAAAAAAAATAAGGCAGTCAATTTAATTTCAACCGTGCATTACACAAAATATGTTGAAGGCGTAGCCAAGAAACCGGAAGCAATTTTATTTTACAATTCAACTAAAGCCGGAGTCGATACGATGGATCAAATGCTAACTCATTACACAACAAAACGGTCAACCAGACGCTGGACATACGCGTTTTTTCTGCAACATGATTGATGTTATGGCATTGGCAAGTTACATTATATGTAAGCTTAATGATGAAAATAGAAGAAAAGAAAGAAGACGCATATTTTAATATAAACTTGCAAAGCAATTGGTACTAGCCAACGTTGAAAATCCCATCAATAATCCGAACATTGTGGCTCAACCAACAACTCGTATAGCATTTTAAGCGTACTTTGGAAGACCTCTCAATATACCAAACCCTAATGTGGCTTCACGCAGTGGTCCAGACACATTAGCTGCCAAAAAATATTGCAGAATTTGCCTGCAGCAAGGTGACAAAATACGCCGTAAGACACGCTTTTTTTGCTGCAAATGCAACAATCCTGTTTGCCAGCAACATTCAAAAGTAGATTATTTATGTTATTATTGCCTTCCGCAAAATTCTGAATAAAATATTTCAATGTATTCTTCATAATAATTTTCTATTTTGTCATAAAAATTTATTACTTTACCCATAATAAAAAGAAATATATATAGAAAAAAAAATTGTTGCCCTTTTCATTCCAAAGATTTTTTCAGGTATATTTTTTTTTTCTCAGGTAGCTAATAACATAGTAAAAAGAAATAGAAACACAAAATTTAACATATATTTACCTATCTATGTCTGGCCAGACACCATGTGCCAGAACTAAGGGCTCAAAATATGTGCCTGACGAAGGGTTAATAAAATTTGTTTTTTTTTTTAAATAAAATTTTCATATAAAATATATACAAAAATCATTAAATTTGTATGGAAGCCCCCATACGGAGGGGTCGGAGGGGATGGGTTCCAAGGCAAAAAATGTTCCTCTTGAAAAAGTAATGGGGGTCGGTCATATTGATTTCATTAACAGTAGGGGGTTAGGGTTCTACCTCCGCTGTAGCTCGAAAACCTAGGGTGACCCGAAAATTATGACTTCAGATTCAGATTCAGCGAATCTAAAACCTTAAGAAACCAATTGAGTGTTGTTGCGTGTAATTAAATTTAATTACTCGGTAATTTTTTCAAAAAACAGCTGAAGCATAATATATTTATAACAATTCTTGTTATATTGTATCGGCTAGGGTGGCAAGGCATTACCCATTTGATGATCTTCTCAATACAAATCTGCTCAAGCTTGTTAGTGTGAATTGTTCACCGTGCTGTGCCAAACATAGGCTGATGCATATCTTTAGAAAAATTAATTATTTAGAATGGTAAGTTTAATTGGTTAGTAAATTATCACAAATAATCAGACATATGTATACATTTAATGCACGTGAATCTGTTTTGTTAGCATTTAAACGGTTCTGTCCGTAAAGAACCTTGGAACATGTCATTATATATTAGCAGCTTATCAGTGGTGACTAGTTTGAATCGACCTTGAATCCCGAAAAGATTTTGAAATTTAAAAATAAAATTTGGTTGTGTGCAATGATAAAGTGTTATTCTTTGCATAAATTCGGTCGGAAGTGCTCCTAAAATCCATTTTTTCGATTTCACTTGTTCCCTTGGTTATAATGATATTTTGTAAGCTTTAATTTTTTGGAATTTTTGAAGCAGGATAATATGGTAGGAACGGAGATTGATTGTGTAATCAGTCAAAAAAAAAGTCTTTGAGGTAAAAAAAAATAAGATGTATAATTTTTCCGAAAAAAATATTTTATTCGAAAATGTCTTTCAAATATCTAACGATTGAGGCGGGGTCAAAAATAGGTTAGTTTTGGTGATACGCATATAAATAGACAGGAAAGCAGGTATTTAGCAGGTTGGAGACGAGGTAGCACCACTGACATCAAGAGAATAACGCCGCAACTCACCCAGACTGCTAATGCGAATACTGTCAGCATAGATGATCTTCTGACGTTTGCAAGTGGTGGCAGCTTGCAAAAGTTTACGAGTATCAACATCGAAGCTCTCATATATGAAAATATTATTGTCAAAATCAAGACTAACATCTCTAAGGTGAACAGCCGATATTGTGCGCCTCCGAAAATCGACAAAAGCTTTGAGCACGCGATTTCTGTCACTAGGTAACAAGTATTTAATGATTATAATTGGGCTCTGAGTGTGCTGGTTTGACTTAACCCTAAAGGTGTCTCTTATAAGAGGAGGTTGAAAGTCAACATAGTGGCTTATCCGATTGAATATAGTTTTAAGGTGAAGAGGTGTTTTGAATGAATAAAAGCAGGATCAATATTTATGTCCCTAAGGTGCCGATCTATATGGCAAAATCTAAAAATGGCTTTACGCCGTACTTTGAAAATAAAAAAAAGAGTTTCTTTTTGTTTAACCAAAAATAAACTAACTTTATTTAAATTATTCTCTGCTATATGAATCAAAAGTAAGTAATAGTAATATGAATCAAAAATACCAGTTTTTTATTTTGCTGCTGCTTCCAAAACTCCTCCCATGTTTTCCAATGTAAGTAATAAAACTTTAGTTAACCAATAGATTGATCTATTGTGCAACATCTTTTTGTTAAAGAGTTCTTTTCATTTCTTTCATTCACACTAGTTCTAATAATATTTATGCTGAGCTTGCAAAGTCAATGCATCAACATTGTTTGCGTCAGTCGCTATGTAATACAAATCGTTTGACCCAGTGCCGTTATGAATGAAAGAAAATTAGTTTATCAATTGCAATTCTTTAAATTGTGCCGAATTTCAATTATACCGTAAGCTTGTTGTGCTGTGCCACTACACCCTTACCCTTAAGCGAAAAATTATTACTTGAAATAATTTTTAAAGATTGGAGAAGTTTAGGAGCAGCTTACATATTCGAATTTTTATCAACAAATTTTTTTTTTTTATTTGTTTAATTAAGCAATATGTATATAAGAGTTATTTACTGATATAATATACCATAGTTAAAATATTTTTTTTTTTTATTTTTATTTTTTTTTTGTTTGTCTTACAAAAGTATTTTTAAATTCATAATGTTTTACTTTTATAGTCTTTGCTTATAATTATGTTTTTCAGATATTTTTACATATTATTTTTTTTTTTGTGTCCGTTTTTAATATATACACCATATACAGTGCTGGACAAAGAATTAGCACAATAGGGAATCGGTTACTCTGCCACAATATTAATATCACTAGATTCAATGCAGCAAAATTTTGTTGTTATTTTTTAAACTACGTGTTCTTACTCTTGGGAGATAAGGGGGCGATCTTCACATGGCAACGTGTCTGACTGCCTCAACTTGGCGAGGCCAGCATTATCCATGTCGAAATCGTCTCAAGTCGACTCAAACCTCCGCGTGGTGTCTCCTGGTAACGTCAAAGTACTATCGCCCGATAAACTTTGGCGGCGAATCTGAGCGGCGGGCTTCCTTTGGCCATCAAGCAAAGGTTGTGCGTTGGGTTTGAAGCCCACCATGTAATAAAACCATTTCAATGAAAAGTTTAAGAATAAATAAAAGAATGATCCCCAAATCTGATGACGACTACCGCAAACGAAAAACTGATAATGATTTACGGATATGCACCTGGAATGTCCGAACCCTAAATTGGGATGGTGCCTCTATCCAACTGATTGATATCTTGGAAAGATATAATTCTGATATCACTGCAATCCAAGAAATGCGATGGAAGGGACAGGGTTGCTTACGGCAAGCATCCTGTGATATTTACTACAGCGGCCATGCGGAGAAGCACGAGTTTGGATGCGGATTTGTAGTTGGCAAGAGAATACGGCATCATGTCCTGCGATTCACTCCTGTGAACGAACGACTTGCCATAATCCGCTTCAAGGCAAAATTTTTTAACATAAGCCTAATATGTGCGCACGCTCCGACAGAAGAAAAATATGACGAGACCAAAGAAAGTTTTTACGAGCGCCTTGAAGACGCATACGAGCGATGCCCCCGTCATGACACAAAAATCGTGCTTGGTGACTTCAACGCCAAGGTGGGTAAGGAAAACATATTTGGTCCAACAGTCGGAAAGTTCAGCCTCCACGACAACACATCCGATAACGGAATGAGGTTGATTGACTTCGCCGCAGCACGAAACATGGTCGTTAGTAGCACTAGATTCAAGCATCTCAATATTCATAAGGCCACTTGGCTGTCCCCTGATCAAAAAACATGCAACCAAATTGATCACGTTTTGATTGACGGAAGGCACTCTTCCAGTGTACTAGACGTACGCACGATCCGTGGTGCTAACATAGACTCGGATCATTATCTTGTCGCAGCCAAGATCCGCACACGTCTGTGCGCAGCTAAGAATGCTCGCAATCCTACACAAAGAAAGCTAGACGTCGATAAGCTGCAGTCAAAACGGACGGCCGAAGCCTTCGCTAATCGACTCTCACTCCTGCTTCAAGAAAGCACTCCTCCGATCGACGATATATGCGGACAGTGGACGCACATATCCCACTCTATGCGTACGGCTGCCGAAGAGGTGATAGGCTACCACCGCCCTCGCCGAAACCAGTGGCACGACCAGGAGTGTCGCGACGCCACTACAGAGAAGGACATCGCCTACAAAGCCACCCTGCAGTCGGTTGTAACGCGTGCTGTTATGGAGCGATACCGAGAGAAGAGGAGGGAAGAGAGACGCATTTTCAGGCGAAAAAAACGAGAGGCGGAAATGCGTGAGTGCGAGAAAATTGAGATGCATGGCGACAGGAATGAGACTCGAAAATTTTTCGAAAAAATAAGACGCCTGGCCGATGGTTTTAAGACCGAAGCCTCTTCCTGCAAGGATGAGAATGGGAATCTAGTGACAGATATCCAGAGTACACTGATGCTATGGAGGGAACACTTCTCTAGTCTTTTAAATGGCGACGCTGACAACAATCCCGCCAGTGGAGATGATATCCCGGAAACCCCAATCATGGATGACAGCGTTGAAGTTCCGCTGCCCGACTATAACGAGGTCTTAACAGCTATAGCTCGGCTTAAAAACAACAAAGCCGCAGGAGCCGATGGTCTACCGGATGAGCTGTTTAAGACCGGTGGCGAAGCTCTGTTTAAATGCATTCACAGACTTCTATGCAGAATATGGTCGGAAGAATGCATTCCAGATGATTGGAACCTCAGTGTGCTCTGCCCAATCCACAAGAAAGGCGATCCCACCATTTGCGCCAACTACCGTGGGATAAGCCTTCTAAATATCGCATATAAGGTCCTGTCGAGCGTATTGTGTGAAAGACTGAATTCCATCGTCAACCAACTGATTGGACCTTATCAGTGTGGCTTCAGACCTGGAAAGTCCACCATTGACCAGATCTTCACGCTCCGACAAATCTTGGAAAAGACCCTCGAAAAACAAATCGACACGCACCATCTCTTTGTCGATTTCAAAGCCGCCTTCGACAGTCCAATAAGGAGTCACCTATACTCCATCATGTCTGAATTTGGTATTCCTGCCAAGCTAATACGTCTTTGCAGGATGACACTGTACAACACCAGCAGCGCAGTGAAAATCGGGAAGGACCTCTCCCTTCCGTTCGATACCAAGCGAGGTTTCAGACAAGGTGATTCCTTATCGTGCGACTTCTTTAATATAGTAATGGTGAAGATCATCCGAGCTGCTGACCTGAGACGCAGCGGCACAATTTTCTATAAGAGCGTTATGCTGCTGGCGTATGCTGATGATATTGACATCATTGGCCAAAATACGCGCGAAGTCAGTGCAGCATTCTCCAGGCTAGAAAAAGAGTCGAGTCGAATGGGTCTTGCAGTGAACGCAGATAAAACGAAGTATCTCGTGTCAACAAACAAACAGTCCCAGCGTCTTGGAAACCACGTCACTGTTGACAATACCTCCTTTGAGGTAGTGAAGGACTTTGTTTACTTGGGATCCAGTATTAACTCCTCCAACGATATCAGTATTGAGATTAAACGAAGGTTAACTCTTGCCAACAGGTGTTACTTTGGGCTCAGTAGGCAATTGAGAAGCAGAGCTCTCTCTCGACGAACAAAACTGACGCTCTATAAGTCAATAATCATGCCCGTCCTACTATACGCATCACAAACCTGGACGTTGAGCAGCTCTGATGAAAGGACTTTGGGAGCGTTCGAGAGAAAAATCCTTCGCAAGATCTATGGTCCAATCTGCGTCAATGGCGAGTACCGAATACGATGGAACCACGAGTTGTATGAGCTATATGCCGACATCGATATAGTCAAGCGTATTAAAATAGAGCGGATTCGCTGGCTAGGTCATGTCGAGAGAATGAACGACGAAGCTCCAGCGAAAAAAATATTGGATTCGGTACCCAGCGGTGGCCAACGCAGACGAGGAAGACCGCATCTCCGTTGGAAAGACCAGGCATTGGATAACCTGACGACGCTTGGAATTTCCAACTGGCGCCAGCAAGCGCACGACAAAAGAGGCTGGCGCAAATTCTTAGACCAGGCCAAAACCGACCAACGGTTGTAAGCGCCATCTAAGTAAGTAAGTAAGTTCTTACTCTTGCATTTCATGGAAAAGAACCGTTACAAGTCACGTGATTATTTTTTTCTTAACAAAAGATCGGAGCAATCATTCAAGTTAGCTGGTCATTGAATTAGCACATGTTGCTTAATATAGTCTTATAAATTGATTTTAAGCAAATTCAATAAAGTTTTTATCGAAACACGGTTTGTTGATGTTTTATTTCTTTATTTAAAATAAAAAATTAATGAAAAAAATTAATTAGATGGGTCGAAAGTCGTCATGCACTGCAGAGCTAAGAAAAATTATAATAAATATGAAAAAAAATGGAAAAACTATAAATGAAATCGCAAACGATATAGGACGCTCTAGAAAAATTGTTTACAATGCATTCCAACATTATCGGAAACATAAAACCACCACATCTATTAAAAGAAAGGCTCCTCCAAGAAAAACAAGTGCTGCTGAAGACAGATTAATATCGATGGAAGCGAAGAAAAATCCCTTTATTACATCCGCAGATATCCAGAAAAAAGTCAATCAGCATCACAAAATTGCAGTTAGCAGCAGGACCATCCGTAGAAGACTTAATGAGGCTCAATTGATAGGATACGTAGCGCAGCATAAACCATTAGTTTCAAAAAAAAATATTAAAGTTAGGTTAAATTTTGCCAAAACGTTTGGAAACAAACCATTATCATTTTGGAAAAATATATTGTGGAGTGATGAGTCCAAATTCAACCGATTTGGGTCTGATGGAAAGCGGCATGTGTGGCGTCCACCAAAACAGCAGCTTAATCCGAGGTATACAATGAAAACAATTAAACACGGTGGAGGGAATGTTATGGTCTGGGCTGCGTTTTCATGGCATGGCGTAGGACCAATTGTAAAGATAGATACTAAAATGGATCAGCATTTATATAAACAGATTTTAGAGCGGCACATGGAACCGTTTGCAGAGGAAAATTTACCATTAAGATGGTCATTCATGCATGACAACGATCCTAAGCACACTTCACGGCTTGTGAAGCAGTTTCTTAGTGATCAGCAAATCAATGTTTTGCCGTGGCCTGCACAAAGTCCTGATCTCAATCCTATTGAGAATCTTTGGAACGATGTGGAGAAAGCTGTACAACCGAAAAAACCACGAAATTTGGGTGAACTTTGGAATGCCATACAAGAAAGTTGGAATTCCATTCCCCTGGGCCGTTGCCAAATTTTGGTTGAAAGTTTGCCTCGCAGGTTAGAAGCAGTTATACGCCAAAAGGGATTCCCTACTAAATATTAATATAAAAATATATTAAAACTCAGGTGAAAGCTTTTGTTTCAAAATGTGCTAATTCTATGGCCACAAAAAAATGTAGCCTTATATATACATAAATAGAAAAACATTTAAAAATAACTTCCGAACTTAAATTAACTGTTTATTTTTAAGAACATTAAATTTTTTTATTTTTCTGTAATAATGAACTTAAAATAAAACAATTAATAAATAAACATTAACAAGTCTTTTTAAAATACATGCTGCGTGTGCTAGTTCTTTGGCCAACACTGTATGTAGAGGCGTGTTGTCTTGCAACAATTTATGTATGCTGTTAATTTCTACTAGTGAACATTAGATTTATTGTAATTTATAAAGTGCTATTTATGTATTTCTTTAAAATATTGTTGTGCAATAATTTATGTTTACCATTTATTTCTACTAGTGAATTTACACCTAATCTATCAATTATCTTATATGGTCCGTGATAGGAACTCTGTAATTTCCTTTTATTTCCTAAACCTACGAAAACTAAATCACCTATTTCTAATGTTGCTTCATTCTTATTTCTATCATACTCTATTTTTCTTTTATGTTAAACTGTTTCAATCATATCTCTAGCCCTATTGATAGATGTTTTGAACCTAAGTTTTAATTCATTAGTGTAATCTTCTATATTATAAATTTTGTCATGTTCATTTGTAATATCACTCGGAAGTGATGGTAGTTTACCAAATATTAGTTCATACGGTGAATATGATGTATCTACGTGAGGCGTAGTATTATACGCAAATGTGTAATAAGGGACCCATTTATCCCATCTGCAAAAGATAATAAATATTCGTTCAGAACCCTACGATTTCTTTCTAGAGCTCCAATAGTCTGAAGTTGTATAGAGTCGAAAAAATTTGTCGCGTGTCTAGCAATTTACATCAACAATTTACATCAACAAGCGTGGTTGCAATTGTCTTAGCTTCTTTTGTTGCGATAGGATGTGCTATGGTGAATTTGGTAAGTTCGCATTGGATAGTTAAAATATATCGATTTCCATTCGACATTTTTAATGGACCTACTGTGTCTATAGATACAGATTCGAAACTTGTTGTTGGTGTATTCGTTATTGTTAAACTCTCTTTGATATGTCTATGTATTTTATTTCTGTGACACTTTTCGCAGTTATTTATGTCGTATTATTCATATTTTTATTTTTCTTTTATTTCAATTTAATATATATTTTTGACGTGATGATCTCACCGCTGCACGTTTGCACCCTTTTTCCTTCTTTTTCTATCTGTTCTGCTTTCTCCACACTATCGCTCTGCTTTCTCCACACTATCACACAACTCTACACAACGCCCCCTATCTGTCAGCGGTGATTCCATCCAAGCAAGAGTTACGCTTGACGTCAACTACAGAAGCCTGTTCACACGACAAGAAGACTGTTCACACTACACAATGACTATTCACACGACACGGCCATTCTGACATCACACACGTCCTCGTGTGTCATTGGTTTTCTGCAAATTATGTCAATGGCTGTCACGTAATATGCTATTTTTCTATTGTAATAATTCCAACGATAACTTAACTTCCAACACTACATCATGCTGCACACCGCCTACAGTGGCAATAATATGAAC
The DNA here is from genome assembly GCA_958299015.1 of Tetanocera ferruginea. Taxonomy (NCBI): domain Eukaryota; kingdom Metazoa; phylum Arthropoda; class Insecta; order Diptera; family Sciomyzidae; genus Tetanocera; species Tetanocera ferruginea. Next base: position 83,315,515 of record OY282640.1, on the reverse strand, counting down.
ACTCCATCATGTTCCACATCACCCACCGTAGCAATACTTTGAGCACATCATCATGCTCCACACCACTCACTGTGGCAATATTCTGAGCACTTCATCATGCCTAACACCACTCACTGTGGCAATATTCTGAGCATATTACCATGCTTTTCACCACTTCTCATGGTACTATATTCAGCACTGAATTCCATTACACAAAAGTAATTTTTATTACAGTATTATAATAATTAACAATATTATCTGTTAAAATTAATTTTACTACAAAGGTACAAAAGTAACTTAGGCCCGTTAACTGATCTCAATTTTAAACAAAGTTTAGCTTAAACAAAGTTTAAAATGCCTTAACCTCAGTTTAAATTTTAACGCCGATACCTCATCTCAAAAAATCTAAGTTTAACTTGGTGAGGCAAGTTTAAATATAAACACAGAAATTCTAGGTTTAAAAAATTTAAACTTAGATTTTGTCAAAAATTCTCTGAGAACATTGGAAATATTCTCAATCATAAACAAAAAATAAAAAATAAAAAAATCATACTTCAAAAAAATCAAAACAATAAACAAAAAACAAACATATTTTAAGTTTTGAAAAAAAAAATATTTCAATGAAACTGACAATTTGCATTATTTTATCAAAAATTTTTGAATTATTTTGATGTTCTACGTCAAAGTTGTAGAATTTTTACTGCAGTGCCGCTCAAATATGTTTTTTAATCTCAGTTTAAATTTTTAAACAGAGTTTAAGAAAACTGCCGATAAAAATGAGATAAGTTACGAAAATAATTTTAACTGAGTTTAAAATTTAAACTCTGTTTACGAAATCTGAGATTAAAGAATTTAAACTTCGGAGATCAGTTAACGGGCCTTAATCTAATTTTTCTTTAACAAGATTCATCACAAAAGGCAAAAAAAACAAATTATTAGTGCTAACAAAAATCAGTACAAAGCAACAATTAGTAAATTAATATAATTTTACAAAGACAAAATAAAATTCTGTAAATCAATTTAACTCAAAGGAGCAAAAGTAATCAATACAATTTTAATTATGTTCATCTATTTCTTCTTCATCATAATCAGTACCAACAGTGCTAACAGGTATTTTTTTTAAACGATCATGAGCATATTTGTATCTTCTTTTAGAATCTAGAGCCATTAGAGTATATCTATCTCCTTCTAATACATCAGTGATCTTGAAAGGACCTCTAAATTTATGATCTAATTTCGTTTGGTTGCGTTCTTCACTTTTAAGTAAGACTAAATCACCTACTTCAAACAATTTTGGTTTACGCTTGGTACTGTCAAAACGAGCTTTTTGCTCGTACAATTTAAAGCCAACTGAACATCAGGCAACGTATCCTGCCAAGAAATTTCCTTGCTAACCTCAACAGTTGTCAACATATTTTTTAGCGTGCTCATTATTCTTTCTACCTGGCCATTTGCACGGCTACTACCAGTAGCTATTAGATGAAGATTGATATTATGAGACTTACAATATTCCTGAAATTCGATACTGGAAAAGCAACGTCCCTGATCTGCAATTATGCGTGCGGGTGCACCAAATAAAGAAACACAAAAAGATACAGCCTTAATGCTGTTGGCACTGTCTATGTTTAAGGTATGACGAAGTATTACATATTTAGTAAATGCATCTATCAGGACGAAAACATATTCCTTCCTATCACTCTTGCCACTTAGTTTTCCAGTGGCATCAATATGAATGGTGTGCCATGGAATTGAAACCTTCGGTATTGAGTGCAACTCTGCCTCAACTTTGCCAAAGTGCGACTTTGCAATTTTGCATGTGATACAGTTTTCAATGAATTTGTGTACATACTTCGCCATATTCTCAAACCAGTATAGATCATATAACTTATCGAGAGTTTTCTCACGGCCCAAATGAAACAGCGCATCATGAGCAGAATTTACAACAGACCATTTATATGATTTAGGAATTATTGGTAAACATTTAGTTCTACCATGCCGTTGAATTTTTCGATATAATATACCTGATCTCATTTCATATGTTCTTAATACATTATTGTTGGGTTCCTGATCAAGATTTCTGATTAATTCCGATATTTCGGGATCTCGTTGCTGTTCAGCACGCAACCAATTGTTAGAGAGTTCAGTAATATTGATTTCTTTTTGCGTTGGCTCGATAGCAATAGCACATGGCTTTTCTGGTAACGGATTTCTAGACAAAAAGTCTGCATGGCACATTCGCTTTCCATCCCTATAGATAATATTAAAATCGAATGTTTGGAGAAATGCCCACCATCTATGAACACGTGGCGTCAAATCTTGTTTTTACGCGAGGATTGGAGGGAATTACAATCCGTTACCACCGTAAAATGACGCCCATATAAATAATGCCTAAAATGTTTAATAGCATTCACCACAGCCAATGTTTCGAGTTCATATGAGTGAAATTTGGATTCAAAACTTGAAGTACGCTTACTAAAATATGCAACGACATGTGACTTATTATTTTGCATTTGCATCAAAACAGCACCGTAACCAACAGAGCTTGCGTCCGTGTGTAATTCTAAATGACAGTCGGGATTAAAAATAGCTAACACAGGTGCATTTGTCAATGTATTAATAACTTTCTTCCTTATATTTTCATGTGCAGGCTGCCAATCTAATTCACTTTTAGAAGAACTAGTCAGTGCGTACAATGGTGCCATAAATTGCGAGAATTTGGGCACGAATCGCCTAAAATATGATGCCAACCCTATGAACTGTCGTAACTGGGTTACTGTCTGTGGAGGTGGTAATGTAACTAGGGCCTCAATTTTTCTAGGATTTGGACGGATCTCCCCATTACACACTTCAAAGCCAAGATACTCAACCTTCTGCTTCATGAACGAGCACTTCTTCAGATTAAGCGAAAAACCAGCTTCTGTTAATATTTCACTGTGTGTAATGTTTTAAGTCACGGCAAAATAACCATATACGGACACCACTACGTGATAAAAGACTAAAAAAAAAAGACCCGTGTCTCCCAATTTTCCCCAAACTCATGCACTTTTTGTTTTATGGGCCACGCCTACCTCCCATACACACACATAAAACTAACAAAATTTTCTAAAATCTCATACAAAAAGCTCTCTAATTTAAGATTACACAGTGCAACACCAAAAAAAATAACCATATACGGACACCACTACGTAATAAAAGACTAAAAAAAAAAGACCCGTGTCTCCCAATTTTCCCCAAAGTCATGCACTTTTTGTTTTATGGGCCCCCAAAGATTTGGGGCCTCGGTATCATTTTCGTAAAAATGTGATCATTTTCTCAGGCTCATATCTTGTAAACCGTTCAGAATTTCGATTTACTCTCAGAGGCAAAGTTGTAGCTCTTGTCATAAGGAACAAAAATTGCCAACATATAAAATCCAAAAAACTTCACCTTCCAGGTCAAACTCGCAAAAAACTTAAAAAATTTCGATTTTTTTTTACCTTTTTTCCCGTGTTCAGGTCCATAGGTAGCAAATTGTTCAAAATTCAAGGAAACAATCAACTACAAAAATGTACCTAAGATCTCAATAAACAAATTTCTAAAACATATAAACTTCCTAGAGATGATTCTTAACACCGTTTTTTAATTTAATTTGTTTTTTATTTACTTCAACATTGAGTTACTATGCTATCTATTACAAAAATATTAAAAAACTAGTAAGGTATATCTTCGACTTGGCCGAAGTTAAAATACCCCCACGACTGATTCTTAAGGGTTAAATAATCTTAAATTAGAGAGCTTTTTGTATGAGATTTTAGAAAATTTTGTTAGTTTTATGTGTCTAAAATACAAACATATCAAATTGTTTTTCTGAAGCATAAATATAAGCCTTTTTATAAAATATTAAATTTTGGGGTTGTATAGGAGGTGGGCGTGTTAGTGGGTGGATGACGCCCATTTTTCTAACACACCTAAGTTTTGACATAGAACACACAAATACCGAGTTTCAGTTTTGTTACTTTAATATTAGTCTCTTTATAGTTTTAAATTTTGGGGTTGTATGGGAGGTGGGCGTGTAAGTGGGTGGATAACGCCCATTTTTCTAACACACTTAAGTTTTGACATAGAACACACAAATACCGAGTTTCAGTTTTGTAACTTTGATATTAGCCTCTTTATAGAGTTTTAAATTTTGGGGTTGTATGGGAGGTGGGCGTGTAAGTGGGTGGATAACGCCCATTTTTCTAACACACCTAAGTTTTGACATAGAACACACAAATACCGAGTTTCAGTTTTGTTACTTTAATATTAGTCTCTTTATAGAGTTTTAAATTTTGGGGTTGTATGGGAGGTGGGCGTGTTAGTGGGTGGATAACGCCCATTTTTCTAACACACTTAAGTTTTGACATAGAACACACAAATACCGAGTTTCAGTTTTGTAACTTTGATATTAGCCTCTTTATAGAGTTTTCATTATTTGTGTTGTATGGGAGGTAGGCGTGGCCCATAAAACAAAAAGTGCATGACTTTGGGGAAAATTGGGAGACACGGGTCTTTTTTTTTTTAGTCTTTTATCACGTAGTGGTGTCCGTATATGGTTATTTTTTTTGGTGTTGCACTGTGTTTTTAATACCTTGTGAACTCTGTCTCCTTGTGTCGCATCAATATCTGATGTCCCCATCACCAGAATATCGTCCATATAGACTACTACATAAGTTCTGGTTAACTCTCCTAACGTGTGCATAACAGCTCGCTGAAACACAGAAGGAGCGTTACGCAATCCAAAAGGCATCGTCAAATATTCGAAATGGCCATCAGGTGACACGAACGCAGTCTTTTGAACTGAATCAGGGTGAACTGGCACCTGATGGTAACCACTGGCCACATCCAATGTAGTGAAATAAAAGCATCCATTTAATCTATCAATCTGGTCTGTTATAAGTGGTAAAGGGAACCTATCAGGTATAGTATTTTCGTTCAACTCCCTATAGTCCACACACATTCTATCCGTCCCATCTTTTTTTTTTACTAATAAAATGGGACTAGCAAAAGGAGAAAAACTTGGTTGAATCACACCTGCTTCAAGTAACTCATCAATCTTGCTTCGTACTATATTGCGTTCACTTTCACTCAACCGATACGGGCGCCTAAAAACTGTCTTATTAGGATCTTTCAATTGAATTTGTATTGGCTGTACTTTAGCCGAAATTTTAGGAGTTCCTTGAATGAAGAAATCTTTGAATTCACTCAAAATCGAAACTAGTTTTTGAATAAATTTTAAGGGCATGTCAGTGTCAATATTATCTACCCGATTCTTCCAAGTTTCTTCTTCACACACATTCACGAAACTGAACCGATCAAATTTTAGACTGTCTGCAGTGATTTGAACTGAAATACCCTGGCTCAAAATATCACGACCAAGTATTATGTAATAACACAAACTCGAATCTGGTAGTACATGAAAAATTATCTCTAGGTCAATATTATTTATTTTTACAACTGATAAAATTTGTATGGTACTGTTAACACTGTTGTTACCAATACCCATCATTCTTACAATACTATACAAACGTTTTCCTTTAATTTTACCAGATATAGACTCTTTAATGAGCGAACACTCCGCTCCTGAATCAAAATAAAATTGTAATTTCTCACCCATGTGCTCCAGAAAACCAGTCGGACTGCTGACTGTGCAGAGGTTAACTTTCTTCTCAACAATTTTGCCAGATCCATCTTTAGAAGGACAAGTTGATGCGTAATGACCCATGTTATTACATTTGTAGCAAACGATTGATGACATTGAAGTTTTCTTTGAAGAATCGGAATGTGATGGTCTGCTGTCATTCTTTTTACATGAAGCCGCTTTATGCCCAAGCTTTCCGCAACGATAACATGTCACAGTTACGTTTGTTGACAATCTAGGCCGTTTTAACTCAGGTTCATTTTCTTTAAAACAGCTAAACCCTGTCTTGTCGACAGACAAAGCCTTCAGCTCATTTAGCATTTGATTTCTGGTAACTATTATCGACGTGAAAGCTAAGCGTCGCATACGCGGCTGAAATTGCGCAATGTGAGCCAATACAACCGAAATCGCTATTTCTTCTGAGGACAAATCTTTGCACCTCATCATAAGTGACGTCATCAAAGTAGAGGCATACGATGCCAAGCATTCACCCGGCTTTGGTCTGTCCTTTTGTAGCTTAATTAAGAAAGCTGCCGCAGATTCAGCGCTTTCATAACGTGTGGAAAAAATATTTTTGAACTCTAGCCAACTCATGCCTGGGAAACAAACCTGTGACAGCCATACAGATGCTGAACCTTTCAATGAAGTGCTTAGTGCAATCATCAGTTCTGCACCTTGAAGAGGCTGCTCACCCATACACATATCTGCTGTTGAAATCAGATGCAGATGCATCTATAGTTGCCGTATCTGGATTAAATTCTGGTAATTTGATATGCCTTTTATTTTCTTTAGGAGCATTCATCGCCTGTAGCAGAGCCATAATATTTTTATTTTGCTACTCAAACAAAATCCGCCATCTTGTATCGGCGCCATTATCGAAGCCTCTAGAATTTTCACCAGCAACACCTCCACCACCACCACCATCGACTTCTGCATTAATCACAGCTGGAGAAGGTGATCCCACTTCTGATGTCGTATTATTCATATTTTTATTTTTCTTTTATTTCAATTTAATTTATATTTTTGACGTGATGATCTCACCGCTGCACGTGTGCACCCTTTTTCCTTTTTTTTCTATCTGTTCTGCTTTCTCCACACTATCGCTCTGCTTTCTCCACACTATCACACAACTCTACACAACGCCCCCTATCTGTCAGCGGTGATTCCATCCAAGCAAGAGTTACGCTTGACGTCAACTACAGAAGCCTGTTCACACGACAAGAAGACTGTTCACACTACACAATGACTATTCACACGACATTTATATATTCTTTCACCATTTTTCTCATGTTCTTCCATATGTAGCGTTTTTTAATTTCAAAATAGTTTTCCTGATTCCTAAATGTCCGCCTGTTCGAGTATTATGATATTCATCTATCAATTTGTATTGTTGAAGAGTTCTATTTATATTTCGTGGAGCTCTGTGTATTATTATCTTAATTGGCGAGGATTTATTAATTATTCATTATATTATTCATTATATTATATAATGAAATTATTCATTATATAATTATTCATTATATTCTTGCTTGAATGTGTTGTGATTATAAAATAACTAGTCGGCTCGATGTTCGTTTTAAGACTGAATTTATTTATTATCATTCTTTCTTACAATAATGTTTTACATGAAATCTTAAAGCTAAGCAAATTTGGAAGTAAGGGAAAATACACCGCTTTGTGATTCATGCCGAATGCTTTAAAAGCTATATGATACCTATAGCAACCATGTAAGGGTTACTCAAGTGCATTGTGACATTTAAAAATAATACTTATTCAGCTTGACACTTTGGCAATATCAAAGTGTCAAGTGGTGATTATTTAGCAAAGTTTAACGTGAGTCATTTTAGTTGTGTATTTTCACTACATCTCCCCTTTTAAAGAGAAAGGTCTTATGGAGATCGTTGATCATGCGATGTCGATAAGAGCTTTCTAAGGCATATTTATTAAATGTAATTTTCACCATGTAGTCATTAATATTTATTTAAAATTATTACTTGTTTCTTTATTTTATTTAATTTTAAAATTTATTGAAACAAAATATATTTAATAATGACATTTAACCTTATTCATTACTTAGTGACTTTAAAAGTTTCTATATATTAGTAGGATTAATTAGCTTATGTTTTGTGTAATGATATAAATTATTCTAGATATTGAAAATATGGTCTAAACATTTACTTCTTAAATATATGAGTTACTAAGATGGAGTATTAAAAATTTTTACATTTTGTTTGTTAATTTTTTGATTTTTCTTTTTTATTTGTATAATAACATTATTTTTTTCATCAATGTCAATTGCTTTAAATGGTCCTTTGTAAATTGGTTCTAATTTGTGAGCAGTGGGATTCTTAATGAATACTTCTTGACCTATGGTAATGTCAGTATTGTTAGTGTTTCGATTACTACTTACTTACTTACTTACTTAGATGGCGCTTACAACCGTTGGTCGGTTTTGGCCTGGTCTAAGAATTTGCGCCAGCCTCTTTTGTCGTGCGCTTGCTGGCGCCAGTTGGAAATTCCAAGCGTCGTCAGGTTATCCAATGCCTGGTCTTTCCAACGGAGATGCGGTCTTCCTCGTCTGCGTTGGCCACCGCTGGGTACCGAATCCAATATTTTTTTCGCTGGAGCTTCGTCGTTCATTCTCTCGACATGACCTAGCCAGCGAAGCCGCTCTATTTTAATACGCTTGACTATATCGATGTCGGCATATAGCGCATTACGGCATTATAGCAAATAATAACAGTATCTTCAGCAACGAAGTGAAGAAAAAGCGGTGAGCACAAGGAAGAGTGCAGAGGCTCACAGCAGAAAAATTTAGAAGATGAGTGCAGCGAGATAAACTCAGCTGCAGCGTAATAGTGTGAGTGTGATCGTAGGTGTTAGACGTAGTGCTCGTGTATTTACAATGTGCACCAACTTGTTTTTTCCTCTTCTTCGATTTGCTGTATACTCTGATCGCTATGTAAATGTTTTATTATTATATTTTTATTTTTAAGTTTTGTGCACGGCAAACTTTTTCAATGTAATCTGTTGGAAGCAGAGTTTAATTTCAAGGAAACACAGTAACAGAATTTAAATAGAACAAAAATACTTCTTTATTTGATTAGCATCAACTCTGTACTGAAAAATAATTCATTTCATATATTTAAAAGAGCATAAGAAAAATAGTAAGTGTGAAAGAAAAACAAAAAAAAAATGCAAAAACAAATAACATGTTAATATGCATGTACAAATTTAAAGGAAGAGAGCGTTATTTTCAACACTCCCTCTTGCTATCTTCTTTAAAAAATATTTAGCTTTTATACAATTCAAATTTCAAAATTAAATTATTATGCTTCTCTACTGACAATGGTTTTGTTAATTGATCTGCCAACTGATATTGGACAAAAATTTCATTTTGAGATCGCATGTGTAAAAATATTGTGTGTTGATGTGTTGAGTTCGCTTTGAAGACTGTGGATTTATAACTTAATCGCTTGTTGATTATCGCAATTTAGTTGTGTTGGTGAACATTGTGGTAAACCTAGATCAGACAGAAGCTTTCTTAGACACAACTGCTTTGGTTGCTGAACACAGTGCCACGAATTCAGCTTCAGTTGGCTTCAGATAATGCTATAATCGTCTGCTTACTTGAACTCCACGCCAAGGCGCCATGATTGAGCAATACAATCCACCCAGTTGTGCTTTATCTTGTATCAGAATCAGAGTCTCCAGCCCAATCAGAATCACAATAACTTATAATAACTTATTCTTAGTGTTTTGTGCCGGTGAAAATGTTATGCCCATATCATTTGTGCCTTTAAGGTATCTAAAAATACGTTTGACGCCTTTCCAATGAGTTTCGTTCCGATTTTCCATATGGCAACTTAGAACTCCAACTGCATAAGCAATATCTGGACGCGAACAGACCAAAAGATACATTAATGATCTGATAGCTTCTCTGTATGGAAAATATTCACCGCCAGTGCTAACATTTTTCGTATAAATCATTCCGGGAGCTGTTGGAGAAGAAACAGAAGAACAATTTATATGATAAAATCGATCAAGTATTCGATCAATATTTGCTGATTGATATATTTTAAATTTTCTCTGCTTTCTCTCCCTCTTAATCTACATGCCGACGACAAATTCTGCTTCTTGTTGTAACGAGTGTTTTTGTTTCGAAGGCTGAGGTATGCTCAGCCGCTCCAGGGTCCGTCCAAGGGATCTCGCAGCCCTTGTGCAAAAATAAGTTTTCCTTAAACAGAAATTAAATAGATTAATTAATCGCAGAATTAGTCACGGTTGACGTTAAGGTCATCACAATCACTAAACCTCAAAGGTTTTACCTCGGCACGGTTAATAATCTATTTTGTTCTTCTTTTTTATTTTATTTAATTTTTTTTTTTTTAACTAACAATTATATTTTTCTCTACATAAAAATAAACAAAATTTATTACAAACATTAGTGGCAAAGTGCGCACGGGGGCAGAGGTCCAAACGGATTCAGGCGGCAGACGACAGAAGGCCGACGGCAAAACAGGCCTTCACAACGCTGACCTACTTAGAATACGGTGGGTTGCTGAACCCGACAAGCCGAAGCTTTAGTTTGACCGGAGTCGAAAAGCCGGAGCTTGAGTTTGACCGGAGTCGCAAAGCTGGAGCTTAAGTTAACCAGGACTCGACAAGTAACTGAGGGTAGGCGGCTTGATTACAGAAAACTGTAATCAATTTTACTTCCCTGGCTTTATTACCACCCGAAAATTGACTTTCGATTAAAAAAGATTAATCGCATCAAGCGAACTCAACATGCCTAAACCGACATTTTGCGCACTACTTATTTAATGTTCACTGCTAACTACATGTGAATCATATCATTATTATCATGATAGAAAGTGATACAATGCAACGTCATTAAAATATTGTGTCTGTTTACATTTCTGCTAAACGGGTTTTGTGTGTATGTGTGCTGCACTGCGATAGAAACATTAAGCAGCCTTCACTGCGCTTAGTGCTTAGATGGAGAACCGCATTGGATCATCGCTTGCACACCCTTCATTATTATTTTTTTTTTCATATTTTATTCTACATTATTTATTTATGTTTTCCCCTGTTTTTTAATAATTACTTCTATATTTTTTTTATTTTGTAAATTTATGCATTGATTTCTTTTTAGTTTAAATGTTTGGCTTCGGCGATTCCATGTTTAGCCAAAGCATGCAGTTGTTGGTGTTGGTAGACAATTCGGCAGCTGCATGATTAATAGAGCGTCGCATGGAATTGCCGTCGGTATTTAAAATTACTCTTTTTTCTTTTATTATAGGAATATATAATATATTTATTTAAAATTTTTTTTAACGACTGAAGTCGTTACATTGTTTAAAAAACTGCATTAATTTTATATTATATATATATTTATTTTAATATTTATATTGGAATTGCCGTCGGCATTTAAAATTACTTTTTTCTCTTTTATGATAGGAATATATATATATTTATTTAAAATTTTTATTTGTAACGACTTCAGTCGTTACATTGTTTAAAAAACTGCATTAATTTTTCCAATATGTCACTTTTCTCTTTGAGGAAGTACACAAACAATATCTAGTAAAATCATCTTTTAAAAGCATAAGGTGAGCTCATTTTGCAGCATAAATCGACATGAAAAGTTTCACCAGGAATGTTTGCTCTGTGCGATACAGATTTATCAAATCTTAAACGAGTTGCTTCCCAAGCACACGTCCTTCGCAAAAAGGATTTTTTCTATCAATTTTGTCAAAATTAGTTCCTATTACGACTTGTTGGTTGAACATTTTCAGCAGAGTTTCAAAATTAACGTGCCCTAGACGTTCATGCCAGGTCTTTATTGTTGTAACAGCATTCAATTCGGATAAATATACTGGTTTCAAGTTCATTCTGTACAGCTTTCTTTCGCGAAAGCTATCTGCCAAAATTTTATTATCTTTCTTAAATAAAACACGCTGACCACCTTTGAGAAAAACCACATCGATTCCTTTTTCCGTTGCTTGAGAAATTGACACAAAATTTCTATTCAACTCAGGAACGTAGAGAACATCTTTAAGTGTATACACAGAGTCGGTCTTATCAGCACACAAGCTCTCATCAATGTCACCAGGACCATCAGCACCATATATGTAATACTTCTATATTGGCAGCACGCTTAAGGTACATTCGCCAACATTAAAGTGCAGATATATTGTTATATGAGCGAGAAAATATATTAACGAATATACCCGAAATTAAATTTCAAAATAAACTCCCGCTGAAAACTCATATGGTCAGATGCACCCGAGTCAGCATACCAATTTATTTTAATATTTTCATTTATTGATGTCATTAATACTGACTGTAGCGTAAATAATTGTTCTGCTTCATTCTTTCGCTCTTCATTCGATTGTTTTTCAATCATTTGATTTTTTCGCTCGCTATTTATGTAGCTCGTGTTATTGTTGCTTTGACCATTTGTTCTGTTTGCATTATGACGCTGTTTATGAAAACATTCACCTCCTCAATGTCCAGACTTGTGGCAATAATTGCATTTACCTGGCCTTACCCTTGGGTTGTTGTTGTAACTGCTTTTATGTTTGTTTCTGCTAATTGCATACGCCGCGCTGGAATTCGAACTTCCCGCTATCCCTGGCACTGTGCTACTACATGTTTGCCTAAAATTCATAACTGCTTCTTCGTTTATGAGATGATCCGTTAATTTTTCGATGGTTTGTTCGTTGCTTGGCACTGCATATCATGCCGTTCCCACGTGATGAAATTTTTCTGGTAAACTACTTGGAACTTTTGCTACTACCATGAGTGGCTTCTGTTCCAAACCCAACTCTTTGAGTCGTTGCGCCAACGAAGTTAAACTATTTAGCAATAAAATAAGAGACACTTTCAGTTTCATATATTTTTGAACTCATAAATTTTTCAAGAAGTAATTGCGCCGATTGCTCACTCTTTTCTGCATGCATGGTTTTAAGCAGAGATAAAGAGATGGGAACTTCCATGCGAAAGGGATAGCATGATGTGCGCCTTATGTCAAAAATCGTCAATACTAATGCAAATGCTTTAACTGTAGTAGTAAAACTATCACCACAATTCGCAAAGAAAAAACTTTTTCGCGTAAAATCTGACCACTAAGGCGTAAAACTTCCACCATGGCATGAAGTCGTGACTACATTCAGCGGACTCTATTGTTTACAGCTTGTCACTGATGTGTAGGATTTTTATGTCGCTGTTGCCATTAAATGAAGCAAACAATTTATACTATTAAGTCATATCTGCTTAGATATCAATAGATTTATTATGTTTAATTTACAAAAATAATTTTTCACCCAAAATTTAATGATATGCACATAAAATATGCGCTCTAACTCTAATAACATAAGCATTTGTTGTTAATATCTCAAACTATTCAACACACGGTCCTGAATTTTCAACTTCTAGCGTTTGATTTTGGAACATTATTATAAAATAACAGCGCTAACTTAAGTTTTGCTACTAGAATAACTGTGTCCCTTGAATGCAACCACCGTATTTTAATTTTAACTTCCACGGTCTGATACCTGAGAGCAATGTTGCATAAAAACGTAGTTTTGTATAATTTGGAGTAGGCTTTTATGGCAAAAGTACGCATTTATGTATGTTGTGTATTAGAATGGGGAACTTCTACATAAGTCGTATCTCTATTTAGACAACGAATGCAAACGCAACGAAGCGTTACATAAAATTTAATTTGCACGTAGATATCAAATTCGTAGTTCAAAGTAGCGAAGCGTTGTTCTATTGCAGACAAACTCTACATTACTCTGAATTGCGTTATATGACAATAGTATGAGTGAACATTAATTGGGATGCAAAAAAAAGATTAATTGGGATGATAACAGCATGAAAACTACACTTACACCGTTAGCTTACAAAGTTTCATACATTTAGGCTGTGTGCAAGTTGAACTAAAATTTAAAGAATTACTTTTATTTTCATTGGAAATTTCCAGTCCTGCATTAATTTAGCAAAACAGCTGATAAAACTGTGCGAAATCACTTTTGACAACCAAATCAGCAGTAATTTTTCATGCTTTGTGAGCTGTCAAAAATATGGTGTAATGTTGCCACATGGTTGAGAGAAAATTTACAAATTATTTTCATGCCGTATATGAGAATATATTCGCTGTTTTTGCTTACGATTTCAACGCTATATTGAAATCAATCAAGAAAAATTATTTGTTCCTTTACATGTTTGAAATCTCTTTGGATAATTCAAATTCAATAAAAATGAGTTTGAAACAAATATGCAATTTACGTTTTCGCTGAAATTTATCATACCGAAGAAAAATTCCTATTTTAATTTTTTCACAAATTCTTAACACAATGTTTGTCGCAGCAGTGTGTAACGCGTCTATTCGCCTTTTTACCAGATGAACATTTAAGTCTTTTAATCACATGAAATGCCATAAAGGCATGGTGTTATACTTATGGACCTTTCCCCTATGTATGCATTTTTTGTGTTTTTTTATGGTTTTTTATGAATATTTTTTAATGAATAAGTGATTTACTTTTATACGGAATGTTAAAAACAATGTTCTAAAACAATGGTTATATTTCTCAGCTTTTTACGAAATTTATACCGTAAACCACACGGGTTTTTTATTCGGGCTAATGAGGTCCAAATACATAAAAGAAAAAAATATTGAGGCTTGTCACCTAAAGTGTAGTTGGGCTGTGGCAACCCTTTTCTATCCTAAATCGTCTCATACTCAAAAAAAATCTATTGCGAAAATATGAGCTCAATCGGCCCAGTATTTTAAAAGTCCTTGCCATCAGTGTGACGTACAGACCTAAGACAATATTTATGCAAATAGTGATTGCCACTTGCACGCATACCGCCTTAATACCAAGTAGTGGAGCGGGGGGCTAGTTGTAACAGGGGTAAGTTGTAACACGGTATTTTTGCCTAGAATATGAAAGTTTTTTTTACAAGTCTCTCTCTCTTTTATTTCATCCTATATTACGCGCTCTTTCAAACGAGACCCGTTAGTGTCTCATCGGACTTTACATCGAGTGGGCGCAAACATAGGCTTTATTTCTAGCAGTTATTATAAAATATATATCTTTCTATTTTTTGCTTTTTGAAAGCGTCTTAAGGGTTTTTAAAACTAATTAAATTTTAGTCGGAGCATATTTTATTACAGTTTACTGATATATATTTTTTTTTCTTCAAATTAAGTTGATTTTTATATATTAAAATGTTTGTTAAAAATTATACTGCGGGGCAAGTTGTAACAATTTTGTGAGGTAAGTTGTAACATGTAACAACTTGCTCCACACATTTGAACTGGCTATTCGATGTTTATTTATTTTATTATTATATCTTAATAATTTTTTGCAGAATGAGAAATTATAAACGAAATTCTATCGGGCAACTCAAAGTAAAGAAATTTTCGAGTTGGCTGCTATTGCAGTTAAAGAACAGAAGACAAGTGTGAGAAAATCTTGTTCAATTTGTGTCAGTTTCTTTACATAGATACATAAAAAAATAACATTGAATTGTCATTTGTTGGGTACAAAAACCCAGAATGGTGTTTAAAGATAAAGATGAAGATAAAATATCTTCGTGCCTACTGACGTGTGCAAATATCTCTTTTGGACTGGTTCTAATAGAGGTGAAAGAGTTGGCATACCTACCAATGTGCTGTTCACCAAATATACCAGCCTCATAGCAGTAAAATAATATGACTGGCCCTGATTAGTTAAAAAAATTCATTAAAAAAACAAAATTCACAACTTTCTCTAAGGACTCCTGAAACCACTTCTCTAAGCCGGGCCAGGTTCAACGATTAAGAATTTTTCAAAAAATATGAAACTCGTAATTGGTGAAACAAGGCCTTAATGTTGTTAAATACTTGAATATTTTTAGTTTTATCAATTGAAAATAAATGAGTAAAGCAAAAACTTCAGTTTTATTGCTTGTTACAACATGCCCCAAGGCTGTTACAACTAGACCCATGCACGGGGTAAGATGTAACACTTGCAATTTTTTTTTTAAAATGTCCCTCAGTAACAAAATGCTTCCTATTCCAAAATTTTTTTTTAACGCAAGGATAGTCAAATATTTAACCTTTCAACTCATGTTTTTAAAACCATGATATATCGTGTAGTTTCGTTTTCCCATCATATTTTCCAAAAAGTGTTACAGCTAGCCCCCCGCTCCCCTTTAAGTTTTTTAATTCGTGGGTTTTTTTAATTCGTGTGGGAATTTTTTTTCCACACATTTTTTAATTATATTCGCGTATAATTATATTCGCGTATATTGCATTTAGTTAAGGTTTGCATTTTGAGTAAATCGTAAGTTACAAGGTTGAATTCTCACTCTGCACGCTATTTTTCATGGAATTTTTAATGTTTGTGGACATATTGAGGCATTTTCGTGGTATTTTTTAATTGCTGTGGTATTTTTTTAATGAAAAAACTACCGTGGGAATTGGTGTGGTAATTTTTAGTTTGCTTGTGGGAAAACTGTATTTTCTGTGGGAATATGGGTTGGCAGCTATGGAAACATAGCGTGTTTATTAAACTGGCTTAATCAATTCTGTTCTTAATCTTAATTGATTCTGAATTCTGTTCTGTTCGGAATTAATAAAGACATCAATGGCGCAACCAGGAATTTTTTTTTGGGGGAGTTTTATCAAATGTAGAACTTATATATAAAAACAATTTTACGTAATTACAGCGGCTGAGTTGAAGCGGTTAGTGCGTTAAATTTTTGCACTTATGGTTCTTTGTTCAAACTTCAGGCATGACCAGCACCATATTTTTTTTTTTTTTTAAATTAAAACGGTCACTGTCAGGACATTCTATCCGTACAGAAGGTGAACAGCAGTGGGAGCGGTCGTTTTAAAATAATCTGGCTTCAACGTTGTTTAGGATCTGTTCGGCTTAAATATTTTGCAAGCACCAGTTGTAGGCCGTTTAATGGATTTTTTTCTTATTTGGCAGTTGTACGAAGGTTATAAGGCTTGAGCTAAAATATTTTCTTTTTACTCGGGTCCCAATAAGGTCAGCAAAAATTCAATATTTTTCTCCCCACACATTCAGAAAAAAATTCCTACCTTTCTCCGATAAAAAATTTCTCTATTTTCGATAATTCAATTAGAATAAATTTTCTAATAAATATTTCTTCACTTGTGGGAAATGGAAATATTTCAATGTCTCTAATAATGATAGGTATTTTTCTCGCACAAAAAATTCTCATTTATAGAGAAAAATTCAAGGAAAATGAAAAATTACTAAATTTTAATAAAAAATTCATTGTGCGAAGTATTTTCTTCAATAAAATGAAATTTTTTTTCAAAAATAAAAAAGTCTTATTCTCTAAAAACGATATATTTTTATATATTTCCATTTTTATCAATTTTTAGGGATTTTTTAGTACCACATTTAGAGAAAAGCATTCTCTGGAGCAAACTCTATAATATATTTGAGTGCAGTGAAAATTTTTCATCCGTAAATCACTTCGGTGTAAAAATACCCAATTGGCTGGCACTAGCTTTAAAATTTGTCCTTTAGTGAGCACTAATTATGCTCAATTCCGAAAGTAAAAACCGCTAAATTTCTGACACCTTGAGATGAAAAACAAAGAGTCTGAATTTGAAAAAATCGTTTGGTATTACTTGTCCAATGCGCAAATGCTGACGAAATCGAAATAATATATTTTTAACGATAGGTCTTTCCTACACTTTTCCAAAATCGGTTAATATTTTTGCGCAATTTTGAAGGATTTTCATGAAACTGATTTTGAAAATCCAATGGAAGATTATGAATAAGGCGAATAACTATATTATGTCACTGGATGGGCGAACAGAAGAAAAATTAAACCAACATATTTTTACCTAATAAGCCATAATTCCTTAATATCGGATAATATTTAAAAATGTAGAGAAATTTTATGAAATGTATTTTGGGAACAACGATGGAAAATTAGAAATTGTAAATTTTTTTCTTCACTTTCGGAAGTCAATCGGAATTATTTTTATAATGAATCACATGACTTCACTATAAACTTTATTCTGTAGAGTTTGTGTTATCGATGTTTAAAAAATGACTTTAAAAAAGGACGAAAAATAAATATTTAAAGGGGAAATTTGTTTGATTTTTCCAGTGGCGAGTGATTAAACCGATTTTCCTCAAATTTAGGCTTTTTTACTATGTCTTACTTTTGAATTAATTTGTTTCCAAATAGTTCAAGTTTCCTCCATGCTATAAGTTGAAAAGATAACTCAAATCGAAGTATTGCAAACAACCCTTCAAGTGGTCAGAATCTTTTTAATAATAAACTTTTTTCTTCAGAATGCATACCTTTTTTGTGTTTTTTTGAGACCCCAAAAAATCCATATATTGTCATTTTCATTTGTGGTGACCGTGGCATGCAGGTTATTCTTTTTAATAATAAACTTTTTTCTTCATACCTTTTTTGTGTTTTTTGAGACCCCAAAAAATTCATATATTGTCATTTTCATTTGTGGTGACCGTGGCATGCAGGTTAAGTGTGTGGCTTAGCATGCTCGGAGCCCGGGTTCGATCTTCAGCCGCGGCGAAAAGTTTTTTTCAATAAAGCAGACAATGACAAACCTCAGAGAGTAAATAATGCCATGTAAAGCTTCTTGAGAACATGAACTTAAGCCGTTCGGAGTCGGCATAAAACATGTAGGTCCAGTTATCGGTCAATTGTGTGCAAACATTTAATAACACACACAACACAATTGATCATAAGAAGCTCGGTCAAATTCCTTTTAAGGGCTGAAATGCCCAATTTTGTTTTTGTTTGTTTGTTTTCATTTTCGAAAAGAGGTTGTTTTAAATACGTGTACAATATGTATTTTTCATGATATTCACATGAATTTAAAATTACCACAATTATTACCACAATTATAGTGCCACAATTATATAAAATGTGAGAAATCGATATTCAAAAGTATCCTTCACTAAAATATTATTTAATTGCCATAATTACTGTTTGATTTTGGAAAATTTTGGTGGGTATATATATATTAGTGGGTACATATGAGTTTTTAGGTACGCAAATCGATTTCTTTTAACCAGTTTTTAGTTAAATGTGCGCCAGATAGCGCTCCAGTACAAAATTCATGATTTTCGAATATTTATATATTTTAACACTTATAAAAAACGCATTTTTCATAGTACTCAGTTTGGATTAAACAACGCCATACGATACACCAGAAGAAAGAAGAGCTAAGTACTTTTCCAATAATCTTAAATGCATTTTAATATCAAGAAAAATAAATTTTTTATAGGTGTTTAAAAAAAATATTTTTTAGTTTTTAAGAGTACTTCTTACTTTTGAGTCGGTGTCCGGCTCACTTTTTTTTCTCCATACAAAATCGATCCGGCTTAATGTGCAGTGTGAAGGAATAAAATATGACTAATTCAGCAGATTATGCATCAACCAGAATCGATTTGGAATATACATTTGGGGTTTTCACTCATTTCATAAAACGTGTGATTGCTTTTCATGTGACTCACTTTGATTGAATACTATTTTGCTTGGTACTACAATAATTTTTGGGGGGTTTAAACCCCGAAAGCCCCCTTTTGGTTGCGCTTATGAAAGACATTATATCAAAGCAACTCTTTTTTAAATAGTACTTTTTTTCGGAAACGCAACCCTTTCTGTCTGCTTATACTGCCCCGACAACAATCAGTTCGTACGGCTGCATCTATATATATAAAAAGAAGTGTACGTTTGGTTGAAATCGCATCACTTCAGAACGGCTGGACCGATTTGGATAATTTTTTTTTTAAAATGTTCGTTTTAGTCCAAGTTAGGTTTTTAAGGAAAATTGACCACGCCCACTTTTGCGCCCACTTTTTTTGATTTATCTAAAATCGGAAAACGGCTGGACCGATTTGGATAATTTTTTACCAAATGTTCGAAGTAATCCAATTTAAGTTTTGTCGGAAAGAAAAATTGACCACGCCCACTTTTTTCGATTTATCTAAAATCGGAAAACGGCTGGACCGATTTGGATAATTTTTTTTCAAATGTTCGTAGTAATCCAATTTAAGTGTTTACTGAAAGAAAAATTGACCACGCCCACTTTTGCGCCCACTGTTTTGATATATATATATCTAAAATCGCAGAACGCCTGCGCTGATTTTTTTTTTAAATGTATGTAATAGTCTACAAAAGTTTTTTACATAAAGAAAAATTGTCTACAATATCGATAATATCAATATTATCCATTATCAATATTAAATTTCATTTTCACACTTGACACTTTTGAAGTTTTCAAGATGTCACATATCAGAAGACACTTGCTTATTTTTTATTCACACCACCCAATGTACCCAGTGTGCTTTCTTTTTCATTTGGATTCCGACGTAAACAGACATAAATTTTGCCGAAGCAAATTCTTTTGGATAATTTTATTACTTACAAGCAGCAATTGTTCTATTAGATGAATGTTCAATGAGCCACAAAAAATCACTGGAGACAACTGGAGACATCGTACAATGAAAGATTTACGTGGCAATCAACAACTTTTCGGTGGTGCATTGATATTATTGTCTG
Organism: Tetanocera ferruginea; assembly: GCA_958299015.1. Taxonomy (NCBI): domain Eukaryota; kingdom Metazoa; phylum Arthropoda; class Insecta; order Diptera; family Sciomyzidae; genus Tetanocera; species Tetanocera ferruginea. The sequence goes on along the minus strand of OY282640.1, from coordinate 83,295,297 downwards.
GTGATTTTCGACAAACATTGCCCGTGATTGCACGATCCACACCAGCGGATGAAATTAATGCATGCTTGAAGTCTTCCTTTCTGTGGCGATATGTCCAAAAATTGACATTGCACATAAATATGCGTGTTCAGTTGCACAATGATCAATCTGCAGATCGTTTCTCGAAACAATTGTTAGAAATCGGCAATGGAAAAGTTCAAATCGATAATGCAAATGGTTTGATTACTTTGCCAGATAATTTCTGTACAATTCTCAAATCAAAAGAAGAACTGATTGAACGCGTTTTTCCAAATATTGTACAAAATTACAGAGATCACAATTGGTTGAGAGAACGCGCAATTTTGGCACCAACAAATTTACATGTCAATGCAATTAATTTTCTGATCTAAGAAAAATTACCAGGTGCAGTGACATTATATAAATCTATTGATAACGCAATGAATAACGATGATGCCATACATTATCCAATCGAATTTTTAAATTCATTAGAACCACCTGGTATGCCACCGCATTGTTTAAATTTAAAGGCCGGCTCATCAATCATTTTGCTACGGAATTTAAACGCACCAAAACTGTGCAATGGCACCAGATTGGCTGTAAAAAAATTGATGCCGAATTTGATTGAAGCAATAATATTGACTGGAAAAGCTAAAGGCGAAATTGTACTCATACCGCGTATTCCGCTGATACCAACAGATATGCCATTCGAATTCAAGCGTTTACATTTTCCGGTGCGTCTGTCATTTGCCATGTCCATAAATAAGGCGCAAGGACAAACGCTTCAAGTATGCGGATTAAATTTGGAACAGCCAAATTTGGAACGCTTTGGAAAAACAAAAAAATATTGTTTATCAAAATGTATTGGATTGAGTTCGGTGATAAGAAATCATAAAGTTCGAAATACAACTATTTTTTAAGATTTCATACAAAAAACAACACTTGGTTTCACTTTACTGTGTCTTATAAATTGCTAAAAGAAATGTGTGAATTTTTCAGCATTGATACAAACTGGACTGATGCAACATTAACGTTATGTTAAAGTTTGAATCATTAGTAGTAAAAGCTTTCATATAATCTTTTTGTAACCGAAATAGTATAATTTCACAATTTTTCTTCAGTGTAACGAAGTGCTCCGGGTTTCGCTATATATTTATACTTTTCCAATATAGGTGTCGGGTGTAGCAACGCGCACCGGGAATTGCTAGTATTTTAAAATATTTACTCTTTCAACTTTTATTTATAATAAGAAAACAATATTTCTGATACAAAGTTTGTAGCATCCTTAAGCTTGAAATGTAATTTTTTAGAATTAATAGCAAAAGTAAAAAAATTACAAAAACAACAAGGTTAATAGCGAGATTTACCAACACAGTCATAACATGCAATCCAAAAACTGACAATATTCAATTCGTACGATAGAAAGAATTCAAGTGTGCACAAGGATAACGGGACAAATTATTTTTTGCTGATCCTGTATAACAATTGAAAATGCATTGGGAATGTTTTGAGAATAATTTGCATAGATTGAAATATGGTTTTTATTATGTGAATTTTGGATAAACGAGTACCAGTGCTTTCATTTTCAATTTTGCAGGAAAAGAAAGAACCACCGTTGACTGCAAATGTATGCAAATGTTTCCGAGTCCATTCAAGGCTTACACATCTCCCGGTCATGTTCAACGACATTTTCACTATGTTTCTCACTGAAGTCCGTTCTTTTTCTACTATTATGGCCTGCAATGCTCGTATATCTCAATCATTTACTTTTGATTTATTACCTCCCAGTGCTGCTGTGGCTCAACTGAGCCGATATTCACATAATTGTTGATGACGTATTGGACAGTTGACTATGCTAATCCTAGGGGCTATGCAATATTGTGTTAAATGAAGTTTTTAACAATTAACTTTCTAATTTCTTCACAAACCTCTTTGCCACGTGCGATAGTAGAAAATCATTCAAAAAAACTACTGGTATAAAACTTATAATATCAAACATCTTATATATCAAAGAGTGACCGAAATTTTTTCAAAACATTCCCAATACATTCTCAATTGATATACAGAATCAGCAAAAAATAATTTGTCCCGTTATCCTTGTGCACACACGCATTCTTTTTATCGTACGAATTGAATGTTGTCAGTTTTTGGATTGTATTTTATGACTGTGTTGGTTAATCTCGCTATTAACGTTGTTGTTTTTGTAATCTTTTTTACTTTTGCTATTTATTCTAAAAAATTACATTTCCAGCTTTAAGGATACTACAAACTTTGTATCAGAAATATTGTTTTCTTATTATGAATAAAAGTTGAAAGTCGTAATATTATAAAAAATGCAGGCGTACGAATTGATTGTTGTCGGGGTAGTAACGAACTGACCGCGATATAGGACATGAACAAGTAAGAACCACGGTTGCCACCTCCAATTCCCACAAAAATTACCTTTTTCCCACAATAACAAATATTTATTACCACAAAAATTCCCATGGTAAAAATTGATCAAAAAATCCCACCACAATTAAAAAATACCATTTAAAATCCCACAAACATTTAAAAATACCACAAAAATACCACGCATTTCAAAAATACCAAAAACCTTATAAAAAATTACATTTCCAGCTTTAAGGATACTACAAACTTTGTATCAGAAATATTGTTTTCTTATTATGAATAAAAGTTGAAAGTGGTAATATTATAAAAAATGCAGGCGTACGAACTGATATTAATACCACAAATATTAATTACCACAAAAATTCCCATGGTAAAAATTGATCAAAAAATCCCACCACAATTAAAAAATACCATTTAAAATCCCACAAGCATTTAAAAATACCACAAAAATACCACTCATTTTAAAAACACCACAAAAAATTCCATATGCATTGAAAATTACCACATGTATTACCACTGACAGTAAACATTTTCAAACTTATTGGATTTAAATACTTTCTTTGTGTTTTATAATAAGAAATATTTATTAATATTAAATTAAGTTTCATTAACATTAAAATTGGGTTTAGATAAAAATATTTTCGTTTCATTGAAAATATACATTTCATTTGAAAACAAATCATAATCATTTTTATTACAATCAACCTTATAAAATTTTTTTGTTTGTGATAAACGTTTGGCATGAAGAATAGCAGAGACCAAGGCCCTATTGCACCAACAACTTTTCACTTTTCACTTTGCAACTTATCGTAATATTAAATAATTTTGTGTTGCACGAAACAAAAAATTGATAATTTTTTTTTTTGAGTTATGAAAAGTGAAAAGTACTCAATTTAAAAATTTTTGCTTTCGGAAATTGGATAAGTGAAAAGTGATAAGTTTTATTTTGAAAACTGATAAATTTGTCAAAATTGTATAGATATGAAAAGTTTTTGTTGCACCAAAAAATTATTGAAAACTTATCAAATAAAATTTTGATAAGTTTTCATTACATTTGCTAAGAAAAAATTTACTTTTCAATAAAGTGTTCCTTACAAAAAACGACCTAAAAAAGTGATTTTATTCATCATTATTAATATTAGCTACACAGAGTGTCAACAATCCAAAATATCTAAATTTGAAAGTATTTTTGAAGATGAGGTTATTCAGAGAAATTTATCAGTTCAATCCATATATGTAATACTTCTATATTGGCAGTACACTCAAGGTACATTCGCCAACATTAGAGTGCAGATATATTATCAATTTCAGTTGATATTTTTGTTGTTTGAATTTTTATTGTTTGAATAATTATTCAAAGCATTATAATGCTTTCTTGAATTTTTGGTTTTTTTTTAATTGAATCATATTTTACGCTTTGTTCTTATAATTGTAGTATAATGGTGCGAAGCTATTATTTATGCAAAGCAAAAAAACATAACATATTTTTCATAACAACCGCCCCTGTGACGAAGTGACATCTTCTTGTGTGTAGTAATTTTCATATATTCAAATATACTAATACAAACAACAAAATCTTAGGTAGGCTATCTCTCTTTGATTTCGTAGTTGAAATTCATTGAAAATGTAGGTTGCTGCCAATATGGAAGTATTACATATATGGTACAATCCAAAAACAAATGTTGACAGTGTTTTTGATTAAGAAAGCGTGGCTGTGAGCATTGTCAGTTGCTTTTCAGCATTTGTTGAAATAACATTTCTGAGCGTAATTTTTTACCATATAGCGAGAAAATACGTAAATGTGATCTTCGTTTTTCTCTGCTTTAAACACAATCAAAGAATCTGATAGTATTTGTGTGCCCATCGCTGCTTTACAATTAACAACTACCTACCTTGTATTGAACAGGTATGAACTGAAAAGGCACATTAACTGCAACAATTAAACAACAAATTATCCGAGATTGTATCAGGCGCGGATACAAGGAGGGTAAAGGGGGTAATTACCCCTTCCCCCCCAAGAACTTTTAAATACTTTACTTTTTAATACTTTATTTGGAAAAAATAATTGTGCTCACAGCTTAAGGGTACTCTTATGTATGTATATTAAGGTGGGTCACCACATATGGAGAAAAAAAAAGTTTGGATTTACCGCCCCTAATATGAAAGCTTATGTTGAGAGGATTTTAGAACAATACAAATTTTTTTTTTTGGCGAACCCAAAACCTGCCCCAAATGGTCTTTTTTGTATAACTTCGCCAGTTTTTACCCGATCTTGAAAAAAAGTATATCGTTGAAAAGGTCTCAATTAGTGCAATAACCCGTTCTGATAACAATTTTACATAGGAATTCATCTTTGACCAAATATTTCAATTTTTCGTCGTATTTCCTCAGTACCCCCAAAACTTTAAACTTTTTTTTTAAGATAATAAAAGTTCATACAAAATCATTAAACTTTTGTGAAAGAACTATTAAATTTCATTCGTAGGAAAAAAAGTTACAGCGAATCAAAATTTCAGTGAAGTTCGTCTTCGCTTTTGGACTTTAGCCTTCGGTTCATCTTCGTATCCCCTCGGAATGACTTCGTTCAACTTCGGTTTTGTTCGTTAGTATTCGATTCATCTTCGTTTGGGTTCGTTTTTCAAACCAAATTTCTTTAAAATCTGTCCAGTCGTTCAGGCGTTATTGAGCCATATATATTTTATTACTTTAAGCGCCCTCTATCAAAAGTTTTTATAACTTCTAAAAGTCTAACTTATATTCCTAGGTCAGAAAATCTTCGTATCATCAAAATCGCTCTAGTCGTTTAGCCAGAAACATATTATTACATAAAAAACAATGCAACAATCAAAGCAGCAACTATAGGAAAAAGCACACAACCTCACACACTGTGAACAAAATATTATCAGTACTAAAAACAAACTATCTGCTATTCCTAAAAAATGCTTTTCGTGAAAAGTAACACAAACTTAACAAAACTACCGTCTAATCGCGATGTTATTGAGTATCTTCTGTTTCTTCAGTTTAAAGGTACCGTAAGTGTCGCCAAGCATAGAAAACTTTCATATTATAAACCAATTGTGACCAAAAGGCACGCAACGTACAAATATTCCTATAGTTTCGATATCAAAGATACAAAGATAAATTTTGAACCTGACTCCTTTAATAAAGTTACGTGCTCTTCGGAAACTTTCATCAATCTTGTTTCGTTTAAAACTACCTTGTTCTTTAAAGTCATTTCTTTCTTGCCATCGAACGAGATGCATTTTAACAAATCATAGTATTGGGATGCTGCTTTGGCTTCTGCCTGAATTTTGTTCTTTCTCTTTGAATTTTATTTTTATCGATAAATAGATTATCCAAGTATTGCATAATTTTTTCGGCAATATCATCTGCCTTTTGTACATCACCGTTCTGGCAAATTATCGAAAGTCAGTAACCTGGTTCCACATTGGTCGATGAAGAATTCCATTTTGTTGAACGGAATTCTTTGAGTCGCAGAGCAGCTACATGTTTTTCTTAACTCAACGTCACACTTGCATTGCGAAAGTATAAAAATCTTATTCCATTCGTTTGTTTCATATTTAATTGGATGTTTCATTACATCATTATACTTTTTTAAGAGATTTGTTATTTTTCTTCGTATCGTTGATATCAAAACTATAGGAATATTTGTTCGTTACGTGCCTTTTGGTCACAATTGGTTTATAATATGAAAGTTTTCTATGCTTGGCGACACTTACGGTACATTTAAACTGAAGAAACAGAAGATACTCAATAACATCGCGATTAGACGGTAGTTTTGTTAAGTTTGTGTTACTTTTCACGAAAAGCATTTTTTAGGAATAGCAGATAGTTTGTTTTTAGTACTGATAATATTTTGTTCACAGTGTGTGAGGTTGTGTGCTTTTTCCTATAGTTGCTGCTTTGATTGTTGCATTGTTTTTTATGTAATAATATGTTTCTGGCTAAACGACTAGAGCGATTTTGATGATACGAAGATTTTCTGACCTAGGAATATAAGATAGACTTTTAGAAGTTATAAAAACTTTCGATAGAGGGCGCTTAAAGTAATAAAATATATATGGCTCAATAACGCCTGAACGACTGGACCGATTTTAAAGAAATTAGGTTTGAAAAACGAACCCAAACGAAGATGAATCGAATACTAACGAACAAAACCGAAGTTGAACGAAGTCATTCCGAGGGGATACGAAGATGAACCGAAGGCTAAAGTCCAAAAGCGAAGACGAACTTCACTGAAATTTTGATTCGCTGTAACTTTTTTTCCTACGAATGAAATTTAATAGTTCTTTCACAAAAGTTTAATGATTTTGTATGAACTTTTATTATCTTAAAAAAAAAGTTTAGAGTTTTGGGGGTACTGAGGAAATACGACGAAAAATTGAAATATTTGGTCAAAGATGAATTCCTAGGTAAAATTGTTATCAAAACGGGTTATTGCACTAATTGAGACCTTTTCAACGATATACTTTTTTTCAAGATCGGGTTAAAACTGGCGAAGTTATACAAAAAAGACCATTTTGGGCAGATTTTGGGTTCGCCAAAAAAAAAAATTTTTATTGTTCTGAAATCCTCTCAACATAAGCTTTCATATTAGGGGCGGTAAATGCAAACTTTTTTTGGTGACCCACCTTAATGTATATGTATAAGCGATTCTGAAGACGTTTTTTGAAAGAATACTACAAAAAAAATGATCAGAGACATTCTTAAACTTTAGATTTTTTAATGGTTTCAACAATTATCGGTGGTTTATTCGGCTGCTAAAAACTTGAAAACGGCTGGGCAAAATTGAATACTTCCTTTTGCAGGTTTGTTGGTAATTGTGGCGTTGTATTACCGCACATCTACTTTAAAACGGTACTGTTTGATGCTAGGTGTATTCAGTTGAGTAGCAGGAAATAGGTTTGCCGCAAGAACACTTTCTTCTTTGGATGGTGGACAAAATTACACCAAACCAAATTGATGACATAATTTTCTCCAAAATTCCTGATCCTGAGATTGATCTAGAGTTGCTCGAAGTGGTGAAGACTAATATGCTCCACGGATCATGTGGACAACACAATCCTTCTTTGGTTTGTATGTTTGACAATAAGTGCACAAAACGCTATCCACTTGCTTTTATTTGCGAAACTCAAACTGGAAACGATGAATATCCACTCTATCGGCGTCGCTCACGAATGGTAGAACATACATAACTCAATTGAAAGGAGCAGTTCAGTGCAATCGATTAAGTATGTATGCAAATACGTCACCAAAGGAAGCGATATGGCGGTAATTGGCGTTGAACGAGATGAAATCATCAAGTCTCAAATGGGCCGATACGTGAACTGGAACAAATTACTCTGGAGAATATTTTCATTTGCCATTCATGAACGTCATCCGACTGTTGTGGATCTAGCAGTTCATTTAGAGTACGGCCAAAGAGTATATTTCAACACAGAGAACACAGAACAGCGTGTTCTGAAAGACCAACAGCAACAACATTAACGAGTGTTTTTTCAACTTGCGCCAGTGATCCGTTTGTGAGAACATGGCTTTACTTGAAGATGCCTCGATATTACATATGGAATGCATCGTCAAAGAAATAGTAAAGCAAAAAGCAAGGCTTACCAGTAGATGAATATCCTGGTGTGTTTTCAACTGATGCATTGAGACGAATTTACACAATTAATCCAAAGAACGACGATTGCTTCTACCTTCGGTTACTTTTGTTTAATGTGCGCAGTTCAACTTCATTTGAGTCATTGAGTCTGCAATTTTTCAAGAAGCATGTCAAAAGTTACAGTTGCTTGAACAGGACAGTCACTGGAACCAGACGTTAGACGATGCAATTGCTTCTTCGCCTGCCAATGAAGTTCGTGCATTTTTTGCTATGATCATTTCAACATGTCAGCCTTCAAACCCACGTCAATTTTGGGTTACGCACAAGAATGATATCGCAGAAGATATTTGCATCACTCTCGAGTCGCGACAGGGTATTTCAAATTGTAAATAAACAATGACATCTACAACGAAGAGTTAGTGCTGATTAAAGATTTGTGTTTGCTTATGAGTGGTAAACTATTGATTGAGACGAATATGTTAGCACCAAATTGTCAAACTAGAGATGTGTTGATTCGTGAATTGGAACGTGAACGTGCTTACGACACGACAACTTTGCAACAACAAGTACAAACGAACGTTCCACTGTTGAATGAACAGTGAATGATCAGCAAAAGAGTGCGTATGATCAACTGATGAAGGCTGTCGATGATGGTTGGAAAAGTTAGACTATTGTTCATTGATGCTTCCGACAGAACTGGGAAAACATTCGAGATATCATTGATATTAGCAGCAGTACGTGCTCAAAGTGTCATTTGTGGCGATAAGTGAAAACCATTCCATTGAGTACAAATATGCGGGAGTTCCTGCAACAAAATTGGACATGGACAAATTGCGGTACATACTATGAGTGGTTTTATATCGGTTCTGCCTGCCATTTTTCAATTCATTTTAACAAAAGATGAACTCATCAACAGTGTATATCCGAACATTGGTCAAAATTATTGTAACTACGATTAGTTGAGTGCCCGTGCAATTTTAACAGCAAAAAATATTAATTCCAATGACTTGATTTGGAATTGCGATTATACAAATCGATGATCGCGTAGAAATCAAAGGCGAAGTCGCCAATTAATTAGCAGAACATTGAACATTTTGAGCTCTTTCGATTTGCCTGTCGTGCCACCTCATCATTTGCGTTTTAAATGGCCTTTCATAAGACCCTAATTCCCCGAATTCCTTTAACTTCAACCGATATGCCGTTCCAATTCAAACGCATTCAGTTACCAGTAAAACTTACATTTGCGATGACTATAAATAAGTTACAATGGCTGAAAGTATGTGGCATAAATCTGGAAATATCATACTTTTCACACGGCCAGCTATATGTGGCGTGTTCTCGATTAGGGAAAACATCCTCATTATTCATTTACGCTCCGGAGCAGAAAACAAAATATTGTTTTGTATCATGACGCCTTACATTGAATAAAATTATGAAACAATGAGATTACCTTCTTGATTTTATTCTATTTTCGCTTAATATTTGATGGGACGGAATCTCCGTTGAACGGACGAAATCCGTTGGGCCTACCGTCTGTATAAAAATAGGGTATGAATTCAATAGAATTCGAAAAGTATTTAATCAATCTAAAATTGAAATTATACTAATGCGTCATCTGTTTCGTTACTAATTTTAAATACAAAAAAATTTCGGGTGGAATCCTCGACATTAATTCAATAAAAAATTTTATTTTGGGCAAAACAACGTTTGCGGGGTCAGCTTGTTAAAGTATATAAAAAAAAATTTTTGTTTTTTTTTTTTGTTTTGTGACGTCATTTGCGTGTAGGTGACGTTTTTATGAAGCGATGCGAGAAGAGTAGGACCATTTTGCTTGTAGATTAACACGATCTGTAGTCATCTTCAAAAAACAAAATATAATTATATGTAAAGCAAACACTTAAGTCGAGGTAGTGTTACTTCACCTTTTTTTAAAAATGAGCCTGAAAATAAAGTTACAGCTCGTTATGTTCTCAAATTTACAGCCATTTTTTAAACAATCAACTTTAAATACGTGTTATTTTCTTACAAATAAAAATTAATAAAAAAACTTCAAGTCACAACCTCAGCGTAAGTGTTTGCTTTATAATAATTATATTTTTGCAAAATTTTAACGATTAGTTTAAAAATGCTCTTATATGAAATCATTGAGCAAGCAACATTGATTTTGATTTGTAATGAGCGCAATTAAGATTTTGGCAGTGCAGACCAGAGTTGCCACTTAAAATATTTTATTCTTCTAAATTTTTACTGAAAACCTGCCAAACTTTTTTGCAACCTATGTGCCAACAAATTTTACCATAAAAAAACAATATGTGAATTGTTACTTTTAGTTTTCACTTTATAAATTTTCAAATTTTTCAAATTTTTCCACAATTTCTAAAACGTTTGCTATCTTTGCCACACTTCCTATCAGTGTAGCAACAGCTGAGCGAAGTTTTTCTACACTGCGATGATTAAAAACATGGTTACGTTCAACTATGCAAGAAAAACGATTGAATGGACTCGCATTATTGCATATACTTAGAGACATTAAAATAAATATTAACGAAGTTATTGATAATTTGGCAATGATTTTATCATATAATTTGTCTCTATCTAATGACTATCTAATAACACAGAGTAACAAAATTAAGCTTTATAAAAGGTGCAGAGATCTCGATAAGCAATTCCGAATGAATTTTGGCTGCCGAATGAAGTCATATATAAACTTCGTTTTTCTCCATCAGCTTGAGTTTTTGAGTTATAGGCAAAAACATGAAAATCAGTTCTTTTTCTGATAATTTTCTTATATCTATTATATTGATCTACCGATGTGTATTACTATGACTGATTTCAATGAAGAAATACTAGACTTTTCAATTTTTGAAAATTCAATAACAATATACAGCTGCGGTCAAAATAATAGCAGTGCTCTAAAATTCATACATGCTTGAATCAATAATACTAGTCTAAAAAAGTAGGATCCGGAAAACCCAAAATAATTTCTATATGACCTTTCAACGCTGATTCCAAATATGTACTCAATTTTTACTTTTGTGGTAGGATTTTCAAGATACAGGGTGTTTTACACTTTTTACACTTGTCTAGTTTTATTAATCCAGAATTTAAACAACACACCATAAGATAAAAAATTAAATTTTGTATTTTAGAGAAAATATGAAACGTTCCAACGGTATATCAACTTTGATTGCCTTATGTGTTGTTGCGGAGCTATAATTAAGAGATAATCAAACGAAATATCGCCAAATTTTGTATCTTTTGTTTTAGCGAAGCTATAATCGTCCAAAGTTAAAATTTAGAAATAAACTGTGGATTTAGTGTTTTTTTACATAAAAAACAGTCACTTTAACTTTGGACGGTTATAGCTTCGCTAAAACAAAAGATACAAAATTTGGTGATATTTCGTTTGATTATCTCTTAATTATAGCTCCGCTACAACACATAAGACAATAAAAGTTGATATAGCGTTGGAACGTTTCATATTTTCTCTAAAATACAAAATTTAATTTTTTATCTTATGGTGTGTTGTTTAAATTCTGGATTAATAAAACTAGACAAGTGTAAAAAGTGTAAAACACCCTGTATCTTGAAAATCCTACCACAACAGTAAAAATTGAGTACAGATTTGGAATCAGCGTTGAAAGGTCATATAGAAATTATTTTGGGTTTTCCGGATCCTACTTTTTTAGACTAGTATTATTGATTCAAGCATGTCTGAATTTTAGAGCACTGCTATTATTTTGACCGCAACTGTATTTGACAGTTTCGAATATATCGACGTTCACAGTCGAAAAACTTTCACAATTTTATGTAGGCTGCTCTTTTGTAACCCTGCACCTTATATATTTTTCAACGAATTTAAAAAAACTATTTTTACTTGGTAGAAAATCTCTGAATTTTAATAAGCATTTTAGTTTGTTTTATTATCTTGCATATTTTCAAAGAAATTGAAAAAACAAACATTTTTGTACATTCAATTTTATTAAAATTCTCTTCAAAAAGTACGTAAGTAGAAAATAATTTTATATAAAAGTAGTGAGCATTTGAATAAAATTGAACGTACAAAACTGTTTGTTTTTTCAATTTCTTTGAAAATATGCAAGATAATAAGAAAACTAAAATGTGTATTAACATTCAGGGATTTTCTACCTAGTAAAAAAAGGTTTTTGTAAGTTCGTTGAAAAATATCAAAGATACAAGGATTTCAAAAGAGCAGACTACGTAAAATTGTGAAATGTTTTCGACTTTGAACGTCGATATCTTCGAAACTGTCGAATATATTGTTATTGAATGCGCAAAAATTAAAAGGTCTAGTATATCTGCGTTGAAATCAGTCATAGTAATACAATCGGTAGATCAATATAATAGATTTAGCAAAATTCATTTCAAATTCAAGACCATTTTGTATTGTTCATTTGTTTTTCAAAGTGTACCATATCATAGTCGTTACGTCAGAAAAATAAGTTTCAAATTCCTTTATTTTTTTTTTTTATTGAAAAGAACTATGTTTTTTCCTTGCACATACTTGAACATGTAATTGTGCAATTTTTTTTATAATGGAATAAATGTGAAAAATTTGAATAAATCAACCTTAAATCTAAAATAAGTTAAATTTAGAGTTTTTATTTACTTTTCGCTAAGACATTATTCCAGAAAAAGGGTGGAACAAATAAATACGGAAATAGGCGTGTATTGTCTTCCAAAAATGCTTATTAAACAATTCAATAATTTCAATTCAAAAAAGACAAAATTTTCGCAAATCGAAAATGTGTGTCTTTGATAATTTACCCCCCCCCCCAAGATTTTTTCCAATTCCGCCCCTGGATTGTATACCTTTAAGCAATGGGGACCCTCATAAACCATCCTACTCGTTCGGAGCCCTCATGTAGAAAATAATCTGATCAGAAAGTGTTAAAAGGACGGGTAAAAGATTTCGTTATATCACCACTCAGAAATAACCATGATAATCCAACATACTGCTTATAAAAACTGCAACTATTAAAAAACATTCTTTAAATAAAAGTATTATCCATTGGATTAACTTTTGCAACACCAATTCATGCTTGCAATGTGGGACCTTTAAAACAATGAATATAAAACAGGGAATGGAAACAAACCTTAACGAACGGTTCATTTTTGTTCGGTTCGAGAGAGCGCAATCTTTATTCGGCTTTATTCGAATTCCGCTCTTCTACTTAAACACAAGCACAATCACTACCACGCAGAAGCGAGAGCGGAATAAAATGTTTGGAATTGTGCTGTTTGATGAAATAATATTATTTGCTTTGTTGTGCTTTTTGATCATGATCAAAAAACCGAACCTAACAATTTGTAGAACAATTTTTTGGCGCATGCTACAATTGAAAATTATTTTGTGAATTTTTTTAGTAGATTTCGATGTTTAGGTTAAAGGAAAATTTAAAGAAGTAAAGAAAGTCTAAAGTCGGTCTAGGCCAACTATGATATACCCTAAACCTACTTTTCCAAAAAAAAAAAATATTATTGAAAATGGATGTGTCCGTGGGCGGATGAAGCCTATATTTTATATGCATTTAAATGTTGATGAAAAATTTATACATACCAAGTTTTATTCCCGTATCTCACAGTTAATGCCTTTATTGTGCTTTCGCTATGGGAGGTGGGGGTGTTTATAGACGGATTACTCCCAATTTTTGAACACACCTTAGTTTTGATATAAAATACCTACGAACCAAATTTGATTTCTCTATGACAAACATAACCTTATTAATTGAGTTTTAAGCCTTTTGGGTTGTATTTGAGGTAGGCGAGTCCGTGGGCGGATGATCTCCATTTTTCAAAAACATCTTTGTTATGTTATAAAAAACATATGTGCCAAATTTAAGCTCTTACAGTTTAAAACAGGCTTATTTATTGCGTTTTCAATTTTTGGGTTGTATGGGCGGTGGGCGTGTCCGTGAGCGGATGATGTTTTTTTTTCGAAGACATCTTTGTGTTGATATAAAACACATACATACCAAATTTTATTGTTGTAGGCTTGTTATGAGCTGAGTTATGCAGTTTTAAATTTTTGCGTTGTATGGGAGGTAGGCGTGTCCGCGGGCGGATTCCAAAAATATTCAATAGTGCAGATCCTTTGGGTGCATGTGACCATATGTACCAAGTTTCATCCAATTATCTCTACTCCTTCTTCTTATCCTGTGTTTACGGACAACACACAGACGGACGGACGGACGGACGGACATGAATAGCTCGACTCACGAGGTGACGCTGATCAAAAATACATATACTTTTCTGTACCGGACTCGCTTCGTTCTATACGTTACAAACGTTTGCACAAAGTTAATATACCCTCACCTTTAGGTTTAGGGTATAAACAGGATTTCAGAAATTTTGGAAAAGTGGACGTGGCAGCTGCAGTACACCTTATACACATTTTGCACTATATCTTAGATATAAAAAAGGCTAGAATAACGAAATCAGAGGAAAACGCCTAACTTGTGATTTCCAAAAAATATAAAAATTTAGCGTTATTGGACTAGTGGGAGTGGCAGCTGCAATGTAACTTCAACATATTTTTCGCTTTATCTTAGAAGCAAATTAGAATTAAGATTTAAATAAGAATTTAAATAAACTACAATAACGAAATCAAAGACATTAAAAAAATGCGTAAATTAATGCGGCGTCTTTAAAAAAATGTTTCCATGCGCCAACAAATTGTTCTGCTGTTGTTCAGCAGCACTGACATTCGCTAACATTCGCTACATAAGGTTTGGTTTGTTGATCATGACCAAAAAGCACAACAAAGCAAATAATGTTTTTGATCAAACAGCAGAATCCCTAATATTTTATTCCACTCTCTTTCTTATGCGTGGTAGTGATTGTGCTTGTGTTTGAGTCGAAGAGCCAAATGCGGAATAGAGAGAGAAAAATGTTTAAGTGCGCGCGATTTTTATTCGGTACGTTTAAGGTACGTGTTTTTTCCATTCTCGGATATAAAATACTACATCCACACGATGCAAAACAACTATCGGTCCAATTGTGAGGTTTTCTGTATGAAGAACATAAGACTGATAGGTCTAAAAGATTTTGAATTACTTTCCAAGCTAATGCCAAACTAGGATTATGTTCTGACGCTTGAAATTTTCTGAAGGTGGAAACTGAAAGAAACATTATAGAACCTCAAAAGGTCCTGATTAATTGCTACTTCTAAGGATTGTGGTTTTCTAAAGACATGCCGCGAATACCCCTATGGTGTTAGTATGTTGAAAACCACCAAATTAAATTTGCTGAATTGTTTTAATTAAATGGTTTTGACCGAGTTGTGTTAAATTATTTGTACCTTCTTCTCACGGTTGCCACCTTTAGTGTAAAAATCCCATTTGTGGTAATTTTTAATTGCCTTGGGAATTTAAAATTACCATGGTATTTTTTAATTCAGTATGGTATTTTTTTATTCACGTGGTATTTTTTTTTGAGAATTTTTTATATTCTTCTGCATTTTCTTAATAAAAATGCATATAGTATTCTTCTTAAATGTATTTTTTTGGGAATTTTTAATGGTTTTAATTATTATTTAGTGAAAACTTGCCTTTTCAATTGTTTATTAGATTAAATATTTACATATGCATTTTTACCCCTGCTTTAAATCATTATAATCATTATAAATTTTATAGAGCCATGTATATTTCATGTTTCTTTCATTTAAATAGTTTTTCTTAGATAAAATACAATATATTAACCTTTAAACATATTAAAACATATTGCCTTAAAACAAAATTTATAACCTGCCAGAATTTGACAGATAATGAGGTGAATTCATATACACAATACGTGAGTGCATGAAAAAATGGGTAGAACAAGCACAGCTTTCCAGCAAATTTTTTTTATTTTCATTTAAAACGAAGTTTCCCATATCTTTATCTCTGGTTTTAAGCCTGGCCCACATTTCAGATGCGGTTGAACAATCGCTTAGGAATTTGAGTTGATCTAATTCGAGAAAACGCATCAGGAAAGCTTGAGCCATATAAATCTCCACAATTGGTAATTTGTGCCGTCAAAGCGATGGATTTGATACTGTCGTGATTCAGCCATTATTACTGGCTTTTGTTCTTCAGCACTTGAGAATATTTCTCGTTTAATTAAAACTTTTAAAACGTCCAAATTACCGTTCAAAACCAGCCAACGCATAGCAAACCAGCCAGCATAGTGTGCAGCAACAACAACATCACAACCAGTCAGACACACCGCCAACGCATGATAGAGCAACCATCAGCTATAAGCAGAATTTGTATAGCATGCAATATAATTCGCATTACGTTCTGTACATATACTATTTAAGACGAGCCAACTGTGTCGGCAGTGGGGGCGGCTCGAAGGCGTAGTGCCTTGTCCGTTTTTTACTTGGCAACGAGTAAACTCACTCTTTTAAGCAAAACACCGAGAGGTGGGTTGAAAAAAAATATATATAAGTTATTTATACTACCTGCGAAATGTATATATATATTAAAGTGGGTCGAAAAAAAAAGTTTGAAAAACCGCCCCCTATTTTAAAGTTGACCTCGAGAGGATTCAGAAAACAAAAAAAAAATTTTTTTTGGACCACCGGAAAAACAGCCAAAATGGTATTTTTTGCATAACTTCAGCATTACATGTCAGATCTTAAAAAATTATGTGTACTACATAAGATATATAAATTACATTGTGTAATTAAATGCTGCAAAAGATGTATGTATGGCACTTTTGTATATAATCATTTAGAGTAAGAGTATATTTTCCAAATCCAACGCACTCTGTCGAACTCTGTTTAAGCCAAGCCGCATAAACTCGCAACGAACGCAATCACCGATATTTACCCAAGCACCGAATACCGAGTATCACTGAACCAGAACCAGTAATCACCGAGGCAATTGTTGGAAAATTATAGCTTGATATCCACGAATGATTGTTGTTGTGTATTTGAAAAGACTTATGTACAAAATATATATGCATATATATTCATAACACTGGTTTACAGCCAATATGTACTTTGAATGCCACTATCCTTTTCGCATGTAAAATCGGTCGCCAATTCCGAAAAAATTATTTTTTTTTTTTCTGTCACTCCGTTTTCAAGATATTGCCCACTGTAGGGTTTTCAACGAAAAAAAAAAGTTGGTTCCACTTAATTGCATATATCTCCAGAACCAACAACAGTAATCAAATAAATGATATATCAAATAAAAGCTTATAAAATTTCTTACAAACAATGCAAACATAATTTTTTGGTAGAGCAGCTAGTTTTGGCGGAATAAGTTCAAATTTCGGGGATTTTTTTTATTTTTCAGAAAAATTTCCAAAAAAAGTCAAAATAGTTGCAATTTTCGTTAAGAAATCAAAATATTTAATTACTTTTTATAATTTTTACTAAAAGCCTGCATTTTTCCGAAAAAAATAAGATATTGTTGAAGAAAATCTATTGAGAAATGAAAAAGTTGTGTTTAATGGAACGAAATCACCCAAATTGTGTGATTATCAATTTATGCATTTGGACTTATTTTATTGCCATAAAAACAAAAATGAGAACTTAAGGTTGTTGTAATAAAATCATATATTTTCAATTTTTTTTGTTCTTTTAATAATTTACATTATTTTGACATTATTTCAATTGTATATAATTATTATTAATAATTTTTGTTGTTCCCTTAAATCATTTATATTGTTATTTACAACAACAACAAACAACAAATTGGCCAAAATTATGAAAAGTAATTAAATATTTTGATTTCTTAACGAAAATTGCAACTATTTTGACTTTTTTTGGAATTTTTTCTGAAAAATAAAAAAATCCCCGAAATTTGAATTTATTCCGCCAAAACTAGCTGCTCTACCAAAAAATGATGTTTGCATTGTTTGTAAGAAATTTTATAAGCTTTTATTTGATATATCATTTATTTGATTACTGTTGTTGGTTCTGGAGATATATGCAATTAAGTGGAACCAACTTTTTTTTTCGTTGAAAACCCTACAGTGGGCAATATCTCGAAAACGGAGTGACAGAAAAAAAAAAAAAATTTTTTTTCGGAATTAGCGACCGATTTTACATGAGAAAAAGATAGTGGCATTTAAAGTACAAACAACTTTTCGTTATTTGTAAACCAGTGTAATTAATCATAAAGATTATTCAATAAAACTGATTGTACTTGAAATATTAAAACCAACAAGTATTTTTATTTAACGGAGGTTCGAGGGTCGTTTGATCCTGGAGCGGCTGAGTCACACCTCAGCCTTTGAGAAAACCCCCTTACACATAAAAAAAAAAACTTATTTCCAAAAAAATCAAAAACTACTCGCGCACTCTGGGCCCATAACCTGTTGGAAGCAGAGTTTAATTTGAAAGAAACACAGTAACAGAATTTAATTAGAACAAAAAACTTTTTTATTTGATTAGCATCAACTCAGTACTGAAAAATAATTAATTTCATATATTTAAAAGAGCATAAGAAAAATAGTTAGTGTGAAAGCAAAAAAAAATAACTGCAAAAACAAATTACTTGTTAATATGCATGTACATTAAGGTGCCTTGAAAAAAAAAGTTTCATTTGTACCCATCCTAAAATGAACCTTGATGTATTTTATGATGATTCCCAAAATATTTTGGCTATGCCGAAATCCGTCAGTAAACCTTTTTGCAAAAACCTCCAAAAATCATGTTTTCCGTATATATATTAACTTGTGTAATAGTTGTAAACAAATAAACTGTCTCAAATTATAGGCCTGAAAAAGATCGTTCAATCTGCATCAAAAATTTGAAAATATTTGCAATTGGGTTAAGTATAATGATGTTTTCATTAATTTTTTTTAAGATTATTTTCACAAAAATTCAAATAACTTTATTATTTCTTTTACGATCGCCATAATCAAGATATCGTTGGAAAGGTATGCACGGCTGTCATATATTTTTCTTTGTTTAATAAAGTGTGGCTCTTATTTTATTTCTCGATTTGTGTGCAGTTTACATGACAATAAAATTTTCAAAATCCAAAATACTGTATTTTTTTATTTCAAGCGTTTGTTTCAATGTAGAATTTTTTAAAATCATCAAAAAAAACATTAAGAACATCTTTATCTTTAATCCAATTGCAAATTTATACAAATTTTTGATGCAGATTGAAAGAACTTTTTCAGGCCTATAATTTGAGACAGTTACGTAAAACATGATTTATGGAGGTTTTTGCAAAATGGTTTAGCTCACTGACGGATTTTGGTATAGCCAAAATATTTTGGGAATGATCATAGAATACATCAAGGTTCATTTTAGGATGGGTACAAATGGAACTTTTTTTTTCTTCATACAAGTCGAGGCACCTTAATGTACATATGTTAAGGAACAGAGCGTTATTTTCAACGGAATCGATTTCCAAAATTATTGTCGATAATGCTCTCTTCTATGACAAAATGTAAAGGGGACTGATCAAACAAATGTTTGAAATGTTTGATCAGTCCCCTTTACAAGGCAGAAGAACTTTTCGTCATCTCCTCCTTTGTACAATAAAGAAATACGCTCACTCCGTAATAAGAGGAACAAACTTTGGCGCACTTATTTAATTTCTCGTTCTTCTTCACGCCACAATTCTTCACAAATTATTTTCACGCCTATTATATTTTTTCTGCACTTTGTGAAAACTTATATGAGTCTTACCTTGAATTGAGTTGAATTTCATATTGAAACTAAATTTTTGTAAATATCATAAAATTAAATATCATAAGAAAATTTCACAACTACCCATCAACCCTTCCTTTTTCAGATATCTCCTCAGACAACCCGGAAATAATTGCAAACCTAGTCAAAACGATGAACTAGACTATGAATACTTTTCTTCATTAAGGAACTGTGCTCTAACGTCACTGACTTCTGTTAATATAACATTAGCTTATGTCTTAGCAAAGTAACATAATCTTAAAGATTATGAACTAGAAATGATATTTCTAATTACAGACCTATTGCAAAACTATCATGTGCTCTTAAAATTTTTTAAAGTATTATCTACGACATTCTCTCTCCCATTGCAAATCTATCTATCCCCCTAGTCAATATGGCTTTCTCAAAGGTAGATCGACTACCACCAACCTCACAAAATTTGTTTCAAGCACTTTATACTCGTTGGAAAGAAATTACGAAGTCGATGCAGTTTTCACCGACTTCAGTAAAGCCTTTGGAAAAATCTCACTCACTATCATCCTTCTTTAGCTTACAGCCTTTGGATTCCCACATCGGTTTATACTTACTTACTTAGATGGCGCTTACAACCGTTGGTCGGTTTTGGCCTGGTCTAAGAATTTGCACCAGCCTCTTTTGCCGTGCGCTTGCTGGCGCCAGTTGGAAACTGCAAGCGTTGTCAGGTTATCCAATGCCTGGTCTTTCCAACGGAAATGCGGTCTTCCTCGTCTGCGTTGGCCACCGCTGGGTACCGAATCCAATATCTTTTTCGCTGGAGCTTCGTCGTTAATTCTTTCGACATGACCTAGCCAGCGAAGCCGCTCTATTTTAATACGCTTGATTATATCAATGTCGGCATTTAGCTCATACAGCTCGTGGTTCCATTGTATTTGGTGCTCGCCATTGACGCAGATTGGACCATAGATCTTGCGAAGGATTTTTCTCTCGAACGCTCCCAAAGTCCTTTCATCAGAGCTGCTCAACGTCCAGGTTTGTGATGCGCATAGTACGACGGGCATGATTATTAACTTATAGAGCGTCAGTTTTGTTCGTCGAGAGAGAGCTCTGCTTCTCAATTGCCTACTGAGCCCAAAGTAACACTTGTTGGCAAGAGTTATCCTTCGTTTAATCTCAATACTGATATCGTTGGAAGAGTTAATGCCAGGTAAACAGAGTCTTTCAATACCTCAAAAGAGGTGTTGTCAACAGTGACGTGGTTTCCAAGACGCTGGGACTGTTTGTTTGTTGACACGAGATACTTCGTTTTATCTGCGTTCACTGCAAGACCCATTCGACTCGTCTCTTTTTCTAGCCTGGAGAATGCTGCACTGACTTCGCGCGTATTAAGGCCAATGATGTCGATATCATCAGCATACGCCAGCAGCATAACACTCTTATAGAAAATTGTGCCGCTGCGTCTCAGGTCAGCAGCTCGGATGATCTTCTCCATGACTATATTAAACTGACTATATTAAAAAAGTCGCACGATAAGGAATCACCTTGTCTGAAACCTCGCTTGGTATCGAACGGAAGGGAGAGGTCCTTCCCGATTTTCACTGCGCTGCTGGTGTTGTTCAGTGTCATCTTGCAAAGACGTATTAGCTTCGCAGGAATACCAAATTCAGACATGATGGAGTGGTGACTCCTTATTGGACTGTCGAAGGCGGCTTTGAAATCGACAAAGAGATGGTGCGTGTCGATTTGTTTTTCAAGGGTCTTTTCCAAGATTTGTCGGAGAGTGAAGATCTGGTCAATGGTGGACTTTCCAGGTCTGAAGCCACACTGATAAGGTCCAATCAGTTGGTTGACGATGGGCTTCAGTCTTTCACACAATACGCTCGACAGGACCTTATATGCGATATTAAGAAGGCTTATCCCACGGTAGTTGGCGCAAATGGTGGGATCGCCTTTTTTGTGGATTGGGCAAAGCACACTGAGGTTCCAATCATCTGGAATGCATTCTTCCGACCATCGGCTCCTGCGGCTTTGTTGTTTTTAAGCCGAGCTATAGCTGTTAAGACCTCGTTGTAGTCGGGCAGCGGAAATTCAACGCTGTCATCCATAATTGGGGTTTCCGGGATATCATCTCCACTGGCGGGATTGTTGTCAGCGTCGCCATTTAAAAAACTAGATAGTCTCCCTCTATAGCATCAGTGTACTCTGGATATCTGTCAATAGATTCCCATTCTCATCCTTGCAGGAAGAGGCTCCGGTCTTAAAACCATCGGCCAGGCGTCTTATTTTTTCGAAAAATTTGCGAGTCTCATTCTTGTCGCCATGCATCTCAATTTTCTCGCACTCACGCATTTCCGCATCTCGTTTTTTCTCCTGAAAATGCGTTTCTCTTCTCTCCTCTTCTCTCGGTATCGCTCCATAACAGCACGCGTTACAACCGACTGCAGGGTGGCTTTGTATGCGATGTCCTTCTCTGCAGTGGCGTCGCGACACTCCTGGTCGTGCCACTGGTTTCGGCGAGGGCGGTGGTAGCTTATCACCTCTTCGGCAGCCATACACATAGAGTGGGATATGTGCGTCCACTGTCCGCATATATCGTCGATCGGAGGAGTGCTTTCTTGAAGCAGGAGTGAGAGTCGAGTAGCGAAGGCTTCGGCCGTACGTTTTGACTGCAGCTTATCCACGTCTAGCTTTCTTTGTGTAGGATTGCGAGCATTCTTAGCTGCGCACAGACGTGTGCAGATCTTGGCTGCGACAAGATAGTGATCCGAGTCTATGTTAGCACCACGGATCGTGCGTACGTCTAGTACACTGGAAGAGTGCCTTCCGTCAATCAAAACGTGATCAATTTGGTTGCATATTTTTTGATCAGGGGACAGCCAGGTGGCCTTATGAATATTGAGATGATTGAATCTAGTGCTACTAACGACCATGTTTCGTGCTGCGGCGAAGTCAATTAACCTCATTCCGTTATCGGATGTGTTGTCGTGGAGGCTGAACTTTCCGACTGTTGGACCAAATATGTTTTCCTTACCCACCTTGGCGTTGAAGTCACCAAGCACGATTTTTGTGTCATGACGGGGGCATCGCTCGTATGCGTCTTCAAGGCGCTCGTTAAAACTTTCTTTGGTCTCGTCATCTTTTTCTTCTTTCGGAGCGTGCGCACATATTAGGCTTATGTTAAAAAATTTTGCCTTGAAGCGGATTATTCGGTCGTTCACAGGAGTGAATCACAGGAGTGAATCGCAGGACTTAATGCCGTATTCTCTTGTCAACTACAAATCCGCATCCAAACTCGTGCTTCTCCACATGGCCGCTGTAGTAGATATCACAGGATGCTTGCCGTAAGCAACCCTGTCCCTTCATATGCTTGATGACCAAAGGAAGCCCTCCGCTCAGATTCGACGCCAAAGTTTATCGGGCGATAGTTCTTTGACGCTTCCAGGAGACATCGGTTTATACATGGATTAAATTTTATCTCGAAGAACAGAGTTATAATGTCATTTTTAGATTTTCAAATTCAAAATCTTTTACCGCTACGTCTGGTGTCCCACAAGGCTGTCACTTTGGTTCTTTGCCATTCGTCCTGACAAGTGCTGATGTTGATGGTATCATCAATAAATCCAATCTTTCTTTGTATGCTGATGATATGAAAATCTTTCGGCGCATACAAGCCAACGCCAATTCTCGCAATCTTCAAGACGATCTGGTCAGCTTTTCAACTGTCAAAATATCAAAAATATCTTCTGGAGCTCAACGTCAGCATATGTCAAGCTATAACATATTCTCGTAAGCGACTCCAACTTCCTCCGAGAACGTATTACATTCTCGGCAAGCCAGTTGCTTCTGTTAGCTCTTAACGCGACTTAGGTGTTATTTGTGACAAGGAACTTAACTTTAGGCCTCATATTGATAATATCATTAGTAGAGCCAACTCTGCACTTGGTTTCGTGAAACACTGGTGCAGAGAGTTCTCCAATCCTTACGTCACTAAATCTCTCTATCTTTCCTTTGTTAGACCCATCCTCGAATATGCCAGCCAGGTTTGGTCTCCCATCTACAACACCCATTCAATGCGAATCGAAGCCGTGTAACGAAGATTCATTCGTTTCGCTCTTCGTGATCTTCCCGGTTCTGACAGTTTCAACCTATCTCCTTATGCCAACAGTCTTAAGTTGATTAACATGCAAACACTTTCAAACGAAGGGAAGTTGCCGATGTTCATTTCATTCATCAACTAGTATGCGGAACCATTAACTGCCCACAAGTACTCCAATTAATATCTTTTAATACCAAATCACGCAACCTTAGGGTATATCTCTTTTCCACCTTAACTTTCACTGCACCGACTATGGATCCAGTGATCCTATAACCAGAATGCTTCGGGTAACCAATAATTTGATCAATGAATTCGATTTTCATCTGAGCAGACCACTACTCCAAAATATCATCCTTAACTCTCCAACGCCACTTCATCTAATGTATTCTTCCAATTAACTCCCTGTTAATTATAAATTTTAGTTTTTAAGTTTTTATTTTAAGTATTTAAACTGCTTCTACTAAGCTTATCCAATAAAAAATAAATAAATTATCCGACGCGGCAAAGTTGTCCGATCCATTGGGTTGGTTAGCTCTTACAAATAAACTAGCGAAAAATTATATTTCAAAATTTGTGGCTACTGGAACTAGATTGGCAGGACGCATTACCTGAAGATTTAGGCAGAAAATGGGTAATTTTTCGCCATAATCTTAAAATATTGGAGGACATAAAAATTCCACGCTGGATTGGAGCAAACCAGTTGAGCTGCATTAAAATACATGGTTTTTACGCGTCTCAGTCCGCATACGCAGCAGCGGCCTACGTGAAAGTAATTGATAATATGGGCAGAGGACGGGAAACATTACTCCAATCAAAAACAAAGGTCGCTCTTCTAAAAACTGTGACAGTACCGAGGCTTGAACTATGTGGAGCTACGTTACTCGTAAAGCTAATTAAAAAAAAATCGTTTTCAGCTCGATAATAACTTACTAAATAACTCAAACTATTGGAGCATTCCATGAAAATCGGTAAATCAATAATACTATTCCAAAATAGTCTTAGCTGTCTTAAACCTATTTAAATTTAAAGGTTAATGCTTTAGGCTCTCTAAAATGATCATAATATACTACAAGCTCTTTTAATTTTTCTAGAGATACCACTGATCCATATGTTGTGTTACAGATTCAAAATTTTTTTAAAAATATAAAAAATTAGAAAATAATATTAAACCATTGCTTGATTTCGATTATTTTAACTCATTAGTAGTAACTCATCCTAATTGAACTGACAATCAAAAGTGAAATTAAATCTTAGTTGCTCAGTGTTAGTGAAAATCAGCTTTGAAACTCTGTCCCGCACGTAACGTTTTAAATTTTTTTTTAAATTCAATTATTTTTAATTTTGAATGGAATATTCCGGAAAAAATTAACTTCTGCTGAAAGACTGAATAAATGCAGGATAAGGATAAGAGAGGAAAATCCGGATTTTAAAAAGAATAAAACCGAGTGAATAAATCAGCTGAAAAAGAATAAGGTGGACGTATAAAACGAATATTTAATCAAAGAAAACTGTGCTGTGCCATTGAAAACTGTACCATTAGATTTGCTTTATAAGGGTCCATAAACGTATGATTATATTGTGAAACAAAAAATTACGAGGCAAACCGATGGAATGGCTTAAGACTTCACGAATGTCACCAATGGAATAAAAACTACATCCAACATAATTTATATACCAGAAGGTAGAATTCAATCTTCACTATGGTTTCAATGACTTAATTTTGTGGCTGAAACCCAAATTTTAAATTTATAAAAATGCAACTTCGTCTTGTTTACTCATAAAGTAAATAAACTAAATACAACAAAAACACAATTTTGTATCTGTTTTCACCGTTGTAATTTGGTTTACATTTCGCTGTGTTTATTAGAAAAGAGTGTAAGCATTCTATTAAGTGAAATTATATATTTCTTATATATTATATATATATGTATTTCTATTTAGAAAGTATATATTTCTTTGAAATTAAAAAAACAAATTATGGACAGCTCAATTCATTGTAAGAACAAGTGGTTTTTGTGAATATTGAAAATAAATTGTTATTGTTGGCAGTGAATTTTTTTTTTTAAATTCCCTTAAACATAAATTTATTCATATTGTTTGCAAACTTTCTTAAGTTGAAACTAACCTTCATTGACCTTTTTCCATAAGTCTTATGCAGTAAGCACTATCCGAGTTTTCTAAATGCAGACGTATTAATCTCTTTTGCAGTTTTGTAAAATTCTGATTTGTTCAGATGATATTCAAAAATGTTTGCCGCCATATTGGATTCGCCATTTTAATTTTTAATTTTTTTATTATCAGATTCTTTATAAGCGTTTGTGCAAAACCCGGGATACCAATTTTCATGCACATCATAATATTTTTAAAATTTTTTGTCGCCATATTGGATCCGCCATTATGAATTTCGTACGATGATTCCTTATAGTTTTGGCCAAGGCTTATTTATATAAGGTTGCGTAAATTTTTTGACGCATCCTTATTTTATGTAAACAAAAACAATTTGACGTTTGCAAAGTAGGGTTGTGTGCTGCTCGAGAAAAAAAGTATTTTCAGGGTTTTGTGCAGTTTTCTGTTATATTGTGTACACACTAAATCAAGATGTGTTGAAATTTTGATTTTTGTCAAAATTATAAGTAAAAGTGGTTTTAACGATCACCGTTGTTCAATGCAATTCATGTTTCGACTCAGAAAATATTTACTTGGTCTGTCTTTCTTGATTTTCTTAATTTATATTTCTTTCATTACACCTTTTTTAGGGTATAATACTGAAATCCTTCATTCCTTCAAAATTATAATTATGGGTAGATCAAACTCAATGGCTTAATTTTATCAGGACATCCAAATTAACAGATAAAAAAATAGGATCAATAAAAGAACTTAACAAAAATTGTAGTATCCAATTTACCAAATAGTACTAAAAAAAAATACCAAATAATATTATATTCAGGCAACTGAGTCAGTTTTTTGCTCAAATGACTACGCTCTTTTGCTCTCATTTCAAAATAGGAATGCTGAAATGAGAAAACGTCAAAAATTAACGCAACCTTAATTAAATAAACATTGAGTTTTGGCCACGAAATGTGCGCAATGAAACCATAGTGCTCTGGCATGATGTTAACACAATAACGGTTATTTCTTCCCTTCATGAATTTATGAAAAATAAGAGCCAAACGTCATCAACAATACGCGTTAGAAAAAAAATGTAGGCTGAACTAAACTTATTTTACGCAGTTAATTCGTACGAGTCCCGCACATAACGCTACGCACGTAATGTTTTTATAATTATTATTTTACTAGCTGACCCGGCAAACGTTGTTTTGCCATCAATTTTTATTTTCACTGAAAGTGTGATTCCGTTGCAAAGTCATGGCGGATTGATATTTAGAAGAAGAATGGTAGGTGCACTGAACCGACTTATCAAATATTGTTCAATACCGTTAACCGCAGCTGAAATGAAGTATTTTTTTATTTTTGATAGCTGACCCGACAGACGTTGTCCTGTCCTAATAAAAAAAAAATTGTGTTTGTTTGGCGAATTTGTGAAAAGCTGTTGCAAATGTGTAAAAATAGTTAAAAAGGGGGAAAATACGTTTTTTAATGATAATTTTTATTCATATAGGTTTGGGGTACATTTTGATTGAAAGATTTATGGTCATAGAACTGTGTGATAACATAATTCCATTCATTGCAATGCTCTATGATACACGACATTTTTTGTTTTGTTATCTGGAGCGAAAACAAATAATGCTGATGGTGTTTATGGTGGCAATTGACCATGCGAGAAGCATGGATTTTCAAGGTCAATGCCTCAAACACGCAATGACTGCCCTTGAGACTTGTTAATTGTCATTGCAAATGCAAGCCTTACCGGAAACTGCAAGCGTTTAAAATCGAATGGTATGTCGGTCGGAATGATTGGGATCCGTGGTATCAAAACGTCTTTACCTTTGTACTTTCCTTTAAGTATTGTTGCTTCGATGACGTTATTCATCAGATTTTTTACCGCAAGCCGAGTGCCATAAAGACGTGGTTGGTTTATGTTTCGTAACATAATGATTACCGACCCGACTTTCAGTTGGAGATTGTGAGGTGGTAATCCGGGTAATTCCAGCGAGTTTGAAAATTCCGTTGGATAGTTGACGACATCATCTTGGGAAGTAACAGAATCCACCGATTTGTACGTCATCAATTCGACAGCTATTTCAGATTGAATCTTAAGATTGAATTCGTCGACATCAATTTTTTTCGCAGCCAATATAGCACGTTCGCTCAACCAATCATGATTTTTGTAATTTTGTGCAATGTTCCGGAAAACTTTCGGATGAGTTCGGATTTTGATTCGGTGAACTGGCAGAAAGCGACGGGAAATTGAATACAGTCGGTCGAAATGTCAACCGGGATTTTGCCGTTGCCAATGTCCAGCAATTGTTTTGAAAATACTTCTCCAGATTGATCGTTCTGCAGCTCGACACGCATGTTTACAGTCAATTTAAGTTTCTTGACGTGTTTCCACAAAGCGGACGACTTCAAACATGCATTAAGTTCGTTGGAGTTGATCGTGGAATCACTGGCAATGTTTGACGAAAATCACCTGCAAACAGAATCATCGCACCACCAAACTGGTTTTAATTGTTTCGTAAATCTTGAATCGTTTTATCTAATGCCTCCAAAGACTTTTTATGCGCCATTGTACACTCATCCCAAACGATCAGTTTGCTTTGTTGCAAAACTTTGGCCATCGCACTGTTCTTGGAAATGTTGCATGTTGAATTTGCATATTCAATGGCGACTTGATTGCTGAATGAGCAGTTCGACCACCTTCCAACAACGTAGCTGCAATTCCTGATGAAGCAAGTGCAAGTGCAAACTAATTCTGCGAGCGTATCGTTGCCAAAATCAACGTGAGCAAAAAAGTTTTTCCAGTTCCACCGGGAGCGTCCAAAAAAAATCACTCCAGTTCCATCGTTCACAACTTTCATAAGAGTGTTATACGCATATTTTTGTTGTCGATTCAACAGTGGAACGCTCGTTCCAAGGCATCGCAATCATATTGCTTTTCGCGTCACAACTCTTGATTGAATGCGTCGTGCATCGGACGATTGGGAGCTGTCATGCCTAAGTCACATAATGCCTTGTTCGACATCATCAAGCACATGTCCTCAATTAATATCAAAGCCTCGTTGTTAATTTCCTCGCTCAGTTGCTAATTCGGATTTGATGTTCTAATACGCATCTGATGCAAAATATCATCACACATGGCATCTTTGTATTTGCTCCACAAATAATTTGGTTTGATGGGAAAAATGTCGAGTTAATTATCGAAAACAGTGTTCGAATTTGATGAGGATCTGACGAAATTTTCTTTCAGTAAAAACTTAAATTGGATTACAACGAACATTTAAAAAAAGAATTAGCCAAATCGGTGGAGCCGTACAATTGGGCGTGGTCAATTTTTATTTCCGTCAAAACCTAAGTTGGACCATGACGAACATTTTAAAAAACAAATTATCCAAATCGGTCCAGCCGTTCTCAGCTGATGCAATTACCAACGAACGACATTTGATTTTTATTTATATAAATAGCTGTCACTTAAATTATAAAATAAGTTACATATGTATTTTTTCAATTCTTATTACAGACGGTAAAAATATGTGTGGCTGAAATATAACGCCAAGTTTGCTGAAAGTTCTATTCAAAGTTTAAAAATATAAATCGATGTATTTTGCATGTCCCGCACGTTACACTTTGTGTTTACATATCTATCATTAAACTCTTACCATCTTCCCAAAAAAAATGTACATAATTGTTCAAATATACCTTGCTTTAATATATAATAGACATATTTTCTTAATTTCAATCAAAGGCATACTAGCAGCACCTTTTAAAACTTAAAAAATATCGTATAAATATCAAACACATAACGAATGGAATTCCTCTATCCTCTACTGTTGTGCTATCCTCTACTGATAGCACAACAGTTCTCTCGTTGTTACGTGGTTACATTGTTACGTCAACAAAGTGGTCGGTCTACGGCGACAATCGAATATCAGAAATACAACGCCGCTCAAGTGCAGATCAGTGGTGCTACATATCTACACTTGAAGCAAGTAGGTTTCTTCAAAGATAAACCACGCTCTTGAACGGCTAATTAAAACATCTAGACAAATCGACTTTCAAATTTTCTAATCTTTGTCCAGTTCTAGATAACGCAGGTGTCTTAAGAGTTGGTGGGCGTACACAACACCCAATTCGAAAGCAACCAATTCTTCTAAAAAGCAAAATCCACTATCACTTATTAATTTTGCAGATGCTCATGTGAAAACACTGCACGATGACTTCCAGTTAATGCAGCCGTATTTCGCGCGGGAGTACTTGATTCTCACATCGTTTGTTTTAAATACAACGCTTCTGTATTGCAGCAGCTCATGGGTAACCTGGAATTGACAACGGTGGGCCGATCACTATCAAACAGTCTAATGCGCGCAACACAGTTACAATAAAAGGGTATATTTGCCTTTTCATATGTATGACGACGAGCCTTTCAACGGAATCTAGCCAGTAAAGAACTTCAGTTGCTCAATAACCGCAGCCAATCATCACTACCACAAAGAATTATCGAAAGTCTAGCAAATAGTAGTACGCAGTGGCACTTCATACCACCAGCTTCATCAAACTTCGGTGGTCTTTGGGATGCAGGCGTAAAATCAACGAAGCATCACCTTCGGCTCATCGCCGGCTGATCGACCGACGCTATGTGTACTAGAAGAAGATCTGCTGGACCAGATGTGTGTGTAAGAGTGGTCACTTTACCTTGCAATGGCAAGAGCGTTAAGCGACCAGTAACTAAGATAGCATTTTTACCAATCAACGATGTTACACCAGGTTTAAATCATGGAACTGACCAGCATACAGGTGTGAGAAATGGCACAACTAGGTCAACTTGACGACCGAACCAATCTACCTCCAACAGGTCAGAGGTAGACATCACACCATGATACGGGTTTGAGCCGTGCTGCTTAAAATAAAAATTTTAGCATTTTTTGTACTATTTTTTATTAGTCGAAAAAAAGTCGACAGTACACTACAGAAGTCCTCTAAAGACAATAAAAATCTCCGGCAGCGGTTATTAATAACAATTTAAAATATTTTTATATCGCACGGAAGTGTTATTCATTTTTCTTGGGTTTTTGTGAAAAGCTATACATATAGACAAACAAAAAGAAAAATATTTTTAGGTTTCTGAGATACCAGTGATACGAAATTATTTATTTGGACCAAAATCCTTTTTGGTTTCTTTTCTTTGACAATGGGACGCAAAAGACATATCTGCAGCAAAAAAAATAGTATTTTGGAACTCCTAAAAGTCGACCCACAGTCTCAAGAATTACAAAAAAGTTAAACGCACTGTTCGCTTTACCATCCGAAAAGTTTTGGAAAATCTGGCACAACCACTTTGAAGTCTTTACAAGCCGACGGAATCAAATTCTTCAAGAGCACTTTGCAAAAAAGGTTTAGCAATACCCCGTATTGCTCCGACTTAGAATCCACGCCTCATCAAATGAATGAAAGTGTCCCGCCACACTTCTTTCTTCACTATTTCCTAACTATGACTTTCAAATTTTTCTCATAGAGAGCATCAGTTTCGTTAGAAGAAGACCTGGTGCAAACTCACTTGAAGGATGCATTAAACGTCAAATAAACATTCCTCATCACTAATGGTACTATTATGGTACACACTTAAGCATAGTACTCTGTTCGGCTTCACGTGAAATTCCACTCAAATCTCCATACAAAAAATGACAGCTGTGAAACAAGCGTGAATATTTCACAACTTTTTCATCAAAGCTGTACTATGCTTCGCTGCGGAAAATCTAGTACTATTTTCCGCAACATGCATCTAGCAACATTATTTTCACGGCAATTTAATTGAACCGACCATTTAATTTGCCGTGAAAAGTGACAGTTGTCATTAAATTAAAGAAAAAAGTGCAAGCAAAAGAACAAAGTTTATTGACATTATATTTTTTGTACTAAAATATTAATAATTGCAGTTGTTGGAAATTGTAAATACGGATGCATCTTTCCGCGGTGTTGGCGGTTGCAAGACTTCGCAGCTTGCAGGCTGCCATAAACCAATGACTTGTCCTACTCTACAACAAAGCACATCATTCATATACATACTTGTGTAAATATTTATTTTGTATTTATATAATCATAAATACTTAAAATTAGAGAACGTAAATGATTTTCTGCTTTCCCTTAATAAATTCTAGCTGTTTATTTACTTCTTGTTGAAATTTGTAATCTAATCATCAGCTGTTCGTTCGCAACAAAACTTCTGTCAAAATTTTCACGCAACAAATAAATGGATGTTGCCAGCAAAATTTCACGCGAACGAGCATAGTACTAGGCTTTAGTAACTAATAAATTGACAAAATAACGTGAAGAATCAATGGCGTAATTAGATGATCAAGGTCCCGTGTGCAAATTGGAAAAAAGGCCCCTACCAGAAAAATTAAAAAAAAACATCTTCAAAACAAGAGAAGTACAGAAACATTATTGTTTTTATTTTATTGTATTATATTTTTTATCTTGCTTCATCATTAGCAAAAGTTTCTATTAATTTGCTTAAATCTAATTCAGACGACTGTTTGTTCTCAATTGCAATCAATGCTAAATTCGACAACCTGGATTGGCTTGTCTTATTTCTTAAATAATTTTTAATAATTTTCAATTTACTAAATGACCGGTCTCACTGGGATAGTGAAGAAGAACAGCATAGCTGAATAAAATTCTGTAATGTCACATTCAAATGCTACAAAATTTGTTATGATTTTTTGACATAATTGATTAACCGTGTCTAATTCACCAGGTTGTAAATACTGATGAATTGTTGAGTAAAATTTTGGGCTACTATTTCACAGTATTTTGTTTGAAAGTTATCGCATTTTTTATTATATCAGATTCGTTATCATTTGCTATTTTTATTGTCAGCGAAGGGCCCCTATCGCTCAAGGGCCCCGGTGCTGTGCACCGTCTTGCGCCTATGGAGTTACGCCACTGTGAAGAATACAAATCCATAGTTGCTTTTGAAACAGATCAAATAACAACAAATAACTTTTATAAGCCAAAACTTAGATATAAGGTGACAACCCTAATAACATAAAAAAACTATTGCACACCACATTCTTAAATAGAAGAATTAAATAGGCAGGTAAATAAATAACAGGAAGATAACATTATTAAACCATTTTTTTTAGAATGCAATTACCTCTCTATTCCAAGTAAAGAAAGCCACTACCGTTCCCTTTTAGTTTTCAACTCGCAAGGATCGATGATTTCTGTTGATCAATTGGGAAGGTCAAAATATTTTTCATGTTAGACTTAATGACAGCATTTCATCAGATTGTATTATCAGAAGAATCTCAAGACATAACATATAGCCTTATTATGGTTCACAACACAACAGTCATTTCTGTCTTCAATGTGTAAACTGCTATTACGCTAGACAATAATACGGTTATTCTTCAATACACTTATTATGATACACAACAGTTGTGTTGGATTGTCTTGGTATCTGTCAAAATTTTAAGATAACTAATTTGATGTTGTGTTGAAGTAGCAACATTGAAGTCTTAACGAAATCTAGCGCTTCTCTTAATATACCTGAAACTTTGGACATAGCCTATACAACCCAAAAATCATTGTCGTGCACTTTTGATAGCTAATAGCCATCGGTAAAGAAGCACAGGGCAGCAGTAAGAGTCAGTATTGGTTGGATTGCAGTTGATTTTGTTTTTTCTTGAGCTTGCCTGGAAAAAACTTGGTACTCGGAGGAACAGATGGACTAACAAGAGCGAATTGAATAGTATTTTCAAGTAACGTTCTTCAATGGATTGGAGTGGCCCCGAAGCCGTCTCTTATCTCTACCGATCGTCACATCGTGTTCAACTCACAAAAAAAAAAAAGAAAAAGATGGATAGCTGCAGTGGTGATGGATAGCTGCAGTGGTTCTTCCGTGATGGTCACAATTACATACGCACCAACGATAAGAATATACTTCGAATTAGTGAAATTTTTTCTTTAGGAATTTGTTACGGTAAATTTTTGTATCACAACAATTTTTGGTGGAATCGGGTGTGAGGATTTCATAACTGGTGTTAGTTTTGCCATAGCTGAGCACGTTTAAAAAAAAAAAATTTTAAAAAATTCTTATAGAAAAAAATTCACAAAATTGAGGGTGCGAAGGGGTAAAGTGTACCTCCAGCCCCCTTTTTTTTGTTTTTTTGTTTAATTACTTTTCATGCCCGAACCGAAAATCGCCCAGGCAACATCGGTTTAAAAATCGACCCAGCTAATGTATATTAATTTTCTAAGCAACTCTGTATATTAGAGCGTATCACCAAAACTAATCTATTTTTGACCCCGCCTCAATCGTTACATATTTGAAAGACATTTTCGAAAAAAATATTTTTTTTTTAAAGCGGTCCCTATGGTGCTATTTTGTTTTTTTCGATATATCTTCGGTGTTTCTGTTCGATCCGGAAAAATTATATATCTGTGTGTTTGTTGATGTTATGCAAATATTTTCTAATGTTTTTTTTTACCTCAAATGTTTTTTTTTCGACTGATTACACAATCGATCTCCATTCCTACCATATTATCCTGCTCCAAAAAATCAAAAAGATTAAAGCTTACAAAAAGTCATTATAACCATGGGAAGAAGTGAAATCGAAAAATGGATTTTAGGAGCACTTCCGACCGCGTCTGCGCCAACGAGCATAAAATTCCCGAAAATTCGAAAGTATTTTTCCTCGATCAATGCGGTCCGCGTTTGCATTCATTTCCAGGCGACGGTGATGATGATGCCATCCAGTGGCGTAGGTAGGGTTGGTGGCACCCGGGGCGGAAACTAAATTGTGCACCCCTGTAGAAGATTTTTTTTTTATAAAATAAGTCGATAAATCTTACTACATATTTTCGAATCAACCTCTACAAAAATTACATATTTTAGAAGAGATTCAAAAAATAAACAAAACTGCTATCCATGAATATTTGATAAAAGAAGTAAGAATCTAAAATTTTCAGAAACTTAAAGAATTTTCTCTAAATTGTTCCAATATTTTTGTCTACCGGGCTTATAAGATGTGAGAGAACAATTTACTATCAATAAACCAGACAATAGAAGTTTTAACTCATTGAAGAACTGACATTATGAATTTATAAAAACTCAAGTTAGTTAACTATATAAATCTTTGAAAAATTTACGAACAATTTTGCATAATTGGAGAAAAATTAGGACCTGGAAGCAAAACGTTGACAAATTTTCCCTAGTGATCCTGAATAACTATTAATATAAATATTTTTTCGAAATCAACCCCCATTTTCTACAAAAAATTAAAATGAAAAGTTGAAATAAAATACTAAAATTAATTTATAAACATTTTTCATAATTTTTATCAATTTCCTTATATTATCTATATTAATCTCCACTTGGACTTTTATAGACAAGATTGAGGTCTGTAACATTTGACTGCTTTATAAATATCACCATAAATATATCAGTATAACAATATGACAGTGATACCAAATTGATATCAGAAATTTGTTTCATTCTCATTCTCAAAAAGAGCTGGCAATTCCAAGAAACCTGTTGATTCGGTGATTATAATTTTTTAAATTTAATTTTAATAATTAGAAGAACTTTTAAGGAACTGTGCATCTTATCTTCTCTTAAAAAATGTATTTTTGATAGTTTTTGTTGGTTGATTTGAACATTATAATAATTATTTTAGTAAAATAAAGGAGTCAGAAAACCATCTAAGAGTTTTTAATAGACATCTTCATCAATAGAAATCAATTTCTTTCTTATAAATTTTTTAAGCAAGTAGAAAGTTTATTAATGATTTTTTAACTAGTAGTTTTATGTAACAGTATACCCAAAACATATAACTATTCAAAATTATGGTCTAGCAGGTTAAAAGCTGTAAATGAGGTTTGTTTCATGATATAGTCTCAGAACTAAGTAATCACGAAATCATAAAGTATATGGGCAAGGCCACGAAAAATAAAACCACATAGATTTTTTTTCTGTCGCAAAGCCCAAAATTTTTTTTACATTTCAAATGTGAAATATGTATAGAATGTGGAGAACTGTATGCCAGTGCAAAATTTGTGTTTGCTGTGACATTTTGCATTCTTTTCATAAGTGGCACGTGCAAGGAGAAGTTGGGAAATATACCAATGTCGGCGAAAAAGGTAAATTTTGTTGTTATTTTTGTGTACTTTAGGCAGATGATTACTTTTTTTGGATAGAATATAAATCAAACTATTGATAAGCAAGCAAATTTGTGTACAAAGCTTGGCTTTTGGACCAATTAGGGCTTAAAGTAATCAGCCGCAAATAAATGGTGACGTTACTGACAAATTTTTATAAAATGTTTTTTTATGCATTAACTAATTAAAAAAGAGGTTGGATGAGCTGATATTTTTTGAGTATTTTTGAAATACTTTCATAATCAATGCTTAAATGAATCATTATTTGCATATAGCAGGGTATTTTTGCAAAAAAAGATTGCGTGACGTTACTGACAGTTTTTTTAATTTTGTTTTTTTACTTTTTTGCTTTTTTGCTTAATAATAATTTTTGCTTAAGACAAGCGTTATGTTCAAAAGCTAAAAGAAAGCAA
Source organism: Tetanocera ferruginea (assembly GCA_958299015.1). NCBI lineage: Eukaryota > Metazoa > Arthropoda > Insecta > Diptera > Sciomyzidae > Tetanocera > Tetanocera ferruginea. The sequence continues at coordinate 83,258,866 of OY282640.1, read as the reverse complement.
CAAATACGACGAGTACAAAAAGAAAAAGCCGAAGCAATGAAAAAATTGAGGGCTAACAGAAAAGAAGAAGAAAAACTAATGCGAATTGTGACTTGGGAAAGGCGATTTCTATGCGCCGTGCAGCTGGCCGCGAAAGAAGCAAGAAATATCGACAGAAATTAAAACAATCAGCTAAAGACACCCAAAATAGAGACGAATCCAAGCTGTAGCCTAACAAACATTGAGAAAAGCTGTGAAAAGGGTATCGTGTGCTTTAACGGCTTCACCACGCAAGAAAACAGCGGTATTGACGCACATTGTTGCGAATTTGGACGAAGTTGAAAAAGAAAATTTAGTCAGTGTTGTAACAAAAGCTAGGCCCAACAACCAACCAGTCACCAGTCAGCTTCCAAAGGAAATTGGAAATTTTTTCGAACGCGACGATATCTTCCAAGTTTCACCAATAGCTCGACATGCAAAGAAATATAAATGCGCTGAAGCAGGGGAAAAAATTTTGATTCCAACTAGACACATGCCCCTTTCTATTAGGGCAGCGTTTGCATTATTCACTGAAGAAAGAAATACAAAACAGCTAAGTAAGTCAAGCTCGTCACTGCATAGAAAATAGTGCACGGGAATTTGTTGAGGCATTCAAAAATACACAATCGCAAATATTAGTTGCGGAAGTTGCTGAAGAGGAGTTGAACAAAACTCTTGCTCTTAAGGGCAAGCCTGATTTACTAGTGCGAAAAGTGGTTTCCTCTTAATATCTCCCCAGGGTTGCATCTTAAAACTCCTCTTCTATGATTTTTTGGCCGTTTAGGGTCCCTCTATTAACCCAAGAAAAAAAAATACCCGAAAATCCTAACGGAATTCGTACGTGTGACGTTACCGACATTTTACGTCACACATGTCACACGACATGTCACGTTACTGACACTGCTTTTATGTCATTTACGTGATTAAAACATAATATATTAAGCCCACCTTTTGGATAAAAATCCTTTTTTAAAATACTGGGCAATAATAAACATGAACTCTTTTCAATTCGCTAATTTTTACACAAACGTTCAGTAACCTCAAAACACACTTCCAAAATCCGGTGACGTTACTGACGGCTTAAAATGGTCATAACTTCACAACAAAACGAGATACAGCAAAATTGTCTGCGTATGAAACAACAGCTATGACGAGAACTTTCATATGCCGCTCTCAAGTTGGAAGAAAAAATTGTATTTTGTAAAGATATTGTCCAAAATATGTATACGAGCGTGACGTTACTGACGGTGGCCTTGCCCATGTGTTTATATTTGACATTTATGACATAAACATGTTTTTCTGAAAAGTTCTGTAGAAATGTACTGCTTACAAAACAATTGACGCCTCCATTCATCATACTCTGAAAATCATGCAGATTTTCGAAACTTAATGGTTTTAGAAATGTCTATTAGAGTGGCCCTTAAATTTATTTTTTTAAAATTGAACATGTGCGGTGCCCTCGTTTGTTTCTTATTATATCAAAAGTATATTGTGAAAATTTCAAGAAAAAATATTAATATTTAGACGTGCCGCAAAGAGAAACTTCATTCGAAATACACATTTGTATTAAAAAAATAGGTATTTTCCAACAATAATTAAAATTGAAAGTTCTTTTCTTATCTACTCAACAAAACATCGTATTTAACATAACATTATCTGTCAAACGAGCTATCATCCGTTGAAATTGGTAACAAAATGAGAAAACTACATTTTCTTTCGAGCGAAAAGAAACAAATATTATTTTCGAAAATAATTATAACTAACGTACAATTATGTTTTTCCGATCAACTTATTACATTATCGCATTAGGCATAAAATTATCTTTCCAAAGTTTTATCATTCGTAGAAATCGGTTGACTAATGCGAAAACTACAATATTTTTGTTGAGTGAAAAAAACATTTCTTAAAATTTTATGATCAGTATGCATCAAAAAACATAAAAAAAATTTACGTACATAACAAGTGGCGGCCAACATAGCAATTATATTTTTCACAATTTGTTTTGCCATCAATTATAATTAATGACAAACGATTGACATCGATATTTATCGAAAAATAATATTTTAATTGCATTTTCTCTAAAAGAACGTTAGCAACGTATTTGCATTCTCTAACTATTTACCACTTTTTTCCAATTTGCGTGCGTGAACAGTAGGCCGGATCGTTTTTATATGGATACAAAAAATATCAACCGGTCGGGGTCTCAAAAGTTAGAGGAACTCATTAAAATGATTTCTACATACTTTTTTTTCAAATCGGAGAAAAACCGCCGAAGCAATTTTGATTCTCCTGAAGGTCCTTTTTGGTAAGAAAAACATGTTTTTTGCTTGTAACTTTTTATTTTTCACAGAACGCATACCCACATCGTCTTAAATGTTAAATTTCTTACTCATTACATTTGACATTAAAAAATTGTTAAAATTTTGTTTCATTATAACTCTTATTGACCACCAAAAATTTAATTTTTTGCTATTTTTAAAAAGGCATTTTTTTAAAACCGCTGTAAAAGACACATTTTTTATTATATTTACGTGGAATTGTTATTGTTGAAAAGGTATTAAGTTCTTCTTTCATTCTGTGTATCGCTTTAATCAAAGCTATGTAAATAAAAAAAAAAAATTTATCGAAAACTGGACGATAAAGCAGTGAACAAATTAAATTCATTGTTTGTATGAATAAGAAATGTTTCATTTTATCAGATTTCTAAAGTCGATTTCTCACATTCTGTCAGTTTTCGCACACAGCTTTGATTAAAGCGATACACAGAAAGAAAGAAGAACTTAATACCTTTTCAACAATAACAATTCCACGTAAATATAATAAAAAATGTGTCTTTTACAGCGGTTTTAAAAAAATGCCTTTTTAAAAATAGCAAAAAATTAAATTTTTGGTGGTCAATAAGAGTTATAATGAAACAAAATTTTAACAATTTTTTAATGTCAAATGTAATGAGTAAGAAATTTAACATTTAAGACGATGTGGGTATGCGTTCTGTGAAAAATAAAAAGTTACAAGCAAAAAACATGTTTTTCTTACCAAAAAGGACCTTCAGGAGAATCAAAATTGCTTCGGCGGTTTTTCTCCGATTTGAAAAAAAAGTATGTAGAAATCATTTTAATGAGTTCCTCTAACTTTTGAGACCCCGACCGGTTGATATTTTTTGTATCCATATAAAAACGATCCGGCCTACTGTTCACGCACGCAAATTGGAAAAAAGTGGTAAATAGTTAGAGAATGCAAATACGTTGCTAACGTTCTTTTAGAGAAAATGCAATTAAAATATTATTTTTCGATAAATATCGATGTCAATCGTTTGTCATTAATTACACAGGGCAACACTGATTCTGCGGCATGGGGTTTGGTAGTCAATTTTAGTATATACATTGATGAAGATCTTAGCCTCTTATTTAGATTATTTGAATTGACTCTGGTTCTCGCGATAAACCGCTATTTTTAAAATTAACGAGGTTTCATCAGAGATTTTAACATAACTCCAGAACAGTTAGTCTGATTTAGTAAAATTAAAAATCCGAAAATCCGCAGCAAAATTGCCTCAAAGTTACATCTACACTGTTTTTTAATTAGCTGAATAGTTTCGGAAATATTCATAAAGTTCTTCCGAAAAAAACATTTTTTTATACAATATTTAAACTTTTTTGATATTTCATAATTCATAAAAAATCGAAAACGTCAAGTAGCTCTTTTTTAACATAAAGCTATAAGAACACATATGTTACAAAGAAAATAAGCCATATTTCATTTAAATCCATTGGCATGTTTTGGTTTAATTCACATTCAATTCTGTTATCTCATTTTGATAAAAAATTTAAAAAAAAAAAATTTCCAAATAAATACACAGGGGAACAGCAAGATTTTTTTTTGCGGCATATATTTTTGCATAAAATTCGGATTCACTTACTATTAGGTCACCAGAGCATTAATGGTAACGAGAGGGCTGACGGACTAGCAAAGAAGGGCGTCGGGCTGGGATCTGAATTCATAAAATATGTGCGAATCCCGCTACAAGAAGCCGTATCGAAAACTCGCGATTAAATCATCATAAACAGTGAGATGGTATATGTGAGTCTGCTCTGAGAGACAGCCGAATCAACCTAATCAAAGATTAAAAAATGTACTTACTACCGCTCCACATGGGAAATTTTACCCTGTGTTGTGGCCAAACTTCGAAAAGTTGATGTATCAACTTCAAACTTGGTTCAGTTGGTTTAACTATTCAGCGCTTAAGTTAGAAGTAGTGAGCTTGCCAAACTTAAATAAACTTGCCACGCCTACTTTTTCTACAGGTGAAAGGTTTAGAGTTGAGTTATCAACTTGAATCTTGGGTTAAAAGTAGTAAGCTTATAATACAAATACTGAACTGAAGGTAAAGAGTTCAATAAAATTTGTTATATTAACATTAGAAAAATACATTTTCTTCAATATATTAAACATTTAACAGTTAATTCGTTTTGATTTATATTATTAAAGACCTAAGCACTTGAAGCTCAATAGCATGACGAAATTTCTTCTCATCCATATAGCCACATATTGAACTCTCTTATACCATTACTTTTACTTTCTTAAATTTAATCCAATACTTAATACTCTTTACATTAATATCTTTTTAATCTCTTTTATTAAAGTTGTTATTCTTATTATCTGTAGTTATCTCTAACTTATCTTTACTTATTCTTAATCCTAATTCTCTTTTCTGTTAGCTTTTAACTGTAACCTTTAATCTTAAGTTTCTAGCAATGTAAGTTCATTTGCAAGTTTTAGTTTAAAGACTGCTTTGACGTGTTTAAGCTTTATAACTACAGAATTTTTACGTTTTCGATACGGCTCTTGTAGCGGGATTCGTACATGTTTTATACACTCAGATCCCAGCCCTTCTTTGCTAGTCCGTCAGCCCTCTCGTAACCATTAATACTCTAGTGGCCTAATAGTGAGTGAATCCGAATTTTATGCAAAAATATATGCCGCAAAAAAAAATCTTGCTGTTCCCCTGTGTATTTATTTGGAAATTTTTTTTTTAAATTTTTTATCAAAATGAGATAACAGCATTGAATGTGAATTAAACCAAAACATGCCAATGGATTTAAATGAAATATGGCTTATTTTCTTTGTAACATATGTGTTCTTATAGCTTTATGTTAAAAAAGAGCTACTTGACGTTTTCGATTTTTTATGAATTATGAAATATCAAAAAAGTTTAAATTTTGTATAAAAAAAAAGTTTTTTTCGGAAGAACTTTATGAATATTTCCGAAACTATTCAGCTAATAAAAAAACAGTGTAGATGTAACTTAGAGGCAATTTTGCTGCGGATTTTCGAATTTTTTATTTTACTAAATCAGACTAACTGTTCTGAAGTTATGTTAAAATCTCTGATGAAACCTCCTTAATTTTTAAAATAGCGGTTTATCGCGAGAACCAGAGTCAATTCAAACAAAGTGAATTAAAGGAATAAAACTTCATTAACCCATGTATATTAATTGACTCCAAAAACTTACGCCGCAGAAAAAAATTTCTGTTTTGTTCCCCTGTGTTATAATTGAAAATGTGTCTTTTACAGCGGTTTTAAAAAAATGCCTTTTTAAAAATATCAAAAAATTCAAATTTTGGTGGTCAATAAGAGTTATAATAAAACAAAATTTTTAAATTTTTTGTATATCAGAATATTGGTATAAGTAAGAAATTTAATATTTAAGCAGATGTGGACATGCGTGAAAAATAAAAAGTTACAAGCAAAAAACATGTTTTTTTTACCAAAAAGGACCTTCAGGAGAATCAAAATTGCTTCGGCGGTTTTTCTCCGATTTGAAAAAAATGTATGCAGAAATCATTTTAATGAGTTCCTCTAACTTTTGAGACCCCGACCGGCGGAATCTAAATTTCGATCCGGTCTAGTGAACAGATTTTATTTGAACATAAGTTTTGCAAGTTTGTGGCTGGAGAGAAATTGCTTTTTTATACAAAACTAGCAATTCCCGGTGCGCGTTGCTACACCCGACACCTATATTGGAAAAGTATAAATATACAGCGAAACCCGGTGCACTTCGTTACACTGAAGAAAAATTATGAAATTATACTATTTCGGTTACAAAAAGATTATATGAAAGCTTTTACTACTAATGATTCAAACTTTAACATAACGTTAATGTTGCATCAGTTCAGTTTGTATCAATGCTGAAAAATTCACACATTTGTTTTAGCAATTTATAAGACACAGTAAAGTGAAACCAAGTGTTGTTTTTTGTATGAAATCTTAAAAAATAGTTGTATTTCAAACTTTATGATTTCTTATCACCGAACTCAATCCAATACATTTTGATAAACAATATTTTTTGTTTTTCCATCCGGTGCGTAAATAAATAAAGTGCTTGGAATGCCAACTCTTGAACAGGCAACGTATAATTGACCGTGCAAGAAAACGGCTGTTCCAAATTTAATCCGCATACTTGAAGCGTTTGTCCTTGCGCCTTATTGATGGACATGGCAAATGACAGACGCACCGGAAATTGTAAACGCTTGAATTCGAATGGCATATCTGTTGGTATCAGTGGAATACGCGGTATGAGTACAATTTCGCCTTTAGCTTTTCCAGTCAATATTATTGCTTCAATCAAATTCGGCATCAATTTTTTTACAGCCAATCTGGTGCCATTGCACAGTTTTGGTGCGTTTAAATTCCGTAGCAAAATGATTGATGAGGTGGTTCTAATGAATTTAAAAATTCGATTGGATAATGTATGGCATTATCGTTATTCATTGCGCTATCAATAGATTTATATGATGTCACTGCACCTGGTTATTTTTCTTGGATCAGAAAATTAATTGCATTGACATGTAAATTTGTTGGTGCCAAAATTGCGCGTTCTCTCAACCAATTGTGATCTCTGTAATTTTGTACAATATTTGGAAAAACGCGTTCAATCAGTTCTTCTTTTGATTTGAGAATTGTACAGAAATTATCTGGCAAAGTAATCAAACCATTTGCTTTATCGATTTGAACTTTTCCATTGCCGATTTCTAACAATTGTTTCGAGAAACGATCTGCAGATTGATCATTGTGCAACTGAACACGCATATTTATGTGCAATGTCAATTTTTGGACATATCGCCAAAGAAAGGAAGACTTCAAGCATGCATTAATTTCATCCGCTGGTGTGGATCGTGCAATCACGGGCAATGTTTGTCGAAAATCACCAGACAATAATATCAATGCACCACCGAAAAGTTGTTGATTGCCACGTAAATCTTTCATTGTACGATGTCTCCAGTTGTCTCCAGTGATTTTTTGTGGCTCATTGAACATTCATCTAATAGAACAATTGCTGCTTGTAAGTAATAAAATTATCCAAAAGAATTTGCTTCGGCAAAATTTATGTCTGTTTACGTCGGAATCCAAATGAAAAAGAAAGCACACTGGGTACATTGGGTGGTGTGAATAAAAAATAAGCAAGTGTCTTCTGATATGTGACATCTTGAAAACTTCAAAAGTGTCAAGTGTGAAAATTAAATTTAATATTGATAATGGATAATATTGATATTATCGATATTGTAGACAATTTTTCTTTATGTAAACAACTTTTGTAGACTATTACAAACATTTAAAAAAAAAAAATCAGCGCAGGCGTTCTGCGATTTTAGATATATATATCAAAACAGTGGGCGCAAAAGTGGGCGTGGTCAATTTTTCTTTCAGTAACCACTTAAATTGGATTACTACGAACATTTGAAAAAAAAATTATCCAAATCGGTCCAGCCGTTTTCCGATTTTAGATAAATCGAAAAAGTGGGCGTGGTCAATTTTTCTTTCCGACAAAACTTAAATTGGATTACTTCGAACATTTGAAAAAAAAATTATCCAAATCGGTCCAGCCGTTTTCCGATTTAAGATAAATCAAAAAAAGTGGGCGCAAAAGTGGGCGTGGTCAATTTTTCCTTAAAAACCTAACTTGGACTAAAACGAACATTTAAAAAAAAAAATTATCCAAATCGGTCCAGCCGTTCTGAAGTGATGCGATTTCAACCAAACGTACACTTCTTTTTATATATATAGATGGATTTAAGACATAAAATATATTTAATTGAAAATTCTAAAAGTGAAATCACTGGTTCAAAGTTACCTTCTAACAGAGATGTCCTCTAGTATCCTTTTTAAGATTAAAACATTGAAATTATCTTTAAACAAAAGTGCAAGTTTTACTATAGAAGAATGTATAAGTTTTTGGAAGAAAACAAGAATACCTACTAGAGTTCCCCATCGATTCGTCCAAAAGTTGTTAGGTTTGCACAAATGTTGGAAAAATTTACAAAGAAGTCAAAAACGCCCAACAGAAAAGCAGTGAATTAAGGAGACTTTGTTCTGCGATAAATTGGACAATCTATTCGATATTTCACACAGGGATGCTCTGAACCTAATCCGAATAGAGGAAGACAGATGGTCTGAAAATCATAACTTCTCTTAAAGTAGTGAACGACACAGCTGAACGTGCGGTTAAATTAATAACTGATTTTAATAGCCTCCTTAGTAAGAACACAAGCCAACAGGATTATCTCCTAAAATATATGTATTTCTGATTATTTGATTGAGATTTTAATGATTTTTCTTTTTTAAATGTAGATAGTTCAGGACTATCGTAAGAAATATCCAGGATACAGTCGTGAAATTTTATCTCGGCCCTATGAGCAATAACTAAATTAAAAACAGTTGAAGAGTTAACATTCAAAACCAGATAAGTCGTACAGATCGAATTGTTGGGAAATCGAAAAAAAACGTCTTAATTTTGACAGACATTTTTTATAAACAAATCAATTATGCAAAATTATGCTCCACTTGAATAGATTTATTATGCGAAAAAAATAATAGTCTCATAGTGAAAAAAAAAGTTTGTATTTTCAATTTCAATTTCTGGTTTTGTTTAATCAAAATTTAGATTCCGCCGTTCGAAGTCTCAAAAGTTGGAAGAAATCATTAAAATGATTTTTGCATACTTTGTTTTTCAAATTGGAGGAAATCCGCCGAAGCAATTTTGAATCTCCTGAAGGTCCTTTTTAGTAAAAAAAATATTTTTTGCTTTTAACTTTTAATTTTTTACAGAACGCATACCCAAATCCGCTAAACTGTTAAATTTATTACTCATACCAACGTTTTGACATAAAAAAGTTTTTTTAAAATTTGAATGAAAACTACAAAAATGAAAACTTGCTTGGACTTATCTGGTTTTGATTCAAAATTTTCAGTGGACATGTCTGCTTTTGATTGAAAAGGAGATTTTTTAATGCATTTTTCTCTAGGATTTTTATCATTTTTATCAAAGAGGATTTTATGGATCGATGTATTTTAACATTAGCTTTACAACGTAATTTCTAGCTAAAATTTTTTTTCCTGTGACTTATCTGGATTTGAATGTAAACTCCTCAATTATATATAATAACTTATTATTAATAATTATTATTATTAATAAGCTTTGTTAAATTTAAATACAAGTAAAACTATTGATTCGTGGTTAATATTTTATTTGTTGTTGATTTTGTTGTGTTAGAAACGTACAAACTTTGTACAATTTGTAATTAGAAACATAAACTTTTTTCAAAATAATAAATTTTATGTATGTATTTTCGAAAAAAATTGTTTTTAAAAATAGTTTTTTGCTACACAAAAAATATTGTTTTTTCGCATTATTTATCCCATTTCGACACACAACATTTCCTTGGAATATTTCCTCGAGTAATAATAATAGTTTTATGCTCATCAATCGAGTTGATTGAAATTGAGTAATTACATTAATTTTATTTGTTTTTGGAAAAAAAAATATTTCTTAAAAACTTTTTTAACATTGCGCTCAGCAAAAATGTTGTAGTTTTCGTATTAGTGAACCGATTTCGACGAATGATAGCACGTTGGAGAGATAAATTATATACCTAATGTAATATAATGTCTCGTTGATAAAGCAATCACACCAAATTGTCTTAAATGTAATTATTGTTGAAAAAAAACAATTTTTTCAATATAAAAGTGTATTTCGAATGAAGTTTCGCTTTGCGGCACGTCTAAATCTTAATATATTTTCCTGAAATTTTCAGAATATACTTTTGACATGATCAGAAACAAACGAGGGCACCGCACATATTCAATTTATAAAAAAAAAAATTGTGCATACAGTTAAGGGCCACCCTAATGTCTATTCTAGCAAGTTTGAACAAGTGCTTTTTTATAAAACTTAATGGAATATAAAAAAAATGTTTTTACATTTTTCCTTTTGTACTCCATCTTATTATCACGAAAATTTTAATGTAATTGGTTTGGAAATTTTACCCCTAACCACCGGTTTCCATTGTGAGCGTCAATATTGAACAAAATTAAATAAAAAATTAAAGTTTGTTTCAATAAAAACCAAGTCCTGGTGATGGTAAAAAATATTTTCATTCACTTTCGCACCCGATATTCAAATATAAAACCGAAGTCATTGAGGTGTGTTCTTTTTATTAAAAAAATCCAAAAATTATGTGGTAAAAAGTTCTTTTGCCAAATTGTGCACCCCATTTTGGCGTGCACCCGGGGCGGAGCCCCCCCCAGTACAAAAAAAAATGGTTGTTTGTTTTTTTTAAATCTATTAAATAACATAACCAGCCCCTCCTTTTCAGAAATCCTGCAAAAATCGTAAATTAAAAATGCAAATAATAATTTGTTTGGCTTAAACATGTTTTTTTTTTATTAAATCAATTCTGATTTTTTATATAATGGATATTTCTTGCGATATGATTCAACAGTTTCTGCAGTGTCATTTACAACTAAGAGGTCGTAGCAAAAGAGACGATACTAGTACTTATCTGATGATAGAAAAAAAATTGTTATACACTTCGAATTAGTATCATATGAAATACAATTACGTTTTTAGTGAAACTATTCAACAAAATTATCCTGAAGGTTTTGTTCAAAAATATGTTAACAGCGACTCGCTAACAATAGTAGAACATTGAAAAACGAGCATTTTGGGACTAAAACTTCATATCTCGAGACCAAATAGATAATTAGAAGAAATATTTAAGGAATTAACTCTTTACTTAAATGACTTTCGAAAAAATTTTACCCAGATTTGGCTGCGTAAATCTTCGGAACTAGAGGGTTAAGGATTTTCAAAAGGGGCCGAGTTGGTGCTCCAATAGTATTGATTAAAAAATTACGTATATTATATTTTAATTTTTTTTAATGTTGTTATGTTTTTTGTTGTGGTGTTGAGGCTTTTGACCCCTAATACCCCTTTTTGGGCGGCTCTGCTTGTTTGTATGGTTATTCAACCTTAAAATGTCCTTCATAATAAAATTAAAACAAGAGTCTATTTATATTTTTGTAATTAATCGAAATATGCATTAAAGTTAATATATTTCCATATAAATGGGTGTTTTTTAGTTTTCAAGGTCACGCCGGGTCCATCAAATCTTAAGTTATCGAATTCAAATTTCACATGTTGAGTTTTTAGGGGAAATGAAAACAGAAAATGCCTGGTAATCGAAAATTGGATCAACTTTTTTTTTGCCCATACAAGCTTGGACACCCTTAGTGTACACCCGAAAGTGAAGACGATTTCGAATGAAAATAAATTCACTTTCTAAGACAATCAATCAATTTAATAGAATTTTTTATTGATAAATATTAACCTAACCATTACTATTTATTTCCATGTTTTAGTTTTTAAAAGTCTTTTTGAACATGAAACAAAAATCTTGACAAAAAAAAAATGTTTACCCCATTTCGAAATTACTTGTTTGGGAGTTACCATATATGTAATACTTCTATATTGGCAGTACACTCAAGGTACATTCGACAACATTAGAGTGCAGATATATTGTTATATGAGCGAGAAAATATAATAACGAATGTACCCAAAATTCAATTTCAAAATTAAAGAATTCAGGAGCGGTGCTTTCACTGTAAAAAATTCAGTTGATATTTTGGTTGTTTGAATTTTTATTGTTTGAATTTTGCTTTCTTGAATTTTTGTTATTTTTAATTGACTCATATTTTATGCTTTGTTCTTATAATTGTAGTATAATGGTGCGTAGCTATTATTTATGCAAACCAAAAAACATAACATATTTTTCATAACAACCGCTCCTGTGACGAAGTGACATTTTCTTGTGTGTAGTAATTTTCATATATTCAAATATACTAATACAAACAACAAAATATAAGGTAGGCTATCTCTCTTTGATTTCGTAGTTGAAATTCATTGAAAATGTAGGTTGCTGCCAATATAGAAGTATTAAATATATGGGAGTTACCATAGCATCGGTAAACTACTTTATCTGAAAACATAGTTTTCATTTGTATGATTTTGAGTATTCCCTGTAAGATACAACCAAAAATAAATAGTTTCAAGCTTGTTGAAAAATTTACTTTTGGCCTCAATATAGGGCGAATTTTCTATAGTGCGTTTGTAGTCAAAGTATATGCACCATTCTAGTTTTTAATTAAAAGCCAGCCACAAGCCATTCATGCCAGCCCCACATTCGGCAATTTCGTGGTCCCAACCACCAACCCATCATCAACTACAGCAGCACAATTAACACTGAAATGATCGACTGGACAAGATTTTAGATCACTGAGCCGCCATGTCTCCAGTTTTACAAGCAAGACCAACAGTGTGATCTACAGTATTCAGACGAATACAAATTCTCATTTAAATTCCTTGTGAGCACCACAGAAAACATTAGTTACATAATTGAATGATGTAATGTTGACGCCATACTTTAATCCGTTTGTATCATGTTTTATGTTCGACAGATTATCTTTGCCACTCGCAAAACATGGACCGTTTCGTCCAAATAGTACATGAGTCGGCCACAGGAGTCACTGACGAAAATCGATTGCACATTTTCGCGAATCTTGACAGTTGCGAGTGCTACAGCCACCTTGAATCCCGAAGAAATTTTGAAAATAAAAAATAATATTTTATTATGATTCAAAGTGTTATTCTTTGCATAAAATCGGTCGGAATCCAGTTTTTGTTATTTCACTTGTTCCCATGGTTATGATTTTTTATAAGCTTTAATTTTTTTTGGAGCAGGAACGGAGATCGATTGTGTAAGTCAGTCGAAAAAACAACATTTGAGACAAAAAAAAAATCAGAAAATATTTGAACAACATCAACAAAGACACAGACACATAATTTTTCCGGATCGAACAATTAGCAAGGAAGATACCAAAAAAACACCATAGGGACCACTTTAAAATAAACAAAAATATTTTTTTTCAAAAATGTCTTTCAAATATCTAACGATTGAGGCGGGGTCAAAAATAGGTTTACTTTTCTGCCATATAAGGTGATACGGTCTAATGTATATTCATTACATTACGGTAGGAAATGCCACTGAGGTAAATGATATGTCGATAGGCCCAAAGTAATCGACGCCTGTATAGTAAAAAGGCCTTGCGCAAGTCTTTCAGCTGGAAGATCACCCATTGCGGGCGCAGCTAGAGTTGCTTGGCGAATCTTACAATATGGACACGATCTCGTGACGCCACTCGCAATCCAAATACATAAAAACTGCCGAATCTCGTTAAAAACTATCTCGTTGTGCAGGTGATGATATTTGCGATGAAAGTAGTTTATTATTACATGTGTTTTTTTTTGTGTTGAGGCAAAATGTTGGGTCGTTTGACGCTGATTGGTACGCCATCTATTGCATCGATTCTACCTTTAATTCTTAATAATCCGAATTTGTCCAAATATGGGGATAGTTTGTATAATGCACTTCTTTTACCGAGATGATTATTATCTTAAAAACATTTCAGCAATCTCAATTTCGAGATTTTCGAGGAATGGTTTGAGTTCGTTGCATAGCACAGTTGGTTTGAATATTTTATGTAAAGGGTGTCCCAACAAGAACGCAATTTTTAAATTTTATATAAAACACAGATATTTAAAAAAAAAATCGTGAAACTTTATTATATCGTAAAGTAGACAGAATGAGGTTATGTATGGAACAATATATCGTGCAGATGGCCGCCGCGGCTTTGCTGGCATGCACGCGATCTTTTAATGAAATTTTCAATGACCGTTTTGCATAAATGCTGCGGTATTTCATTAATGCAGCGTCCAATTTCCTCTTTTAAGGCTCGAGTCGTCGTCGGCTTATTCGCGTAAACCATCGACTTCAAAAAACCCCAAAGAAAAAAATCTAATGGTGTTAAATCGCACGATCTAGGCGGAAAACGCGAAATAACACGACCGGGAAATGACTGATGCAGCAATTGAATTGTTTCTCTGGCTGTATGACATGTGGCGCCGTCTTGTTGGAACCACATGCCCTCCACATTCATTTCTTCAATTCTAGGCAAGAAAAAACTGGTTATCATTTCACGATACCGAACACCATTGACTGTTTGCGCTTGACCTGCCTCATTTCCATAAAAAAAAGGTCCAATGATTCCTCTAGCCCAAAAACTACACCACACAGTGACACGTTGAGGATGCATTTGCTTCTCGTGAATCACTCGAGGATTTTCCTCATCCCAAATGCGACAATTCTGCCTATTGACGAAGCCATCAAGATGGAAATGGGCCTCGTCACTGAAGATGATTTTAGCGGCAAAATCAGCATTTTCATGTTGTCTCTCCAATACCCAATTAACGAACTCCCTTCGCTGTCCATGGTCAGCTGGCTTCAGTTCCTGAGTCAATTGAACTTTGTATGCATGAAGATGCAAATCTTTCGTCAAAATTCGCTGCATTGTGGATTTGGAGACACCAATTTGTTGAGCTCGGTGTCGAATTGGATGGAGTTTGAGCGACATCATCACGTACAGCTGCGACATTTTCGGTCGATCGACCTGGTCGAAGGCGCGTTGTTGTCTTTACATCACAAACACACCCAGTTTCTGCAAATTTATCCATTAATCTCTTTACAGTTGATTTTTTTGGAGCTTTATTGCGACCCCAAATTGATCGCAATTTGCGAACTGTAGCCGCAAACCTTTCACCATTTTGGAAAAACAATTTCACAATGAGAATAAGTTGTTCATTCGTGTAGCGCTCCATTTTTACTAACCTCGTACCTTCTACTAGCAAACAGTAACAATTGTTCAAATGTCAAATAATGACACTTCCAGTGTTGCCACATTTAAAAATTGCGTTCTTTTTGGAAAGAGAAGACACCCTTTAGAAAGAGAAGAATTATTAGCTGGCATTTGCGCAAATTTCCCATTTGCTAAAATGGTTCGGATCTGCAGGTAACAATTGCACTTCACTAACGTTATTGTTATTGCTAAATTCAGATGTTGGCCATTCACTTTCGTTGTCACTCAAGAATGGTGGTCCATGAAACCAGCGACAGTCGTTATTTAAATCAGGCACGTTGATCCACTTTGTACAATCATCTGCGACGTTTTGCTATGATGGAACCCACTTCCACTCAGAGACGTCAGAGTCCTCAATATCTCTCCAATTCTCACTGCTACAAGCTGATTAAATTTTCTGGCATCAGATCTGATCCAGCATAAAACATATTTTGAAGCAGACCAATATACACGACGGTTGATTCAGAGCGAAGTCTCTGAGCAAATGAAGTTGGAGATCGCAAACCGAGTATCGCTGCCATTAATTCCATTCTAGGAACCGAGATCGGCTTTAGTGCGGCTACTCGCGTTTTTGACGCGATTATCAAACATATTATACTGTTGTTGTATTCGACGCGCAAATAGGCCACAGCTGCGTAAGGGTTGATGTTAGCGTCCACGAAGACATGAAGCTGGACGTTGTTTGACTTCCGTGCTTGCGTATAGCATGTGGAATCCGAACAGACTAATTGTCGGCAACATTTTTCGCCACATGCACCATTTCGCAAGCTCAGTTTCTTGAATCGAAATCGTCTCACGTCGACTCAAAACCTCCAAGTAGTGTCTCCTGGGAACGGCAAACTATCACTCGCACATGGAATGTGCATAGGGTTTGGTCCCTATCACATTACTTATTTCCAAATGAAACTAAAACAACCTCGGATATGAACCCCTTCTACGTTGAAGACCACCGCAAACGAAAAACGGACATTGATTTACTGATATGCACCTGGAATGTCCGTACCCTTTATAGGGAAGGTGCCGCTGTCCAACTGACGGAAGCCCTCCAAAAAATAAAGGCTGACATCACCGCCATCCAGGAGATGCGATGGAAGGACAAGGCTACTCTAAGAGAGCATACTGCGATATCTACTACAGCTGCCATGCGGAGAAGCACAAATTTGGATGCGGATTCGTCGTAAGTCAAAAACTACACCATCTTGTTTCCAGGTTTACACCTGTGAACGAAAGGCTGGCGACAATCCGCATCAAGGCGAAATTCTTCCACATAAGCCTAATTTGCGAACATGCCCCGACGGAGGAAAAGGACGATGATGTCAAGGGCACCTTCTATCGACTTCGCCGCGGCGCAAAACATGGTAGTTAGTAGCACCAGATTAGAACACCACGATATCCAAAAGGCAACCTGGCTGCCCCCGGATAAAAAAACGAGAAACCAAATTGATCATGTTATGATCGACTGAAGGCACGCTTCAAGTGTACTGGATGAGCGCACATCTCGGAGGTCAATATTGACTCCAACAATTATCTTGTTGCAGCTAAGATCCGCATGCAATTGTGCAAAGCGAAGAATGTACGCACAGGTGTGCAACGAAAGCTTGATGTCGATAAGCTTCTATCACAACGGACCGCCGAGGCCTACTCCGCTCAACTCTCGGTTAAGCTCAACCAACCTTACTCTTGCCTCGAAGACGCTGGCGGACTTTGGGCGCATATATCCCATTCCATGTACACTGCTGCTGACGAAGAAGAGGAAGGAAAAGAGATGTCTTTTCAGAAGTACAAAAACCAGGGCAAGCAGAATGCTCCAAAATTCTACCAGCAGGTTAATCGTCTAACCCAAAGTTTCAAGTCCGGAGCATCCACTTGAAGAGATAAGAATGGTGATCTCGTTACAGATACGCAGGTCTCATTGAGATTATGGAGACAGCATTTTCCAATCTGCTTGCAGGCGACGATACCAACAATTTCGCCCTTGGTGAATGCAGTCTGACACCACCAATCGATGATGGAGTGGAAATTCCACCACCTAGCCATGAAGAGGTTAAAATTGCTATCCAGCGACTCAAAAATAACAAAGCCGCAGGAGCTGACGACCTGGCTGCTGAATTGTTTAAAACTAGCATCGGTGAATTGATAAGGTGCATGCATCAACTCATCAGCAAAATATGGCTAGCGCAAAGCATGCCCGACGATTGGAGTCTCAGTGTCATCTCGCTTTGTCCTATACTTAAGAAAGGAGACCCGACAATCTGCGCTAACAACCGAGGTATCAGTATTATTTCCATCGCATACAAGGTTCTTTCGAGCGTATTGTGTGAAAGATTGAAGCCACATACCAAAACACTGCCAAGCATTGTTTATCAGGACGAAAGCCACCTGGCAAGTCCACCCTAGACCAGATTTGTACACTACGCCAAATCCGGGAGAATACCCACGAAAATCAAATCGACACCCACCATTTCTTTATTGATTACAAAGCTGCGTTCGATAGCCCGATTCGGGATTGCCTGAACACATTACTATCTGAGTTCTGAATACCTGCAAAGTTGATAAGGCTCTGAAGGATCACGTTTAGGAATACATGCAGCTCCGTCAAGATAGGAAATTACCTCTCCGAAACCTTTAACACCGAACGAGGTTTTAGACAAGGCCACCCGCTATCATGCGATCTCTTCAATTTCATCATGGAGGGGATCCCACGAAAGGCAGGTGTACATCGAAATGGTACCATTTTCTACAAAGGTGTCCAGCTCCTTGCGTATGCTGATGATATCGATATTATCGGCGGAATCAAGAGAGATGTAACTGCTGCTTTCGCCGCTATCGAAAAGGAATCAGCCAAAGTGGGCACCGCCCACTACCTAGGCACCGCCGTAAACAGCAACAACAATGTCAGCCTGGAGATAAAGAGAAGAATAACAATTGCTAATAGGTGCTTCTACGGGCTAAGTAAGCAATTAGGTTCCAGGGCCCTCTCTCGATCGACAAAACTAACACTACAAGACGCTCATCATACCTGTGCTTCTCTATGGCGCTGAGGCATTGGTGGTATCGCAAACAGATGCAGCCGCTCTTGGGATGTTCGAGAGGAAAGTTCTTCGCAAAATTTTTGGTCCTGTTCGAGTTGGCGACGACTATCGCATTCAGATGAACCATGAACTGTACGAGCTCTACGACAACATTGTCTTAGTCCAGCGTATAACAGTTCAGCGATTACGTTGGCTGGGTCATGTCTGTCGTATGGATGAAAACGCTCCAACGAAAAAGGTGAGATTGGAGACGGCGCACACGAAACAGAGACGCCTGGCGGGAGCTGATGAAGTCGGCCATAACCCGACAACGGGTTTTCATGGCCACCTAAGTAAGTAAGTAAGTTTCTTGAAGCGGGTCATCCCATCGTACTTTAGACCGCCATACCTCCTGCATCAGGACTTTCGCATTGATAAAGAAGTGACCAAGTGGATCAAAAAGTCATGATGGCCCGCAAGACTCCTCGTTTGGTCGGATAAACAGCATCGTCAAATACAACTTGGGGTTCTTTAAATAATTTCATAGAGTTTACGTAGTTTTTGTTTGATCAATTTAGAACCTTTTGAGAGTTTGAGAGCCAATTGCGCATCTCAAAGCCACCTTGTTGATGAATTACTTGTGAACCACTCTTACCAATTCACCCATCTCATCCTCAGTGTCCACACATTGCAGCCAGTTGTCTATGAACGTATTATCCAAAATTGATTTTACTGCAGAAGGATAGCGACTTCGGCGAAGCGCTCGGCGTTTTTATTCTTGGCGTAGTTTTCTAAAGATGGGGAGCACGATGCTTCAAACGTCATCAAATGTCACCGCAGATGGCAACTGGCTTCTCACGAAATATGATTAATACGCCAACGAGCGATTTTAGCAAATCTGGGCCCTTTAATAAAACAGAATTTAATGAGATATTATCCACAGCAGTGGCTGCATCCCAGACAATACGGGTCTTGTTCTTGTTTTTATTTCTTACCGTAAATATTGGAATGAACCGAGATTGACTGTCATTGCTGATTTCGCTTGGCAGCAGCTTCCGAATGTAACCATTGTTCTCATAGTCGCGAGTTTTCTTCGTAATAATTTTTTGATGAAGAATTCAAATGCATTTTTGCCCATAAGCAGAACAGTCGACGCCTACCTATTCCAAACGAGTTTGGCAAACATCTACAGCGTCCAAAGAAAAATAATTTTTTAACATGTTGTCCAAATTATTGTAAATGGAACTGCATGAACATGTGAGAACTCGCTGAATGGGTGTATTACCTGCGTGCTGTCGTCCGTACACTTCCATCCAATACGACACCGTGTAGCGATTAGCGCTTTGTCGTCATTCTCTATAGTTTCAAGAGGAACACACAATTTAGCGTTGTCATTTTTTACATTGTTGTACAATAATTTTGAACAGCCAGCGCGAAATTTATCAAAGCTTCTAGTTTCTCTCTACGCACAGTGGGCTCGTTTCGTAAGTCCTTCTGCAAAACTTTGTGTATAATCTTAACACGTTTCGATTGCAAATTTGACTGCACTGGGCATCATAAGTTTGCCTTTTACATCTTCTAGAGCATCTCCCTTTTAACATTTTTGGAGTCGAATTAAATTTTCCTGTTCTGTAAATCCGCATCTTTCCGTCGATGCCATAAAGTTGGTTATGAATATAACCCAGTCTTCAAGTTTTCCTGCAAAACTCGGTAAATCCTTACTGATGGCTTGACGCGCTGCTATATGCGAAGTTGATAATGAAATATCGGCCGTAATATTGTTAACATTTGGACAAAATGACGAGGTTGGGATTTGGTGGCTACAAAATTAATTTTGACTATTGTTGTGATCTGCAAAATTAAAATTAGTCAAATTTGAATTGAATAAGGGGTTTATCTTTGGCTGTGTTGAAAAAATTTGCTTGCCGTATGCAAAAGAGATCGCGTGAGATAGTGTAGAAGAAGATGACGTTTGTGAATACGTGCGTGCTGTGCCAGAGGACAGAGTGAGATTTCTAGTCGCATAGCTTGGATTGTAAAAAATGTTATTCGCATTAATGCCGCTTGTATATGCATTAACACAGCCTATGTTGCTAGCCAAGTTTATACTGTTAGCAAGTTGTGCAGGGCTATTAATCGAGAGTGAAGACATTTGAGACGTCACCACATTAGTGAGTTAGCTTGTAGAACTTGTTGAAATGGGATTAGTGCTCGACGAGCTAGGAGTAGGATTTGACATGTAACCTGTTGATCTTTGCTTGTAGATTTAGCATTTGAGCTTGACCGAACTGCAAATGCGTTTAGCGATTGGTTGGTTATACTTAAGACCAGAGCGAGTAGAAGGAAGAGCAATTTTAAATTATGAGTTACCTGGTTTTGCTAACGTTTTTGGGGTTGCTGCTATTGCTTTAACCTTGGCAGGTGTGTCGTTTGATGTGTCGATTTGTGCTGCTGGATCGTTTCCAGGGGGTGGCTTGTCTCCAGTTGGGTCCGACATGATGAACTTCGATTGAGGTTATGGCGACCTTACGTAAGTCTCTGTGACATAAATTTGTACACAAATGCTCGTGAAATTGCACGGTGTTTTGAACCGAAGTATTTTATAAATGTCCGTTCGCTTGGCGCCTTTCTTTATAAAATGCGACAAAAACGTACTTTGAGCTGATCATACACAGCAGCTAAAATTTTCTGATAATTTTATTTAATTTAAAAATATGTATATTAGCTGCGTGCGATTCGCCAGTGCTCAACTGGCTTGTGAAAAAATGTCTACTCATTTTGCTTTTATTTTCTCAATAGTTGGCTTACATAAAAATAAACTATGTTTACGATCCTCTTTCCGTATTGGCCAGAACTATTCAATATATCCTATATATTATCTGATTTACTTAATATATATATTAACTCCCATGATTTTTATATCCCACGTTTTTTATTATTACATTTATTATAATTTCATTTGTTTTCACGTACAAATTGTTTTTATAAATAAACATCTTAATTAATGAAATACGTTTAATTTCTTTTGCTTCACTGCGCATCGAACACGTGCTATTGAATAAAAAAAACATAACGCAAGATATGTAGCTTGAAATTCTAAGGACAGACAAGGATAAAAACATAAACATCAACGTCGCTGCAAACTTATCGATGGCCAAACAGTATGGCACACGGTATACATGCTATGATTTACCGTTGGTTTACTTCATTGTCAGTCCATGTTAGTTATTTTGTTCCACAACAAACTATTGCGCTACTGCAGCGATAATAGCGATCGAAAAATTTAGATCGTATTCTAAGAGGTCTCAAAAGTTGCATAGGCTTGTCAAGATCACCCAAAAATTTTATAAAAAATAAAGGACATCTTCCTGCCCCGCAAGGACTAAGTTGTTTTTTGGGAAAAACATTAAAAAATAACGATCTTAAAATGCTTTGATTTTTTTAAGAAAAACCACATATGCCTTTAAGCAAAAGTAATAATGCAGTTGAACTAACAATTTCTTGCCACACACGGTGCTACTCATGATTTTTACCAACAGTGTCCTGTACAGGGATAGCACAAGACTTTTTATTGTAAACATTGGTTATAAATTTTGGTGGTACTGTTTATAGTGTTGATGTATTCCATAAATATCATGAATCAATAAATTGCATAGTTTTTGAATTTGTATTCTCTTGTTTTAGAGAAATGTATACTAGAACGCAATGTTTTAACTTTTCAAAAAAATGAATATAAGATTTTATGTCAAGTGATTCAGAAGTGGTGTCGAAGATAATCTTCTTAATTTGAGTTTTTTTAAAATTTCTGAACATGATACTGCCTAAAAATATTTATTTGGCATATCCGCTTAAGACCACGATTTTTCTTTCTATTTCGATATTTAAAAAAAAAGTTATTTCCTAGCATCAAATTTCTCAATTTGAGTTATGACCCCTTTATGGTTATAATTTCATTAAAGCACATTTTAAAAAAATTTGTTTAGTCTTTTGAGACCGACTGAATGGCATAAAATGTATTTAACAATATTATAACCATAAAGAAGATATAACTCAAATTGAGAAATTTGATGGTACGAAGTAAAATTTTTTTAAGTATTAATATATAAAAAAAAATCGTGGTCTAAGCCTGGCATATTCAATATATATTTTAAGGTAGGGTCATGTACAGAAATATTTGAAAAATCCAAATTGAAGAATTTATCTTCGACATCACTTCTTATGCCCGTGATATAAAATCTAATATTAATTTTTTTTGAAAAAGTTAAAAAATTGCGTTCTAGTATTCATTTCTCTAAAACAAGAGAATTGATATGCAAAAACTATGCAAATTATAAATTCATCATATTTCAGAAATACGTCAACACTATAATCAATGCCATCAAAATTTAGACTCAATGGTTACAATCAAAAGTTATGTGCCATATCGAGTATAACTTTCGCTTCGAATATCCTTCAAACAGGATACTGTGGGAAAAAATCGTGAGTATCATCGTAAAATATTGCTAGTTAAACTATATTTAAATATTTTCCTTTAGACATATGTAGTTTTTTTTACAAAAACCAAAGCATTTTAAGATCGTTATTTTTTACTGTTTTTCTCAAAAAACAACTTCGTCCTTGCGGGGCAGGAAGATGTCCTTTTATTTTCATAAAATTTATTTTGGATGATCTTGACGATGATCAGTGTGGGCTTTGCGACGTCATTCGATGCACACTTTGAACCGCAGACCTTAAAGCAATTTATCGCAACAAACGCATCAAGTGTTTTCCAAATCATCTTCATCTGATTGAGATGTGCGCTAACGCTTTGTTGATTTGCTTGACCCTGCATTAAATTCGTCCAAATTTGCTGGTAAGGTGCAACGCGTTGCGCTTGGTGCTATCTTGGCTGGTTTTATAGCTGGTTTTGTAGCTGGTTTCGTTGTTGGTTTTACTAGCGCACGTTTAGCTTTGCTGTCTTTGGCTGCTTTATTTTTTGCGGCATTCTCCTGTTCTTGACGCAACTGATCCATAACCGGTGAAGCGGTTAGAACTTCAGTTTTACGCTTCTTACGACCACGGTTTGATGTTTTACGTGGTTGTGCCTTTGGGTATGGCCGAAGTTTTTCAAGCGATGATTTCAACAATTCTGCGCTTAAATTCGACACCGACGACGAGATTGAAATTGCTTAGTCCTCGCTTTGAATTAGAGTTGATTAAGGTTTTGCAGCAATATCCATTTCTTCAGCTTCTTCAAATGCAGCCACACTCAAAAACGAAGCGAAGAACGAAAAACGGGAATATGATAGATAGTCATCGTTGCTCCTGGATGGCTGGTAACCCAGTTGTCGCATCGTGTGTTTGCCGCCTTTTTGAATGGTCCAAAGACGCTTCGGTCCAAAGGTTGTAATTTGTGCGAACAGTGAGGTGGCAGTGACAGAACAATGATGCAATGTTCCTTGCAATAATCTAGACCAGCAATGGATTAATGCGATTCATGATTATCCAGAATTAATAGCACCGGATTGTCCACTGACGCATGTACATTAGAGTCCATACAAAAAAAAAAAGTTTAAAAAACCACCCCCTATTTTAAAGTTGACCTCGAGAGGATTCTGAAAATAAAAATTTTTTTTTTTTTACCACTGGAAAAACAGCCAAAATGTTTTTTTTTGCATAACTTAAGCATTACATGTCAGATCTTAAAATATCTGGAAAAAAAAAGAAATTTAAGGGGGATAAATCGGGATAATGGGGCTTACTAGTTGAATTTGACCTCAAAAATAATAATAACCTAAGAAGACATTTTAGTGCTCGTAAAGCCCTTTTCAACGACATATAATTTTTTAAGATCTGACATGTAATGCTTAAGTTATGCAAAAAATACCATTTTGGCTGTTTTCCGGTGGTCTAAAAAAACAATTTTTTTGTTTTCGGAATCCTCTCGAGGTCAACTTTAAAATAGCGGGTGGTTTTTCAAACTTTTTTTTTCGACCCACTCTAATGTACATGCGATTGAAAAAAAACCAGAAATTCATAGAATTGATCGGCGTTCTAACCGCTGGGATTTGCAGTACCAACTTCATCTTTTCTTTGTCTATTTCTTGTGTTTTTCGCTTATAGTTGCGAACCATTTTGCTGAAACAACACAATTGAATGATAAAATATGCCTTGTCAGCAGTTCTGAATGTGTATGCAGTGGCTCAGAAACGTTTCTTTGCATGCAAACGAAAAATCAAAGTGTACGAGTTAGCTCCACTCAAAAGTGTACGAGTTAGCCCCGCTCCACCATTTTGACTTAAAGTAACAACACAATTTTTTTGACACTTTATTCACAAAATCACTAGTCCAATTTTATGTAAATCGTCTTCTTCTTTAAAATCCACTTACCCGTTTGTCGATACACGCAAAATTAAAGATTACTTTTGATGAAAAAAAAGGTTTTCACCCAACAACTGCTACTACTATACGAACACTGTCAACATTGACATCTGACGATAGCCAATTACGCAACTCGTTAAGACGCGTTAACAGAGCCGACTCTCAGTTCAATACGACTAACCAGTGATGAGTTATGTCAAGTGTACGAGTTAGCCCCTCCCTACCCTAAGTGCGAAGTCATTAAAAATTATTCCGTGTCCTAAGACGCAGATTCAGCAAGACGTTTCACCGCTTTTTGCAAATACTATCGCAGGTTCGTCCCACACTATGCACACTATGCTCTGCATCATACTAGATCAGATTTGTATGGAAAATGCTAAAGTATTTGGGATTTTGCGTGCCTCCAGACTTATAAACGATGGTTGCGAATAAAATAATTTGATCTTTAAAAAGTTAAAGAATTGTCGAACAGGTTCTGATCAAAAAATCGGTTTTAGGGGATTTTTACGACATTTTTTAAAAAAATTGCATTTTAAATTTGCGAAATAATAACCATTTTTGGAAAAGGTAATATTTTTTTGTAAGTGATTTTGGAAAGTAACATAGTAAAATATGTTGTTTCAGAGATCAGATCTCTGTCGAATTGCCAGTTCAATCAAAATAAACAAGTGAACTGATCAGTTTGGTTGCAAATACGTACAAAATATTCACTGGATCGTCAGGCCCATTGTCACAACAACGCTTTCGGGCATGCATCCTTCCGAATCTTTATGGAACTGAGGAATCAAAAATAACAACTGACTACATCATACCTTATGTGAAATTCGATACAAAATACACCACATCGATTCCCACCAGACAAAAATGCTAAGATACCACCATAGAAACCTACTGTAATCTCCAATTCTACACTAATGGATGATCTGGCAATAAGTTGAGTAACGATAGACACAAACAGAACCTTTACAGACGTTTCCATTCCAATAGGATTCGTCACTGAGACGTTTCGTGGCCACGGCTACACATCAAAAATTACCTTTCTCATGGGGTGCGACGCAAATGCGAGAGACACGCTATGGGGTAGTACTGAAATCAAAAGAGGTGAGTTTTTATTTGACTTCATTATTAACTCTAACCTCAACGTATGAAACCTGGGAAATACACCAACATTCACCTTTCCAAGCATTGACAATTTTAATGGTGAGAAAGAGTGGTAAGACATAACGCTTCTTTCTAACAACGAGTTTCTTAAAGTAGTTAACTGGAGAGTGTCCAGCAAAGGATCTTTTTCAGATCATAGCTTGATTCTCTTTCACTTGAATCTACAAATAGAAGCTCTTAACCCTTTCGCAATCCTAAACGCACTAACTGGGCCAAATTTGCAAAGCTCGACCAAAACTCCTTAATATAACGAATTTCGACCTTGGAAGAACTTAATTCTTCGGTTGAAGCCCTTGAAAAAACCATGCAGGTTGCTTTAAGGGTCTCGTGTCCTCGTAATGGGGATAGGATGAAATCTTTCCTCCCTGGTGGAGTATGGATCTCTCTGATCTTAGAAAAAATGTTAGAAAAACATTCAACAATTGCCATAGGGAGAACAGGTGGCAACAATACAAAGAAATCCTTAACACTTACAAGAAAGCTATTCGAGACTCAAAAAAGCAAACATAATTCCGTAAAATGTGAGTGCGGAACGCTTGATTTTTTTTTTAAATTTCATAGCATATTTTTAGGCATTTTTTTTAGTTTTGTGATTTATTAAAACTTCAAAAATTTATTATTTTTTTTTCATTTTTAAATTTTCAGTTTTTCAAAAAAATTTTTAAACTTATTTCGTCGTACCTACTATAGTTTCCGTTTTTACTTTAAGGTACTTTATACATTTCTGGAACTAAAAATTGTTTTTTGCACATTTAAAAATGGAATATGTGACCATCGCTGATTTCTAATTCCGTTATTAAAACCGGGCCCGTCATTTTTGACGGGAAAGAACTAGTCATTTAATATTTGGGGGCAGAGCTAAAGTTGCAGCCATCTGGTTACAGCGTGTGCGGGAAGGTTGCATTGTTTTATTGTTTATCGTTATTGTTTTATTGTTATTGTACAACATATATTTGTCATCACCAGCACAAATTTATTTGAAATAGTTTGATTGCTGCAGTTAAGTTTTGCTGCTTATTAATTTCCTAATTTTCCTCATTAATTTTAAAATTGAAAAAAGTAAATTTACTTCTAGATATGTAAACTATTTTTGCAATTAAAAACTGGAAGCAACTGACAGCTAGTTACAAGAAAAGTTACAGCGAGTGTGGCAAAGTTGGTTGATGCAACTATCGCAGTGAGTGTGGTAAAATTTTAGAAAGTTCTGCTTTTTGGTTATAATTCCAACTTTGCTTTGGTTGCAGTGTGTATGGGCCACATTATATATAGAAGGAGCTTTCAACAACATACACACAAAGGCCATTTATGATGCTCTGACTGGGTTAGGTGTTGAAGCTCCTGTACAAAACTGGCTATACTCATTGCTCAGCTCAAAAGTAATCCAGGCGGACTTAGGCCACAGCCAAATCACTAGATTCGTCGGGAGGTGTACCCCAGGAAGGAGTGATCTCACCGAAGCTCACCGCAACGTACAGCTCAGTTAGACTTAGAGGGTCTTACAACTGTAGAGGCATCAAAACTGGTAGCTTGTAATACGGACTATGATATTTCCAAGCTTGATTTCAGAAGAACATTCACAATAAAGGTCCCAACCCGGCTGGAACGGCGCAATGAGGGACCGGACCTAGTTTTTGACATAACCTTCTACTCTGATGGATCCAAGATGAATTGCGGAATTGGAGCTGGTTTAAACTCAGATATGCTGGGTGTGGATCAATCTTTTCGCCTACCAGATTCAGCTAGCGTTTTTCAGGTAGAACTTCTTGCGATAAAAGAAACCTGTCGGACATTAAGTCGAACTAACACCAACAACCGTAAAGCAGCTATCTTTTCGGACAGCCAACCCGCCATTAAAGCTTTATATTCGGTTAAAACCAACTCTAGACTAGTCAGGAAATGCAAAGAGGAGCTAGCCCGGTTAAGTTAACAGCTGGACATTACTCAAATATAGGTTTGCGGCCATAGGAACATTTATGGTAATGGAAAAGCTGATGAACTGGCCAGGTTAGGTTCTTTCCTTGACATCGTAACAGCGGAACCAGTCGCAGTTCCTCTAAGCACAGTGAAGGGAAGAATTCACTTTTATTAATTTGTCAGGGCTGGTAGAAGATGGGAAATACTACCAAACTGTGCCACAGCCAATAAGCTCTTGCCTACATACAACACAAGCAGAACCCGTGAGCTGCTATTAATATCCCGTATTGACATAGCAAGGATCGCGTCAGTCATCACTGGGCATTGGCTCATTGCGGTGCACGCCGAATGAATTGGAATACCATTTAATGACCACTATTGCGCTAACACACTTCCTATGTGCCTGACCAGCTCTAGCAAGACCTAGAATGAGCAAGCTTGGTAGTATCAAATAGCTAGTAGTATCACCATCAAACCAAACCCGGCTTCGTCAAAAGAAGCATCAACCTCAAAGTCAGAAATAATGCTTACACAAAGTGGGCTTCCAGAAGTGACTGCATTAAATCTAAAAGGCCGTGGCCAGAAATACACGAAAGAAGAACTAAAGCCTTCTGCTCTTAGTTCAAAACGGGAAATCTGGATACTGGTGGATCCTACCTGATCATTGCCCTATCGGTGTGATGGGATTCATAGTGGACCAAAAGCCCCTACGCACAGTGTGGCTTTTATCAGTTCTAGAGAATAAAAAATCAAAATTTTTTCTTTCGATTTCAAAAATTTTTTAGTTTTAAGTTGGAATATGTATAAATAAGCCATGGTAAATATATCAATTGTCTACAGCTTGCACTTTTCTTGCTACATCCTTTTCAAGTGATTGAAATTTTGAAGAAATTTTTTGTTTAAATTTTTATAAGAAATCAGTGTACTTCTTATAAAATCGCTGTGCTCAGAATATTCTTTCTAGATGTTTAATTTTTCATGGTAAGTGAGTGAGAAGGCTAGCCCACATTTCTGCATATTTAGTTTTTAAATTGGTTTGTTGTATCATAGAATAAAAAAACTTTCTTCCAACAGACACTTCCAAAAATTTAATTTCGATACTTACAAAATCTACTTAAATTTCTAATTGCAAAAAACATGAAAGTATTGATGTTAATTTGATAAAACTATTGTCTGATCCAGCATATTCATATATGTATGATAAATTTAATAAGTTTTTAGTTAAGTTCTTACAAAAACTGTAGAAAGTTAAAGCTGTAAAATTTATAAATTATTTTTGATTTAATAAATAAATATGTTACTTTTCTATTTTGTTATTTGTCGTGCCTGGTGAACATTTAAGTGTGGAAAATAGAAGAAGAGAGTAAAAAACAAATGTTTTTTGTTAAATAACACTGGTTTACAAATAACGAAAAGTTGTTTGTACTTTGAATGCCACTATCCTTTTCTCATGTTTTTTTTTTCTGTCACTCCGTTTTCGAGATATTGCCCACTGTAGGGTTTTCAAAGAAATAAAAAAGTTGATTCCACTTAATTGCATATATCTCCAGAACCAACAACAGTAATCAAACAAATGATATATCAAATTAAAGCTAATAAAATTTCTTACAAACAATGCAAACATCATTTTTTGGTCAAGCAGTTAGTTTTGGCGGAATAAATTCAAATTTCGGAGTTTTTTTTTATTTTTCAGAAAAATTTCCAAAAAGAGACAAAAAAGTTGCAAATTTCGTTAAGTAATCAAAATATTTTGTTACTTTTGATATTTTTTACTAAAAGCCTTTATTTTTCCAAACAAAATAAGCTATTGTTGAAGAAAATCTATTGAGAAATGAAAAAGTTGTGTTCAATGGAACGAAAGCACCCAACTTATGTTATTTTTAAAATTTTGTTGTCATTAATAAATTGGGTTATTGTTCTATAATTTTTTATTTTTCATTTTTATTGTTCATAGGAATCAAGTCAAGGGTTTTGCGAAAGAAAAGATAAGAACAAACACGCTACAATAAAAACAGGTAGGCTCACGACTGAGAGTGCAACCGTCGAAACCGTCACAGCAAAACGTCTGATTTCGACACTTATGGCTATAAGAAAGAGAGCCTACCTGTTTTTATTATGCCATGTGAATACTTATTTTGTGTTTTTTTGACAGTTTCGGCGGTCGCGCTCTGAGTCGTGGACCTACCTACCTTTATTGTACCTGCAGCACTTTCAAGATGTATAAAAGCAAAAACATTCATGCATTATACTAAATACTTTATTAGCTTTTATTTGATATATCATTTGTTTGATTACTGTTGTTGGTTCTGGAGATATATGCAATTAAGTGAAACCAACTTTTTTTTTTCGTTGAAAACCCTACAGTGGGCAATATCTCGAAAACGGAGGGACAGAAAAAAAAAATTTTTTTTTTCGGAATTAGTGACCGATTTTATATGAGACAAGAATAGTGGCATTCAAAGTACATATTGGCTGTAAACCAGTGTAATATAACATCACTAAAATCGTTATAACAAATTTCCAGCATCATTTTTAAATATTTTCTATAAAATATAACTATTTAATACAACTTAAATAATATGACTTTTTACATCACTACACTTTCTGTAGAATATATTGAACATAAGTATTAATAAAAATAGCATATAAAATAAGTTCTCATTTAAGTGGCTATGGATTTATAAACTAAAACTTTTGACAACTATTTTACATGTTAAGTATAAATAACCTTAATAGTAACAATATACATTAAATTTATTTTTTTTAATTTGTAAGTGCACTCTATTGGGACCATTACACCTCTGACTACATTTGCACAGCGTATTAGCCGTTACTTCAATATGATTTGAGAATTAATGAAATTTTTTTTTTAAAAATTAACACTTTAGTTAAAAACTAAGTGCTTGGTCATGTCATCTTAAATTGAAATAAACATTTTTTGACTTTAGAATAACCAACATATAACATCACATCAATTTTATTAGTAATCTGATTGTTTATTCTCTAGAATTGAAAAAAGCCACACTTTGCTACGGAAGCACCTAAACGGTTCACGACCTTTCCTAACCTAACATTTTTATGAAAAAAAAATAATATATCAAAACTGAATTTCTTCCAAATATTAAATACCCTTAAGTTGGATACACAATACAACACAATACATTCTCAAATCTGCAAGTTCGAATTCTCCATCAGAAACTCTAAAAAAAACTTCTTGATGCTCAGTTAAAATCCATTTGGTTTAAGACAACTAATATATAAGTTCGTGGGAATCATAATGGCAATATATAAGTTCGTGGGAATCATAATGGCAAGTATGAATCAAAGGGTAAAACAGAATAGAACATAATCATTACTTTGATAACACAGCGGAACAAAAAACAAATTTTTTCTGCGGCATAAGTTTTTGGAGTCCATTAAGATAAAGACTGTCCCAGAAATAACTGTCCTTTTGTTTTTTTTTTTATTGTAAAAAAACCAATGATATTTTTTTAAAAATTCTTTCAGTTTATTATTAAGTGAAATTTACAAAATAAATGAAAATTTTATTTACTTTGAAAAAAATACACTTAAAAAAAAGTATGTACTTTTTGATTAAGGTCCTCCATTAGGTTTTTTACCGACCTTACGTTGACCTTAGTGTATGCCCGACGCCATGTACGTCGAAATATTTCGATGTTTTTCGTAGTTAGTTTGGTCTTTTTAAGATTTCTTTTCATTTAAGCCCCATATCTTTCGATTGGACGAAGTTCGGGACAATTCGGAGGATTGGCTTCTCTTGGTACCACAGACATTATTGGCTTGGTACCAATCCATCGTTCTCTGGGTGTAGTGACATGTTGCTAGGTCAGGTCAAAATAGTACTGAACCTTGGTGCTGACGTATAAAGGGCAGCAAACGCCGCTCCAGACACGATGCGATCTGTCACGAATTCCTTACTTCGAAGGCCTCATTTGCAAATGGCCTGCCACACCATGTATTTCTCTGGAAATTTGGTATGTTTTTCGGCAGTAAATTTAGAGGATACTTCACCCTTCTAACCGCAGTATAATATCCGTGTCCAGGTAACTGCTTGAAATCCGCTTTGCAGTACGTTTCATTGTCTATGATCACGCAATCAAATTTGGGCAGGTAATCGCGATACAGTTTTCGAGCCCTCCTCTTGGTTTCGGCGTCATTTTCTTCTGACCTATCAGGTACTTTTTGTACTTTATATCTCCTTAGGTTGTAGAATTTTTTTAATCCGTTGAACACTTGACTTCGATGTTCCCGCTTTTGCTGCCATATCACGAACCTAAGTGCCTGGATTCTGAGTAAACAGCCGCTTAACGTTCTGGGCCACCGCTTGGTTCGCTGGACCACTTTTTCTCCCTGAGCCTGGCGTTTTTGATAAAGGGGTGAGCTGTTGTTGTATCGTTTTATGGTCCTTCCGACAGTTTTGACGCACACGCCAACTTCCTTAGCGATCTTTTTGTACGTGGTGTTTGGATTTTCCAGGTATAAGCAAATAATTGCTTTCCGCTTTTCTTCTTGTTGAGACGACATCTTTTATTTTACTAATGAGTATTTTTTTTTTTTAATCTGCAATATTTCTACTTTATTTAGGTACCCAATATGTTGCTCAAGAGGTAACACTTTTTTATAAATAACCTAAAAACAAAAGGACAGTTATTTCTGGGACAATCTTTACATGGGATAGTGAAGTTTTATTCCTACAATTCACATTGCTTGAATTGACTCTGGTTCTCGCGTTAAACCGCTTTTTTAAAAATTAATGATGTTTCATCACAGATTTTAACATATTTCAGAACAGTAAGTCTGATTCGGTGAAATAAAAAATAAAAAAATCCCCAGCCTCCAAGTTACATCTACACTGTTTTTTAATAAGCTGAATAAATTAGGTAACATTCAGAAAGTTCTGTTGAATAAAACATGTTTTTATACAAAATTTAAACTTTTTGTTATTTCATAATTCATAAAAAATCAAAATGAATTCATATGAAATCAAAAAATTTCGAAGTTTTTTATCAAAATGAGAGATTATCATTAAATGTGAATTAAACCAAAACATGCCAATGGATTTTAATGATATATGGCTTATTTTTTTGTAACATAAGTGTGTTTACAAGTTAATTTAAAAAAGGAGCTATTTTGGCGTTGTTGATTTTATATGAATTATGAAATAATAAAGAAGTTTAAATTTTGCATACAAAATGTTTTTTTCAGAAGAACTTTCTGAATATTTCCGAATTTCTTCAGCTTATTAAAAAACAGTGTAGATTTAACTGCTGCATATTTTCGGATTTTTATTTTATCAATTCAGACTTACTGTTCTGAAGTTATGTTATAATCTATGATGAAACCTACTTAATTTATAAAATAGCGGTTTACCGTGAGAACCCGAGTCAATTCAAATAATATAAATAATAGGCTAAGCTCTTCATTAATGTATATACTAAAATTGACAGGTTTTGAAAAACAGTGCAGCAACCGAAACGTTATATACGTTGATTTTAAGACACCAACTTAAACAACTTCTTTTGTAGATCATCAATTATTTTTGACGTAGAATTACGTCTTACAGCGCGGGTGGTATGGGGTCGTTTTAACAGATTTTTTCAAGGTCATTAGGCAACGTTTTGACGAATACTTTAGGGTATACCTACAGTCTTTAATACTCATTGTTCAAAGATAATATATATATTAAAATATCAGATATATCCTGCGCTGAATGAATATCTAATTTTGGATTTTGTCACTATTATAATAGTCACAAAATAGTAAATTATAAGAAGAAAAATGCATGTCTTTATATAAGAAAATCAATCATCAGCTGCTTATGTGCCTGCTGCTTTCTTTGTTTTTCTTTCGTTGTTTATGCTTGTGTGCTTTGGTTTTGCCCGAACTGATTGGTTCGCTTTGGCAGCATTGTAAGCATTAGTTCGCATTGGGTTTATGTATGCACTACTGTTCTAGTATACTATTTTGAAACCAGAGGTCATGAACCTATTTTCAACTGAATCAATGAACTCAAACTGTCAAATTTAATGAAATGGGTCTGTGATCAGGTTAGATTTAACTTTTTTGAAAAAAAACGAGTTGGATCATATTTCGTTGTATGCTTTTACCCAATAGATGGCGTAAAAATTTAATTTTTGTTTTTAATGCAAATTAATTTGGATTTCACATTCCACTAGCACTAGCGAGTGTAGTTCGCAAACTATACATCGAACAGGGACGAAAGTGTAGCTCGCAAACTAAATATCAGACAGAGACGAGAGGAAAGGACATGTGCTCAGCGTGAAATATAGTTACCATACGATTTTTTAAAAATCGGGATCTTAATTTTAATTTGAAATTAGTAGTTAAACTGACTGTAGCTCGCAAACTAAATATATATCAGGCAGAGACGAAAGTGGCACCAATGGAAAGTGCATTTGCTTCGCCTTCTTTTCAACTAACAAGGAAAGGTCCCCAGGTGACAGTCTCCGATTTGAATGATTTTCGGATATGTGATAGAAGACAAAAATCTAAGGTCGACGTATTTTTTTATATGTGCTCAATCGATGGTTTAGGGTGTCAAACTCGCGTTCCAAAATCAGCGAAAATTTCGTTTTTTTGCTTTAATTTCGCTATTTTCCATGGAAAAATTTACAAATTTGGTACCAAACGAAAGCTCTTACAAAACCACACACGATGGCATCAATTTTACATAAGAAAATTTTGTTGTAATTTTGTTGTTGTAATTTTTAGTAATGTCTAGTCGATATCATAGAAGTATATTGACACAATTATTTCATATTAATTTATGTTGGATTTAAGGCAATTTTTAAACTTACCTTTTTTTTTGTTTTTTAAATTTTTTTACTGTGTATATTAAAATTTTTGTTTTATTGAAATGCATTTATTTAGGGGAGAGTGGTACTAGTTGTCACAAAATTTGAATGAACTGCTATAACTCCCACAAATTAAGCAATAATGGCACTGCAAAACTTTTAAAGATAAATTCAATATTTTATTCTTCAATCCTGATATGAATAACGAATATTATTTTAAAATAAATCAAAAAATTTTCTAGATAAAAAATTCAACTCGTCTGGGACAAGTTACCCCACCCGTGGGGTAAGTTGTCTCAACACGTAGTCCCCGTTGTCACACCTCTTAATCGTCGTCGCTGCCGCACTCCGAAGAACAATTTAAGCAGCAATGTATCAAACAATCACTTTCTATGCATTATGTGCACAACGTTTGCAGTTTATATATTGACGACAATTGTTGTTGGATTTGACGCTTGACAACAAACTACACGTAGTGAATCCACGTTATCTTTATTGATACTAGCTGTAATCGGCTTGCATCATGATATCTGAAGATGTCCGGCCTCGGTTTGTAAGTCGTTTGCGATTTCTTGGCATATTTCCTTAAATTCAAATAAAACATAGAATACTTTCAAAATGGTTCTATGAAATTATATGTGACAACAAGCCCCACAAGCGCTGTGACAACCTGTACCATTTGGAAAAAAATGTAAACAATGTTCTGTAAATTTAAATATAAAGTTTTATCTAAAAATTCATAAGTATTTGCAAAATATAATATTAATTGTATTGGAAATTTATTTAAAGTTGAATATTACACACTTGTATTTGTCTAAACACAAATTTTTAAAAAATATAAAAATACACAAATCCAACTAAGTTTCTTAAATCTCTTATAATTTTTGCAAAACAAAACTAACGCCTCTTAAACTTTCTTGGGATGCTAGAAATTGCAATAGCGTATAGATGACATTGATATTTAACTCGATAACGTGTTGAATCAAAAGATATCGGCGTTGTGACAACTAGTACTTGAGACAACGGGGACGAGTCTCCCCTACTTTAGAGAAAAAATTTTATTACATTAAAAGTACCCAATATGGGTATCAAAAATTTTATTTTCTTATGGCCTATTCTTATGTTTAAATATTTTATCAAAAAAGTTGACATTTCATAGGGCTTCCATACAAAATGTGTGTTTTTTCTTGTAAGTGTCATCGCACCAGTAAACAATAGTTTTAATCCTCCAAAGTACCAAATATGGACATTTTTACGATATGCAAAAGAAATGGAATGCATTTTTTCATATTTCTTTCAAAAAAATTTTTTGATTTTTAACAGTAAAAATCATAAAAATCTTTTTCTAATTTCAAAACATCAACTTTGTGAATGAATAACTCATCAGATATGAAAATAATTTTTTTTGTTTAAATTTTATAATAAAAAACATTAATTTTAAAATAAGTTCACGTCTTTCAAAGTGCATTTCGGCTTAAATTCGATTTGATATGGTTTTTTTAAAAAAAACATTATATTTTTGATAGATCTTTAAAAAAGTACCACTCCATGCAATTTTTTATTAAATATTTTTTAATTCAAAATTTTTATTATTATCTCTCATTAATATGGTTAACTGTAAAAATGTATAAAGAGATAAGAATTATGTAAAATATTTTTTGTTTTAAAATTTGAAAAATTAACAAGGGGGTACCTTGTGAAAAGTGAATATTTAAGTCATTTTTACTTTTGTGCTTAACATCTGGTATTTAACACAATATTAATTAAAGCACATTAATAAAGGGTGAGATTCAAAATTTTGAATTAAAAAATAATTAATAAAAACTTGCATTGAGTGGTACTTTTTTAAAGATCTATCAAAAATATAATGTTTTTTTAAAAAAACCATATCAAATCGAATTTAAGCCGAAATACACTTTGAAGGACGTGAACTTATTTTAAAATTAATGTTTTTTATTATAAAATTTAAACAAAAAAAATTATTTTCATATCTGATGAGTTATTCATTCACAAAGTTGATGTTTTGAAATTAGAAGAAGATTTTTATGATTTTTACTGTTAAAAATCAAAAATTTTTTTTTAAAGAAATATGAAAAAATGCATTCCATTTCTTTTGCATATCGTAAAAATGTCCATATTTGGTACTTTGGAGGATTAAAACTATTGTTTACTGGTGCGATGACACTTACAAGAAAAAACACACATTTTGTATGGAAGCCCTATGAAATGTCAACTTTTTTGATAAAATATATAAACATAAGAATAGGCCATAAGAAAATAAAATTTTTGATACCCATATTGGGTACTTTTAATGTAATAAAATTTTTTCTCTAAAGTAAATAAATGCATTTCAATAAAACAAAAATTTTAATATACACAGTAAAAAAATTTAAAAAACAAAAAAAAGGTAAGTTTAAAAATTGCCTTAAATCCAACATAAATTAATATGAAATAATTGTGTCAATATACTTCTATGATATCGACTAGACATTACTAAAAATTACAACAACAAAATTACAACAAAATTTTCTTATGTAAAATTGATGCCATCGTGTGTGGTTTTGTAAGAGCTTTCGTTTGGTACCAAATTTGTAAATGTTTCCATGGAAAATAGCGAAATTAAAGCGAGAAAATGAAATTTTCGCTGATTTTGGAACGCGAGTTTGACACCCTAAACCATCGATTGAGCACATATAAAAAAATACGTCGACCTTAGATTTTTGTCTTCTATCGCATATCCGAAAATCGTTCAAATCGGAGACTGTCACCTTGGGACCTTTCCTTGTGAGTCAATGAACTCAACTTATCAAACTTAACGAAATGATTGAAAAAATTTGAAATTTTGCGTGTTTCTTTCTGCTTGCTTATTTAATCATACTTACATTTTTACTTTTTCTTTGTTTTGGCCTCGAAAAGTAGTCCATAATTGAGTGTTATTCATTTATTTGTTAATTTTCGGAAGATCAATAAAAATACGTGCAAAATGGACAAAACAATCGGACTAAAGAGACAAAGTAGAAGAGGTTACAACTTAAACGGAATTCTACGTCTACACTTACGATACCATCGAAACTGTTTCTTTTTAATAAAAGTATCTATTCTTATTTCATTTTGAAATATTTATATCTTATCAAATAATTTAAAATTTATCTTTTATCAGATAAAATAAAATTAAATCAAAACAACAAACCCATTTTTCTACATCGATGTTAAGAAGTCTTGAAGCGCCATTCCAAACAGCATCTCCCTTTTTATTGCATAGAAAGCAATGTCGGATAATATCTTTTAAGTTGTCTTCATATTTTCTTGGAGTTTGGCTGATGTTGCATGGTGACATTGTGGTATCTAATTCAAACAAAATACCATCGATTCCTTTATGATTTCTTGTAGCTCTAGCTCGAGGTACAAGGCAATTAAACTTAAAATTTTTAAAGCGGCATTTTTTTATAACATTTTTTTTTGAAATACCTGACAAATTTTTGTAATGTTTTTGTAACGTGGATTTATGATTACATTTTTTTAAATATGATCCCTTCGATGAGAACGACATGTTTTTACGCATAAAATGTGTAAGACATGCTTTTCTACAGAAATACATGTATCCAGATAAAGCTTTCAAATTATTATAGTTTTGTTCATAATTGTGATAATGTT
Source organism: Tetanocera ferruginea (assembly GCA_958299015.1). Taxonomy (NCBI): domain Eukaryota; kingdom Metazoa; phylum Arthropoda; class Insecta; order Diptera; family Sciomyzidae; genus Tetanocera; species Tetanocera ferruginea. Next base: position 83,220,825 of record OY282640.1, on the reverse strand, counting down.
TGAAAGGTGATCGTAATGATAGCTTTTTTGAACTTAGAAATCCACAATTCCGACAAAATTTAATTGATCCATTCAAAATGCCTTGAATATCATAAGAGCTTTGATTTTTCGTTAACGTCAAGAAATCTTTCTGATGACCTGAATGATCAGCACTATTTACATCTTTTAAGAGTCTAAACGATGGAATAGAAATTATATTTAGTAAGCTTGCTAAATCTCTCAGAACACCTACAACGTCCACCGACGATACAGTCAATATAACTGTAAGATTACTTTGTTCTTCATTGGGTTGTTGCGTTGAATGTTTTCTAAAATAAACAAATAAATATCAGTAAGAATATATATGATAATACATGTATATTAACTTGTACTAGTAAACCTGTTGCCCGAATTCGAGCAATTCAATAAAAATTAAGTGTTAGAAACATTATAACCGTTTAATATATGATATTCTATTCAAGAAGCTATTATACTCAATAACGATATATTCAGTCTCAATAATGATATAAAAGATCATTATCTGAATGGTTTGACTTGAAACGTATGATTTGACACTAAATTTTTTAATGTAACAGTCAAAATACGAAGACGGAATTGCACTTATTCCACTTACTACTGAGACAAACATAATTACTATTCGAAAACATCGCAGCTTAAGTCTTCCAGTTATCAAACATAACTAAATAAAAAAAAAAAACGCAGTAAAAAAAAGAATTAAGACATAATACTAAGATATATTTCAAAAATAAATAAAAAATACTTACAGAACACCTACAACATCAATTTATAACACATTTAGATGAAAAAACGCCAAAAAACCCAAAAAAATTTTTTTTTTGAAAACCGTTGAAATTTAACTGAGTCGTTTGCTCGGAAAGTGGAATTTTTGATTTTGGAACTGCATTTTTCGGACAATTGACATTTGATGAATGCATAAAAGATAATTTTGGTTAAAAATTTTTAGTTTTGAGAAAAATTTAAATTCGACCAATTCATAAGCTCTTCTCAAATTAAATTTCAAATTGATTAAATTGCGGATTTTGTACAAAAATTTAATTTCTGTTTTAAAAGGTTGGGAACCCCCTGAAGCGAAATCACAATTTTTAAAAGTGGTTTGCACATCTACAGCCTAAACCTGATTTAATGACATCGGAATCGATAAAATCGGTCCATTGGTCTGAGAGGAGTTGAAGTCACAAAAAAAACCTTAGCCTATTAATTATATAGATAATCAGGATGATTAAACCAGATTCGTGGCTATAACTATTAATTGGTTGTAGCTATAATGAAATTTTTTTCAAATATATTGTTTTTGAAGCTTGTTGAAGATTTAAAATATATAAGAACAACATTTTAAAAAAAAAAATTTTTCGAGCAAAAAACCATAGGGGGTAGCCTTGTTTTTTCGATGACACATAGTATTTATTAATTTTTCTGTCAAACAAAAACAAATTTCTCTTAAATAAACTCTATACAATGAAAGAAAATCAAAAATGCAAATTTTAAATTTTTTTATTTTTACAACAAAAACAATTTTTAATACATTTTTTGAGGAAACATTCATTTTATTGGACTCTTTTTAAAGGCAATGACTAAAATATAAATAATAAAGTAACGGTAAGAAATTTGTAATTATTTTAAAGTCAATTAATTGCAATTAAATACAAAAAAGAAATAAATGAAATTTTTTAAAAAGTGGCAGAGATATTCGCTTCCAAATATAGAACTTTAAATTTCAGACAGTTTTTTTCTCTGCCTTGGCGTTTGATATAAATACACGTTAAACAACTAAAGACAATTTTAAGAAAATTCAGTAAAAATACATTTGGCAAGATAATTACCGTAATTGCCAACATATTTCGAAGAAAATTAAACAAACATTTAAAAAAACAAAAAAAGTTTTGAAAACCGTTGAAATTTGACTGAGTTGTTTGCTCGGAAAGTGGAATTTTTGATTTTGGAACTGCATTTTTCGGACAATTGACATTTGATGAATGCATAAAAGATAATTTTGGTTAAAAATTTTTAGTTTTGAGAAAAATTTAAATTCGACCAATTCATAAGCTCTTCTCAAATTAAATTTCAAATTGATTAAATTGCGGATTTTTGTACAAAAATTTTATTTCTGTTTTAAAAGGTTGGGAACCCCCTGAAGCGAAATCACAATTTTTCAAAAAGTGGTTTGCACATCTACAGCCTAAACCTGATTTAATGACATCGGAATCGATAAAATCGGTCCATTAGTCTGGGAGGAGTTGAAGTCACAAAAAAAACCTTAGCCTATTAATTATATAGATAATCAGGATGATTAAAACAGATTCGTGGCTATAACTATTAATTGGTTGTAGCTATAATGAAATTTTTTTCAAATATATTCACCCTAATCATTGAACCCGCGCTCGCTCTCAAAACAGCGTCGAAACAAATATTTTCTATTTTTGAAAATTTAAATTTCGACGTCGAACGAACTGTTTTATCGATAGTGATATATCACTCTATTATTGAACAAACGTCGTCGAACAAAAATACAAAATTTTGGTCGACAAAAATTTGAGAGCGGATTGATTTCACCTCTCAAACAGATGAAATGAATTTATCGCAAGTAGAACTTTACCATGGATTTCTCTTCATTTATAGGTATTAGGATTAACTTATCTAGGTGGATCATAGATTTATGTATCAGACATTTTATGGTTCAAGTAATGGCAAAATATTGCATGTTTTTACAAGAGCCAGTTAATAAAGAAATGCTTTTGGTAGAAGCTCGTCCAAAATTCGAAGAATGTTTATCTTGTAGTTGCCAAGAAATATTAGGATACACCAATTTAATGGAATATCTTAACTATACTTGGCTCTTAATGTCGCAACATTAACAGTTAGGTAACTAAGCTGTAGTCGTTATTAAAAAAATGAATAATATGGATTACAAAAAGAAAGATATCCATTTAGAAATTCCAACTCTCCACCTAACTCTATAAAAGGACGTTTTGTGGATGTACTAAGTTTGACACTCTAAAATTACAACTTCTTTTTAGTAAAAAGCTGAAACAAACGAATACGGACTCATTGTTCATGACGTGTCAATGAGAGCAGATCTTTTAGATGGTAATAGCTGGCATATTTTATGGTCATAGCTGGCATACTTGATGATCATAGCTGGCCTAACACAAGTCAATAAATTTGCAAGATGCAGCTGGTGACTAACATCTGTAGGTCAATCGATAGATGTGCTAATGCATGCAAAATGTACACAGCTAACATCCAATACTATCACCAAGCTGAATGATTGGGAAAGTTGGTGGTAGTATAGCTGGCCAGTGTGCGAATATTTAGGTATAGGTACAGCAACGAACAAATCATAATATTAAGCGTTATCGCCAAATTTTCAATTAGCGGTTATTGTTCCTTAGTTTCGCGAAGACGTACATAGCTACCTGAGGGAACGAAAGCCGTAATGATGGCAATGTACAGCTAGACAGATGTGTCCAACCAAGATGCAGTTGGTGATTAAAATTTTAAAGTGGATCGATAGATACGCTTATGCCTCCATAATGTGCACATCTACCATCCAAACCATCACCAAACTGAATGATACGGCAATTTGGTCGTAGTATAGCAGACCAATTTGCGAATATTTGGGTAAAAGCACAGCAACGATTAAATTTGAGCCATCGCCATTTATTCCAGCAGAAATAAGTTTCGCGGAAAAGTAGCACAGTTGAGCCAACGAGACGCAACGTTGGCAGAGTACACCAGGCGGCAAAACAAGCTTGCAACGCTTACAGAACCAGATACCAATGTAGCCGCGCTTTATGGAATGCTTGCTGCAGAATGTGCAGCAATATTAGCTGTGCTTTGTGTTTGAAAAGCTAGCAGCACGTTAAATTTAAAAATTCCCATTCACAATTTGTTTAAAATAAAATTTATTTTGAAGTTTTATTGACAAGCTTCATAAAATTGAGAGTACCGATAAAACAGTTTGGTCGCGCGTTTTCAATGATAGGGTGAAATTCTATTGTCGGAAGTGAAAATTATCGTCGAAATGAGTTCGACGACGAGCTGCTGGTGAAAGTGAGTTCTCGACGACGATATTTACTCGACGCGGGTTCAAAGATAGGTGTGATTGTTTTTGAAGCTTGTTGAAGATTTAAAAAATATAAGGACATTTAAAAAAAAAAAATGTTCGAGCAAAAAACCATAGGGTATAGCCTTGTTTTTTCGATGACACATAGTATTTATTAATTTTTCTGTCAAACAAAAACAAATTTCTCTTAAATAAACTATATACAATGAAAGAAAATCAAAAATGCAAATTTTAAATTTTTTTATTTTTACAACAAAAACAATTTTTAATACATTTTTTGAGGAAACATTAATTTTATTGGACTCTCTTTAAAGGCAATGATTAAAATATAAATAATAAAGTAACGGTAAGAAATTTGTAATTATTTTAAAGTCAATTAATTGCAATTAAATACAAAAAAGAAATAAATGAAATTTTTTAAAAAGTGGCAGAGATATTCGCATCCAAATATAGAACTTTAAATTTCAGACAGTTTTTTTCTCTGCCTTGGCGTTTGATAAAAATACACGTTAAACAACTAAAGACAATTTTAAGAAAATTCAGTAAAAATACATTTGGCAAGATAATTACCGTAATTGCCAACATATTTTTAAGAAAATTAAACAAACATTTAAAAAAACAAAAAAGTTTTGAAAACCGTTGAAATTTGACTGAGTTGTTTGCTCGGAAAGTGGAATTTTTGATTTTGGAACTGCATTTTTCGGACAATTGACATTTGATGAATGCATAAAAGATAATTTTGGTTAAAAATTTTTAGTTTTGAGAAAAATTTAAATTCGACCAATTCATAAGCTCTTCTCAAATTAAATTTCAAATTGATTTAATTGCGGATTTTTGTACAAAAATTTTATTTCTGTTTTAAAAGGTTGGGAACCCCCTGAAGCGAAATCACAATTTTTAAAAGTGGTTTGCACATCTACAGCCTAAACCTGATTTAATGACATCGGAATCGATAAAATCGGTCCATTGGTCTGGGAGGAGTTGAAGTCACAAAAAAAACCTTAGCCTATTAATTATATAGATAATCAGGATGATTAAAACAGATTCGTGGCTATAACTATTAATTGGTTGTAGCTATAATGAAATTTTTTTCAAATATATTGTTTTTGAAGCTTGTTGAAGATTTAAAAAATATAAGAACATTTTAAAAAAAAAAATGTTCGAGCAAAAAACCATAGGGGGTAGCCTTGTTTTTTCGATGACACATAGTATTTATTAATTTTTCTGTCAAACAAAAACAAATTTCTCTTAAATAAACTATATACAATGAAAGAAAATCAAAAATGCAAATTTTAAATTTTTTTATTTTTACAACAAAAACAATTTTTAATACATTTTTTGAGGAAACATTAATTTTATTGGACTCTCTTTAAAGGCAATGATTAAAATATAAATAATAAAGTAATGGTAAGAAATTTGTAATTATTTTAAAGTCAATTAATTGCAATTAAATACAAAAAAGAAATAAATGAAATTTTTTAAAAAGTGGCAGAGATATTCGCTTCCAAATATAGAACTTTAAATTTCAGACAGTTTTTTTCTCTGCCTTGGCGTTTGATAAAAATACACGTTAAACAACTAAAGACAATTTTAAGAAAATTCAGTAAAAATACATTTGGCAAGATAATTACCGTAATTGCCAACATATTTTTAAGAAAATTAAACAAACATTTAAAAAAACAAAAAAGTTTTGAAAACCGTTGAAATTTGACTGAGTTGTTTGCTCGGAAAGTGGAATTTTTGATTTTGGAACTGCATTTTTCGGACAATTGACATTTGATGAATGCATAAAAGATAATTTTGGTTAAAAATTTTTAGTTTTGAGAAAAATTTAAATTCGACCAATTCATAAGCTCTTCTCAAATTAAATTTCAAATTGATTTAATTGCGGATTTTTGTACAAAAATTTTATTTCTGTTTTAAAAGGTTGGGAACCCCCTGAAGCGAAATCACAATTTTTAAAAGTGGTTTGCACATCTACAGCCTAAACCTGATTAAATGACATCGGAATCGATAAAATCGGTCCATTGGTCTGGGAGGAGTTGAAGTCACAAAAAAAACCTTAGCCTATTAATTATATAGATAATCAGGATGATTAAACCAGATTCGTGGCTATAACTATTAATTGGTTGTAGCTTTAATGAAATTTTTTTCAAATATATTGTTTTTGAAGCTTGTTGAAGATTTAAAAAATATAAGAACATTTAAAAAAACAAATGTTCGAGCAAAAAACCATAGGGGGTAGCCTTGTTTTTTCGATGACACATAGTATTTATTAATTTTTCTGTCAAACAAAAACAAATTTCTCTTAAATAAAAGTTATCACCTTGCATTCCGCAGCCATCAGGTTATCACCCTGCGTGGCGCAAGCAGCGAATACACGCGCCGTAATCGGACCCTACCAACCTGTGGGAACCTGCAATTCAGCATATTCCCTGTGCTGCGGGCAAATAGAGTATTTTTAGGTAGCAAGTAAGATGAAGCATTGTTAGCAATTTAAGTCTTCGCTTTAAGTTTGAAAAGATAAAATAGTTAGTTCTTCCTAGACGTCGAAGTGATTCGGTCTTTCAAATAAACAATTATACAAATCAAAGAGGTGTTTAATTTATTGAATGGCCCGTAAAAAAATAAAATTATTTTTTTTGGGACTCCAAATAAGGAGATCCTTAACTGGCGCCCGAGCAGGGACCCGCTTCGAAAAAAACAGAAGCGGGTATCCTCGAAAAAATTCTGTCGTGATAAGTAATGATTCAGTGTGGCTGTGATAAATTAAATAGTGAAAATATAAATCATAAATCAAATCAAACTCTAAAGTGTTCTAAATAACTAAAAAAGAAAACAAACCGGCTGCGATTCACCACCGAAAGGGGGACCCTCCAGCCGAATCAAAAAAAATATTTTTTAAATTTAAAAACGCTAGCTGCGATTCCGAACTCCGGACCCTCCAGTTGGTTAAGTATAACGAAATTATTAAATAAAAATATGGGAAGAAATAACGCCTACTGTGTAAATAAAAAAAAGGGAGAAATCCTCATTAACACTGCCACACTGAGTTAAGAAATCACCACATATGTCCGAAAAAGGACAAATAGAAATAAAAAAAGGTTCATGCTAAAAACGAATCAGTAAAAAAGAAAATAACAAATTTTTTGTAGCTAATTTTGAAGTCCTGCCAGACTGAACCAAGAAATCGCCACAGGCAAATCGAATAAAAATTACTATAAAGGCAGGATTTGCGTTAAAAACAAATCCATTTAAAAAAAAATCGTTTTTGTAAACTTTGATGAATGAGGTCAGTCAAAAAAGGTGTGTTCCTTCTTTCCAATGATTGTGTGCTTAAATGAATGTACATCCTATGGGGTGCAAGGTGCCGTACCCATGGGAACACGGTACCCATTCATTCGTTTGCCCACACTTATTCCATCCTTCCCATGAGAACAGGAGGGAGATCATATAAGGATAAGGGACACGCTTGTGAAGTCAATCGTGCCATTAGTAGGTTGTCGGCAATTATTTACGCCGACGACTAAACGGGAATAACACGATCCTTCCAAGACTGTCTCGAAAAAAATAATAACTAACTTTAACTCTCTTTATTTTCCAGATTCAAATGTCACAAGTCAAAATTGTGTAAGTGAACAGAATTAAAAGCAAGACAAAAAGAAAAAGCAATTATTACAAAGATATTATATGCAAGAACATAAACTTTATGAGCTAAATTGTAAAAAGAATTCAAAAGCGAAAAATTTTGTTAAACATCTAAAGCAGTTATAAAAGGAAAAAATATTGTATATTCAAGAAATAACAATAAGAAAAAACATAACCTTATAAAATAAATTGTTAAAGAAGAATTCAGAAGGAAAATTTTTTTTAGTAATTAACTAAAGCTAAAAATAATCCAATATAAAGAATAATATCAGTAATCGTAAGATTTCCAGAATCAGGTGAGTGAATCCTTCTTACAAACTCTTTTTAGAATGGACGACATGAAGAAAGCACTTACTGAATTGAATGGGGCAGTTAATGCTATATTGGAAAAAATGAAAAATGTTGAGTCACGCATGGCAACCGTCGAACGTGGCGAGGTAAGGGGTTACGTGGAGATGATGGCCGAGATTAGGGGTATTAGATCTAGGGTTGAAAATTTTGAAGCGAGTGCAGCTGTAAGTTCTAACGATTCGAATGCAGAATCGACGGAATTGTGCGGTCCAAAGACCGAGCAGGACCTGAGAGATATCTGCAAGCTCCCTGACTGTGTCAAGGAGTTGCAGGTATTTGACGGTAACCCGGTACAATACGTTTCTTGGGTACATAATGTCGAGAATATTTTGCGCGACTTTGAAATTATTAAAAGCAAGCCACTCTATCGAGCTATCTTGCAGCATATAAGACAGAAAATTAGGGGAAGCGCTGATACAGCACTAGTATCATACAATATATTTGATAATAGTTGGACAGAAATAAAGCGGATTCTATCACTTCACTACGCTGACAAACGAGACATTAGAACGCTGGAGCATCAGCTCACTCAGCTTGCTCAGAAGGGATCGAAATTAGACGAATTTTATGCAACAGTTAACCACCAATTTTCATTAATTATCAACAAAGTGAAGACCGATACTTACTCCGTTGAAACAGTAAATGCACTCGTGGAAACTTACCGTAATAGAGCGCTGGACGTCTTTATTCGGGGACTTAGCCCTGAATTGTCTAGGATGCTAATAATCCAGAAGCCGAAAACTTTACCTGAGGCATACTCCTCATGTTTGGAATCACAGAATTTAAGTATGAGGAATAGTTCAATACATGTAGCTGTTCCAAATAAGATAACAGTTCCAATTAACCAAGTCGCCCGAGTCGAAAATAGACCCCCCTTGCCACCAAGGCAATTCGATCAATATCGAAGCAATCGTCCAGCTTATCGCCCCTATCAATTTAATAATAGCCACAACCGGTCCTTTGGGCATTTCCGTTCAAACGCTCCTCCCAGGCCAAATGTTCCTAAGCCGCATGAGCGAATGGAAGTAGACGGTTCGGTACAATCAAGGCAGGTTAATTATATGAACCGGCCACCACAGGGTAACAATCCCTTCAAGCGAAGAGCCGCCTCTGAGAATTTCCCTCAGAAACAACAACGTCTGTTCAACCTACAAACAGAAACTGATATACAAGAGCAGCCTCATTTTCAGCAACAAGAAGAATCGGTAACCGTGGACGAATATGAAGGCCTGGTGAGTGAAAATATTGAAGAGTCGGAAAACTTCATGGAAGGCGCCTCTCCCGCCTTTCAGATCTAGGAGAGTCTTTTCAATGCCTAACTCGCGCTCCCAACGGAGAACACCTTTCCAGTGTTCCTTATATTGAATATCAAACAAAAGAAGGGAGAAAACTTAGTTTTCTTATAGACACTGGAGCCAATAAAAACTTCATTAGTCCAACAGTCGAAAATATGCGATATCCTGTCCTTAACCCATTTAAAGTCAATTCCGCTGCCGGGGAAATTAAGATAACTGAAAAAGTCACTGGTCAGTTTTTTAAGCAAGTGGGAATTGACCTTCCCATAACGTTCTATGTTCTTCAGGGTCTCATGTCCTTTGATGGTATTATTGGTGACGATACCTTAAGGGAATTGGAAGCGATAATTGATCGCAAAAACAATGTTTTAATATTAAAGCCAGGAATCAAAATTCCTCTTATGGCCAAGGGATCAAAAGAGGTGAATTTGGTTGAAAATGAACTTCTTTCAAACGATACGAAGGCGAAAATCAACCAGCTTGTCCAAAAATATGAAACTCTTTTTGAACCTCTTAGTAGTCACGAGGTGGTAAAGACGGCAGTGAAGGCCGAAATTAGAACTAATACTAATGAGCCTGTTTACTCAAAGAGCTATCCTTACCCTGCGTGTATGCGGGACGAGGTGGAGAAGCAGATCAAAGAACTCTTGGCTGAAAATATTATTCGTCCTTCTAAAAGTCCATATAATTCACCGATATGGATTGTTCCTAAAAAACCAAAACCGTCCGGTGAAAAACAATACAGAATGGTGATCGACTTCAAAAGATTAAATTTAGTCACTATTCCAGACACATACCCTATCCCTGATATAAATTCAACTCTATCAAGTCTCGGCGAGGCAAAATATTTCACTATTTTAGATTTGACCTCCGGGTTTCACCAGATCCCTATGAAGCCCTCCGACATTCCGAAAACAGCATTCTCTTCAATGAATGGGAAGTACGAATTTCTAAGACTTCCATTCGGGTTGTAAAACGCACCCGCCATATTTCAGAGAATGATTGACGATGTCTTGAAGGAGTACATAGGCAAAATTTGCTATGTGTACATTGACGATATAATCGTCTTTGGCAAAACCGAGGAAACCCACCTTGAAAATATAGAAACGATATTTTCCCGTTTACTTGAAGCGAATCTTAAGGTCAATCTTGAAAAAACCCATTTCATGAAGAATGAAGTGGAATTTTTGGGTTATGTCATCACACCCGAGGGAATCAAGCCGGATGCAAACAAGGTCACCGCGATTCAAAACTTGTTGCCTCCAACTAATCTGAAGGATTTAAAGAGCTTTTTGGGACTTACTTCGTACTATAGAAAGTTTATTCAGGACTACGCAAAGGTTGCGAAACCTCTCACTAATCTGACGAGGGGAGAAAACTCTCAGGTTAAAGCCAACCAATCTAGACGCGTACCCATTAGTTTAAACGACACTGCCTTGCAAGCCTTTAAAGACTTGAAACTTTTATTGACTTCTGCTGAAATTTTGGCATTTCCAGATTTTAATAAATCTTTTAATCTGACCACCGATGCATCCGATTTTGCAATCGGTGCCGTCTTATCACAGGGTGATATTGGAAGAGATAGACCGATAGCATATGTTTCAAGGTCCCTCAATAAGACCGAGGAAAACTATGCAACGAATGAGAAAGAGATGCTCGCGATCGTATGGGCTCTCGACAATCTTCGCAACTATCTGTATGGCGCAAAAAAGATTCGAATTTTCACAGACCATCAGCCGCTAACGTTCGCATTAGGGAGTAGAAATAACAATGCGAAACTCAAGAGATGGAAAGCCCGCATCGAGGAGTATAATCACGAGTTGATTTACAAACCTGATAAATCAAATTTTGTGGCCGACGCTCTCTCCAGGTTAAAGACTCAGTTAAATCATTTGTCAAGTTCAAATGATTCTGCAACTGATACCGCAAGCGAAGGCAATGAATCTCGCACAGAAACGGCAAGCGAAGGTAATGAATCTCGCACAGAAACGGCAAGCGAAGTCGAAAGCGAACGTTCTTTCTCTACAGCGCACAGTGCTGAACAGGACTCTTCTGATATGATTTGGCATGTCGAAGTTCCCTTAAACGTGTTCCGTAACCAACTTGTAATTAGATTAGGCTCGAGTTTTTCTTGCTATGAAAATCCCCATCCAGGTTTTTCACGTCACTACATTTCGGTTGAAGACTTAAATGTGGAAAACCTCACTGAGATCCTTAAACAGAAATTAAACCCAAACGTCATAAACGGAATTAAGATCCCTGAAGAACACATAGGTTTACTTCAAACAATTTATACAACCCATTTTTCCCGATACAAGATCCGTATAACCCAGAGAATCGTTGAGGACGTCGCAAATATCGAACGCAGATTTACAATAATAGAAGCTGAGCATAGAAGAGCTCACAGAAACCCTAGGGAAAACAGAATCCAAATCTTAGAGAAATATTACTTTCCCAGTATGAACTCACTCATAAAAAGGTATGCACTATCTTGCGACATATGCAAAGCTAATAAGTACGATAGACATCCCATGCGTCCTGAATTTCAGCCAACGCCCACTCCGAAGTACCCTTGTGAAATACTTCACATGGATATAATGGAAATACAAGGAGAAAGATTTATCTCTTGTATTGACAACTATTGGTTGTAGCTATAATGAAATTTTTTTCAAATATATTGTTTTTGAAGCTTGTTGAAGATTTAAAAAATATAAGAACATTTTAAAAAAAAAAATGTTCGAGCAAAAAACCATAGGGGGTAGCCTTGTTTTTTCGATGAATCATAGTATTTATTAATTTTTCTGTCAAACAAAAACAAATTTCTCTTAAATAAACTATATACAATGAAAGAAAATCAAAAATGCAAATTTTAAATTTTTTTATTTTTACAACAAAAACAATTTTTAATACATTTTTTGAGGAAACATTAATTTTATTGGACTCTCTTTAAAGGCAATGATTAAAATATAAATAATAAAGTAACGGTAAGAAATTTGTAATTATTTTAAAGTCAATTAATTGCAATTAAATACAAAAAAGAAATAAATGAAATTTTTTAAAAAGTGGCAGAGATATTCGCTTCCAAATATAGAACTTTAAATTTCAGACAGTTTTTTTCTCTGCCTTGGCGTTTGATAAAAATACACGTTAAACAACTAAAGACAATTTTAAGAAAATTCAGTAAAAATACATTTGGCAAGATAATTACCGTAATTGCCAACATATTTTTAAGAAAATTAAACAAACATTTAAAAAAACAAAAAGTTTTGAAAACCGTTGAAATTTGACTGAGTTGTTTGCTCGGAAAGTGGAATTTTTGATTTTAGAACTGCATTTTTCGGACAATTGACATTTGATGAATCCATAAAAGATAATTTTGGTTAAAAATTTTTAGTTTTGAGAAAAATTTAAATTCGACCAATTCATAAGCTCTTCTCAAATTAAATTTCAAATTGATTTAATTGCGGATTTTTGTACAAAAATTTTATTTCTGTTTTAAAAGGTTGGGGACCCCCTGAAGCGAAATCACAATTTTTAAAAGTGGTTTGCACATCTACAGCCTAAACCTGATTTAATGACATCGGAATCGATAAAATCGGTCCATTGGTCTGGGAGGAGTTGAAGTCACAAAAAAAACCTTAGCCTATTAATTATATAGATAATCAGGATGATTAAAACAGATTCGTGGCTATAACTATTAATTGGTTGTAGCTATAATGAAATTTTTTTCAAATATATTGTTTTTGAAGCTTGTTGAAGATTTAAAAAATATAAGAACATTTTAAAAAAAAAAATGTTCGAGCAAAAAACCATAGGGGGTAGCCTTGTTTTTTCGATGACACATAGTATTTATTAATTTTTCTGTCAAACAAAAACAAATTTCTCTTAAATAAACTATATACAATGAAAGAAAATCAAAAATGCAAATTTTAAATTTTTTTATTTTTACAACAAAAACAATTTTTAATACATTTTTTGAGGAAACATTAATTTTATTGGACTCTCTTTAAAGGCAATGATTAAAATATAAATAATAAAGTAACGGTAAGAAATTTGTAATTATTTTAAAGTCAATTAATTGCAATTAAATACAAAAAAGAAATAAATGAAATTTTTTAAAAAGTGGCAGAGATATTCGCTTCCAAATATAGAACTTTAAATTTCAGACAGTTTTTTTCTCTGCCTTGGCGTTTGATAAAAATACACGTTAAACAACTAAAGACAATTTTAAGAAAATTCAGTAAAAATACATTTGGCAAGATAATTACCGTAATTGCCAACATATTTTTAAGAAAATTAAACAAACATTTAAAAAAACAAAAAAGTTTTGAAAACCGTTGAAATTTGACTGAGTTGTTTGCTCGGAAAGTGGAATTTTTGATTTTGGAACTGCATTTTTCGGACAATTGACATTTGATGAATGCATAAAAGATAATTTTGGTTAAAAATTTTTAGTTTTGAGAAAAATTTAAATTCGACCAATTCATAAGCTCTTCTCAAATTAAATTTCAAATTGATTTAATTGCGGATTTTTGTACAAAAATTTTATTTCTGTTTTAAAAGGTTGGGAACCCCCTGAAGCGAAATCACAATTTTTAAAAGTGGTTTGCACATCTACAGCCTAAACCTGATTTAATGACATCGGAATCGATAAAATCGGTCCATTGGTCTGGGAGGAGTTGAAGTCACAAAAAAAACCTTAGCCTATTAATTATATAGATAATCAGGATGATTAAAACAGATTCGTGGCTATAACTATTTATTGGTTGTAGCTATAATGAAATTTTTTTCAAATATATTGTTTTTGAAGCTTGTTGAAGATTTAAAAAATATAAGAACATTTTAAAAAAAAAATGTTCGAGCAAAAAACCATAGGGGGTAGCCTTGTTTTTTCGATGACACATAGTATTTATTAATTTTTCTGTCAAACAAAAACAAATTTCTCTTAAATAAACTATATACAATGAAAGAAAATCAAAAATGCAAATTTTAAATTTTTTTATTTTTACAACAAAAACAATTTTTAATACATTTTTTGAGGAAACATTAATTTTATTGGACTCTCTTTAAAGGCAATGATTAAAATATAAATAATAAAGTAACGGTAAGAAATTTGTAATTATTTTAAAGTCAATTAATTGCAATTAAATACAAAAAAGAAATAAATGAAATTTTTTAAAAAGTGGCAGAGATATTCGCTTCCAAATATAGAACTTTAAATTTCAGACAGTTTTTTTCTCTGCCTTGGCGTTTGATAAAAATACACGTTAAACAACTAAAGACAATTTTAAGAAAATTCAGTAAAAATACATTTGGCAAGATAATTACCGTAATTGCCAACATATTTTTAAGAAAATTAAACAAACATTTAAAAAAACAAAAAAGTTTTGAAAACCGTTGAAATTTGACTGAGTTGTTTGCTCGGAAAGTGGAATTTTTGATTTTAGAACTGCATTTTTCGGACAATTGACATTTGATGAATGCATAAAAGATAATTTTGGTTAAAAATTTTTAGTTTTGAGAAAAATTTAAATTCGACCAATTCATAAGCTCTTCTCAAATTAAATTTCAAATTGATTTAATTGCGGATTTTTGTACAAAAATTTTATTTCTGTTTTAAAAGGTTGGGAACCCCCTGAAGCGAAATCACAATTTTTAAAAGTGGTTTGCACATCTACAGCCTAAACCTGATTTAATGACATCGGAATCGATAAAATCGGTCCATTGGTCTGGGAGGAGTTGAAGTCACAAAAAAACCTTAGCCTATTAATTATATAGATAATCAGGATGATTAAAACAGATTCGTGGCTATAACTATTAATTGGTTGTAGCTATAATGAAATTTTTTTCAAATATATTGTTTTTGAAGCTTGTTGAAGATTTAAAAAATATAAGAACATTTTAAAAAAAAAAATGTTCGAGCAAAAAACCATAGGGGGTAGCCTTGTTTTTTCGATGACACATAGTATTTATTAATTTTTCTGTCAAACAAAAACAAATTTCTCTTAAATAAACTATATACAATGAAAGAAAATCAAAAATGCAAATTTTAAATTTTTTTATTTTTACAACAAAAACAATTTTTAATACATTTTTTGAGGAAACATTAATTTTATTGGACTCTCTTTAAAGGCAATGATTAAAATATAAATAATAAAGTAACGGTAAGAAATTTGTAATTATTTTAAAGTCAATTAATTGCAATTAAATACAAAAAAGAAATAAATGAAATTTTTTAAAAAGTGGCAGAGATATTCGCTTCCAAATATAGAACTTTAAATTTCAGACAGTTTTTTTCTCTGCCTTGGCGTTTGATAAAAATACACGTTAAACAACTAAAGACAATTTTAAGAAAATTCAGTAAAAATACATTTGGCAAGATAATTACCGTAATTGCCAACATATTTTTAAGAAAATTAAACAAACATTTAAAAAAACAAAAAAGTTTTGAAAACCGTTGAAATTTGACTGAGTTGTTTGCTCGGAAAGTGGAATTTTTGATTTTGGAACTGCATTTTTCGGACAATTGACATTTGATGAATGCATAAAAGATAATTTTGGTTAAAAATTTTTAGTTTTGAGAAAAATTTAAATTCGACTAATTCATAAGCTCTTCTCAAATTAAATTTCAAATTGATTTAATTGCGGATTTTTGTACAAAAATTTTATTTCTGTTTTAAAAGGTTGGGAACCCCCTGAAGCGAAATCACAATTTTTAAAAGTGGTTTGCACATCTACAGCCTAAACCTGATTTAATGACATCGGAATCGATAAATTCGGTCCATTGGTCTGGGAGGAGTTGAAGTCACAATAAAAACCTTAGCCTATTAATTATATAGATAATCAGGATGATTAAAACAGATTCGTGGCTATAACTATTAATTGGTTGTAGCTATAATGAAATTTTTTTCAAATATATTGTTTTTGAAGCTTGTTGAAGATTTAAAAAATATAAGAACATTTTAAAAAAAAAAATGTTCGAGCAAAAAACCATAGGGGGTAGCCTTGTTTTTTCGATGACACATAGTATTTATTAATTTTTCTGTCAAACAAAAACAAATTTCCCTTAAATAAACTATATACAATGAAAGAAAATCAAAAATGCAAATTTTAAATTTTTTTATTTTTACAACAAAAACAATTTTTAATACATTTTTTGAGGAAACATTAATTTTATTGGACTCTCTTTAAAGGCAATGATTAAAATATAAATAATAAAGTAACGGTAAGAAATTTGTAATTATTTTAAAGTCAATTAATTGCAATTAAATACAAAAAAGAAATAAATGAAATTTTTTAAAAAGTGGCAGAGATATTCGCTTCCAAATATAGAACTTTAAATTTCAGACAGTTTTTTTCTCTGCCTTGGCGTTTGATAAAAATACACGTTAAACAACTAAAGACAATTTTAAGAAAATTCAGTAAAAATACATTTGGCAAGATAATTACCGTAATTGCCAACATATTTTTAAGAAAATTAAACAAACATTTAAAAAAACAAAAAAGTTTTGAAAACCGTTGAAATTTGACTGAGTTGTTTGCTCGGAAAGTGGAATTTTTGATTTTGGAACTGCATTTTTCGGACAATTGACATTTGATGAATGCATAAAAGATAATTTTGGTTAAAAATTTTTAGTTTTGAGAAAAATTTAAATTCGACTAATTCATAAGCTCTTCTCAAATTAAATTTCAAATTGATTTAGTTGCGGATTTTTGTACAAAAATTTTATTTCTGTTTTAAAAGGTTGGGAACCCCCTGAAGCGAAATCACAATTTTTAAAAGTGGTTTGCACATCTAAAGCCTAAACCTGATTTAATGACATCGGAATCGATAAAATCGGTCCATTGGTCTGGGAGGAGTTGAAGTCACAATAAAAACCTTAGCCTATTAATTATATAGATAATCAGGATGATTAAAACAGATTCGTGGCTATAACTATTAATTGGTTGTAGCTATAATGAAATTTTTTTCAAATATATTGTTTTTGAAGCTTGTTGAAGATTTAAAAAATATAAGAACATTTTAAAAAAAAAAATGTTCGAGCAAAAAACCATAGGGGGTAGCCTTGTTTTTTCGATGACACATAGTATTTATTAATTTTTCTGTCAAACAAAAACAAATTTCCCTTAAATAAACTATATACAATGAAAGAAAATCAAAAATGCAAATTTTAAATTTTTTTATTTTTACAACAAAAACAATTTTTAATACATTTTTTGAGGAAACATTAATTTTATTGGACTCTCTTTAAAGGCAATGATTAAAATATAAATAATAAAGTAACGGTAAGAAATTTGTAATTATTTTAAAGTCAATTAATTGCAATTAAATACAAAAAAGAAATAAATGAAATTTTTTAAAAAGTGGCAGAGATATTCGCTTCCAAATATAGAACTTTAAATTTCAGACAGTTTTTTTCTCTGCCTTGGCGTTTGATAAAAATACACGTTAAACAACTAAAGACAATTTTAAGAAAATTCAGTAAAAATACATTTGGCAAGATAATTACCGTAATTGCCAACATATTTTTAAGAAAATTAAACAAACATTTAAAAAAACAAAAAAGTTTTGAAAACCGTTGAAATTTGACTGAGTTGTTTGCTCGGAAAGTGGAATTTTTGATTTTGGAACTGCATTTTTCGGACAATTGACATTTGATGAATGCATAAAAGATAATTTTGGTTAAAAATTTTTAGTTTTGAGAAAAATTTAAATTCGACTAATTCATAAGCTCTTCTCAAATTAAATTTCAAATTGATTTAATTGCGGATTTTTGTACAAAAATTTTATTTCTGTTTTAAAAGGTTGGGAACCCCCTGAAGCGAAATCACAATTTTTAAAAGTGGTTTGCACATCTACAGCCTAAACCTGATTTAATGACATCGGAATCGATAAATTCGGTCCATTGGTCTGGGAGGAGTTGAAGTCACAATAAAAACCTTAGCCTATTAATTATATAGATAATCAGGATGATTAAAACAGATTCGTGGCTATAACTATTAATTGGTTGTAGCTATAATGAAATTTTTTTCAAATATATTGTTTTTGAAGCTTGTTGAAGATTTAAAAAATATAAGAACATTTTAAAAAAAAAAATGTTCGAGCAAAAAACCATAGGGGGTAGCCTTGTTTTTTCGATGACACATAGTATTTATTAATTTTTCTGTCAAACAAAAACAAATTTCCCTTAAATAAACTATATACAATGAAAGAAAATCAAAAATGCAAATTTTAAATTTTTTTATTTTTACAACAAAAACAATTTTTAATACATTTTTTGAGGAAACATTAATTTTATTGGACTCTCTTTAAAGGCAATGATTAAAATATAAATAATAAAGTAACGGTAAGAAATTTGTAATTATTTTAAAGTCAATTAATTGCAATTAAATACAAAAAAGAAATAAATGAAATTTTTTAAAAAGTGGCAGAGATATTCGCTTCCAAATATAGAACTTTAAATTTCAGACAGTTTTTTTCTCTGCCTTGGCGTTTGATAAAAATACACGTTAAACAACTAAAGACAATTTTAAGAAAATTCAGTAAAAATACATTTGGCAAGATAATTACCGTAATTGCCAACATATTTTTAAGAAAATTAAACAAACATTTAAAAAAACAAAAAAGTTTTGAAAACCGTTGAAATTTGACTGAGTTGTTTGCTCGGAAAGTGGAATTTTTGATTTTGGAACTGCATTTTTCGGACAATTGACATTTGATGAATGCATAAAAGATAATTTTGGTTAAAAATTTTTAGTTTTGAGAAAAATTTAAATTCGACTAATTCATAAGCTCTTCTCAAATTAAATTTCAAATTGATTTAATTGCGGATTTTTGTACAAAAATTTTATTTCTGTTTTAAAAGGTTGGGAACCCCCTGAAGCGAAATCACAATTTTTAAAAGTGGTTTGCACATCTAAAGCCTAAACCTGATTTAATGACATCGGAATCGATAAAATCGGTCCATTGGTCTGGGAGGAGTTGAAGTCACAATAAAAACCTTAGCCTATTAATTATATAGATAATCAGGATGATTAAAACAGATTCGTGGCTATAACTATTAATTGGTTGTAGCTATAATGAAATTTTTTTCAAATATATTGTTTTTGAAGCTTGTTGAAGATTTAAAAAATATAAGAACATTTTAAAAAAAAAATGTTCGAGCAAAAAACCATAGGGGGTAGCCTTGTTTTTTCGATGACACATAGTATTTATTAATTTTTCTGTCAAACAAAAACAAATTTCTCTTAAATAAACTATAAACAATGAAAGAAAATCAAAAATGCAAATTTTAAATTTTTTTATTTTTACAACAAAAACAATTTTTAATACATTTTTTGAGGAAACATTAATTTTATTGGACTCTCTTTAAAGGCAATGATTAAAATATAAATAATAAAGTAACGGTAAGAAATTTGTAATTATTTTAAAGTCAATTAATTGCAATTAAATACAAAAAAGAAATAAATGAAATTTTTTAAAAAGTGGCAGAGATATTCGCTTCCAAATATAGAACTTTAAATTTCAGACAGTTTTTTTCTCTGCCTTGGCGTTTGATAAAAATACACGTTAAACAACTAAAGACAATTTTAAGAAAATTCAGTAAAAATACATTTGGCAAGATAATTACCGTAATTGCCAACATATTTTTAAGAAAATTAAACAAACATTTAAAAAAACAAAAAAGTTTTGAAAACCGTTGAAATTTGACTGAGTTGTTTGCTCGGAAAGTGGAATTTTTGATTTTGGAACTGCATTTTTCGGACAATTGACATTTGATGAATGCATAAAAGATAATTTTGGTTAAAAATTTTTAGTTTTGAGAAAAATTTAAATTCGACCAATTCATAAGCTCTTCTCAAATTAAATTTCAAATTGATTTAATTGCGGATTTTTGTACAAAAATTTTATTTCTGTTTTAAAAGGTTGGGAACCCCCTGAAGCGAAATCACAATTTTTAAAAGTGGTTTGCACATCTACAGCCTAAACCTGATTTAATGACATCGGAATCGATAAATTCGGTCCATTGGTCTGGGAGGAGTTGAAGTCACAATAAAAACCTTAGCCTATTAATTATATAGATAATCAGGATGATTAAAACAGATTCGTGGCTATAACTATTAATTGGTTGTAGCTATAATGAAATTTTTTTCAAATATATTGTTTTTGAAGCTTGTTGAAGATTTAAAAAATATAAGAACATTTTAAAAAAAAAAATGTTCGAGCAAAAAACCATAGGGGGTAGCCTTGTTTTTTCGATGACACATAGTATTTATTAATTTTTCTGTCAAACAAAAACAAATTTCTCTTAAATAAACTATATACAATGAAAGAAAATCAAAAATGCAAATTTTAAATTTTTTTATTTTTACAACAAAAACAATTTTTAATACATTTTTTGAGGAAACATTAATTTTATTGGACTCTCTTTAAAGGCAATGATTAAAATATAAATAATAAAGTAACGGTAAGAAATTTGTAATTATTTTGAAGTCAATTAATTGCAATTAAATACAAAAAAGAAATAAATGAAATTTTTTAAAAAGTGGCAGAGATATTCGCTTCCAAATATAGAACTTTTAATTTCAGACAGTTTTTTCTCTGCCTTGGCGTTTGATAAAAATACACGTTAAACAACTAAAGACAATTTTAAGAAAATTCAGTAAAAATACATTTGGCAAGATAATTACCGTAATTGCCAACATATTTTTAAGAAAATTAAACAAACATATAAAACAAAAAAGTTTTGAAAACCGTTGAAATTTGACTGAGTTGTTTGCTCGGAAAGTGGAATTTTTGATTTTGGAACTGCATTTTTCGGACAATTGACATTTGATGAATGCATAAAAGATAATTTTGGTTAAAAATTTTTAGTTTTGAGAAAAATTTAAATTCGACCAATTCATAAGCTCTTCTCAAATTAAATTTCAAATTGATTAAATTGCGGATTTTTGTACAAAAATTTTATTTCTGTTTTAAAAGGTTGGGAACCCCCTGAAGCGAAATCACAATTTTTAAAAGTGGTTTGCACATCTACAGCCTAAACCTGATTTAATGACATCGGAATCGATAAAATCGGTCCATTAGTCTGGGAGGAGTTGAAGTCACAAAAAAACCTTAGCCTATTAATTATATAGATAGATAATCAGGATGATTTAAACAGATTCGTGGCTATAACTATTAATTGGTTGTAGCTATAATGAAATTTTTTTCAAATGTTTGTTCAAACATTTGAACATTCATTGTTTTTGAAGCTTGTTGAAGATTTAAAAAATATAAGAACATTTAAAAAAAAAAATGTTCGAGCAAAAAACCATAGGGGGTAGCCTTGTTTTTTCGATGACACATAGTATTTATTAATTTTTCTGTCAAACAAAAACAAATTTCTCTTAAATAAACTATGTACAATGAAAGAAAATCAAAAATGCAAATTTTAAATTTTTTTTTTTTACAACAAAAACAAATTTTAATACATTTTGTGAGGAAACATTAATTTTATTGGACTCTCTTTAAAGGCAATGATTAAAATATAAATAATAAAGTAACGGTAAGAAATTTGTAATTATTTTAAAGTCAATTAATTGCAATTAAATACAAAAAAGAAATAAATGAAATTTTTTAAAAAGTGGCAGAGATATTCGCTTCCAAATATAGAACTTTAAATTTCAGACAGTTTTTTTCTCTGCCTTGGCGTTTGATAAAAATACACGTTAAACAACTAAAGACAATTTTAAGAAAATTCAGTAAAAATACATTTGGCAAGATAATTACCGTAATTGCCAACATATTTTTAAGAAAATTAAACAAACATTTAAAAAAACAAAAAAGTTTTGAAAACCGTTGAAATTTGACTGAGTTGTTTGCTCGGAAAGTGGAATTTTTGATTTTGGAACTGCATTTTTCGGACACTTGACATTTGATGATTGCATAAAAGATAATTTTGGTTAAAAATTTTTAGTTTTGAGAAAAATTTAAATTCGACCAATTCATAAGCTCTTCTCAAATTAAATTTCAAATTGATTTAATTGCGGATTTTTGTACAAAAATTTTATTTCTGTTTTAAAAGGTTGGGAACCCCCTGAAGCGAAATCACAATTTTTAAAAGTGGTTTGCACATCTACAGCCTAAACCTGATTTAATGACATCGGAATCGATAAAATCGGTCCATTGGTCTGGGAGGAGTTGAAGTCACAAAAAAAACCTTAGCCTATTAATTATATAGATAATCAGGATGATTAAAACAGATTCGTGGCTATAACTATTAATTGGTTGTAGCTATAATGAAATTTTTTTCAAATATATTGTTTTTGAAGCTTGTTGAAGATTTAAAAAATATAAGAACATTTTAAAAAAAAAAATGTTCGAGCAAAAAACCATAGGGGGTAGCCTTGTTTTTTCGATGACACATAGTATTTATTAATTTTTCTGTCAAACAAAAACAAATTTCTCTTAAATAAACTATATACAATGAAAGAAAATCAAAAATGCAAATTTTAAATTTTTTTATTTTTACAACAAAAACAATTTTTAATACATTTTTTGAGGAAACATTAATTTTATTGTACTCTCTTTAAAGGCAATGATTAAAATATAAATAATAAAGTAACGGTAAGAAATTTGTAATTATTTTAAAGTCAATTAATTGCAATTAAATACAAAAAAGAAATAAATGAAATTTTTTAAAAAGTGGCAGAGATATTCGCTTCCAAATATAGAACTTTTAATTTCAGACAGTTTTTTTCTCTGCCTTGGCGTTTGATAAAAATACACGTTAAACAACTAAAGACAATTTTAAGAAAATTCAGTAAAAATACATTTGGCAAGATAATTACCGTAATTGCCAACATATTTTTAAGAAAATTAAACAAACATTTAAAAAAACAAAAAAGTTTTGAAAACCGTTGAAATTTGACTGAGTTGTTTGCTCGGAAAGTGGAATTTTTGATTTTGGAACTGCATTTTTCGGACAATTGACATTTGATGAATGCATAAAAGATAATTTTGGTTAAAAATTTTTAGTTTTGAGAAAAATTTAAATTCGACCAATTCATAAGCTCTTCTCAAATTAAATTTCAAATTGATTTAATTGCGGATTTTTGTACAAAAATTTTATTTCTGTTTTAAAAGGTTGGGAACCCCCTGAAGCGAAATCACAATTTTTAAAAGTGGTTTGCACATCTACAGCCTAAACCTGATTTAATGACATCGGAATCGATAAAATCGGTCCATTGGTCTGGGAGGAGTTGAAGTCACAAAAAAAACCTTAGCCTATTAATTATATAGATAATCAGGATGATTAAAACAGATTCGTGGCTATAACTATTAATTGGTTGTAGCTATAATGAAATTTTTTTCAAATATATTGTTTTTGAAGCTTGTTGAAGATTAAAAAATATAAGAACATTTTAAAAAAAAAAATGTTCGAGCAAAAAACCATAGGGGGTAGCCTTGTTTTTTCGATGACACATAGTATTTATTAATTTTTCTGTCAAACAAAAACAAATTTCTCTTAAATAAACTATATACAATGAAAGAAAATCAAAAATGCAAATTTTAAATTTTTTTATTTTTACAACAAAAACAATTTTTAATACTTTTTTTGAGGAAACATTAATTTTATTGGACTCTCTTTAAAGGCAATGATTAAAATATAAATAATAAAGTAACGGTAAGAAATTTGTAATTATTTTAAAGTCAATTAATTGCAATTAAATACAAAAAAGAAATAAATGAAATTTTTTAAAAAGTGGCAGAGATATTCGCTTCCAAATATAGAACTTTAAATTTCAGACAGTTTTTTGCTCTGCCTTGGCGTTTGATAAAAATACACGTTAAACAACTAAAGACAATTTTAAGAAAATTCAGTAAAAATACATTTGGCAAGATAATTACCGTAATTGCCAACATATTTTTAAGAAAATTAAACAAACATTTAAAAAAACAAAAAAGTTTTGAAAACCGTTGAAATTTGACTGAGTTGTTTGCTCGGAAAGTGGAATTTTTGATTTTGGAACTGCATTTTTCGGACAATTGACATTTGATGAATGCATAAAAGATAATTTTGGTTAAAAATTTTTAGTTTTGAGAAAAATTTAAATTCGACCAATTCATAAGCTCTTCTCAAATTAAATTTCAAATTGATTTAATTGCGGATTTTTGTACAAAAATTTTATTTCTGTTTTAAAAGGTTGGGAACCCCCTGAAGCGAAATCACAATTTTTAAAAGTGGTTTGCACATCTACAGCCTAAACCTGATTTAATGACATCGGAATCGATAAAATCGGTCCATTGGTCTGGGAGGAGTTGAAGTCACAAAAAAAACCTTAGCCTATTAATTATATAGATAATCAGGATGATTAAAACAGATTCGTGGCTATAACTATTAATTGGTTGTAGCTATAATGAAATTTTTTTTCAAATATATTGTTTTTGAAGCTTGTTGAAGATTTAAAAAATATAAGAACATTTTAAAAAAAAAAATGTTCGAGCAAAAAACCATAGGGGGTAGCCTTGTTTTTTCGATGACACATAGTATTTATTAATTTTTCTGTCAAACAAAAACAAATTTCTCTTAAATAAACTATATACAATGAAAGAAAATCAAAAATGCAAATTTTAAATTTTTTTATTTTTACAACAAAAACAATTTTTAATACATTTTTTGAGGAAACATTAATTTTATTGGACTCTCTTTAAAGGCAATGATTAAAATATAAATAATAAAGTAACGGTAAGAAATTTGTAATTATTTTAAAGTCAATTAATTGCAATTAAATACAAAAAAGAAATAAATGAAATTTTTTGAAAAGTGGCAGAGATATTCGCTTCCAAATATAAAACTTTAAATTTCAGACAGTTTTTTTCTCTGCCTTGGCGTTTGATAAAAATACACGTTAAACAACTAAAGACAATTTTAAGAAAATTCAGTAAAAATACATTTGGCAAGATAATTACCGTAATTGCCAACATATTTTTAAGAAAATTAAACAAACATTTAAAAAAACAAAAAAGATTTGAAAACCGTTGAAATTTGACTGAGTTGTTTGCTCGGAAAGTGGAATTTTTGATTTTGGAACTGCATTTTTCGGACAATTGACATTTGATGAATGCATAAAAGATAATTTTGGTTAAAAATTTTTAGTTTTGAGAAAAATTTAAATTCGACCAATTCATAAGCTCTTCTCAAATTAAATTTCAAATTGATTTAATTGCCGATTTTTGTACAAAAATTTTATTTCTGTTTTAAAAGGTTGGGAACCCCCTGAAGCGAAATCACAATTTTTAAAAGTGGTTTGCACATCTACAGCCTAAACCTGATTTAATGACATCGGAATCGATAAAATCGGTCCATTGGTCTGGGAGGAGTTGAAGTCACAAAAAAAACCTTAGCCTATTAATTATATAGATAATCAGGATGATTAAAACAGATTCGTGGCTATAACTATTAATTGGTTGTAGCTATAATGAAATTTTTTTCAAATATATTGTTTTTGAAGCTTGTTGAAGATTTAAAAAATATAAGAACATTTTAAAAAAAAAAATGTTCGAGCAAAAAACCATAGGGGGTAGCCTTGTTTTTTCGATGACACATAGTATTTATTAATTTTTCTGTCAAACAAAAACAAATTTCTCTTAAATAAACTATATACAATGAAAGAAAATCAAAAATGCAAATTTTAAATTTTTTTATTTTTACAACAAAAACAATTTTTAATACATTTTTTGAGGAAACATTAATTTTATTGGACTCCTTTTAAAGGCAATGATTAAAATATAAATAATAAAGTAACGGTAAGAAATTTGTAATTATTTTAAAGTCAATTAATTGCAATTAAATATAAAAAAGAAATAAATGAAATTTTTTAAAAAGTGGCAGAGATATTCGCTTCCAAATATAGAACTTTAAATTTCAGACAGTTTTTTTCTCTGCCTTGGCGTTTGATAAAAATACACGTTAAACAACTAAAGACAATTTTAAGAAAATTCAGTAAAAATACATTTGGCAAGATAATTACCGTAATTGCCAACATATTTTTAAGAAAATTAAACAAACATTTAAAAAAACAAAAAAGTTTTGAAAACCGTTGAAATTTGACTGAGTTGTTTGCTCGGAAAGTGGAATTTTTGATTTTGGAACTGCATTTTTCGGACAATTGACATTTGATGAATGCATAAAAGATAATTTTGGTTAAAAATTTTTAGTTTTGAGAAAAATTTAAATTCGACCAATTCATAAGCTCTTCTCAAATTAAATTTCAAATTGATTTAATTGCGGATTTTTGTACAAAAATTTTATTTCTGTTTTAAAAGGTTGGGAACCCCCTGAAGCGAAATCACAATTTTTAAAAGTGGTTTGCACATCTACAGCCTAAACCTGATTTAATGACATCGGAATCGATAAAATCGGTCCATTGGCCTGGGAGAAGTTGAAGTCACAAAAAAAACCTTAGCCTATTAATTATATAGATAATCAGGATGATTAAAACAGATTCGTGGCTATAACTATTAATTGGTTGTAGCTATAATGAAATTTTTTTCAAATATATTGTTTTTGAAGCTTGTTGAAGATTTAAAAAATATAAGAACATTTTAAAAAAAAAAAATGTTCCAGCAAAAAACCATAGGGGGTAGCCTTGTTTTTTCGATGACACATAGTATTTATTAATTTTTCTGTCAAACAAAAACAAATTTCTCTTAAATAAACTATATACAATGAAAGAAAATCAAAAATGCAAATTTTAAATTTTTTTATTTTTACAACAAAAACAATTTTTAATACATTTTTTGAGGAAACATTAATTTTATTGGACTCTCTTTAAAGGCAATGATTAAAATATAAATAATAAAGTAACGGTAAGAAATTTGTAATTATTTTAAAGTCAATTAATTGCAATTAAATACAAAAAAGAAATAAATGAAATTTTTTAAAAAGTGGCAGAGATATTCGCTTCCAAATATAGAACTTTAAATTTCAGACAGTTTTTTTCTCTGCCTTGGCGTTTGATAAAAATACACGTTAAACAACTAAAGACAATTTTAAGAAAATTCAGTAAAAATACATTTGGCAAGATAATTACCGTAATTGCCAACATATTTTTTAGAAAATTAAACAAACATTTAAAAAAACAAAAAAGTTTTGAAAACCGTTGAAATTTGACTGAGTTGTTTGCTCGGAAAGTGGAATTTTTGATTTTGGAACTGCATTTTTCGGACAATTGACATTTGATGAATGCATAAAAGATAATTTTGGTTAAAAATTTTTAGTTTTGAGAAAAATTTAAATTCGACCAATTCATAAGCTCTTCTCAAATTAAATTTCAAATTGATTTAATTGCGGATTTTTGTACAAAAATTTTATTTCTGTTTTAAAAGGTTGGGAACCCCCTGAAGCGAAATCACAATTTTTAAAAGTGGTTTGCACATCTACAGCCTAAACCTGATTTAATGACATCGGAATCGATAAAATCGGTCCATTGGTCTGGGAGGAGTTGAAGTCACAAAAAAAACCTTAGCCTATTAATTATATAGATAATCAGGATGATTAAAACAGATTCGTGGCTATAACTATTAATTGGTTGTAGCTATAATGAAATTTTCTTCAAATATATTGTTTTTGAAGCTTGTTGAAGATTTAAAAAATATAAGAACATTTTAAAAAAAAAAATGTTCGAGCAAAAAACCATAGGGGGTAGCCTTGTTTTTTCGATGACACATAGTATTTATTAATTTGTCTGTCAAACAAAAACAAATTTCTCTTAAATAAACTATATACAATGAAAGAAAATCAAAAATGCAAATTTTAAATTTTTTTATTTTTACAACAAAAACAATTTTTAATACATTTTTTGAGGAAACATTAATTTTATTGGACTCTCTTTAAAGGCAATGATTAAAATATAAATAATAAAGTAACGGTAAGAAATTTGTAAATTCGACCAATTCATAAGCTCTTCTCAAATTAAATTTCAAATTGATTTAATTGCGGATTTTTGTACAAAAATTTTATTTCTGTTTTAAAAGGTTGGGAACCCCCTGAAGCGAAATCACAATTTTTAAAAGTGGTTTGCACATCTACAGCCTAAACCTGATTTAATGACATCGGAATCGATAAAATCGGTCCATTGGTCTGGGAGGAGTTGAAGTCACAAAAAAAACCTTAGCCTATTAATTATATAGATAATCAGGATGATTAAAACAGATTCGTGGCTATAACTATTAATTGGTTGTAGCTATAATGAAATTTTCTTCAAATATATTGTTTTTGAAGCTTGTTGAAGATTTAAAAAATATAAGAACATTTTAAAAAAAAAAATGTTCGAGCAAAAAACCATAGGGGGTAACCCTTGTTTTTTCGATGACACATAGTATTTATTAATTTGTCTGTCAAACAAAAACAAATTTCTCTTAAATAAACTATATACAATGAAAGAAAATCAAAAATGCAAATTTTAAATTTTTTTATTTTTACAACAAAAACAATTTTTAATACATTTTTTGAGGAAACATTAATTTTATTGGACTCTCTTTAAAGGCAATGATTAAAATATAAATAATAAAGTAACGGTAAGAAATTTGTAATTATTTTAAAGTCAATTAATTGCAATTAAATACAAAAAAGAAATAAATGAAATTTTTTAAAAAGTGGCAGAGATATTCGCTTCCAAATATAGAACTTTAAATTTCAGACAGTTTTTTTCTCTGCCTTGGCGTTTGATAAAAATACACGTTAAACAACTAAAGACAATTTTAAGAAAATTCAGTAAAAATACATTTGGCAAGATAATTACCGTAATTGCCAACATATTTTTAAGAAAATTAAACAAACATTTAAAAAAACAAAAAGTTTTGAAAACCGTTGAAATTTGACTGAGTTGTTTGCTCGGAAAGTGGAATTTTTGATTTTAGAACTGCATTTTTCGGACAATTGACATTTGATGAATCCATAAAAGATAATTTTGGTTAAAAATTTTTAGTTTTGAGAAAAATTTAAATTCGACCAATTCATAAGCTCTTCTCAAATTAAATTTCAAATTGATTTAATTGCGGATTTTTGTACAAAAATTTTATTTCTGTTTTAAAAGGTTGGGAACCCCCTGAAGCGAAATCACAATTTTTAAAAGTGGTTTGCACATCTACAGCCTAAACCTGATTTAATGACATCGGAATCGATAAAATCGGTCCATTGGTCTGGGAGGAGTTGAAGTCACAAAAAAAACCTTAGCCTATTAATTATATAGATAATCAGGATGATTAAAACAGATTCGTGGCTATAACTATTAATTGGTTGTAGCTATAATGAAATTTTTTTCAAATATATTGTTTTTGAAGCTTGTTGAAGATTTAAAAAATATAAGAACATTTTAAAAAAAAAAATGTTCGAGCAAAAAACCATAGGGGGTAGCCTTGTTTTTTCGATGACACATAGTATTTATTAATTTTTCTGTCAAACAAAAACAAATTTCTCTTAAATAAACTATATACAATGAAAGAAAATCAAAAATGCAAATTTTAAATTTTTTTATTTTTACAACAAAAACAATTTTTAATACATTTTTTGAGGAAACATTAATTTTATTGGACTCTCTTTAAAGGCAATGATTAAAATATAAATAATAAAGTAACGGTAAGAAATTTGTAATTATTTTAAAGTCAATTAATTGCAATTAAATACAAAAAAGAAATAAATGAAATTTTTTAAAAAGTGGCAGAGATATTCGCTTCCAAATATAGAACTTTAAATTTCAGACAGTTTTTTTCTCTGCCTTGGCGTTTGATAAAAATACACGTTAAACAACTAAAGACAATTTTAAGAAAATTCAGTAAAAATACATTTGGCAAGATAATTACCGTAATTGCCAACATATTTTTTAGAAAATTAAACAAACATTTAAAAAAACAAAAAAGTTTTGAAAACCGTTGAAATTTGACTGAGTTGTTTGCTCGGAAAGTGGAATTTTTGATTTTGGAACTGCATTTTTCGGACAATTGACATTTGATGAATGCATAAAAGATAATTTTGGTTAAAAATTTTTAGTTTTGAGAAAAATTTAAATTCGACCAATTCATAAGCTCTTCTCAAATTAAATTTCAAATTGATTTAATTGCGGATTTTTGTACAAAAATTTTATTTCTGTTTTAAAAGGTTGGGAACCCCCTGAAGCGAAATCACAATTTTTAAAAGTGGTTTGCACATCTACAGCCTAAACCTGATTTAATGACATCGGAATCGATAAAATCGGTCCATTGGTCTGGGAGGAGTTGAAGTCACAAAAAAAACCTTAGCCTATTAATTATATAGATAATCAGGATGATTAAAACAGATTCTATTAATTGGTTGTAGCTATAATGAAATTTTCTTCAAATATATTGTTTTTGAAGCTTGTTGAAGATTTAAAAAATATAAGAACATTTTAAAAAAAAAAATGTTCGAGCAAAAAACCATAGGGGGTAGCCTTGTTTTTTCGATGACACATAGTATTTATTAATTTGTCTGTCAAACAAAAACAAATTTCTCTTAAATAAACTATATACAATGAAAGAAAATCAAAAATGCAAATTTTAAATTTTTTTATTTTTACAACAAAAACAATTTTTAATACATTTTTTGAGGAAACATTAATTTTATTGGACTCTCTTTAAAGGCAATGATTAAAATATAAATAATAAAGTAACGGTAAGAAATTTGTAATTATTTTAAAGTCAATTAATTGCAATTAAATACAAAAAAGAAATAAATGAAATTTTTTAAAAAGTGGCAGAGATATTCGCTTCCAAATATAGAACTTTAAATTTCAGACAGTTTTTTTCTCTGCCTTGGCGTTTGATAAAAATACACGTTAAACAACTAAAGACAATTTTAAGAAAATTCAGTAAAAATACATTTGGCAAGATAATTACCGTAATTGCCAACATATTTTTAAGAAAATTAAACAAACATTTAAAAAAACAAAAAGTTTTGAAAACCGTTGAAATTTGACTGAGTTGTTTGCTCGGAAAGTGGAATTTTTGATTTTAGAACTGCATTTTTCGGACAATTGACATTTGATGAATCCATAAAAGATAATTTTGGTTAAAAATTTTTAGTTTTGAGAAAAATTTAAATTCGACCAATTCATAAGCTCTTCTCAAATTAAATTTAAAATTGATTTAATTGCGGATTTTTGTACAAAAATTTTATTTCTGTTTTAAAAGGTTGGGAACCCCCTGAAGCGAAATCACAATTTTTAAAAGTGGTTTGCACATCTACAGCCTAAACCTGATTTAATGACATCGGAATCGATAAAATCGGTCCATTGGTCTGGGAGGAGTTGAAGTCACAAAAAAAACCTTAGCCTATTAATTATATAGATAATCAGGATGATTAAAACAGATTCGTGGCTATAACTATTAATTGGTTGTAGCTATAATGAAATTTTTTTCAAATATATTGTTTTTGAACTTGTTGAAGATTTAAAAAATATAAGAACATTTAAAAAAAAAAAATGTTCGAGCAAAAACCATAGGGGGTAGCCTTGTTTTTTCGATGACACATAGTATTTATTAATTTGTCTGTCAAACAAAAACAAATTTCTCTTAAATAAACTATATACAATGAAAGAAAATCAAAAATGCAAATTTTAAATTTTTTTATTTTTACAACAAAAACAATTTTTAATACATTTTTTGAGGAAACATTAATTTTATTGGACTCTCTTTAAAGGCAATGATTAAAATATAAATAATAAAGTAACGGTAAGAAATTTGTAATTATTTTAAAGTCAATTAATTGCAATTAAATACAAAAAAGAAATAAATGAAATTTTTTAAAAAGTGGCAGAGATATTCGCTTCCAAATATAGAACTTTAAATTTCAGACAGTTTTTTTCTCTGCCTTGGCGTTTGATAAAAATACACGTTAAACAACTAAAGACAATTTTAAGAAAATTCAGTAAAAATACATTTGGCAAGATAATTACCGTAATTGCCAACATATTTTTAAGAAAATTAAACAAACATTTAAAAAAACAAAAAGTTTTGAAAACCGTTGAAATTTGACTGAGTTGTTTGCTCGGAAAGTGGAATTTTTGATTTTAGAACTGCATTTTTCGGACAATTGACATTTGATGAATCCATAAAAGATAATTTTGGTTAAAAATTTTTAGTTTTGAGAAAAATTTAAATTCGACCAATTCATAAGCTCTTCTCAAATTAAATTTCAAATTGATTTAATTGCGGATTTTTGTACAAAAATTTTATTTCTGTTTTAAAAGGTTGGGAACCCCCTGAAGCGAAATCACAATTTTTAAAAGTGGTTTGCACATCTACAGCCTAAACCTGATTTAATGACATCGGAATCGATAAAATCGGTCCATTGGTCTGGGAGGAGTTGAAGTCACAAAAAAAACCTTAGCCTATTAATTATATAGATAATCAGGATGATTAAAACAGATTCGTGGCTATAACTATTAATTGGTTGTAGCTATAATGAAATTTTTTTCAAATATATTGTTTTTGAAGCTTGTTGAAGATTTAAAAAATATAAGAACATTTTAAAAAAAAAAATGTTCGAGCAAAAAACCATAGGGGGTAGCCTTGTTTTTTCGATGACACATAGTATTTATTAATTTTTCTGTCAAACAAAAACAAATTTCTCTTAAATAAACTATATACAATGAAAGAAAATCAAAAATGCAAATTTTAAATTTTTTTATTTTTACAACAAAAACAATTTTTAATACATTTTTTGAGGAAACATTAATTTTATTGGACTCTCTTTAAAGGCAATGATTAAAATATAAATAATAAAGTAACGGTAAGAAATTTGTAATTATTTTAAAGTCAATTAATTGCAATTAAATACAAAAAAGAAATAAATGAAATTTTTTAAAAAGTGGCAGAGATATTCGCTTCCAAATATAGAACTTTAAATTTCAGACAGTTTTTTTCTCTGCCTTGGCGTTTGATAAAAATACACGTTAAACAACTAAAGACAATTTTAAGAAAATTCAGTAAAAATACATTTGGCAAGATAATTACCGTAATTGCCAACATATTTTTTAGAAAATTAAACAAACATTTAAAAAAACAAAAAAGTTTTGAAAACCGTTGAAATTTGACTGAGTTGTTTGCTCGGAAAGTGGAATTTTTGATTTTGGAACTGCATTTTTCGGACAATTGACATTTGATGAATGCATAAAAGATAATTTTGGTTAAAAATTTTTAGTTTTGAGAAAAATTTAAATTCGACCAATTCATAAGCTCTTCTCAAATTAAATTTCAAATTGATTTAATTGCGGATTTTTGTACAAAAATTTTATTTCTGTTTTAAAAGGTTGGGAACCCCCTGAAGCGAAATCACAATTTTTAAAAGTGGTTTGCACATCTACAGCCTAAACCTGATTTAATGACATCGGAATCGATAAAATCGGTCCATTGGTCTGGGAGGAGTTGAAGTCACAAAAAAAACCTTAGCCTATTAATTATATAGATAATCAGGATGATTAAAACAGATTCTATTAATTGGTTGTAGCTATAATGAAATTTTCTTCAAATATATTGTTTTTGAAGCTTGTTGAAGATTTAAAAAATATAAGAACATTTTAAAAAAAAAAATGTTCGAGCAAAAAACCATAGGGGGTAGCCTTGTTTTTTCGATGACACATAGTATTTATTAATTTGTCTGTCAAACAAAAACAAATTTCTCTTAAATAAACTATATACAATGAAAGAAAATCAAAAATGCAAATTTTAAATTTTTTTATTTTTACAACAAAAACAATTTTTAATACATTTTTTGAGGAAACATTAATTTTATTGGACTCTCTTTAAAGGCAATGATTAAAATATAAATAATAAAGTAACGGTAAGAAATTTGTAATTATTTTAAAGTCAATTAATTGCAATTAAATACAAAAAAGAAATAAATGAAATTTTTTAAAAAGTGGCAGAGATATTCGCTTCCAAATATAGAACTTTAAATTTCAGACAGTTTTTTTCTCTGCCTTGGCGTTTGATAAAAATACACGTTAAACAACTAAAGACAATTTTAAGAAAATTCAGTAAAAATACATTTGGCAAGATAATTACCGTAATTGCCAACATATTTTTAAGAAAATTAAACAAACATTTAAAAAAACAAAAAGTTTTGAAAACCGTTGAAATTTGACTGAGTTGTTTGCTCGGAAAGTGGAATTTTTGATTTTAGAACTGCATTTTTCGGACAATTGACATTTGATGAATCCATAAAAGATAATTTTGGTTAAAAATTTTTAGTTTTGAGAAAAATTTAAATTCGACCAATTCATAAGCTCTTCTCAAATTAAATTTCAAATTGATTTAATTGCGGATTTTTGTACAAAAATTTTATTTCTGTTTTAAAAGGTTGGGAACCCCCTGAAGCGAAATCACAATTTTTAAAAGTGGTTTGCACATCTACAGCCTAAACCTGATTTAATGACATCGGAATCGATAAAATCGGTCCATTGGTCTGGGAGGAGTTGAAGTCACAAAAAAAACCTTAGCCTATTAATTATATAGATAATCAGGATGATTAAAACAGATTCGTGGCTATAACTATTAATTGGTTGTAGCTATAATGAAATTTTTTTCAAATATATTGTTTTTGAACTTGTTGAAGATTTAAAAAATATAAGAACATTTAAAAAAAAAAAATGTTCGAGCAAAAACCATAGGGGGTAGCCTTGTTTTTTCGATGACACATAGTATTTATTAATTTTTCTGTCAAACAAAAACAAATTTCTCTTAAATAAACTATATACAATGAAAGAAAATCAAAAATGCAAATTTTAAATTTTTTTATTTTTACAACAAAAACAATTTTTAATACATTTTTTGAGGAAACATTAATTTTATTGGACTCTCTTTAAAGGCAATGATTAAAATATAAATAATAAAGTAACGGTAAGAAATTTGTAATTATTTTAAAGTCAATTAATTGCAATTAAATACAAAAAAGAAATAAATGAAATTTTTTAAAAAGTGGCAGAGATATTCGCTTCCAAATATAGAACTTTAAATTTCAGACAGTTTTTTTCTCTGCCTTGGCGTTTGATAAAAATACACGTTAAACAACTAAAGACAATTTTAAGAAAATTCAGTAAAAATACATTTGGCAAGATAATTACCGTAATTGCCAACATATTTTTTAGAAAATTAAACAAACATTTAAAAAAACAAAAAATTTTTGAAAACCGTTGAAATTTGACTGAGTTGTTTGCTCGGAAAGTGGAATTTTTGATTTTGGAACTGCATTTTTCGGACAATTGACATTTGATGAATGCATAAAAGATAATTTTGGTTAAAAATTTTTAGTTTTGAGAAAAATTTAAATTCGACCAATTCATAAGCTCTTCTCAAATTAAATTTCAAATTGATTTAATTGCGGATTTTTGTACAAAAATTTTATTTCTGTTTTAAAAGGTTGGGAACCCCCTGAAGCGAAATCACAATTTTTAAAAGTGGTTTGCACATCTACAGCCTAAACCTGATTTAATGACATCGGAATCGATAAAATCGGTCCATTGGTCTGGGAGGAGTTGAAGTCACAAAAAAACCTTAGCCTATTAATTATATAGATAATCAGGATGATTAAAACAGATTCGTGGCTATAACTATTAATTGGTTGTAGCTATAATGAAATTTTTTTCAAATATATTGTTTTTGAAGCTTGTTGAAGATTTAAAAAATATAAGAACATTTTAAAAAAAAAAAATGTTCGAGCAAAAAACCATAGGGGGTAGCCTTGTTTTTTCGATGACACATAGTATTTATTAATTTTTCTGTCAAACAAAAACAAATTTCTCTTAAATAAACTATATACAATGAAAGAAAATCAAAAATGCAAATTTTAAATTTTTTTATTTTTACAACAAAAACAATTTTTAATACATTTTTTGAGGAAACATTAATTTTATTGGACTCTCTTTAAAGGCAATGATTAAAATATAAATAATAAAGTAACGGTAAGAAATTTGTAATTATTTTAAAGTCAATTAATTGCAATTAAATACAAAAAAGAAATAAATGAAATTTTTTAAAAAGTGGCAGAGATATTCGCTTCCAAATATAGAACTTTAAATTTCAGACAGTTTTTTTCTCTGCCTTGGCGTTTGATAAAAATACACGTTAAACAACTAAAGACAATTTTAAGAAAATTCAGTAAAAATACATTTGGCAAGATAATTACCGTAATTGCCAACATATTTTTAAGAAAATTAAACAAACATTTAAAAAAACAAAAAAGTTTTGAAAACCGTTGAAATTTGACTGAGTTGTTTGCTCGGAAAGTGGAATTTTTGATTTTGGAACTGCATTTTTCGGACAATTGACATTTGATGAATGCATAAAAGATAATTTTGGTTAAAAATTTTTAGTTTTGAGAAAAATTTAAATTCGACCAATTCATAAGCTCTTCTCAAATTAAATTTCAAATTGATTTAATTGCGGATTTTTGTACAAAAATTTTATTTCTGTTTTAAAAGGTTGGGAACCCCCTGAAGCGAAATCACAATTTTCAAAAGTGGTTTGCACATCTACAGCCTAAACTTGATTTAATGACATCGGAATCGATAAAATCGGTCCATTGGTCTGGGAGGAGTTGAAGTCACAAAAAAAACCTTAGGCTATTAATTATATAGATAATCAGGATGATTAAAACAGATTCGTGGCTATAACTATTAATTGGTTGTAGCTATAATGAAATTTTTTTAATATATTGTTTTTGAAGCTTGTTGAAGATTTAAAAAATATAAGAACATTTTAAAAAAAAAAATGTCCGAGCAAAAAACCATAGGGGGTAGCCTTGTTTTTTCGATGACACATAGTATTTATTAATTTTTCTGTCAAACAAAAACAAATTTCTCTTAAATAAACTATATACAATGAAAGAAAATCAAAAATGCAAATTTTAAATTTTTTTATTTTTACAACAAAAACAATTTTTAATACATTTTTTGAGGAAACATTAATTTTATTGGACTCTCTTTAAAGGCAATGATTAAAATATAAATAATAAAGTAACGGTAAGAAATTTGTAATTATTTTAAAGTCAATTAATTGCAATTAAATACAAAAAAGAAATAAATGAAATTTTTTAAAAAGTGGCAGAGATATTCGCTTCCAAATATAGAACTTTAAATTTCAGACAGTTTTTTTCTCTGCCTTGGCGTTTGATAAAAATACACGTTAAACAACTAAAGACAATTTTAAGAAAATTCAGTAAAAATACATTTGGCAAGATAATTACCGTAATTGCCAACATATTTTTAAGAAAATTAAACAAACATTTAAAAAAACAAAAAAGTTTTGAAAACCGTTGAAATTTGACTGAGTTGTTTGCTCGGAAAGTGGAATTTTTGATTTTGGAACTGCATTTTTCGGACAATTGACATTTGATGAATGCATAAAAGATAATTTTGGTTAAAAATTTTTAGTTTTGAGAAAAATTTAAATTCGACCAATTCATAAGCTCTTCTCAAATTAAATTTCAAATTGATTTAATTGCGGATTTTTGTACAAAAATTTTATTTCTGTTTTAAAAGGTTGGGAACCCCCTGAAGCGAAATCACAATTTTTAAAAGTGGTTTGCACATCTACAGCCTAAACCTGATTTAATGACATCGGAATCGATAAAATCGGTCCATTGGTCTGGGAGGAGTTGAAGTCACAAAAAAAACCTTAGCCTATTAATTATATAGATAATCAGGATGATTAAAACAGATTCGTGGCTATAACTATTAATTGGTTGTAGCTATAATGAAATTTTTTTCAAATTTATTGTTTTTGAAGCTTGTTGAAGATTTAAAAAATATAAGAACATTTAAAAAAAAAAAATGTTCGAGCAAAAAACCATAGGGGGTAGCCTTGTTTTTTCGATGACACATAGTATTTATTAATTTGTCTGTCAAACAAAAACAAATTTCTCTTAAATAAACTATATACAATGAAAGAAAATCAAAAATGCAAATTTTAAATTTTTTTATTTTTACAACAAAAACAATTTTTAATACATTTTTTGAGGAAACATTAATTTTATTGGACTCTCTTTCAAGGCAATGATTAAAATATAAATAATAAAGTAACGGTAAGAAATTTGTAATTATTTTAAAGTCAATTAATTGCAATTAAATACAAAAAAGAAATAAATGAAATTTTTTAAAAAGTGGCAGAGATATTCGCTTCCAAATATAGAACTTTAAATTTCAGACAGTTTTTTTCTCTGCCTTGGCGTTTGATAAAAATACACGTTAAACAACTAAAGACAATTTTAAGAAAATTCAGTAAAAATACATTTGGCAAGATAATTACCGTAATTGACAACATATTTTTAAGAAAATTAAACAAACATTTAAAAAAACAAAAAAGTTTTGAAAACCGTTGAAATTTGACTGAGTTGTTTGCTCGGAAAGTGGAATTTTTGATTTTAGAACTGCATTTTTCGGACAATTGACATTTGATGAATGCATAAAAGATAATTTTGGTTAAAAATTTTTAGTTTTGAGAAAAATTTAAATTCGACCAATTCATAAGCTCTTCTCAAATTAAATTTCAAATTGATTTAATTGCGGATTTTTGTACAAAAATTTTATTTCTGTTTTAAAAGGTTGGGAACCCCCTGAAGCGAAATCACAATTTTTAAAAGTGGTTTGCACATCTACAGCCTAAACCTGATTTAATGACATCGGAATCGATAAAATCGGTCCATTGGTCTGGGAGGAGTTGAAGTCACAAAAAAAACCTTAGCCTATTAATTATATAGATAATCAGGATGATTAAAACAGATTCGTGGCTATAACTATTAATTGGTTGTAGCTATAATGAAATTTTTTTCAAATATATTGTTTTTGAAGCTTGTTGAAGATTTAAAAAATATAAGAACATTTTAAAAAAAAAAAAATGTTCGAGCAAAAAACCATAGGGGGTAGCCTTGTTTTTTCGATGACACATAGTATTTATTAATTTTTCTGTCAAACAAAAACAAATTTCTCTTAAATAAACTATATACAATGAAAGAAAATCAAAAATGCAAATTTTAAATTTTTTTATTTTTACAACAAAAACAATTTTTAATACATTTTTTGAGGAAACATTAATTTTATTGGACTCTCTTTAAAGGCAATGATTAAAATATAAATAATAAAGTAACGGTAAGAAATTTGTAATTATTTTAAAGTCAATTAATTGCAATTAAATACAAAAAAGAAATAAATGAAATTTTTTAAAAAGTGGCAGAGATATTCGCTTCCAAATATAGAACTTTAAATTTCAGACAGTTTTTTTCTCTGCCTTGGCGTTTGATAAAAATACACGTTAAACAACTAAAGACAATTTTAAGAAAATTCAGTAAAAATACATTTGGCAAGATAATTACCGTAATTGCCAACATATTTTTTAGAAAATTAAACAAACATTTAAAAAAACAAAAAAGTTTTGAAAACCGTTGAAATTTGACTGAGTTGTTTGCTCGGAAAGTGGAATTTTTGATTTTGGAACTGCATTTTTCGGACAATTGACATTTGATGAATGCATAAAAGATAATTTTGGTTAAAAATTTTTAGTTTTGAGAAAAATTTAAATTCGACCAATTCATAAGCTCTTCTCAAATTAAATTTCAAATTGATTTAATTGCGGATTTTTGTACAAAAATTTTATTTCTGTTTTAAAAGGTTGGGAACCCCCTGAAGCGAAATCACAATTTTTAAAAGTGGTTTGCACATCTACAGCCTAAACCTGATTTAATGACATCGGAATCGATAAAATCGGTCCATTGGTCTGGGAGGAGTTGAAGTCACAAAAAAAACCTTAGCCTATTAATTATATAGATAATCAGGATGATTAAAACAGATTCGTGGCTATAACTATTAATTGGTTGTAGCTATAATGAAATTTTTTTCAAATATATTGTTTTTGAAGCTTGTTGAAGATTTAAAAAATATAAGAACATTTTAAAAAAAAAAAAATGTTCGAGCAAAAAACCATAGGGGGTAGCCTTGTTTTTTCGATGACACATAGTATTTATTAATTTTTCTGTCAAACAAAAACAAATTTCTCTTAAATAAACTATATACAATGAAAGAAAATCAAAAATGCAAATTTTAAATTTTTTTATTTTTACAACAAAAACAATTTTTAATACATTTTTTGAGGAAACATTAATTTTATTGGACTCTCTTTAAAGGCAATGATTAAAATATAAATAATAAAGTAACGGTAAGAAATTTGTAATTATTTTAAAGTCAATTAATTGCAATTAAATACAAAAAAGAAATAAATGAAATTTTTTAAAAAGTGGCAGAGATATTCGCTTCCAAATATAGAACTTTAAATTTCAGACAGTTTTTTTCTCTGCCTTGGCGTTTGATAAAAATACACGTTAAACAACTAAAGACAATTTTAAGAAAATTCAGTAAAAATACATTTGGCAAGATAATTACCGTAATTGCCAACATATTTTTTAGAAAATTAAACAAACATTTAAAAAAACAAAAAAGTTTTGAAAACCGTTGAAATTTGACTGAGTTGTTTGCTCGGAAAGTGGAATTTTTGATTTTGGAACTGCATT
Source organism: Tetanocera ferruginea (assembly GCA_958299015.1). Taxonomy (NCBI): domain Eukaryota; kingdom Metazoa; phylum Arthropoda; class Insecta; order Diptera; family Sciomyzidae; genus Tetanocera; species Tetanocera ferruginea. The sequence continues at coordinate 83,179,888 of OY282640.1, read as the reverse complement.
TTTCGGACAATTGACATTTGATGAATGCATAAAAGATAATTTTGGTTAAAAATTTTTAGTTTTGAGAAAAATTTAAATTCGACCAATTCATAAGCTCTTCTCAAATTAAATTTCAAATTGATTTAATTGCGGATTTTTGTACAAAAATTTTATTTCTGTTTTAAAAGGTTGGGAACCCCCTGAAGCGAAATCACAATTTTTAAAAGTGGTTTGCACATCTACAGCCTAAACCTGATTTAATGACATCGGAATCGATAAAATCGGTCCATTGGTCTGGGAGGAGTTGAAGTCACAAAAAAAACCTTAGCCTATTAATTATATAGATAATCAGGATGATTAAAACAGATTCGTGGCTATAACTATTAATTGGTTGTAGCTATAATGAAATTTTTTTCAAATATATTGTTTTTGAAGCTTGTTGAAGATTTAAAAAATATAAGAACATTTTAAAAAAAAAAAATGTTCGAGCAAAAAACCATAGGGGGTAGCCTTGTTTTTTCGATGACACATAGTATTTATTAATTTTTCTGTCAAACAAAAACAAATTTCTCTTAAATAAACTATATACAATGAAAGAAAATCAAAAATGCAAATTTTAAATTTTTTTATTTTTACAACAAAAACAATTTTTAATACATTTTTTGAGGAAACATTAATTTTATTGGACTCTCTTTAAAGGCAATGATTAAAATATAAATAATAAAGTAACGGTAAGAAATTTGTAATTATTTTAAAGTCAATTAATTGCAATTAAATACAAAAAAGAAATAAATGAAATTTTTTAAAAAGTGGCAGAGATATTCGCTTCCAAATATAGAACTTTAAATTTCAGACAGTTTTTTTCTCTGCCTTGGCGTTTGATAAAAATACACGTTAAACAACTAAAGACAATTTTAAGAAAATTCAGTAAAAATACATTTGGCAAGATAATTACCGTAATTGCCAACATATTTTTTAGAAAATTAAACAAACATTTAAAAAAACAAAAAAGTTTTGAAAACCGTTGAAATTTGACTGAGTTGTTTGCTCGGAAAGTGGAATTTTTGATTTTGGAACTGCATTTTTCGGACAATTGACATTTGATGAATGCATAAGAGATAATTTTGGTTAAAAATTTTTAGTTTTGAGAAAAATTTAAATTCGACCAATTCATAAGCTCTTCTCAAATTAAATTTCAAATTGATTTAATTGCGGATTTTTGTACAAAAATTTTATTTCTGTTTTAAAAGGTTGGGAACCCCCTGAAGCGAAATCACAATTTTTAAAAGTGGTTTGCACATCTACAGCCTAAACCTGATTTAATGACATCGGAATCGATAAAATCGGTCCATTGGTCTGGGAGGAGTTGAAGTCACAAAAAAAACCTTAGCCTATTAATTATATAGATAATCAGGATGATTAAAACAGATTCGTGGCTATAACTATTAATTGGTTGTAGCTATAATGAAATTTTTTTCAAATTTATTGTTTTTGAAGCTTGTTGAAGATTTAAAAAATATAAGAACATTTTAAAAAAAAAAATGTTCGAGCAAAAAACCATAGGGGGTAGCCTTGTTTTTTCGATGACACATAGTATTTATTAATTTGTCTGTCAAACAAAAACAAATTTCTCTTAAATAAACTATATACAATGAAAGAAAATCAAAAATGCAAATTTTAAATTTTTTTATTTTTACAACAAAAACAATTTTTAATACATTTTTTGAGGAAACATTAATTTTATTGGACTCTCTTTCAAGGCAATGATTAAAATATAAATAATAAAGTAACGGTAAGAAATTTGTAATTATTTTAAAGTCAATTAATTGCAATTAAATACAAAAAAGAAATAAATGAAATTTTTTAAAAAGTGGCAGAGATATTCGCTTCCAAATATAGAACTTTAAATTTCAGACAGTTTTTTTCTCTGCCTTGGCGTTTGATAAAAATACACGTTAAACAACTAAAGACAATTTTAAGAAAATTCAGTAAAAATACATTTGGCAAGATAATTACCGTAATTGACAACATATTTTTAAGAAAATTAAACAAACATTTAAAAAAACAAAACAGTTTTGAAAACCGTTGAAATTTGACTGAGTTGTTTGCTCGGAAAGTGGAATTTTTGATTTTAGAACTGCATTTTTCGGACAATTGACATTTGATGAATGCATAAAAGATAATTTTGGTTAAAAATTTTTAGTTTTGAGAAAAATTTAAATTCGACCAATTCATAAGCTCTTCTCAAATTAAATTTCAAATTGATTTAATTGCGGATTTTTGTACAAAAATTTTATTTCTGTTTTAAAAGGTTGGGAACCCCCTGAAGCGAAATCACAATTTTTAAAAGTGGTTTGCACATCTACAGCCTAAACCTGATTTAATGACATCGGAATCGATAAAATCGGTCCATTGGTCTGGGAGGAGTTGAAGTCACAAAAAAAACCTTAGCCTATTAATTATATAGATAATCAGGATGATTAAAACAGATTCGTGGCTATAACTATTAATTGGTTGTAGCTATAATGAAATTTTTTTCAAATATATTGTTTTTGAAGCTTGTTGAAGATTTAAAAAATATAAGAACATTTTAAAAAAAAAAATGTTCGAGCAAAAAACCATAGGGGGTAGCCTTGTTTTTTCGATGACACATAGTATTTATTAATTTTTCTGTCAAACAAAAACAAATTTCTCTTAAATAAACTATATACAATGAAAGAAAATCAAAAATGCAAATTTTAAATTTTTTTATTTTTACAACAAAAACAATTTTTAATACATTTTTTGAGGAAACATTAATTTTATTGGACTCTCTTTAAAGGCAATGATTAAAATATAAATAATAAAGTAACGGTAAGAAATTTGTAATTATTTTAAAGTCAATTAATTGCAATTAAATACAAAAAAGAAATAAATGAAATTTTTTAAAAAGTGGCAGAGATATTCGCTTCCAAATATAGAACTTTAAATTTCAGACAGTTTTTTTCTCTGCCTTGGCGTTTGATAAAAATACACGTTAAACAACTAAAGACAATTTTAAGAAAATTCAGTAAAAATACATTTGGCAAGATAATTACCGTAATTGCCAACATATTTTTAAGAAAATTAAACAAACATTTAAAAAAACAAAAAAGTTTTGAAAACCGTTGAAATTTGACTGAGTTGTTTGCTCGGAAAGTGGAATTTTTGATTTTGGAACTGCATTTTTCGGACAATTGACATTTGATGAATGCATAAAAGATAATTTTGGTTAAAAATTTTTAGTTTTGAGAAAAATTTAAATTCGACTAATTCATAAGCTCTTCTCAAATTAAATTTCAAATTGATTTAATTGCGGATTTTTGTACAAAAATTTTATTTCTGTTTTAAAAGGTTGGGAACCCCCTGAAGCGAAATCACAATTTTTAAAAGTGGTTTGCACATCTACAGCCTAAACCTGATTTAATGACATCGGAATCGATAAAATCGGTCCATTGGTCTGGGAGGAGTTGAAGTCACAAAAAAAACCTTAGCCTATTAATTATATAGATAATCAGGATGATTAAAACAGATTCGTGGCTATAACTATTAATTGGTTGTAGCTATAATGAAATTTTTTTCAAATATATTGTTTTTGAAGCTTGTTGAAGATTTAAAAAATATAAGAACATTTTAAAAAAAAAAATGTTCGAGCAAAAAACCATAGGGGGTAGCCTTGTTTTTTCGATGACACATAGTATTTATTAATTTTTCTGTCAAACAAAAACAAATTTCTCTTAAATAAACTATATACAATGAAAGAAAATCAAAAATGCAAATTTTAAATTTTTTTATTTTTACAACAAAAACAATTTTTAATACATTTTTTGAGGAAACATTAATTTTATTGGACTCTCTTTAAAGGCAATGATTAAAATATAAATAATAAAGTAACGGTAAGAAATTAGTAATTATTTTAAAGTCAATTAATTGCAATTAAATACAAAAAAGAAATAAATGAAATTTTTTAAAAAGTGGCAGAGATATTCGCTTCCAAATATAGAACTTTAAATTTCAGACAGTTTTTTTCTCTGCCTTGGCGTTTGATAAAAATACACGTTAAACAACTAAAGACAATTTTAAGAAAATTCAGTAAAAAAACATTTGGCAAGATAATTACCGTAATTGCCAACATATTTTTAAGAAAATTAAACAAACATTTAAAAAAACAAAAAAGTTTTGAAAACCGTTGAAATTTGACTGAGTTGTTTGCTCGGAAAGTGGAATTTTTGATTTTGGAACTGCATTTTTCGGACAATTGACATTTGATGAATGCATAAAAGATAATTTTGGTTAAAAATTTTTAGTTTTGAGAAAAATTTAAATTCGACCAATTCATAAGCTCTTCTCAAATTAAATTTCAAATTGATTTAATTGCGGATTTTTGTACAAAAATTTTATTTCTGTTTTAAAAGGTTGGGAACCCCCTGAAGCGAAATCACAATTTTCAAAAGTGGTTTGCACATCTACAGCCTAAACTTGATTTAATGACATCGGAATCGATAAAATCGGTCCATTGGTCTGGGAGGAGTTGAAGTCACAAAAAAAACCTTAGCCTATTAATTATATAGATAATCAGGATGATTAAAACAGATTCGTGGCTATAACTATTAATTAATTGTAGCTTTAATGAAATTTTTTTCAAATATATTGTTTTTGAAGCTTGTTGAAGATTTAAAAAATATAAGAACATTTTAAAAAAAAAAATGTTCGAGCAAAAAACCATAGGGGGTAGCCTTGTTTTTTCGATGACACATAGTATTTATTAATTTTTCTGTCAAACAAAAACAAATTTCTCTTAAATAAACTATATACAATGAAAGAAAATCAAAAATGCAAATTTTAAATTTTTTTATTTTTACAACAAAAACAATTTTTAATACATTTTTTGAGGAAACATTAATTTTATTGGACTCTCTTTAAAGGCAATGATTAAAATATAACTAATAAAGTAACGGTAAGAAATTTGTAATTATTTTAAAGTCAATTAATTGCAATTAAATACAAAAAAGAAATAAATGAAATTTTTTAAAAAGTGGCAGAGATATTCGCTTCCAAATATAGAACTTTAAATTTCAGACAGTTTTTTTCTCTGCCTTGGCGTTTGATAAAAATACACGTTAAACAACTAAAGACAATTTTAAGAAAATTCAGTAAAAATACATTTGGCAAGATAATTACCGTAATTGCCAACATATTTTTAAGAAAATTAAACAAACATTTAAAAAAACAAAAAAGTTTTGAAAACTGTTGAAATTTGACTGAGTTGTTTGCTCGGAAAGTGGAATTTTTGATTTTGGAACTGCATTTTTCGGACAATTGACATTTGATGAATGCATAAAAGATAATTTTGGTTAAAAATTTTTAGTTTTGAGAAAAATTTAAATTCGACCAATTCATAAGCTCTTCTCAAATTAAATTTCAAATTGATTTAATTGCGGATTTTTGTACAAAAATTTTATTTCTGTTTTAAAAGGTTGGGAACCCCCTGAAGCGAAATCACAATTTTTAAAAGTGGTTTGCACATCTACAGCCTAAACCTGATTTAATGACATCGGAATCGATAAAATCGGTCCATTGGTCTGGGAGGAGTTGAAGTCACAAAAAAAACCTTAGCCTATTAATTATATAGATAATCAGGATGATTAAAACAGATTCGTGGCTATAACTATTAATTGGTTGTAGCTATAATGAAATTTTTTTCAAATATATTGTTTTTGAAGCTTGTTGAAGATTTAAAAAATATAAGAACATTTAAAAAAAAAAAATGTTCGAGCAAAAAACCATAGGGGGTAGCCTTGTTTTTTCGATGACACATAGTATTTATTAATTTTTCTGTCAAACAAAAACAAATTTCTCTTAAATAAACTATATACAATGAAAGAAAATCAAAAATGCAAATTTTAAATTTTTTTATTTTTACAACAAAAACAATTTTTAATACATTTTTTGAGGAAACATTAATTTTATTGGACTCTCTTTAAAGGCAATGATTAAAATATAAATAATAAAGTAACGGTAAGAAATTTGTAATTATTTTAAAGTCAATTAATTGCAATTAAATACAAAAAAGAAATAAATGAAATTTTTTAAAAAGTGGCAGAGATATTCGCTTCCAAATATAGAACTTTAAATTTCAGACAGTTTTTTTCTCTGCCTTGGCGTTTGATAAAAATACACGTTAAACAACTAAAGACAATTTTAAGAAAATTCAGTAAAAATACATTTGGCAAGATAATTACCGTAATTGCCAACATATTTTTAAGAAAATTAAACAAACATTTAAAAAAACAAAAAAGTTTTGAAAACCGTTGAAATTTGACTGAGTTGTTTGCTCGGAAAGTGGAATTTTTGATTTTGGAACTGCATTTTTCGGACAATTGACATTTGATGAATGCATAAAAGATAATTTTGGTTAAAAATTTTTAGTTTTGAGAAAAATTTAAATTCGACCAATTCATAAGCTCTTCTCAAATTAAATTTCAAATTGATTTAATTGCGGATTTTTGTACAAAAATTTTATTTCTGTTTTAAAACGTTGGGAACCCCCTGAAGCGAAATCACAATTTTTAAAAGTGGTTTGCACATCTACAGCCTAAACCTGATTTAATGACATCGGAATCGATAAAATCGGTCCATTGGTCTGGGAGGAGTTGAAGTCACAAAAAAAACCTTAGCCTATTAATTATATAGATAATCAGGATGATTAAAACAGATTCGTGGCTATAACTATTAATTGGTTGTAGCTATAATGAAATTTTTTTCAAATATATTGTTTTTGAAGCTTGTTGAAGATTTAAAAAATATAAGAACATTTTAAAAAAAAAAATGTTCGAGCAAAAAACCATAGGGGGTAGCCTTGTTTTTTCGATGACACATAGTATTTATTAATTTTTCTGTCAAACAAAAACAAATTTCTCTTAAATAAACTATATACAATGAAAGAAAATCAAAAATGCAAATTTTAAATTTTTTTATTTTTACAACAAAAACAATTTTTAATACATTTTTTGAGGAAACATTAATTTTATTGGACTCTCTTTAAAGGCAATGATTAAAATATAAATAATAAAGTAACGGTAAGAAATTTGTAATTATTTTAAAGTCAATTAATTGCAATTAAATACAAAAAAGAAATAAATGAAATTTTTTAAAAAGTGGCAGAGATATTCGCTTCCAAATATAGAACTTTAAATTTCAGACAGTTTTTTTCTCTGCCTTGGCGTTTGATAAAAATACACGTTAAACAACTAAAGACAATTTTAAGAAAATTCAGTAAAAAAACATTTGGCAAGATAATTACCGTAATTGCCAACATATTTTTAAGAAAATTAAACAAACATTTAAAAAAACAAAAAAGTTTTGAAAACCGTTGAAATTTGACTGAGTTGTTTGCTCGGAAAGTGGAATTTTTGATTTTGGAACTGCATTTTTCGGACAATTGACATTTGATGAATGCATAAAAGATAATTTTGGTTAAAAATTTTTAGTTTTGAGAAAAATTTAAATTCGACCAATTCATAAGCTCTTCTCAAATTAAATTTCAAATTGATTTAATTGCGGATTTTTGTACAAAAATTTTATTTCTGTTTTAAAAGGTTGGGAACCCCCTGAAGCGAAATCACAATTTTCAAAAGTGGTTTGCACATCTACAGCCTAAACCTGATTTAATGACATCGGAATCGATAAAATCGGTCCATTGGTCTGGGAGGAGTTGAAGTCACAAAAAAAACCTTAGGCTATTAATTATATAGATAATCAGGATGATTAAAACAGATTCGTGGCTATAACTATTAATTGGTTGTAGCTATAATGAAATTTTTTTAATATATTGTTTTTGAAGCTTGTTGAAGATTTAAAAAATATAAGAACATTTTAAAAAAAAAAATGTTCGAGCAAAAAACCATAGGGGGTAGCCTTGTTTTTTCGATGACACATAGTATTTATTAATTTTTCTGTCAAACAAAAACAAATTTCTCTTAAATAAACTATATACAATGAAAGAAAATCAAAAATGCAAATTTTAAATTTTTTTATTTTTACAACAAAAACAATTTTTAATACATTTTTTGAGGAAACATTAATTTTATTGGACTCTCTTTAAAGGCAATGATTAAAATATAAATAATAAAGTAACGGTAAGAAATTTGTAATTATTTTAAAGTCAATTAATTGCAATTAAATACAAAAAAGAAATAAATGAAATTTTTTAAAAAGTGGCAGAGATATTCGCTTCCAAATATAGAACTTTAAATTTCAGACAGTTTTTTTCTCTGCCTTGGCGTTTGATAAAAATACACGTTAAACAACTAAAGACAATTTTAAGAAAATTCAGTAAAAATACATTTGGCAAGATAATTACCGTAATTGCCAACATATTTTTAAGAAAATTAAACAAACATTTAAAAAAACAAAAAAGTTTTGAAAACCGTTGAAATTTGACTGAGTTGTTTGCTCGGAAAGTGGAATTTTTGATTTTGGAACTGCATTTTTCGGACAATTGACATTTGATGAATGCATAAAAGATAATTTTGGTTAAAAATTTTTAGTTTTGAGAAAAATTTAAATTCGACCAATTCATAAGCTCTTCTCAAATTAAATTTCAAATTGATTTAATTGCCGATTTTTGTACAAAAATTTTATTTCTGTTTTAAAAGGTTGGGAACCCCCTGAAGCGAAATCACAATTTTTAAAAGTGGTTTGCACATCTACAGCCTAAACCTGATTTAATGACATCGGAATCGATAAAATCGGTCCATTGGTCTGGGAGGAGTTGAAGTCACAAAAAAAACCTTAGCCTATTAATTATATAGATAATCAGGATGATTAAAACAGATTCGTGGCTATAACTATTAATTGGTTGTAGCTATAATGAAATTTTTTTCAAATATATTGTTTTTGAAGCTTGTTGAAGATTTAAAAAATATAAGAACATTTTAAAAAAAAAATGTTCGAGCAAAAAACCATAGGGGGTAGCCTTGTTTTTTCGATGACACATAGTATTTATTAATTTTTCTGTCAAACAAAAACAAATTTCTCTTAAATAAACTATATACAATGAAAGAAAATCAAAAATGCATATTTTAAATTTTTTTATTTTTACAACAAAAACAATTTTTAATACATTTTTTGAGGAAACATTAATTTTATTGGACTCTCTTTAAAGGCAATGATTAAAATATAAATAATAAAGTAACGGTAAGAAATTTGTAATTATTTTAAAGTCAATTAATTGCAATTAAATACAAAAAAGAAATAAATGAAATTTTTTAAAAAGTGGCAGAGATATTCGCTTCCAAATATAGAACTTTAAATTTCAGACAGTTTTTTTCTCTGCCTTGGCGTTTGATAAAAATACACGTTAAACAACTAAAGACAATTTTAAGAAAATTCAGTAAAAATACATTTGGCAAGATAATTACCGTAATTGCCAACATATTTTTAAGAAAATTAAACAAACATTTAAAAAAACAAAAAAGTTTTGAAAACCGTTGAAATTTGACTGAGTTGTTTGCTCGGAAAGTGGAATTTTTGATTTTGGAACTGCATTTTTCGGACAATTGACATTTGATGAATGCATAAAAGATAATTTTGGTTAAAAATTTTTAGTTTTGAGAAAAATTTAAATTCGACCAATTCATAAGCTCTTCTCAAATTAAATTTCAAATTGATTTAATTGCGGATTTTTGTACAAAAATTTTATTTCTGTTTTAAAAGGTTGGGAACCCCCTGAAGCGAAATCACAATTTTTAAAAGTGGTTTGCACATCTACAGCCTAAACCTGATTTAATGACATCGGAATCGATAAAATCGGTCCATTGGTCTGGGAGGAGTTGAAGTCACAAAAAAAACCTTAGCCTATTAATTATATAGATAATCAGGATGATTAAAACAGATTCGTGGCTATAACTATTAATTGGTTGTAGCTATAATGAAATTTTTTTCAAATATATTGTTTTTGAAGCTTGTTGAAGATTTAAAAAATATAAGAACATTTAAAAAAAAAAAATGTTCGAGCAAAAAACCATAGGGGGTAGCCTTGTTTTTTCGATGACACATAGTATTTATTAATTTTTCTGTCAAACAAAAACAAATTTCTCTTAAATAAACTATATACAATGAAAGAAAATCAAAAATGCAAATTTTAAATTTTTTTATTTTTACAACAAAAACAATTTTTAATACATTTTTTGAGGAAACATTAATTTTATTGGACTCTCTTTAAAGGCAATGATTAAAATATAAATAATAAAGTAACGGTAAGAAATTTGTAATTATTTTAAAGTCAATTAATTGCAATTAAATACAAAAAAGAAATAAATGAAATTTTTTAAAAAGTGGCAGAGATATTCGCTTCCAAATATAGAACTTTAAATTTCAGACAGTTTTTTTCTCTGCCTTGGCGTTTGATAAAAATACACGTTAAACAACTAAAGACAATTTTAAGAAAATTCAGTAAAAATACATTTGGCAAGATAATTACCGTAATTGCCAACATATTTTTAAGAAAATTAAACAAACATTTAAAACAACAAAAAAGTTTTGAAAACCGTTGAAATTTGACTGAGTTGTTTGCTCGGAAAGTGGAATTTTTGATTTTGGAACTGCATTTTTCGGACAATTGACATTTGATGAATGCATAAAAGATAATTTTGGTTAAAAATTTTTAGTTTTGAGAAAAATTTAAATTCGACCAATTCATAAGCTCTTCTCAAATTAAATTTCAAATTGATTTAATTGCGGATTTTTGTACAAAAATTTTATTTCTGTTTTAAAAGGTTGGGAACCCCCTGAAGCGAAATCACAATTTTTAAAAGTGGTTTGCACATCTACAGCCTAAACCTGATTTAATGACATCGGAATCGATAAAATCGGTCCATTGGTCTGGGAGGAGTTGAAGTCACAAAAAAAACCTTAGCCTTTTAATTATATAGATAATCAGGATGATTAAAACAGATTCGTGGCTATAACTATTAATTGGTTGTAGCTATAATGAAATTTTTTTCAAATATATTGTTTTTGAAGCTTGTTGAAGATTTAAAAAATATAAGAACATTTTAAAAAAAAAAATGTTCGAGCAAAAAACCATAGGGGGTAGCCTTGTTTTTTCGATGACACATAGTATTTATTAATTTTTCTGTCAAACAAAAACAAATTTCTCTTAAATAAACTATATACAATGAAAGAAAATCAAAAATGCAAATTTTAAATTTTTTTATTTTTACAACAAAAACAATTTTTAATACATTTTTTGAGGAAACATTAATTTTATTGGACTCTCTTTAAAGGCAATGATTAAAATATAAATAATAAAGTAACGGTAAGAAATTTGTAATTATTTTAAAGTCAATTAATTGCAATTAAATACAAAAAAGAAATAAATGAAATTTTTTAAAAAGTGGCAGAGATATTCGCTTCCAAATATAAAACTTTAAATTTCAGACAGTTTTTTTCTCTGCCTTGGCGTTTGATAAAAATACACGTTAAACAACTAAAGACAATTTTAAGAAAATTCAGTAAAAATACATTTGGCAAGATAATTACCGTAATTGCCAACATATTTTTAAGAAAATTAAACAAACATTTAAAAAAACAAAAAAGTTTTGAAAACCGTTGAAATTTGACTGAGTTGTTTGCTCGGAAAGTGGAATTTTTTGATTTTGGAACTGCATTTTTCGGACAATTGACATTTGATGAATGCATAAAAGATAATTTTGGTTAAAAATTTTTAGTTTTGAGAAAAATTTAAATTCGACCAATTCATAAGCTCTTCTCAAATTAAATTTCAAATTGATTTAATTGCGGATTTTTGTACAAAAATTTTATTTCTGTTTTAAAAGGTTGGGAACCCCCTGAAGCGAAATCACAATTTTTAAAAGTGGTTTGCACATCTACAGCCTAAACCTGATTTAATGACATCGGAATCGATAAAATCGGTCCATTGGTCTGGGAGGAGTTGAAGTCACAAAAAAAACCTTAGCCTATTAATTATATAGATAATCAGGATGATTAAAACAGATTCGTGGCTATAACTATTAATTGGTTGTAGCTATAATGAAATTTTTTTAAAATATATTGTTTTTGAAGCTTGTTGAAGATTTAAAAAATATAAGAACATTTTAAAAAAAAAAATGTTCGAGCAAAAAACCATAGGGGGTAGCCTTGTTTTCTCGATGACACATAGTATTTATTAATTTTTCTGTCAAACAAAAACAAATTTCTCTTAAATAAACTATATACAATGAAAGAAAATCAAAAATGCAAATTTTAAATTTTTTTATTTTTACAACAAAAACAATTTTTAATACATTTTTTGAGGAAACATTAATTTTATTGGACTCTCTTTAAAGGCAATGATTAAAATATAAATAATAAAGTAACGGTAAGAAATTTGTAATTATTTTAAAGTCAATTAATTGCAATTAAATACAAAAAAGAAATAAATGAAATTTTTTAAAAAGTGGCAGAGATATTCGCTTCCAAATATAGAACTTTAAATTTCAGACAGTTTTTTTCTCTGCCTTGGCGTTTGATAAAAATACACGTTAAACAACTAAAGACAATTTTAAGAAAATTCAGTAAAAATACATTTGGCAAGATAATTACCGTAATTGCCAACATATTTTTAAGAAAATTAAACAAACATTTAAAAAAACAAAAAAGTTTTGAAAACCGTTGAAATTTGACTGAGTTGTTTGCTCGGAAAGTGGAATTTTTGATTTTGGAACTGCATTTTTCGGACAATTGACATTTGATGAATGCATAAAAGATAATTTTGGTTAAAAATTTTTAGTTTTGAGAAAAATTTAAATTCGACCAATTCATAAGCTCTTCTCAAATTAAATTTCAAATTGATTTAATTGCGGATTTTTGTACAAAAATTTTATTTCTGTTTTAAAACGTTGGGAACCCCCTGAAGCGAAATCACAATTTTTAAAAGTGGTTTGCACATCTACAGCCTAAACCTGATTTAATGACATCGGAATCGATAAAATCGGTCCATTGGTCTGGGAGGAGTTGAAGTCACAAAAAAACCTTAGCCTTTTAATTATATAGATAATCAGGATGATTAAAACAGATTCGTGGCTATAACTATTAATTGGTTGTAGCTATAATGAAATTTTTTTCAAATATATTGTTTTTGAAGCTTGTTGAAGATTTAAAAAATATAAGAACATTTTAAAAAAAAAAATGTTCGAGCAAAAAACCATAGGGGGTACCCTTGTTTTTTCGATGACACATAGTATTTATTAATTTTTCTGTCAAACAAAAACAAATTTCTCTTAAATAAACTATATACAATGAAAGAAAATCAAAAATGCAAATTTTAAATTTTTTTATTTTTACAACAAAAACAATTTTTAATACATTTTTTGAGGAAACATTAATTTTATTGGACTCTCTTTAAAGGCAATGATTAAAATATAAATAATAAAGTAACGGTAAGAAATTTGTAATTATTTTAAAGTCAATTAATTGCAATTAAATACAAAAAAGAAATAAATGAAATTTTTTAAAAAGTGGCAGAGATATTCGCTTCCAAATATAGAACTTTAAATTTCAGACAGTTTTTTTCTCTGCCTTGGCGTTTGATAAAAATACACGTTAAACAACTAAAGACAATTTTAAGAAAATTCAGTAAAAAAACATTTGGCAAGATAATTACCGTAATTGCCAACATATTTTTAAGAAAATTAAACAAACATTTAAAAAAACAAAAAAGTTTTGAAAACCGTTGAAATTTGACTGAGTTGTTTGCTCGGAAAGTGGAATTTTTGATTTTGGAACTGCATTTTTCGGACAATTGACATTTGATGAATGCATAAAAGATAATTTTGGTTAAAAATTTTTAGTTTTGAGAAAAATTTAAATTCGACCAATTCATAAGCTCTTCTCAAATTAAATTTCAAATTGATTTAATTGCGGATTTTTTTACAAAAATTTTATTTCTGTTTTAAAAGGTTGGGAACCCCCTGAAGCGAAATCACAATTTTCAAAAGTGGTTTGCACATCTACAGCCTAAACCTGATTTAATGACATCGGAATCGATAAAATCGGTCCATTGGTCTGGGAGGAGTTGAAGTCACAAAAAAAACCTTAGGCTATTAATTATATAGATAATCAGGATGATTAAAACAGATTCGTGGCTATAACTATTAATTGGTTGTAGCTATAATGAAATTTTTTTAATATATTGTTTTTGAAGCTTGTTGAAGATTTAAAAAATATAAGAACATTTTAAAAAAAAAAATGTTCGAGCAAAAAACCATAGGGGGTAGCCTTGTTTTTTCGATGACACATAGTATTTATTAATTTTTCTGTCAAACAAAAACAAATTTCTCTTAAATAAACTATATACAATGAAAGAAAATCAAAAATGCAAATTTTAAATTTTTTTATTTTTACAACAAAAACAATTTTTAATACATTTTTTGAGGAAACATTAATTTTATTGGACTCTCTTTAAAGGCAATGATTAAAATATAAATAATAAAGTAACGGTAAGAAATTTGTAATTATTTTAAAGTCAATTAATTGCAATTAAATACAAAAAAGAAATAAATGAAATTTTTTAAAAAATGGCAGAGATATTCGCTTCCAAATATAGAACTGTAAATTTCAGACAGTTTTTTTCTCTGCCTTGGCGTTTGATAAAAATACACGTTAAACAACTAAAGACAATTTTAAGAAAATTCAGTAAAAATACATTTGGCAAGATAATTACCGTAATTGCCAACATATTTTTAAGAAAATTAAACAAACATTTAAAAAAACAAAAAAGTTTTGAAAACCGTTGAAATTTGACTGAGTTGTTTGCTCGGAAAGTGGAATTTTTGATTTTGGAACTGCATTTTTCGGACAATTGACATTTGATGAATGCATAAAAGATAATTTTGGTTAAAAATTTTTAGTTTTGAGAAAAATTTAAATTCGACCAATTCATAAGCTCTTCTCAAATTAAATTTCAAATTGATTTAATTGCGGATTTTTGTACAAAAATTTTATTTCTGTTTTAAAAGGTTGGGAACCCCCTGAAGCGAAATCACAATTTTTAAAAGTGGTTTGCACATCTACAGCCTAAACCTGATTTAATGACATCGGAATCGATAAAATCGGTCCATTGGTCTGGGAGGAGTTGAAGTCACAAAAAAAACCTTAGCCTATTAATTATATAGATAATCAGGATGATTAAAACAGATTCGTGGCTATAACTATTAATTGGTTGTAGCTATAATGAAATTTTTTTCAAATATATTGTTTTTGAAGCTTGTTGAAGATTTAAAAAATATAAGAACATTTAAAAAAAAAAATGTTCGAGCAAAAAACCATAGGGGGTAGCCTTGTTTTTTCGATGACACATAGTATTTATTAATTTTTCTGTCAAACAAAAACAAATTTCTCTTAAATAAACTATATACAATGAAAGAAATCAAAAATACAATTTTAAATTTTTTTATTTTTACAACAAAAACAATTTTTAATACATTTTTTGAGGAAACATTAATTTTATTGGACTCTCTTTAAAGGCAATGATTAAAATATAAATAATAAAGTAACGGTAAGCAATTTGTAATTATTTTAAAGTCAATTAATTGCAATTAAATACAAAAAAGAAATAAATGAAATTTTTTAAAAAGTGGCAGAGATATTCGCTTCCAAATACAGAACTTTAAATTTCAGAGAGTTTTTTCTCCGTCTTGGCGTTTGATAAAAATACACGTTAAACAATTGAAGAAAATATTAAGAAAATTCATTAAAAATACATTTGGTAAGATAATTACTGTAATTGTCAACACATTTCAAAGAAAATTTAACAAAAATTTAGAAAAACAAAAAAATTTTGAAAACCGTTGAAATTTGACTGAGTTGTTTGCTCGGAAAGTGGAATTTTTGATTTTGGAACTGCATTTTTCGGACAATTGACATTTGAGGAATGCATAAAAGATAATTTTGGTTAAAAATTTTTAATTTTAAAAAAAACTCAAATTCGATCAATTCATAAGCTCTTCTCAAACTAAATTTCAAATCGATAAAATAACGGATTTTTGTACAAAAATTTTATTTCTGTTTTAAAAGGTTGGGAACCCCCTGAAGTGAAATCACAATTTTCAAAAGTGGTTTGCACATATACAGCCTAAACCTGATTTAATGACATCTAAATCGATAGAATCGGTCCATTGGTCTGGGAGGAGTTGAAGTCACAAAAAAAACCTTAGCCTATTAATTATATAGATAAGCAGGATGATTAAAACAGATTCGTGGCTATAACTTTTAATTGGTTGTAGCTATAATGAAATTTTTTTCAAATATATTGTTTTTGAAGCTTGTTGAAGATTTAAAAAATATAAGAACATTTTAAAAAAAAAAATGTTCGAGCAAAAAATCATAGGGGGTAGCCTTGTTTTTTCGATGACACATAGTATTTATTAATTTTTCTGTCAAACAAAAACAAATTTCTCTTAAATAAACTATATACAATGAAAGAAAATCAAAAATGCAAATTTTAAATTTTTTTATTTTTACAACAAAAACAATTTTTAATACATTTTTTGAGGAAACATTAATTTTATTGGACTCTCTTTAAAGGCAATGATTAAAATATAAATAATAAAGTAACGGTAAGAAATTTGTAATTATTTTAAAGTCAATTAATTGCAATTAAATACAAAAAAGAAATAAATGAAATTTTTTAAAAAATGGCAGAGATATTCGCTTCCAAATATAGAACTGTAAATTTCAGACAGTTTTTTTCTCTGCCTTGGCGTTTGATAAAAATACACGTTAAACAACTAAAGACAATTTTAAGAAAATTCAGTAAAAATACATTTGGCAAGATAATTACCGTAATTGCCAACATATTTTTAAGAAAATTAAACAAACATTTAAAAAAACAAAAAAGTTTTGAAAACCGTTGAAATTTGACTGAGTTGTTTGCTCGGAAAGTGGAATTTTTGATTTTGCAACTGCATTTTTCGGACAATTGACATTTGATGAATGCATAAAAGATAATTTTGGTTAAAAATTTTTAGTTTTGAGAAAAATTTAAATTCGACCAATTCATAAGCTCTTCTCAAATTAAATTTCAAATTGATTTAATTGCGGATTTTTGTACAAAAATTTTATTTCTGTTTTAAAAGGTTGGGAACCCCCTGAAGCGAAATCACAATTTTTAAAAGTGGTTTGCACATCTACAGCCTAAACCTGATTTAATGACATCGGAATCGATAAAATCGGTCCATTGGTCTGGGAGGAGTTGAAGTCACAAAAAAAACCTTAGCCTATTAATTATATAGATAATCAGGATGATTAAAACAGATTCGTGGCTATAACTATTAATTGGTTGTAGCTATAATGAAATTTTTTTCAAATATATTGTTTTTGAAGCTTGTTGAAGATTTAAAAAATATAAGAACATTTAAAAAAAAAAAATGTTCGAGCAAAAAACCATAGGGGGTAGCCTTGTTTTTTCGATGACACATAGTATTTATTAATTTTTCTGTCAAACAAAAACAAATTTCTCTTAAATAAACTATATACAATGAAAGAAAATCAAAAATGCAAATTTTAAATTTTTTTATTTTTACAACAAAAACAATTTTTAATACATTTTTTGAGGAAACATTAATTTTATTGGACTCTCTTTAAAGGCAATGATTAAAATATAAATAATAAAGTAACGGTAAGAAATTTGTAATTATTTTAAAGTCAATTAATTGCAATTAAATACAAAAAAGAAATAAATGAAATTTTTTAAAAAGTGGCAGAGATATTCGCTTCCAAATATAGAACTTTAAATTTCAGACAGTTTTTTTCTCTGCCTTGGCGTTTGATAAAAATACACGTTAAACAACTAAAGACAATTTTAAGAAAATTCAGTAAAAATACATTTGGCAAGATAATTACCGTAATTGCCAACATATTTTTAAGAAAATTAAACAAACATTTAAAAAAACAAAAAAGTTTTGAAAACCGTTGAAATTTGACTGAGTTGTTTGCTCGGAAAGTGGAATTTTTGATTTTGAAACTGCATTTTTCGGACAATTGACATTTGAGGAATGCATAAAAGATAATTTTGGTTAAAAATTTTTTGTTTTGAAAAAAATTCAAATTCGATCAATTCACAAGCTCTTCTCAAACTAAATTTCAAATCGATAAAATAACGGATTTTTGTACAAAAATTTTATTTCTGTTTTAAAAGGTTGGGAACCCCCTGAAGCGAAATCACAATTTTTAAAAGTGGTTTGCACATCTACAGCCTAAACCTGATTTAATGACATCTAAATCGATAGAATCGGTCCATTGGTCTGGGAGGAGTTGAAGTCACAAAAAAAACCTTAGCCTATTAATTATATAGATAAGCAGGATGATTAAAACAGATTCGTGGCTATAACTTTTAATTGGTTGTAGCTATAATGAAATTTTTTTCAAATATATTGTTTTTGAAGCTTGTTGAAGATTTAAAAAATATAAGAACATTTTAAAAAAAAAAATGTTCGAGCAAAAAACCATAGGGGGTAGCCTTGTTTTTTCGATGACACATAGTATTTATTAATTTGTCTGTCAAACAAAAACAAATTTCTCTTAAATAAACTATATACAATGAAAGAAAATCAAAAATGCAAATTTTAAATTTTTTTATTTTTACAACAAAAACAATTTTTAATACATTTTTTGAGGAAACATTAATTTTATTGGACTCTCTTTAAAGGCAATGATTAAAATATAAATAATAAAGTAACGGTAAGCAATTTGTAATTATTTTAAAGTCAATTAATTGCAATTAAATACAAAAAAGAAATAAATGAAATTTTTTAAAAAGTGGCAGAGATATTCGCTTCCAAATACAGAACTTTAAATTTCAGAGAGTTTTTTCTCCGTCTTGGCGTTTGATAAAAATACACGTTAAACAATTGAAGAAAATATTAAGAAAATTCATTAAAAATACATTTGGTAAGATAATTACTGTAATTGTCAACACATTTCAAAGAAAATTTAACAAAAATTTAGAAAAACAAAAAAATTTTGAAAACCGTTGAAATTTGACTGAGTTGTTTGCTCGGAAAGTGGAATTTTTGATTTTGGAACTGCATTTTTCGGACAATTGACATTTGAGGAATGCATAAAAGATAATTTTGGTTAAAAATTTTTAATTTTAAAAAAAACTCAAATTCGATCAATTCATAAGCTCTTCTCAAACTAAATTTCAAATCGATAAAATAACGGATTTTTGTACAAAAATTTTATTTCTGTTTTAAAAGGTTGGGAACCCCCTGAAGTGAAATCACAATTTTCAAAAGTGGTTTGCACATATACAGCCTAAACCTGATTTAATGACATCTAAATCGATAGAATCGGTCCATTGGTCTGGGAGGAGTTGAAGTCACAAAAAAAACCTTAGCCTATTAATTATATAGATAAGCAGGATGATTAAAACAGATTCGTGGCTATAACTTTTAATTGGTTGTAGCTATAATGAAATTTTTTTCAAATATATTGTTTTTGAAGCTTGTTGAAGATTTAAAAAATATAAGAACATTTTAAAAAAAAAAATGTTCGAGCAAAAAATCATAGGGGGTAGCCTTGTTTTTTCGATGACACATAGTATTTATTAATTTTTCTGTCAAACAAAAACAAATTTCTCTTAAATAAACTATATACAATGAAAGAAAATCAAAAATGCAAATTTTAAATTTTTTTATTTTTACAACAAAAACAATTTTTAATACATTTTTTGAGGAAACATTAATTTTATTGGACTCTCTTTAAAGGCAATGATTAAAATATAAATAATAAAGTAACGGTAAGAAATTTGTAATTATTTTAAAGTCAATTAATTGCAATTAAATACAAAAAAGAAATAAATGAAATTTTTTAAAAAGTGGCAGAGATATTCGCTTCCAAATATAGAACTTTAAATTTCAGACAGTTTTTTTCTCTGCCTTGGCGTTTGATAAAAATACACGTTAAACAACTAAAGACAATTTTAAGAAAATTCAGTAAAAATACATTTGGCAAGATAATTACCGTAATTGCCAACATATTTTTAAGAAAATTAAACAAACATTTAAAAAAACAAAAAAGTTTTGAAAACCGTTGAAATTTGACTGAGTTGTTTGCTCGGAAAGTGGAATTTTTGATTTTGGAACTGCATTTTTCGGACAATTGACATTTGATGAATGCATAAAAGATAATTTTGGTTAAAAATTTTTAGTTTTGAGAAAAATTTAAATTCGACCAATTCATAAGCTCTTCTCAAATTAAATTTCAAATTGATTTAATTGCGGATTTTTGTACAAAAATTTTATTTCTGTTTTAAAACGTTGGGAACCCCCTGAAGCGAAATCACAATTTTTAAAAGTGGTTTGCACATCTACAGCCTAAACCTGATTTAATGACATCGGAATCGATAAAATCGGTCCATTGGTCTGGGAGGAGTTGAAGTCACAAAAAAAACCTTAGCCTTTTAATTATATAGATAATCAGGATGATTAAAACAGATTCGTGGCTATAACTATTAATTGGTTGTAGCTATAATGAAATTTTTTTCAAATATATTGTTTTTGAAGCTTGTTGAAGATTTAAAAAATATAAGAACATTTTAAAAAAAAAAATGTTCGAGCAAAAAACCATAGGGGGTACCCTTGTTTTTTCGATGACACATAGTATTTATTAATTTTTCTGTCAAACAAAAACAAATTTCTCTTAAATAAACTATATACAATGAAAGAAAATCAAAAATGCAAATTTTAAATTTTTTTATTTTTACAACAAAAACAATTTTTAATACATTTTTTGAGGAAACATTAATTTTATTGGACTCTCTTTAAAGGCAATGATTAAAATATAAATAATAAAGTAACGGTAAGAAATTTGTAATTATTTTAAAGTCAATTAATTGCAATTAAATACAAAAAAGAAATAAATGAAATTTTTTAAAAAGTGGCAGAGATATTCGCTTCCAAATATAGAACTTTAAATTTCAGACAGTTTTTTTCTCTGCCTTGGCGTTTGATAAAAATACACGTTAAACAACTAAAGACAATTTTAAGAAAATTCAGTAAAAAAACATTTGGCAAGATAATTACCGTAATTGCCAACATATTTTTAAGAAAATTAAACAAACATTTAAAAAAACAAAAAAGTTTTGAAAACCGTTGAAATTTGACTGAGTTGTTTGCTCGGAAAGTGGAATTTTTGATTTTGGAACTGCATTTTTCGGACAATTGACATTTGATGAATGCATAAAAGATAATTTTGGTTAAAAATTTTTAGTTTTGAGAAAAATTTAAATTCGACCAATTCATAAGCTCTTCTCAAATTAAATTTCAAATTGATTTAATTGCGGATTTTTTTACAAAAATTTTATTTCTGTTTTAAAAGGTTGGGAACCCCCTGAAGCGAAATCACAATTTTCAAAAGTGGTTTGCACATCTACAGCCTAAACCTGATTTAATGACATCGGAATCGATAAAATCGGTCCATTGGTCTGGGAGGAGTTGAAGTCACAAAAAAAACCTTAGGCTATTAATTATATAGATAATCAGGATGATTAAAACAGATTCGTGGCTATAACTATTAATTGGTTGTAGCTATAATGAAATTTTTTTAATATATTGTTTTTGAAGCTTGTTGAAGATTTAAAAAATATAAGAACATTTTAAAAAAAAAAATGTTCGAGCAAAAAACCATAGGGGGTAGCCTTGTTTTTTCGATGACACATAGTATTTATTAATTTTTCTGTCAAACAAAAACAAATTTCTCTTAAATAAACTATATACAATGAAAGAAAATCAAAAATGCAAATTTTAAATTTTTTTATTTTTACAACAAAAACAATTTTTAATACATTTTTTGAGGAAACATTAATTTTATTGGACTCTCTTTAAAGGCAATGATTAAAATATAAATAATAAAGTAACGGTAAGAAATTTGTAATTATTTTAAAGTCAATTAATTGCAATTAAATACAAAAAAGAAATAAATGAAATTTTTTAAAAAATGGCAGAGATATTCGCTTCCAAATATAGAACTGTAAATTTCAGACAGTTTTTTTCTCTGCCTTGGCGTTTGATAAAAATACACGTTAAACAACTAAAGACAATTTTAAGAAAATTCAGTAAAAATACATTTGGCAAGATAATTACCGTAATTGCCAACATATTTTTAAGAAAATTAAACAAACATTTAAAAAAACAAAAAAGTTTTGAAAACCGTTGAAATTTGACTGAGTTGTTTGCTCGGAAAGTGGAATTTTTGATTTTGGAACTGCATTTTTCGGACAATTGACATTTGATGAATGCATAAAAGATAATTTTGGTTAAAAATTTTTAGTTTTGAGAAAAATTTAAATTCGACCAATTCATAAGCTCTTCTCAAATTAAATTTCAAATTGATTTAATTGCGGATTTTTGTACAAAAATTTTATTTCTGTTTTAAAAGGTTGGGAACCCCCTGAAGCGAAATCACAATTTTTAAAAGTGGTTTGCACATCTACAGCCTAAACCTGATTTAATGACATCGGAATCGATAAAATCGGTCCATTGGTCTGGGAGGAGTTGAAGTCACAAAAAAAACCTTAGCCTATTAATTATATAGATAATCAGGATGATTAAAACAGATTCGTGGCTATAACTATTAATTGGTTGTAGCTATAATGAAATTTTTTTCAAATATATTGTTTTTGAAGCTTGTTGAAGATTTAAAAAATATAAGAACATTTAAAAAAAAAAAATGTTCGAGCAAAAAACCATAGGGGGTAGCCTTGTTTTTTCGATGACACATAGTATTTATTAATTTTTCTGTCAAACAAAAACAAATTTCTCTTAAATAAACTATATACAATGAAAGAAAATCAAAAATGCAAATTTTAAATTTTTTTATTTTTACAACAAAAACAATTTTTAATACATTTTTTGAGGAAACATTAATTTTATTGGACTCTCTTTAAAGGCAATGATTAAAATATAAATAATAAAGTAACGGTAAGAAATTTGTAATTATTTTAAAGTCAATTAATTGCAATTAAATACAAAAAAGAAATAAATGAAATTTTTTAAAAAGTGGCAGAGATATTCGCTTCCAAATATAGAACTTTAAATTTCAGACAGTTTTTTTCTCTGCCTTGGCGTTTGATAAAAATACACGTTAAACAACTAAAGACAATTTTAAGAAAATTCAGTAAAAATACATTTGGCAAGATAATTACCGTAATTGCCAACATATTTTTAAGAAAATTAAACAAACATTTAAAAAAACAAAAAAGTTTTGAAAACCGTTGAAATTTGACTGAGTTGTTTGCTCGGAAAGTGGAATTTTTGATTTTGAAACTGCATTTTTCGGACAATTGACATTTGAGGAATGCATAAAAGATAATTTTGGTTAAAAATTTTTTGTTTTGAAAAAAATTCAAATTCGATCAATTCACAAGCTCTTCTCAAACTAAATTTCAAATCGATAAAATAACGGATTTTTGTACAAAAATTTTATTTCTGTTTTAAAAGGTTGGGAACCCCCTGAAGCGAAATCACAATTTTTAAAAGTGGTTTGCACATCTACAGCCTAAACCTGATTTAATGACATCTAAATCGATAGAATCGGTCCATTGGTCTGGGAGGAGTTGAAGTCACAAAAAAAACCTTAGCCTATTAATTATATAGATAAGCAGGATGATTAAAACAGATTCGTGGCTATAACTTTTAATTGGTTGTAGCTATAATGAAATTTTTTTCAAATATATTGTTTTTGAAGCTTGTTGAAGATTTAAAAAATATAAGAACATTTTAAAAAAAAAAATGTTCGAGCAAAAAACCATAGGGGGTAGCCTTGTTTTTTCGATGACACATAGTATTTATTAATTTGTCTGTCAAACAAAAACAAATTTCTCTTAAATAAACTATATACAATGAAAGAAAATCAAAAATGCAAATTTTAAATTTTTTTATTTTTACAACAAAAACAATTTTTAATACATTTTTTGAGGAAACATTAATTTTATTGGACTCTCTTTAAAGGCAATGATTAAAATATAAATAATAAAGTAACGGTAAGCAATTTGTAATTATTTTAAAGTCAATTAATTGCAATTAAATACAAAAAAGAAATAAATGAAATTTTTTAAAAAGTGGCAGAGATATTCGCTTCCAAATACAGAACTTTAAATTTCAGAGAGTTTTTTCTCCGTCTTGGCGTTTGATAAAAATACACGTTAAACAATTGAAGAAAATATTAAGAAAATTCATTAAAAATACATTTGGTAAGATAATTACTGTAATTGTCAACACATTTCAAAGAAAATTTAACAAAAATTTAGAAAAACAAAAAAATTTTGAAAACCGTTGAAATTTGACTGAGTTGTTTGCTCGGAAAGTGGAATTTTTGATTTTGGAACTGCATTTTTCGGACAATTGACATTTGAGGAATGCATAAAAGATAATTTTGGTTAAAAATTTTTAATTTTAAAAAAAACTCAAATTCGATCAATTCATAAGCTCTTCTCAAACTAAATTTCAAATCGATAAAATAACGGATTTTTGTACAAAAATTTTATTTCTGTTTTAAAAGGTTGGGAACCCCCTGAAGTGAAATCACAATTTTCAAAAGTGGTTTGCACATATACAGCCTAAACCTGATTTAATGACATCTAAATCGATAGAATCGGTCCATTGGTCTGGGAGGAGTTGAAGTCACAAAAAAAACCTTAGCCTATTAATTATATAGATAAGCAGGATGATTAAAACAGATTCGTGGCTATAACTTTTAATTGGTTGTAGCTATAATGAAATTTTTTTCAAATATATTGTTTTTGAAGCTTGTTGAAGATTTAAAAAATATAAGAACATTTTAAAAAAAAAAATGTTCGAGCAAAAAATCATAGGGGGTAGCCTTGTTTTTTCGATGACACATAGTATTTATTAATTTTTCTGTCAAACAAAAACAAATTTCTCTTAAATAAACTATATACAATGAAAGAAAATCAAAAATGCAAATTTTAAATTTTTTTATTTTTACAACAAAAACAATTTTTAATACATTTTTTGAGGAAACATTAATTTTATTGGACTCTCTTTAAAGGCAATGATTAAAATATAAATAATAAAGTAACGGTAAGAAATTTGTAATTATTTTAAAGTCAATTAATTGCAATTAAATACAAAAAAGAAATAAATGAAATTTTTTAAAAAGTGGCAGAGATATTCGCTTCCAAATATAGAACTTTAAATTTCAGACAGTTTTTTTCTCTGCCTTGGCGTTTGATAAAAATACACGTTAAACAACTAAAGACAATTTTAAGAAAATTCAGTAAAAATACATTTGGCAAGATAATTACCGTAATTGCCAACATATTTTTAAGAAAATTAAACAAACATTTAAAACAACAAAAAAGTTTTGAAAACCGTTGAAATTTGACTGAGTTGTTTGCTCGGAAAGTGGAATTTTTGATTTTGGAACTGCATTTTTCGGACAATTGACATTTGATGAATGCATAAAAGATAATTTTGGTTAAAAATTTTTAGTTTTGAGAAAAATTTAAATTCGACCAATTCATAAGCTCTTCTCAAATTAAATTTCAAATTGATTTAATTGCGGATTTTTGTACAAAAATTTTATTTCTGTTTTAAAACGTTGGGAACCCCCTGAAGCGAAATCACAATTTTTAAAAGTGGTTTGCACATCTACAGCCTAAACCTGATTTAATGACATCGGAATCGATAAAATCGGTCCATTGGTCTGGGAGGAGTTGAAGTCACAAAAAAAACCTTAGCCTTTTAATTATATAGATAATCAGGATGATTAAAACAGATTCGTGGCTATAACTATTAATTGGTTGTAGCTATAATGAAATTTTTTTCAAATATATTGTTTTTGAAGCTTGTTGAAGATTTAAAAAATATAAGAACATTTTAAAAAAAAAAATGTTCGAGCAAAAAACCATAGGGGGTACCCTTGTTTTTTCGATGACACATAGTATTTATTAATTTTTCTGTCAAACAAAAACAAATTTCTCTTAAATAAACTATATACAATGAAAGAAAATCAAAAATGCAAATTTTAAATTTTTTTATTTTTACAACAAAAACAATTTTTAATACATTTTTTGAGGAAACATTAATTTTATTGGACTCTCTTTAAAGGCAATGATTAAAATATAAATAATAAAGTAACGGTAAGAAATTTGTAATTATTTTAAAGTCAATTAATTGCAATTAAATACAAAAAAGAAATAAATGAAATTTTTTAAAAAGTGGCAGAGATATTCGCTTCCAAATATAGAACTTTAAATTTCAGACAGTTTTTTTCTCTGCCTTGGCGTTTGATAAAAATACACGTTAAACAACTAAAGACAATTTTAAGAAAATTCAGTAAAAAAACATTTGGCAAGATAATTACCGTAATTGCCAACATATTTTTAAGAAAATTAAACAAACATTTAAAAAAACAAAAAAGTTTTGAAAACCGTTGAAATTTGACTGAGTTGTTTGCTCGGAAAGTGGAATTTTTGATTTTGGAACTGCATTTTTCGGACAATTGACATTTGATGAATGCATAAAAGATAATTTTGGTTAAAAATTTTTAGTTTTGAGAAAAATTTAAATTCGACCAATTCATAAGCTCTTCTCAAATTAAATTTCAAATTGATTTAATTGCGGATTTTTGTACAAAAATTTTATTTCTGTTTTAAAAGGTTGGGAACCCCCTGAAGCGAAATCACAATTTTCAAAAGTGGTTTGCACATCTACAGCCTAAACCTGATTTAATGACATCGGAATCGATAAAATCGGTCCATTGGTCTGGGAGGAGTTGAAGTCACAAAAAAAACCTTAGGCTATTAATTATATAGATAATCAGGATGATTAAAACAGATTCGTGGCTATAACTATTAATTGGTTGTAGCTATAATGAAATTTTTTTAATATATTGTTTTTGAAGCTTGTTGAAGATTTAAAAAATATAAGAACATTTTAAAAAAAAAAATGTTCGAGCAAAAAACCATAGGGGGTAGCCTTGTTTTTTCGATGACACATAGTATTTATTAATTTTTCTGTCAAACAAAAACAAATTTCTCTTAAATAAACTATATACAATGAAAGAAAATCAAAAATGCAAATTTTAAATTTTTTTATTTTTACAACAAAAACAATTTTTAATACATTTTTTGAGGAAACATTAATTTTATTGGACTCTCTTTAAAGGCAATGATTAAAATATAAATAATAAAGTAACGGTAAGAAATTTGTAATTATTTTAAAGTCAATTAATTGCAATTAAATACAAAAAAGAAATAAATGAAATTTTTTAAAAAATGGCAGAGATATTCGCTTCCAAATATAGAACTGTAAATTTCAGACAGTTTTTTTCTCTGCCTTGGCGTTTGATAAAAATACACGTTAAACAACTAAAGACAATTTTAAGAAAATTCAGTAAAAATACATTTGGCAAGATAATTACCGTAATTGCCAACATATTTTTAAGAAAATTAAACAAACATTTAAAAAAACAAAAAAGTTTTGAAAACCGTTGAAATTTGACTGAGTTGTTTGCTCGGAAAGTGGAATTTTTGATTTTGGAACTGCATTTTTCGGACAATTGACATTTGATGAATGCATAAAAGATAATTTTGGTTAAAAATTTTTAGTTTTGAGAAAAATTTAAATTCGACCAATTCATAAGCTCTTCTCAAATTAAATTTCAAATTGATTTAATTGCGGATTTTTGTACAAAAATTTTATTTCTGTTTTAAAAGGTTGGGAACCCCCTGAAGCGAAATCACAATTTTTAAAAGTGGTTTGCACATCTACAGCCTAAACCTGATTTAATGACATCTAAATCGATAGAATCGGTCCATTGGTCTGGGAGGAGTTGAAGTCACAAAAAAAACCTTAGCCTATTAATTATATAGATAAGCAGGATGATTAAAACAGATTCGTGGCTATAACTTTTAATTGGTTGTAGCTATAATGAAATTTTTTTCAAATATATTGTTTTTGAAGCTTGTTGAAGATTTAAAAAATATAAGAACATTTTAAAAAAAAAAATGTTCGAGCAAAAAACCATAGGGGGTAGCCTTGTTTTTTCGATGACACATAGTATTTATTAATTTGTCTGTCAAACAAAAACAAATTTCTCTTAAATAAACTATATACAATGAAAGAAAATCAAAAATGCAAATTTTAAATTTTTTTATTTTTACAACAAAAACAATTTTTAATACATTTTTTGAGGAAACATTAATTTTATTGGACTCTCTTTAAAGGCAATGATTAAAATATAAATAATAAAGTAACGGTAAGCAATTTGTAATTATTTTAAAGTCAATTAATTGCAATTAAATACAAAAAAGAAATAAATGAAATTTTTTAAAAAGTGGCAGAGATATTCGCTTCCAAATATAGAACTTTAAATTTCAGACAGTTTTTTTCTCTGCCTTGGCGTTTGATAAAAATACACGTTAAACAACTAAAGACAATTTTAAGAAAATTCAGTAAAAATACATTTGGCAAGATAATTACCGTAATTGCCAACATATTTTTAAGAAAATTAAACAAACATTTAAAAAAACAAAAAAGTTTTGAAAACCGTTGAAATTTGACTGAGTTGTTTGCTCGGAAAGTGGAATTTTTGATTTTGGAACTGCATTTTTCGGACAATTGACATTTGATGAATGCATAAAAGATAATTTTGGTTAAAAATTTTTAGTTTTGAGAAAAATTTAAATTCGACCAATTCATAAGCTCTTCTCAAATTAAATTTCAAATTGATTTAATTGCGGATTTTTGTACAAAAATTTTATTTCTGTTTTAAAAGGTTGGGAACCCCCTGAAGCGAAATCACAATTTTTAAAAGTGGTTTGCACATCTACAGCCTAAACCTGATTTAATGACATCGGAATCGATAAAATCGGTCCATTGGTCTGGGAGGAGTTGAAGTCACAAAAAAAACCTTAGCCTATTAATTATATAGATAATCAGGATGATTAAAACAGATTCGTGGCTATAACTATTAATTGGTTGTAGCTATAATGAAATTTTTTTCAAATATATTGTTTTTGAAGCTTGTTGAAGATTTAAAAAATATAAGAACATTTTAAAAAAAAAAAATGTTCGAGCAAAAAACCATAGGGGGTAGCCTTGTTTTCTCGATGATACATAGTATTTATTAATTTTTCTGTCAAACAAAAACAAATTTCTCTTAAATAAACTATATACAATGAAAGAAAATCAAAAATGCAAATTTTAAATTTTTTTATTTTTACAACAAAAACAATTTTTAATACATTTTTTGAGGAAACATTAATTTTATTGGACTCTCTTTAAAGGCAATGATTAAAATATAAATAATAAAGTAACGGTAAGAAATTTGTAATTATTTTAAAGTCAATTAATTGCAATTAAATACAAAAAAGAAATAAATGAAATTTTTTAAAAAGTGGCAGAGATATTCGCTTCCAAATATAGAACTTTAAATTTCAGACAGTTTTTTTCTCTGCCTTGGCGTTTGATAAAAATACACGTTAAACAACTAAAGACAATTTTAAGAAAATTCAGTAAAAATACATTTGGCAAGATAATTACCGTAATTGCCAACATATTTTTAAGAAAATTAAACAAACATTTAAAAAAACAAAAAAGTTTTGAAAACCGTTGAAATTTGACTGAGTTGTTTGCTCGGAAAGTGGAATTTTTGATTTTGGAACTGCATTTTTCGGACAATTGACATTTGATGAATGCATAAAAGATAATTTTGGTTAAAAATTTTTAGTTTTGAGAAAAATTTAAATTCGACCAATTCATAAGCTCTTCTCAAATTAAATTTCAAATTGATTTAATTGCGGATTTTTGTACAAAAATTTTATTTCTGTTTTAAAAGGTTGGGAACCCCCTGAAGCGAAATCACAATTTTTAAAAGTGGTTTGCACATCTACAGCCTAAACCTGATTTAATGACATCGGAATCGATAAAATCGGTCCATTGGTCTGGGAGGAGTTGAAGTCACAAAAAAAACCTTAGCTTATTAATTATATAGATAATCAGGATGATTAAAACAGATTCGTGGCTATAACTATTAATTGGTTTTAGCTATAATGAAATTTTTTTCAAATATATTGTTTTTGAAGCTTGTTGAAGATTTAAAAAATATAAGAACATTTTAAAAAAAAAAATGTTCGAGCAAAAAACCATAGGGGGTAGCCTTGTTTTTTCGATGACACATAGTATTTATTAATTTTTCTGTCAAACAAAAACAAATTTCTCTTAAATAAACTATATACAATGAAAGAAAATCAAAAATGCAAATTTTAAATTTTTTTATTTTTACAACAAAAACAATTTTTAATACATTTTTTGAGGAAACATTAATTTTATTGGACTCTCTTTAAAGGCAATGATTAAAATATAAATAATAAAGTAACGGTAAGAAATTTGTAATTATTTTAAAGTCAATTAATTGCAATTAAATACAAAAAAGAAATAAATGAAATTTTTTAAAAAGTGGCAGAGATATTCGCTTCCAAATATAGAACTTTAAATTTCAGACAGTTTTTTTCTCTGCCTTGGCGTTTGATAAAAATACACGTTAAACACCTAAAGACAATTTTAAGAAAATTCATTAAAAATACATTTGGCAAGATAATTACTGTAACTGTCAACACATTTCAAATAAAATTGAACAAAAATTAAGAAAAACAAAAAAATTTTGAAAACCGTTGAAATTTGACTGAGTTGTTTGCTCGGAAAGTGGAATTTTTGTTTTGGAACTGCATTTTTCGGACAATTGACATTTGAGGAATGCATAAAAGATAATTTTGGTTAAAAATTTTTAGTTTTGAAAAAAATTCAAATACGACCAACTCATAAGCTCTTCTCAAATTAAATTTCAAATTGATTAAATTGCGGATTTTTGTACAAAAATTTTATTTCTGTTTTAAAAGGTTGGGAACCCCCTGAAGCGAAATCACAATTTTTAAAAGTGGTTTGCACATCTACAGCCTAAACCTGATTTAATGACATCGGAATCGATAAAATCGGTCCATTGGTCTGGGAGGAGTTGAAGTCACAAAAAAAACCTTAGCCTATTAATTATATAGATAATCAGGATGATTAAAACAGATTCGTGGCTATAACTATTAATTGGTTGTAGCTATAATGAAATTTTTTTTAAATATATTGTTTTTGAAGCTTGTTGAAGATTTAAAAAATATAAGAACATTTTAAAAAAAAAAATGTTCGAGCAAAAAACCATAGGGGGTAGCCTTGTTTTCTCGATGACACATAGTATTTATTAATTTTTCTGTCAAACAAAAACAAATTTCTCTTAAATAAACTATATACAATGAAAGAAAATCAAAAATGCAAATTTTAAATTTTTTTATTTTTACAACAAAAACAATTTTTAATACATTTTTTGAGGAAACATTAATTTTATTGGACTCTCTTTAAAGGCAATGATTAAAATATAAATAATAAAGTAACGGTAAGAAATTTGTAATTATTTTAAAGTCAATTAATTGCAATTAAATACAAAAAAGAAATAAATGAAATTTTTTAAAAAGTGGCAGAGATATTCGCTTCCAAATATAGAACTTTAAATTTCAGACAGTTTTTTTCTCTGCCTTGGCGTTTGATAAAAATACACGTTAAACAACTAAAGACAATTTTAAGAAAATTCAGTAAAAATACATTTGGCAAGATAATTACCGTAATTGCCAACATATTTTTAAGAAAATTAAACAAACATTTAAAAAAACAAAAAAGTTTTGAAAACCGTTGAAATTTGACTGAGTTGTTTGCTCGGAAAGTGGAATTTTTGATTTTGAAACTGCATTTTTCGGACAATTGACATTTGAGGAATGCATAAAAGATAATTTTGGTTAAAAATTTTTTGTTTTGAAATAAATTCAAATTCGATCAATTCACAAGCTCTTCTCAAACTAAATTTCAAATCGATAAAATAACGGATTTTTGTACAAAAATTTTATTTCTGTTTTAAAAGGTTGGGAACCCCCTGAAGCGAAATCACAATTTTTAAAAGTGGTTTGCACATCTACAGCCTAAACCTGATTTAATGACATCTAAATCGATAGAATCGGTCCATTGGTCTGGGAGGAGTTGAAGTCACAAAAAAAACCTTAGCCTATTAATTATATAGATAAGCAGGATGATTAAAACAAATTCGTGGCTATAACTTTTAATTGGTTGTAGCTATAATGAAATTTTTTTCAAATATATTGTTTTTGAAGCTTGTTGAAGATTTAAAAAATATAAGAACATTTTAAAAAAAAAAATGTTCGAGCAAAAAACCATAGGGGGTAGCCTTGTTTTTTCGATGACACATAGTATTTATTAATTTGTCTGTCAAACAAAAACAAATTTCTCTTAAATAAACTATATACAATGAAAGAAAATCAAAAATGCAAATTTTAAATTTTTTTATTTTTACAACAAAAACAATTTTTAATACATTTTTTGAGGAAACATTAATTTTATTGGACTCTCTTTAAAGGCAATGATTAAAATATAAATAATAAAGTAACGGTAAGCAATTTGTAATTATTTTAAAGTCAATTAATTGCAATTAAATACAAAAAAGAAATAAATGAAATTTTTTAAAAAGTGGCAGAGATATTCGCTTCCAAATATAGAACTTTAAATTTCAGACAGTTTTTTTCTCTGCCTTGGCGTTTGATAAAAATACACGTTAAACAACTAAAGACAATTTTAAGAAAATTCAGTAAAAATACATTTGGCAAGATAATTACCGTAATTGCCAACATATTTTTAAGAAAATTAAACAAACATTTAAAAAAACAAAAAAGTTTTGAAAACCGTTGAAATTTGACTGAGTTGTTTGCTCGGAAAGTGGAATTTTTGATTTTGGAACTGCATTTTTCGGACAATTGACATTTGATGAATGCATAAAAGATAATTTTGGTTAAAAATTTTTAGTTTTGAGAAAAATTTAAATTCGACCAATTCATAAGCTCTTCTCAAATTAAATTTCAAATTGATTTAATTGCCGATTTTTGTACAAAAATTTTATTTCTGTTTTAAAAGGTTGGGAACCCCCTGAAGCGAAATCACAATTTTTAAAAGTGGTTTGCACATCTACAGCCTAAACCTGATTTAATGACATCGGAATCGATAAAATCGGTCCATTGGTCTGGGAGGAGTTGAAGTCACAAAAAAAACCTTAGCTTATTAATTATATAGATAATCAGGATGATTAAAACAGATTCGTGGCTATAACTATTAATTGGTTTTAGCTATAATGACATTTTTTTCAAATATATTGTTTTTGAAGCTTGTTGAAGATTTAAAAAATATAAGAACATTTTAAAAAAAAAAATGTTCGAGCAAAAAACCATAGGGGGTAGCCTTGTTTTTTCGATGACACATAGTATTTATTAATTTTTCTGTCAAACAAAAACAAATTTCTCTTAAATAAACTATATACAATGAAAGAAAATCAAAAATGCAAATTTTAAATTTTTTTATTTTTACAACAAAAACAATTTTTAATACATTTTTTGAGGAAACATTAATTTTATTGGACTCTCTTTAAAGGCAATGATTAAAATATAAATAATAAAGTAACGGTAAGAAATTTGTAATTATTTTAAAGTCAATTAATTGCAATTAAATACAAAAAAGAAATAAATGAAATTTTTTAAAAAGTGGCAGAGATATTCGCTTCCAAATATAGAACTTTAAATTTCAGACAGTTTTTTTCTCTGCCTTGGCGTTTGATAAAAATACACGTTAAACACCTAAAGACAATTTTAAGAAAATTCATTAAAAATACATTTGGCAAGATAATTACTGTAACTGTCAACACATTTCAAATAAAATTGAACAAAAATTAAGAAAAACAAAAAAATTTTGAAAACCGTTGAAATTTGACTGAGTTGTTTGCTCGGAAAGTGGAATTTTTGTTTTGGAACTGCATTTTTCGGACAATTGACATTTGAGGAATGCATAAAAGATAATTTTGGTTAAAAATTTTTAGTTTTGAAAAAAATTCAAATACGACCAACTCATAAGCTCTTCTCAAATTAAATTTCAAATTGATTAAATTGCGGATTTTTGTACAAAAATTTTATTTCTGTTTTAAAAGGTTGGGAACCCCCTGAAGCGAAATCACAATTTTTAAAAGTGGTTTGCACATCTACAGCCTAAACCTGATTTAATGACATCGGAATCGATAAAATCGGTCCATTGGTCTGGGAGGAGTTGAAGTCACAAAAAAAACCTTAGCCTATTAATTATATAGATAATCAGGATGATTAAAACAGATTCGTGGCTATAACTATTAATTGGTTGTAGCTATAATGAAATTTTTTTTAAATATATTGTTTTTGAAGCTTGTTGAAGATTTAAAAAATATAAGAACATTTTAAAAAAAAAAATGTTCGAGCAAAAAACCATAGGGGGTAGCCTTGTTTTCTCGATGACACATAGTATTTATTAATTTTTCTGTCAAACAAAAACAAATTTCTCTTAAATAAACTATATACAATGAAAGAAAATCAAAAATGCAAATTTTAAATTTTTTTATTTTTACAACAAAAACAATTTTTAATACATTTTTTGAGGAAACATTAATTTTATTGGACTCTCTTTAAAGGCAATGATTAAAATATAAATAATAAAGTAACGGTAAGAAATTTGTAATTATTTTAAAGTCAATTAATTGCAATTAAATACAAAAAAGAAATAAATGAAATTTTTTAAAAAGTGGCAGAGATATTCGCTTCCAAATATAGAACTTTAAATTTCAGACAGTTTTTTTCTCTGCCTTGGCGTTTGATAAAAATACACGTTAAACAACTAAAGACAATTTTAAGAAAATTCAGTAAAAATACATTTGGCAAGATAATTACCGTAATTGCCAACATATTTTTAAGAAAATTAAACAAACATTTAAAAAAACAAAAAAGTTTTGAAAACCGTTGAAATTTGACTGAGTTGTTTGCTCGGAAAGTGGAATTTTTGATTTTGAAACTGCATTTTTCGGACAATTGACATTTGAGGAATGCATAAAAGATAATTTTGGTTAAAAATTTTTTGTTTTGAAATAAATTCAAATTCGATCAATTCACAAGCTCTTCTCAAACTAAATTTCAAATCGATAAAATAACGGATTTTTGTACAAAAATTTTATTTCTGTTTTAAAAGGTTGGGAACCCCCTGAAGCGAAATCACAATTTTTAAAAGTGGTTTGCACATCTACAGCCTAAACCTGATTTAATGACATCTAAATCGATAGAATCGGTCCATTGGTCTGGGAGGAGTTGAAGTCACAAAAAAAACCTTAGCCTATTAATTATATAGATAAGCAGGATGATTAAAACAAATTCGTGGCTATAACTTTTAATTGGTTGTAGCTATAATGAAATTTTTTTCAAATATATTGTTTTTGAAGCTTGTTGAAGATTTAAAAAATATAAGAACATTTTAAAAAAAAAAATGTTCGAGCAAAAAACCATAGGGGGTAGCCTTGTTTTTTCGATGACACATAGTATTTATTAATTTGTCTGTCAAACAAAAACAAATTTCTCTTAAATAAACTATATACAATGAAAGAAAATCAAAAATGCAAATTTTAAATTTTTTTATTTTTACAACAAAAACAATTTTTAATACATTTTTTGAGGAAACATTAATTTTATTGGACTCTCTTTAAAGGCAATGATTAAAATATAAATAATAAAGTAACGGTAAGCAATTTGTAATTATTTTAAAGTCAATTAATTGCAATTAAATACAAAAAAGAAATAAATGAAATTTTTTAAAAAGTGGCAGAGATATTCGCTTCCAAATATAGAACTTTAAATTTCAGACAGTTTTTTTCTCTGCCTTGGCGTTTGATAAAAATACACGTTAAACAACTAAAGACAATTTTAAGAAAATTCAGTAAAAATACATTTGGCAAGATAATTACCGTAATTGCCAACATATTTTTAAGAAAATTAAACAAACATTTAAAAAAACAAAAAAGTTTTGAAAACCGTTGAAATTTGACTGAGTTGTTTGCTCGGAAAGTGGAATTTTTGATTTTGGAACTGCATTTTTCGGACAATTGACATTTGATGAATGCATAAAAGATAATTTTGGTTAAAAATTTTTAGTTTTGAGAAAAATTTAAATTCGACCAATTCATAAGCTCTTCTCAAATTAAATTTCAAATTGATTTAATTGCCGATTTTTGTACAAAAATTTTATTTCTGTTTTAAAAGGTTGGGAACCCCCTGAAGCGAAATCACAATTTTTAAAAGTGGTTTGCACATCTACAGCCTAAACCTGATTTAATGACATCGGAATCGATAAAATCGGTCCATTGGTCTGGGAGGAGTTGAAGTCACAAAAAAAACCTTAGCTTATTAATTATATAGATAATCAGGATGATTAAAACAGATTCGTGGCTATAACTATTAATTGGTTTTAGCTATAATGAAATTTTTTTCAAATATATTGTTTTTGAAGCTTGTTGAAGATTTAAAAAATATAAGAACATTTTAAAAAAAAAAATGTTCGAGCAAAAAACCATAGGGGGTAGCCTTGTTTTTTCGATGACACATAGTATTTATTAATTTTTCTGTCAAACAAAAACAAATTTCTCTTAAATAAACTATATACAATGAAAGAAAATCAAAAATGCAAATTTTAAATTTTTTTATTTTTACAACAAAAACAATTTTTAATACATTTTTTGAGGAAACATTAATTTTATTGGACTCTCTTTAAAGGCAATGATTAAAATATAAATAATAAAGTAACGGTAAGAAATTTGTAATTATTTTAAAGTCAATTAATTGCAATTAAATACAAAAAAGAAATAAATGAAATTTTTTAAAAAGTGGCAGAGATATTCGCTTCCAAATATAGAACTTTAAATTTCAGACAGTTTTTTTCTCTGCCTTGGCGTTTGATAAAAATACACGTTAAACACCTAAAGACAATTTTAAGAAAATTCATTAAAAATACATTTGGCAAGATAATTACTGTAACTGTCAACACATTTCAAATAAAATTGAACAAAAATTAAGAAAAACAAAAAAATTTTGAAAACCGTTGAAATTTGACTGAGTTGTTTGCTCGGAAAGTGGAATTTTTGTTTTGGAACTGCATTTTTCGGACAATTGACATTTGAGGAATGCATAAAAGATAATTTTGGTTAAAAATTTTTAGTTTTGAAAAAAATTCAAATACGACCAACTCATAAGCTCTTCTCAAATTAAATTTCAAATTGATTAAATTGCGGATTTTTGTACAAAAATTTTATTTCTGTTTTAAAAGGTTGGGAACCCCCTGAAGCGAAATCACAATTTTTAAAAGTGGTTTGCACATCTACAGCCTAAACCTGATTTAATGACATCGGAATCGATAAAATCGGTCCATTGGTCTGGGAGGAGTTGAAGTCACAAAAAAAACCTTAGCCTATTAATTATATAGATAATCAGGATGATTAAAACAGATTCGTGGCTATAACTATTAATTGGTTGTAGCTATAATGAAATTTTTTTTAAATATATTGTTTTTGAAGCTTGTTGAAGATTTAAAAAATATAAGAACATTTTAAAAAAAAAAATGTTCGAGCAAAAAACCATAGGGGGTAGCCTTGTTTTCTCGATGACACATAGTATTTATTAATTTTTCTGTCAAACAAAAACAAATTTCTCTTAAATAAACTATATACAATGAAAGAAAATCAAAAATGCAAATTTTAAATTTTTTTATTTTTACAACAAAAACAATTTTTAATACATTTTTTGAGGAAACATTAATTTTATTGGACTCTCTTTAAAGGCAATGATTAAAATATAAATAATAAAGTAACGGTAAGAAATTTGTAATTATTTTAAAGTCAATTAATTGCAATTAAATACAAAAAAGAAATAAATGAAATTTTTTAAAAAGTGGCAGAGATATTCGCTTCCAAATATAGAACTTTAAATTTCAGACAGTTTTTTTCTCTGCCTTGGCGTTTGATAAAAATACACGTTAAACAACTAAAGACAATTTTAAGAAAATTCAGTAAAAATACATTTGGCAAGATAATTACCGTAATTGCCAACATATTTTTAAGAAAATTAAACAAACATTTAAAAAAACAAAAAAGTTTTGAAAACCGTTGAAATTTGACTGAGTTGTTTGCTCGGAAAGTGGAATTTTTGATTTTGAAACTGCATTTTTCGGACAATTGACATTTGAGGAATGCATAAAAGATAATTTTGGTTAAAAATTTTTTGTTTTGAAATAAATTCAAATTCGATCAATTCACAAGCTCTTCTCAAACTAAATTTCAAATCGATAAAATAACGGATTTTTGTACAAAAATTTTATTTCTGTTTTAAAAGGTTGGGAACCCCCTGAAGCGAAATCACAATTTTTAAAAGTGGTTTGCACATCTACAGCCTAAACCTGATTTAATGACATCTAAATCGATAGAATCGGTCCATTGGTCTGGGAGGAGTTGAAGTCACAAAAAAAACCTTAGCCTATTAATTATATAGATAAGCAGGATGATTAAAACAAATTCGTGGCTATAACTTTTAATTGGTTGTAGCTATAATGAAATTTTTTTCAAATATATTGTTTTTGAAGCTTGTTGAAGATTTAAAAAATATAAGAACATTTTAAAAAAAAAAATGTTCGAGCAAAAAACCATAGGGGGTAGCCTTGTTTTTTCGATGACACATAGTATTTATTAATTTGTCTGTCAAACAAAAACAAATTTCTCTTAAATAAACTATATACAATGAAAGAAAATCAAAAATGCAAATTTTAAATTTTTTTATTTTTACAACAAAAACAATTTTTAATACATTTTTTGAGGAAACATTAATTTTATTGGACTCTCTTTAAAGGCAATGATTAAAATATAAATAATAAAGTAACGGTAAGCAATTTGTAATTATTTTAAAGTCAATTAATTGCAATTAAATACAAAAAAGAAATAAATGAAATTTTTTAAAAAGTGGCAGAGATATTCGCTTCCAAATATAGAACTTTAAATTTCAGACAGTTTTTTTCTCTGCCTTGGCGTTTGATAAAAATACACGTTAAACAACTAAAGACAATTTTAAGAAAATTCAGTAAAAATACATTTGGCAAGATAATTACCGTAATTGCCAACATATTTTTAAGAAAATTAAACAAACATTTAAAAAAACAAAAAAGTTTTGAAAACCGTTGAAATTTGACTGAGTTGTTTGCTCGGAAAGTGGAATTTTTGATTTTGGAACTGCATTTTTCGGACAATTGACATTTGATGAATGCATAAAAGATAATTTTGGTTAAAAATTTTTAGTTTTGAGAAAAATTTAAATTCGACCAATTCATAAGCTCTTCTCAAATTAAATTTCAAATTGATTTAATTGCCGATTTTTGTACAAAAATTTTATTTCTGTTTTAAAAGGTTGGGAACCCCCTGAAGCGAAATCACAATTTTTAAAAGTGGTTTGCACATCTACAGCCTAAACCTGATTTAATGACATCGGAATCGATAAAATCGGTCCATTGGTCTGGGAGGAGTTGAAGTCACAAAAAAAACCTTAGCTTATTAATTATATAGATAATCAGGATGATTAAAACAGATTCGTGGCTATAACTATTAATTGGTTTTAGCTATAATGACATTTTTTTCAAATATATTGTTTTTGAAGCTTGTTGAAGATTTAAAAAATATAAGAACATTTTAAAAAAAAAAATGTTCGAGCAAAAAACCATAGGGGGTAGCCTTGTTTTTTCGATGACACATAGTATTTATTAATTTTTCTGTCAAACAAAAACAAATTTCTCTTAAATAAACTATATACAATGAAAGAAAATCAAAAATGCAAATTTTAAATTTTTTTATTTTTACAACAAAAACAATTTTTAATACATTTTTTGAGGAAACATTAATTTTATTGGACTCTCTTTAAAGGCAATGATTAAAATATAAATAATAAAGTAACGGTAAGAAATTTGTAATTATTTTAAAGTCAATTAATTGCAATTAAATACAAAAAAGAAATAAATGAAATTTTTTAAAAAGTGGCAGAGATATTCGCTTCCAAATATAGAACTTTAAATTTCAGACAGTTTTTTTCTCTGCCTTGGCGTTTGATAAAAATACACGTTAAACAACTAAAGACAATTTTAAGAAAATTCAGTAAAAATACATTTGGCAAGATAATTACCGTAATTGCCAACATATTTTTAAGAAAATTAAACAAACATTTAAAAAAACAAAAAAGTTTTGAAAACCGTTGAAATTTGACTGAGTTGTTTGCTCGGAAAGTGGAATTTTTGATTTTGAAACTGCATTTTTCGGACAATTGACATTTGAGGAATGCATAAAAGATAATTTTGGTTAAAAATTTTTTGTTTTGAAAAAAATTCAAATTCGATCAATTCACAAGCTCTTCTCAAACTAAATTTCAAATCGATAAAATAACGGATTTTTGTACAAAAATTTTATTTCTGTTTTAAAAGGTTGGGAACCCCCTGAAGCGAAATCACAATTTTTAAAAGTGGTTTGCACATCTACAGCCTAAACCTGATTTAATGACATCTAAATCGATAGAATCGGTCCATTGGTCTGGGAGGAGTTGAAGTCACAAAAAAAACCTTAGCCTATTAATTATATAGATAAGCAGGATGATTAAAACAGATTCGTGGCTATAACTTTTAATTGGTTGTAGCTATAATGAAATTTTTTTCAAATATATTGTTTTTGAAGCTTGTTGAAGATTTAAAAAATATAAGAACATTTTAAAAAAAAAAATGTTCGAGCAAAAAACCATAGGGGGTAGCCTTGTTTTTTCGATGACACATAGTATTTATTAATATGTCTGTCAAACAAAAACAAATTTCTCTTAAATAAACTATATACAATGAAAGAAAATCAAAAATGCAAATTTTAAATTTTTTTATTTTTACAACAAAAACAATTTTTAATACATTTTTTGAGGAAACATTAATTTTATTGGACTCTCTTTAAAGGCAATGATTAAAATATAAATAATAAAGTAACGGTAAGCAATTTGTAATTATTTTAAAGTCAATTAATTGCAATTAAATACAAAAAAGAAATAAATGAAATTTTTTAAAAAGTGGCAGAGATATTCGCTTCCAAACATAGAACTTTAAATTTCAGACAGTTTTTTTCTCTGCCTTGGCGTTTGATAAAAATACACGTTAAACAACTAAAGACAATTTTAAGAAAATTCAGTAAAAATACATTTGGCAAGATAATTACCGTAATTGCCAACATATTTTTAAGAAAATTAAACAAACATTTAAAAAAACAAAAAAGTTTTGAAAACCGTTGAAATTTGACTGAGTTGTTTGCTCGGAAAGTGGAATTTTTGATTTTGGAACTGCATTTTTCGGACAATTGACATTTGATGAATGCATAAAAGATAATTTTGGTTAAAAATTTTTAGTTTTGAGAAAAATTTAAATTCGACCAATTCATAAGCTCTTCTCAAATTAAATTTCAAATTGATTTAATTGCGGATTTTCGTACAAAAATTTTATTTCTGTTTTAAAAGGTTGGGAACCCCCTGAAGCGAAATCACAATTTTTAAAAGTGGTTTGCACATCTACAGCCTAAACCTGATTTAATGACATCGGAATCGATAAAATCGGTCCATTGGTCTGGGAGGAGTTGAAGTCACAAAAAAAACCTTAGCCTATTAATTATATAGATAATCAGGATGATTA
Organism: Tetanocera ferruginea; assembly: GCA_958299015.1. Classification (NCBI taxonomy): domain Eukaryota; kingdom Metazoa; phylum Arthropoda; class Insecta; order Diptera; family Sciomyzidae; genus Tetanocera; species Tetanocera ferruginea. The sequence goes on along the minus strand of OY282640.1, from coordinate 83,138,186 downwards.
AAACAGATTCGTGGCTATAACTATTAATTGGTTGTAGCTATAATGAAATTTTTTTCAAATATATTGTTTTTGAAGCTTGTTGAAGATTTAAAATATATAAGAACATTTTAAAAAAAAAAATGTTCGAGCAAAAAACCATAGGGGGTAGCCTTGTTTTCTCGATGACACATAGTATTTATTAATTTTTCTGTCAAACAAAAACAAATTTCTCTTAAATAAACTATATACAATGAAAGAAAATCAAAAATGCAAATTTTAAATTTTTTTATTTTTACAACAAAAACAATTTTTAATACATTTTTTGAGGAAACATTAATTTTATTGGACTCTCTTTAAAGGCAATGATTAAAATATAAATAATAAAGTAACGGTAAGAAATTTGTAATTATTTTAAAGTCAATTAATTGCAATTAAATACAAAAAAGAAATAAATGAAATTTTTTAAAAAGTGGCAGAGATATTCGCTTCCAAATATAGAACTTTAAATTTCAGACAGTTTTTTTCTCTGCCTTGGCGTTTGATAAAAATACACGTTAAACAACTAAAGACAATTTTAAGAAAATTCAGTAAAAATACATTTGGCAAGATAATTACCGTAATTGCCAACATATTTTTAAGAAAATTAAACAAACATTTAAAAAAACAAAAAAGTTTTGAAAACCGTTGAAATTTGACTGAGTTGTTTGCTCGGAAAGTGGAATTTTTGATTTTGGAACTGCATTTTTCGGACAATTGACATTTGATGAATGCATAAAAGATAATTTTGGTTAAAAATTTTTAGTTTTGAGAAAAATTTAAATTCGACCAATTCATAAGCTCTTCTCAAATTAAATTTCAAATTGATTTAATTGCGGATTTTTGTACAAAAATTTTATTTCTGTTTTAAAAGGTTGGGAACCCCCTGAAGCGAAATCACAATTTTTAAAAGTGGTTTGCACATCTACAGCCTAAACCTGATTTAATGACATCGGAATCGATAAAATCGGTCCATTGGTCTGGGAGGAGTTGAAGTCACAAAAAAAACCTTAGCTTATTAATTATATAGATAATCAGGATGATTAAAACAGATTCGTGGCTATAACTATTAATTGGTTTTAGCTATAATGAAATTTTTTTCAAATATATTGTTTTTGAAGCTTGTTGAAGATTTAAAAAATATAAGAACATTTTAAAAAAAAAAATGTTCGAGCAAAAAACCATAGGGGGTAGCCTTGTTTTTTCGATGACACATAGTATTTATTAATTTTTCTGTCAAACAAAAACAAATTTCTCTTAAATAAACTATATACAATGAAAGAAAATCAAAAATGCAAATTTTAAATTTTTTTATTTTTACAACAAAAACAATTTTTAATACATTTTTTGAGGAAACATTAATTTTATTGGACTCTCTTTAAAGGCAATGATTAAAATATAAATAATAAAGTAACGGTAAGAAATTTGTAATTATTTTAAAGTCAATTAATTGCAATTAAATACAAAAAAGAAATAAATGAAATTTTTTAAAAAGTGGCAGAGATATTCGCTTCCAAATATAGAACTTTAAATTTCAGACAGTTTTTTTCTCTGCCTTGGCGTTTGATAAAAATACACGTTAAACAACTAAAGACAATTTTAAGAAAATTCAGTAAAAATACATTTGGCAAGATAATTACCGTAATTGCCAACATATTTTTAAGAAAATTAAACAAACATTTCAAAAAACAAAAAAGTTTTGAAAACCGTTGAAATTTGACTGAGTTGTTTGCTCGGAAAGTGGAATTTTTGATTTTGGAACTGCATTTTTCGGACAATTGACATTTGATGAATACATAAAAGATAATTTTGGTTAAAAATTTTTAGTTTTGAGAAAAATTTAAATTCGACCAATTCATAAGCTCTTCTCAAATTAAATTTCAAATTGATTTAATTGCGGATTTTTGTACAAAAATTTTATTTCTGTTTTAAAAGGTTGGGAACCCCCTGAAGCGAAATCACAATTTTTAAAAGTGGTTTGCACATCTACAGCCTAAACCTGATTTAATGACATCGGAATCGATAAAATCGGTCCATTGGTCTGGGAGGAGTTGAAGTCACAAAAAAAACCTTAGCCTATTAATTATATAGATAATCAGGATGATTAAAACAGATTCGTGGCTATAACTATTAATTGGTTGTAGCTATAATGAAATTTTTTTCAAATATATTGTTTTTGAAGCTTGTTGAAGATTTAAAAAATATAAGAACATTTTAAAAAAAAAAATGTTCGAGCAAAAAACCATAGGGGGTAGCCTTGTTTTTTCGATGACACATAGTATTTATTAATTTTTCTGTCAAACAAAAACAAATTTCTCTTAAATAAACTATATACAATGAAAGAAAATCAAAAATGCAAATTTTAAATTTTTTTATTTTTACAACAAAAACAATTTTTAATACATTTTTTGAGGAAACATTAATTTTATTGGACTCTCTTTAAAGGCAATGATTAAAATATAAATAATAAAGTAACGGTAAGAAATTTGTAATTATTTTAAAGTCAATTAATTGCAATTAAATACAAAAAAGAAATAAATGAAATTTTTTAAAAAGTGGCAGAGATATTCGCTTCCAAATATAGAACTTTAAATTTCAGACAGTTTTTTTCTCTGCCTTGGCGTTTGATAAAAATACACGTTAAACAACTAAAGACAATTTTAAGAAAATTCAGTAAAAATACATTTGGCAAGATAATTACCGTTATTGCCAACATATTTTTAAGAAAATTAAACAAACATTTAAAAAACAAAAAAGTTTTGAAAACCGTTGAAATTTGACTGAGTTGTTTGCTCGGAAAGTGGAATTTTTGATTTTGGAACTGCATTTTTCGGACAATTGACATTTGATGAATGCATAAAAGATAATTTTGGTTAAAAATTTTTAGTTTTGAGAAAAATTTAAATTCGACCAATTCATAAGCTCTTCTCAAATTAAATTTCAAATTGATTTAATTGCGGATTTTTGTACAAAAATTTTATTTCTGTTTTAAAAGGTTGGGAACCCCCTGAAGCGAAATCACAATTTTTAAAAGTGGTTTGCACATCTACAGCCTAAACCTGATTTAATGACATCGGAATCGATAAAATCGGTCCATTGGTCTGGGAGGAGTTGAAGTCACAAAAAAAACCTTAGCCTATTAATTATATAGACTAGTAAACCTGTTGCCCGAATTCGAGCAATTCAATAAAAATTAAGTGTTAGAAACATTATAACCGTTTAATATATGATATTCTATTCAAGAAGCTATTATACTCAATAACGATATATTCAGTCTCAATAATGATATAAAAGATCATTATCTGAATGGTTTGACTTGAAACGTATGATCTGACACTAAATTTTTAAATGAAAAAACATCGCAGCTTAACTCTTCCACCTATAAAACATCACTAATTTAAAAAAAACGCAGTGAAAAAAAAATTTAAGACATAATACTAAGAGATATTTCAGAAATTAATAAAAGAAACTTACAGAACACTTACAACATCGATTTATAATACCTTTAGATGAAAAAACGCCAAAAAACCCAAAAAAAATTTTTTTTTTGAAAACCGTTGAAATTTGACTGAGTTGTTTGCTCGGAAAGTGGAATTTTTGATTTTGGAACTGCATTTTTCGGACAATTGACATTTGAGGAATGCATAAAAGATAATTTTGGTTAAAAATTTTTAGTTTTGAAAAAAACTCAAATTCGATCAATTCATAAGCTCTTCTCAAACTAAATTTCAAATCGATAAAATAACGGATTTTTGTACAAAAATTTTATTTCTGTTTTAAAAGGTTGGGAACCCCCTGAAGTGAAATCACAATTTTTAAAAGTGTTTTGCACATATACAGCCTTAACCTGATTTAATGACATCTAAATCGATAGAATCGGTCCATTGGTCTGGGAGGAGTTGAAGTCACAAAAAAAACCTTAGCCTATTAATTATATAGATAAGCAGGATGATTAAAACAGATTCGTGGCTATAACTTTTAATTGGTTGTAGCTATAATGAAATTTTTTTCAAATACATTGTTTTTGAAGCTTTTTGAAGATTTAAAAATTATAAGAACAACATTTAAAAAAAAAGAAATTTCGAGCAAAAAACCATAGGGGGTAGCCTTGTTTTTTCGATGACACATAGTTTTTATTAATTTTTCTGTCAAACAAAAACAAATTCGTCTTAAATAAACTATAAACAATGAAAGAAAATCAAAAATGCAAATTTGAAATTTTTTTATTTTTACTACAAAAACAATTTTTAATACATTTTTTGAGAAAACATTCATTTTATTGGACTCTTTTTAAAGGCAATGATTAAAATATAAATAATAAAGTAACGGTAAAAACTTTAATATTATTTTAAAGTCAATTAATTGCAATTAAATACAAAAAAGAAATAAATGAAATTTTTTAAAAAGTGGCAGAGATATTCGCTTCCAAATACAGAACTTTAAATTTCAGAGAGTTTTTTCTCCGTCTTGGCGTTTGATAAAAATACACGTTAAACAATTGAAGAAAATATTAAGAAAATTCATTAAAAATACATTTGGTAAGATAATTACTGTAATTGTCAACACATTTCAAAGAAAATTTAACAAAAATTTAGAAAAACAAAAAAATTTTGAAAACCGTTGAAATTTGACTGAGTTGTTTGCTCGGAAAGTGGAATTTTTGATTTTGGAACTGCATTTTTCGGACAATTGACATTTGAGGAATGCATAAAAGATAATTTTGGTTAAAAATTTTTAATTTTAAAAAAAACTCAAATTCGATCAATTCATAAGCTCTTCTCAAACTAAATTTCAAATCGATAAAATAACGGATTTTTGTACAAAAATTTTATTTCTGTTTTAAAAGGTTGGGAACCCCCTGAAGTGAAATCACAATTTTCAAAAGTGGTTTGCACATATACAGCCTAAACCTGATTTAATGACATCTAAATCGATAGAATCGGTCCATTGGTCTGGGAGGAGTTGAAGTCACAAAAAAAACCTTAGCCTATTAATTATATAGATAAGCAGGATGATTAAAACAGATTCGTGGCTATAACTTTTAATTGGTTGTAGCTATAATGAAATTTTTTTCAAATATATTGTTTTTGAAGCTTTTTGAAGATTTAAAAATTATAAGAACAACATTTAAAAAAAAAGAAATTTCGAGCAAAAAACCATAGGGGGTAGCCTTGTTTTTTCGATGACACATAGTTTTTATTAATTTTTCTGTCAAACAAAAACAAATTCGTCTTAAATAAACTATATACAATGAAAGAAAATCAAAAATGCAAATTTGAAATTTTTTTATTTTTACTACAAAAACAATTTTTAATACATTTTTTGAGGAAACATTCATTTTATTCGACTCTTTTTAAAGGCAATGATTAAAATATAAATAATAAAGTAACGGTAAAAACTTTAATATTATTTTAAAGTCAATTAATTGCAATTAAATAAAAAAAAGAAATAAATGAAATTTTTTAAAAAGTGGCAGAGATATTCGCTTCCAAATACAGAACTTTAAATTTCAGAGAGTTTTTTCTCCGTCTTGGCGTTTGATAAAAATACACGTTAAACAACTAAAGAAAATATTAAGAAAATTCATTAAAAATACATTTGGTAAGATAATTACTGTAATTGTCAACACATTTCAAAGAAAATTGAACAAAAATTTAGAAAAACAAAAAAATTTTGAAAACCGTTGAAATTTGACTGAGTTGTTTGCTCGGAAAGTGGAATTTTTGATTTTGGAACTGCATTTTTCGGACAATTGACATTTGAGGAATGCATAAAAGATAATTTTGGTTAAAAATTTTTAATTTTAAAAAAAACTCAAATTCGATCAATTCATAAGCTCTTCTCAAACTAAATTTCAAATCGATAAAATAACGGATTTTTGTACAAAAATTTTATTTCTGTTTTAAAAGGTTGGGAACCCCCTGAAGTGAAATCACAATTTTCAAAAGTGGTTTGCACATATACAGCCTAAACCTGATTTAATGACATCTAAATCGATAGAATCGGTCCATTGGTCTGGGAGGAGTTGAAGTCACAAAAAAAACCTTAGCCTATTAATTATATAGATTTTAAGTGTAAGAGCCCGCGCATTGTACAAATAAGAGGGAAAAATACTTTTGCAGACTGTTATGGCCGTATCTGGTATTTTAGGAATAGCAAAGTATAAAAAAAACTTTTCGAATTCGAGCAATTCAATAAAAATTAATTATTAGAAACATTATAGACGTTTAATATATGATATTCTTTTCAATAAGTTATAACGAATAACGATATATTGAGTCTCAATAATGATATAAAAGATCATTATCTGAATGGTTTGACTTGAAACGTGTGATCTGACACAAAATTTTTTAATGTTACTGTCAAAATATGAAGACGGACTTATACTTATATAACAACTGAGAAAAACATTAGTGGTATTCATGCAATGCCGAATATTTTTCGATGCCGTATATCGGAATATTTTCGCTGTTTTTGCATGAGGTACCTTTTTTTGTATTTTTCGGTTAGTGCCGTATATCAATCAGCTGTTCTTTAAGTTGTATTGCAAAAGTGGCCACTTTGGTTTAATAAATGAACTGAAAACTAAAAAATTAAACAAATACATAAATAGTTTCATAATTAAGATGAATACAAAGAAATTCCAGATAAATTCTTTTATTATTCGACAACTGACAACATGCAATTTGTTGTTTTAAAGGTTTTTCAAGTTGAAAGTTGAGTAAGAAGTTTTTAGCTTGTAATAAATATTGTAAAATATTTTAAAGGTGGCAACAACTCTTTGCCGAAAGTTTTCGGCGCTGTTTTCGCATCAAAATCGTGAGGAAAACTGGGAACTTTGCCGTATATCAAATTCCATACAAATTTTGACAGTTGATATACGGTGTTTACGCTTTTTCCGATTTTCGGCATATTCGGCACGTTTTCGGCATTGCATGAATACCACTATTATTACTATTCGAAAACATCGCAGCTTAACTCTTCCAGCTATAAAAAATAACTAATGTTAAAAAAAAAACGCATTAAAAAATAGATTTAAGAAATAATACTAAGATATATTTCAGAAATTAATAAAAGGTACTTACAGAACACCTACAACATCGATTTATGACACATTTAGATGAAAAAACACCAAAAAACCCAAAAAAAATTTTTTTTTGAAAACTGTTAAAATTTGACTGACTTGTTTGCTCGGAAAGTGGAATTTTTTGATTTTGGAACTGCATTTTTAGGACAATTGACATTTGTGGAATGCATAAAAGATAATTTTGGTTAAAAATTTTTAGTTTTGAAAAAAACTCAAATTCGATCAATTCATAAGCTCTTCTCAAACTAAATTTCAAATCGATAAAATAACGGATTTTTGTACAAAAATTTTATTTCTGTTTTAAAAGGTTGGGAACCCCCTGAAGTGAAATCACAATTTTTAAAAGTGGTTTGCACATATACAGCCTAAACCTGATTTAATGACATCTAAATCGATAGAATCGGTCCATTGGTCTGGGAGGAGTTGAAGTCACAAAAAAAACCTTAGCCTATTAATTATATAGATAAGCAGGATGATTAAAACAGATTCGTGGCTATAACTTTTAATTGGTTGTAGCTATAATGAAATTTTTTTCAAATATATTGTTTTTGAAGCTTGTTGAAGATTTAAAAAATATAAGAACATTTTAAAAAAAAAAATGTTCGAGCAAAAAATCATAGGGGGTAGCCTTGTTTTTTCGATGACACATAGTATTTATTAATTTTTCTGTCAAACAAAAACAAATTTCTCTTAAATAAACTATATACAATGAAAGAAAATCAAAAATGCAAATTTTAAATTTTTTTATTTTTACAACAAAAACAATTTTTAATACATTTTTTGAGGAAACATTAATTTTATTGGACTCTCTTTAAAGGCAATGATTAAAATATAAATAATAAAGTAACGGTAAGAAATTTGTAATTATTTTAAAGTCAATTAATTGCAATTAAATACAAAAAAGAAATAAATGAAATTTTTTAAAAAGTGGCAGAGATATTCGCTTCCAAATATAGAACTTTAAATTTCAGACAGTTTTTTTCTCTGCCTTGGCGTTTGATAAAAATACACGTTAAACAACTAAAGACAATTTTAAGAAAATTCAGTAAAAATACATTTGGCAAGATAATTACCGTAATTGCCAACATATTTTTAAGAAAATTAAACAAACATTTAAAAAAACAAAAAAGTTTTGAAAACCGTTGAAATTTGACTGAGTTGTTTGCTCGGAAAGTGGAATTTTTGATTTTGGAACTGCATTTTTCGGACAATTGACATTTGATGAATGCATAAAAGATAATTTTGGTTAAAAATTTTTAGTTTTGAGAAAAATTTAAATTCGACCAATTCATAAGCTCTTCTCAAATTAAATTTCAAATTGATTTAATTGCGGATTTTTGTACAAAAATTTTATTTCTGTTTTAAAAGGTTGGGAACCCCCTGAAGCGAAATCACAATTTTTAAAAGTGGTTTGCACATCTACAGCCTAAACCTGATTTAATGACATCGGAATCGATAAAATCGGTCCATTGGTCTGGGAGGAGTTGAAGTCACAAAAAAAACCTTAGCCTATTAATTATATAGATAATCAGGATGATTAAAACAGATTCGTGGCTATAACTATTAATTGGTTGTAGCTATAATGAAATTTTTTTCAAATATATTGTTTTTGAAGCTTGTTGAAGATTAAAAAAATATAAGAACATTTTAAAAAAAAAAATGTTCGAGCAAAAAACCATAGGGGGTAGCCTTGTTTTTTCGATGACACATAGTATTTATTAATTTTTCTGTCAAACAAAAACAAATTTCTCTTAAATAAACTATATACAATGAAAGAAAATCAAAAATGCAAATTTTAAATTTTTTTATTTTTACAACAAAAACAATTTTTAATACATTTTTTGAGGAAACATTAATTTTATTGGACTCTCTTTAAAGGCAATGATTAAAATATAAATAATAAAGTAACGGTAAGAAATTTGTAATTATTTTAAAGTCAATTAATTGCAATTAAATACAAAAAAGAAATAAATGAAATTTTTTAAAAAGTGGCAGAGATATTCGCTTCCAAATATAGAACTTTAAATTTCAGACAGTTTTTTTCTCTGCCTTGGCGTTTGATAAAAATACACGTTAAACAACTAAAGACAATTTTAAGAAAATTCAGTAAAAATACATTTGGCAAGATAATTACCGTAATTGCCAACATATTTTTTAGAAAATTAAACAAACATTTAAAAAAACAAAAAAGTTTTGAAAACCGTTGAAATTTGACTGAGTTGTTTGCTCGGAAAGTGGAATTTTTGATTTTGGAACTGCATTTTTCGGACAATTGACATTTGATGAATGCATAAAAGATAATTTTGGTTAAAAATTTTTAGTTTTGAGAAAAATTTAAATTCGACCAATTCATAAGCTCTTCTCAAATTAAATTTCAAATTGATTTAATTGCGGATTTTTGTACAAAAATTTTATTTCTGTTTTAAAAGGTTGGGAACCCCCTGAAGCGAAATCACAATTTTTAAAAGTGGTTTGCACATCTACAGCCTAAACCTGATTTAATGACATCGGAATCGATAAAATCGGTCCATTGGTCTGGGAGGAGTTGAAGTCACAAAAAAAACCTTAGCCTATTAATTATATAGACTAGTAAACCTGTTGCCCGAATTCGAGCAATTCAATAAAAATTAAGTGTTAGAAACATTATAACCGTTTAATATATGATATTCTATTCAAGAAGCTATTATACTCAATAACGATATATTCAGTCTCAATAATGATATAAAAGATCATTATCTGAATGGTTTGACTTGAAACGTATGATCTGACACTAAATTTTTAAATGAAAAAACATCGCAGCTTAACTCTTCCACCTATAAAACATCACTAATTTAAAAAAAACGCAGTGAAAAAAAAATTTAAGACATAATACTAAGAGATATTTCAGAAATTAATAAAAGAAACTTACAGAACACTTACAACATCGATTTATAATACCTTTAGATGAAAAAACGCCAAAAAACCCAAAAAAAATTTTTTTTTTGAAAACCGTTGAAATTTGACTGAGTTGTTTGCTCGGAAAGTGGAATTTTTGATTTTGGAACTGCATTTTTCGGACAATTGACATTTGAGGAATGCATAAAAGATAATTTTGGTTAAAAATTTTTAATTTAAAAAAAAACTCAAATTCGATCAATTCATAAGCTCTTCTCAAACTAAATTTCAAATCGATAAAATAACGGATTTTTGTACAAAAATTTTATTTCTGTTTTAAAAGGTTGGGAACCCCCTGAAGTGAAATCACAATTTTCAAAAGTGGTTTGCACATATACAGCCTAAACCTGATTTAATGACATCTAAATCGATAGAATCGGTCCATTGGTCTGGGAGGAGTTGAAGTCACAAAAAAAACCTTAGCCTATTAATTATATAGATAAGCAGGATGATTAAAACAGATTCGTGGCTATAACTTTTAATTGGTTGTAGCTATAATGAAATTTTTTTCAAATACATTGTTTTTGAAGCTTTTTGAAGATTTAAAAATTATAAGAACAACATTTAAAAAAAAAGAAATTTCGAGCAAAAAACCATAGGGGGTAGCCTTGTTTTTTCGATGACACATAGTTTTTATTAATTTTTCTGTCAAACAAAAACAAATTCGTCTTAAATAAACTATAAACAATGAAAGAAAATCAAAAATGCAAATTTGAAATTTTTTTATTTTTACTACAAAAACAATTTTTAATACATTTTTTGAGAAAACATTCATTTTATTGGACTCTTTTTAAAGGCAATGATTAAAATATAAATAATAAAGTAACGGTAAAAACTTTAATATTATTTTAAAGTCAATTAATTGCAATTAAATACAAAAAAGAAATAAATGAAATTTTTTAAAAAGTGGCAGAGATATTCGCTTCCAAATACAGAACTTTAAATTTCAGAGAGTTTTTTCTCCGTCTTGGCGTTTGATAAAAATACACGTTAAACAATTGAAGAAAATATTAAGAAAATTCATTAAAAATACATTTGGTAAGATAATTACTGTAATTGTCAACACATTTCAAAGAAAATTTAACAAAAATTTAGAAAAACAAAAAAATTTTGAAAACCGTTGAAATTTGACTGAGTTGTTTGCTCGGAAAGTGGAATTTTTGATTTTGGAACTGCATTTTTCGGACAATTGACATTTGAGGAATGCATAAAAGATAATTTTGGTTAAAAATTTTTAATTTTAAAAAAAACTCAAATTCGATCAATTCATAAGCTCTTCTCAAACTAAATTTCAAATCGATAAAATAACGGATTTTTGTACAAAAATTTTATTTCTGTTTTAAAAGGTTGGGAACCCCCTGAAGTGAAATCACAATTTTCAAAAGTGGTTTGCACATATACAGCCTAAACCTGATTTAATGACATCTAAATCGATAGAATCGGTCCATTGGTCTGGGAGGAGTTGAAGTCACAAAAAAAACCTTAGCCTATTAATTATATAGATAAGCAGGATGATTAAAACAGATTCGTGGCTATAACTTTTAATTGGTTGTAGCTATAATGAAATTTTTTTCAAATATATTGTTTTTGAAGCTTTTTGAAGATTTAAAAATTATAAGAACAACATTTAAAAAAAAAGAAATTTCGAGCAAAAAACCATAGGGGGTAGCCTTGTTTTTTCGATGACACATAGTTTTTATTAATTTTTCTGTCAAACAAAAACAAATTCGTCTTAAATAAACTATATACAATGAAAGAAAATCAAAAATGCAAATTTGAAATTTTTTTATTTTTACTACAAAAACAATTTTTAATACATTTTTTGAGGAAACATTCATTTTATTGGACTCTTTTTAAAGGCAATGATTAAAATATAAATAATAAAGTAACGGTAAAAACTTTAATATTATTTTAAAGTCAATTAATTGCAATTAAATACAAAAAAGAAATAAATGAAATTTTTTAAAAAGTGGCAGAGATATTCGCTTCCAAATACAGAACTTTAAATTTCAGAGAGTTTTTTCTCCGTCTTGGCGTTTGATAAAAATACACGTTAAACAACTAAAGAAAATATTAAGAAAATTCATTAAAAATACATTTGGTAAGATAATTACTGTAATTGTCAACACATTTCAAAGAAAATTGAACAAAAATTTAGAAAAACAAAAAAATTTTGAAAACCGTTGAAATTTGACTGAGTTGTTTGCTCGGAAAGTGGAATTTTTGATTTTGGAACTGCATTTTTCGGACAATTGACATTTGAGGAATGCATAAAAGATAATTTTGGTTAAAAATTTTTAATTTTAAAAAAAACTCAAATTCGATCAATTCATAAGCTCTTCTCAAACTAAATTTCAAATCGATAAAATAACGGATTTTTGTACAAAAATTTTATTTCTGTTTTAAAAGGTTGGGAACCCCCTGAAGTGAAATCACAATTTTCAAAAGTGGTTTGCACATATACAGCCTAAACCTGATTTAATGACATCTAAATCGATAGAATCGGTCCATTGGTCTGGGAGGAGTTGAAGTCACAAAAAAAACCTTAGCCTATTAATTATATAGATTTTAAGTGTAAGAGCCCGCGCATTGTACAAATAAGAGGGAAAAATACTTTTGCAGACTGTTATGGCCGTATCTGGTATTTTAGGAATAGCAAAGTATAAAAAAAACTTTTCGAATTCGAGCAATTCAATAAAAATTAATTATTAGAAACATTATAGACGTTTAATATATGATATTCTTTTCAATAAGTTAAAACGAATAACGATATATTGATCCGGGGACAGCCAGGATGCCTTTTGGATATCGGGGTGTTGGAATCTGGTGCTACTAACTACCATGTTTCGCGCCGCGGCGAAGTCGATCAGTCTTAGACCGTTATTCGAAGTGGTATCGTGGAGACTGAACTGACCGACAGTGGAGCCAAAGATGCCTTCTTTTCCGACCTTCGCGTTAAAATCGCCGATAACTATTTTGACGTCATGGTCCGGGCAGCGATCATCCATGTCCTCTAGGCTCGCGTAGAAAGTGTTCTTGACAGCATCGTCCTTTTCCTCCGTCGGGACATATGCGCAAATTAGGCTTATGTGGAAGAATTTCGCCTTGATGCGGATTGTCGCCAGCCTTTCGTTCACAGGTGTGAACCGGGAAACAAGTTGGCGTAGTTTCCGACTTACGACGAATCCGCATCCAAATTCGCGCTTCTCCGCATGGCAGCTGTAGTAGATATCGCAGTCTGCTCTCTTAGAGCAGCCTTGTTCTTTCCATCGCATCACCTGGATGGCGGTGATGTCAGCCTTTATTTTTTTGAGGGCTTCCGCCAGTTGGACAGTGGCACCTTCCCTATAAAGGGTCCGGACATTCCAGGTGCATATCCGTAAATCATTATCCGTTTTTCGTTTGCGGTGGTCGTCAACGTAGTGGGGGTTCATATCCGATGCTGATTTTGTTTTCATTGGGAAGTTTTAATGTGGTTGGGACCCAAACCCTACGCACATTCCATTTTTAAGGTCTTGAAGAGACCCCTCAAGTTTATAGTCTAGAGGAGACCTCGCCGCTCAAATTAGCCACCAAAGTTTATCGGGTGATGTTTTTTGACGTTTCCAGGAGACACCACGCGGAGGTTTTGAGTCAACTTGAGACGATTTCGACATGGATAATGCTGGCCTCGCCAAGTTGAGGCAATCAGACACGTTGCCATGTGAAGATCGCCCCCTTGTCTCAGGCATTTTTAGGTTTAGTAAATTACTATAGAAAATTTATAAAAAATATGTCGCAAATCGTGTTACCAATAAATAATTTGCTTAAAAAGGACGTAAAGTTTCAATGGACAGATAACTGTCAGCAAGCTTTCCAGACGTTAAAGGAAGCAGTTACCTCGTCTCCAGTTTTAGCTTATCCAGATTTTAGCTTAACCTTTCTTATTAACTACAGACGCTAGTGGAGAGGTACTAGGTGCGGTTTTATCACAAGGCAAAGTTGGCGAGGATAGGCCAATTGCATTCGCGAGTAGGGCATTAAATAGCGCAGAGAAACGCTGTTCGACAATAGAAAAAGAATTTTTAGCAATTGTTTGGGCAACCAAAAATTTTAGGGCTTATCTGTTAGGAAGGCCTTTTAAGATATAAACAGATCATCAACCATTGAGGGGAATAGCGAATCAGAAAGACCAAACATCGCGTTTAGCACGATTCCGGCACAAACTCTCAGAATACGAGTATGAAATTATATATAAACCAGGTTACCGAAACTTAAATGCAGATGCGCTTAGTAGGATACCCCAACAAGAGCAGGATATAGTAATAGTTCAAACAAGGTGAAAATCTAAAGAACAAGAAAGGGAAATTGAAACGGAAGAAACTGCAGAGAAAT